>CM062818.1:626284811-627484811 GCA_031772625.1 Pinus tabuliformis | reverse complement strand
ACGAAGTTATTCCACCATCAAGATAAGAATAGAGAGCAGAAGAACAATATATCATAAATTCATCATCAAGGGCAAAGAATCAAAGACTTCAAACTCATTCAAGAGGCAACAATAGCTTATTTCAACAACCTATATCAAGCTCCAGACTAGCAAACAACTAAGGAGGATCGATATATGTTAGAAAATGTACCTAAAGTAATAACTGAAGAAATGAATGGGGGTCTAATTGTTCCTCCTTCGAGTGATGAAATCGAGTAGGATGTTTTCGCCTTTCACCTAGAAAAGGCCCCTAGGCCCGAAGAATTCCCAACTCTCTTTTTCCAACATTTTTGGGATATTATTCACAAAGATCTTGTAAGAATGATATGATATTCTCTTAAGAATGTTTGTATGGGGGCATAATCAAATCCTCGTTTCTATCTCTCATCCCTAAAGAAAAAAATCCATCTTCTTTTGCCAGGTTCCATCCCATATCATTATGTAATGTCTCATATAAAGTTATTGCTAAAATTTTAGCAAATAGAATTAAGAAGTTTCTTCCCAAGATTATCAGTAAGAATCAGGGTGGATTTTCTCTAGGAGGAAAAATCTTTGACAATGTGATTATGATGTAGGAAGAAATAAACTCTAGTTGGTGAAGGGAAGATCAAGGCATGGTCATTAAGCTTGATATGGAAAATGCATTCAAAAGGGTCAAACACAAATTTCTTTTCCAAGTTATGAATAAAATGGGATTTCATGAAAAGTTCATTCAGTGGACAGATCTCTATATCATTTCCCCACGGATCACCCCTCTGATCAATGGGAGAGGTTCCCACTTCTTCAAGACATCCAGGGGTCTTTGAAAAGGGTGTCCCCTGTCCCCTTTCCTATATATTATAATGGCATATTCTTTGAGTAGGAGACTGGAATTTGAAAGAAGGGAGAGGTGACTCCCTGGAATCTTCTTCTCTGAAAATGTTAAAAGCATTAACAATGGGCAGTTTGCAGATGATATAATTGTTATTGGTGGAGCCTCAGTGATAATTTCTAAAATATATAAAAAAGTTTTCGACAATTTTATTGCTACCTCGAGGGGGGAATCAATGAGGCCAAATCTCAAATTTACTCTTGGAACACCAAATCAGCCTGGCTCAATAAAATAGAGGATGTTTTAAAATTTAAAGCAGTAAAAGAATGGGAAGACTTTACTTACCCAAGAATTCCTATTTGTCTCAGGAAACCATCAACAAGATCTTGGCAGGGAATCTTGGACAAGATCAAGTTAAGAGTGGAAAATTGGGGTGCTTATTGGTTTAATATAGTAGGTAGAGTGGTTTTATATAAAGCGATATTGATATTCATTCCGATGTTTCAATTCTCAACTTTGTTGGCTCCAAAGAACATATTAAGTAAAAAAGGATATCTTTTGATGAAATTCCTATGGGAAGGCGGGAAGTCCTCCACCAAAAATTTTCACCTTGTCAAATGGGTCACAATCAAGGCTTTGAAAAGTCATGTGGGGCGGGGTATCAAAGATCTAGAATTAATGAACATGCCATCAGAGAGAAATTGGAATGGAAGATGAAGACTCGGCCGAATGTGGGGTGGGTTCAAATATCAAGAGAAAAATACCTCCTTGGATCAGAGGTTGATTGCCAAACTCGACATTTCTCTCCCATATGGAAACTTATCTCAACCACTTATTTTCTTATTAAATGTCACCTGTGCTAGATTCCAGGGAACAAAGAAAGAATTAACATATGGGATGACTCTATCCTCCACTCCCCCCTGCTGACTCGGGTTTCAGATCTTCTTCCTCTATTTGACGATCTCAATAACCAAGGTATTTTATCCCTTGTGCAAATATCATTTTGGCCGAAAGATGTTTATGGAAGGGATGGAGTATGGGAATCCTCCCTAATCATATGAAAGGTTTAGAAAAGGATTTAATGAGAAATATAGTTAGTAATTTCCTCTCAATCAGCACCAGCTAGACAAGTTGGGATGGAAAAACTCTTCCTACACGATCACTCAAGGTTAATCAAACTTGTTATTCAAATCACAATTTCCCCCAAATCCTTAATTTGGAATAAGGTATGGAATTAAAATTCCCTTCCTAAAGTAAATATATTTTGTTGTATGCTCCTCCACAAAAAAATACTGACTTCAGAAAATCTCAAGAAGAAAGGCATCTTTGGACCCTCGATATTTCCTCTATGTGAAAATTAGGATGAAACCATCCAACATATTTTCTTAGATTTTCCTTACATCAAATTAGTTTGGATTATTTCCTTAGGCCCTCTCTTCCACAGGATGATTTGACCGATAAATGTGTAGGATTGGTTTTCCTCATGGCACAAACACTATTTGGGCTCCCTTCAATCCAAATTCCATTTTAAAGCACTATGGATCACTCTTCCCAAATATATTTGTTGGAAAGTTTGGCTTTCTCAAAACTCCACCATTTTCAACTCAACCCCTCTATCTGCAAAGTCCTTTTCCCTTAAGTCCATCTCTTTTTTTTGCGAGACGAATCCCATTCATATTGGTTTGGGTTTGGATGATTAGTAAAATCAGTGGATGAATGCACTCCCTTCTCAACCTAACATTAGTATAATCCCAAAACACCCTCACTCAAAATGGAAACTATGCATGTCTCTAGATGCTCTTGAAGAATAGAAAATTAGACAACAAAAATGGATCCTTCGCTTTAATGGAGCTTCTAAGAAAAATCTGGGGGGTAGGAGGGGGGGGGGGGTATTTTATAGAATCTCACTGGAATAGTGGAAGTCAGATATGCTTGGGGTTTGGGAAGGAAGACAAAAAATCTGGCTAAAATTTATGGAATCTTCTAAGGTTTCAATATTTCCAAAGGAAAAGGTATTAAATACATCATCTTTTTTGGGGACTCTTCGATATCAATCCTATATCTTTCCAAATCTGGAAATCCAAATGAAAATTCCTTATCCAAAATCTTAGACAGAATAAGAAGTTCAGTAAGCTTCGTTCACTCCAAGGATATTTTCCACATTCTCAGAAGTAACAACTTGGAAGATGATAAGGAGGCAAATAAAGCTTTTACATTGGGTGAATAAATCTTAGACATAAATGGTTCTCTACAACATAAGCTTATTCCCTAAGGACCTATGTTTTTTTTCTCCTTTCTCTAAGTATTACCTTTGATGTCTTCTGACCCTGACTTGATAAACTCTCTTGATGTTCCTCTTGATGTCTCTTGGAATATGATCTCTCTTTTCAAATCCCCCAACCCCACCTCCCCTCTCCTTGCATCTCCCCCTCCCTCATTTACCTAGCTCCCATGTCTCCCTTCCCCACTCTTCCTCATCCCCGACAACTTACATATCATCTTCTGGATCCATGTCAGTTATACCCATCCTCATGCCTTTATAATGATAGTTATTATGCCCTCTATCCTTTCTGTCCCTAACATTGTTGCTCATGGGTTCTGCAGCCATGCAGTGATGGTTCGCTCATACTCGCATGCTTGCACGATTGATAATCTGAGGCTAAATCCTTGGTATCTCCAACACTTCAAATTTCTAATGATTTTCGAGGGTGGGTGTTCAAGAAAAACTAATGGTGATATGAAATAAATTGTGCGGTAAGACAATCAAATTGATGACAAAATGACTTGCTTCCTAGTTCAAGCTTCATTTTATTTCTCAGCAAATTAGTGCTCTATTCTATGGTCTAGAAATTGGGTAAAAGTTAGGCTTGTGTATTCAATTGTGGCGTCCAGATAGGCTTCCTATGGCATCCTTTGTGAAGAGCTTGTCTCAGCTCTGTTCCTAGCGTCAATGGATTCTAAGGCTCGTCACTTTTATTCATGGGCTATTTGGAGAAAGGGTCGTTTAGGTTTTCAATATTCATCTTTTGATCCTGGCTCTTTGATTCTCTGGAGCACTCAGGTCCTTCCTATTATTAATCTTAAAGGTATCTACGAGTTCCCCTCACTAAATTTAGAAATTTTACAATCCCTGGATAGAAATATCAATCTTCACAATTTGGATTATGGTATCATCGTTCACAAATTTCTTTGGCTTGCTCAGGGAAGTCTTTTGTTCAGGGGCAGTTCATAATCCTGCTTAGAAGTAGGTTTTGGTCTACAAATTTGGGTGTTTGTGGGATTTCCATTCGACAGTATCAATCTATCAACCTTTGGGTCAGTTAGGGGCATCCCTATTTTCTTTAACACACCATTTCCCTTTTCATAATGGACTCTACCTCAAATTTAACCAATTTAATGAAGGATAATCTATGCGCTAATTGCAAATTCGAAATTGAAGTATTGCAACAAGAACTATATGAATGACAGGTGAACTTTTGGAAGTTGTACCATTCGTAGGTAGCATAAGAGGAGAAATCGTTGGCTCTCAAACAACAATTGGCTAGAACGGAAGATGAATTTGACGCTCTCAAAGGAATTCTCACTAAACTCAAGCTCACCAAGGCTTCACTGGATCTTCTCGAAAACTTATGGGCATCCCTATCAAACCTAATATCAATCTCAATGAGCCAACTTCAAAAGAAAAATAATCTCTATGTATTTTGTGTTAGGTTACTGTTATGTAAGATTTCTTTTTTCCACTACAATTTGTGAAAGAATGGTTCTGTTTACATTTTGTAAATTTTGGTCATTACTACTAGAAGTTATAGGAATGCAATATTATTATGGGAAGTATCATCAGATATGTCTACAAGTTGATAGAAAGAGTCACGTTCTATGTTGGTATGATGGATAAGAAGCATATGTGAATCTGAAGTTGTACTCCCCATGTATTTGTTGCAACCGAACGCAGACTTATTAATAAAATCACTCATTTCTATTTAAAAAAAAATATACTATAAATATTGTAATTAAAATATGATTTAATAAGATTTAAATATGATTACAATAAGAGGAATCAACCTTGTATCATATACTCTTCTCAATTATAATAAGATCATAAGTCAATGAAACCAAAATATATTTTCCAAATGTTAATATCATATCAAATAAATGAGTGTCCACCAAGAAATTCAACACACTAATTATATCCACATCCATTCCATCAAACAATTAATCAATACTTCCTCAGTTAGATGACCTATACACATTTATTTGTATTTACTATACACATTTTCCAAGTGTTATGAAGATTGTGAGAGTGGGTTCTTTATTAATTGTTACATTTCACGAGTGCACTATAATTTATTTTAATGTTATTTATTATTTATATTGACATAATAATGACCTTTCTATTCTAATAATTTTTGGAAGATTATATTTAGATGATTTTCATTAAAAACCAAATTATCATGGACTTGGCAGTGACTTAATAATGATCAATAGTAAACAAGGATCTTCAGACGTCCTCCGCCACATGTTGCCACTATGCATCCATTATCACTAAATCTACTGAACAATTTTGTTACTTATTTCTATATTGTGTTCCATCGAATATTTATTAATTATTCATGTTCTTAAAAAAAAGAAGCATAATTCCCACATATCTACCTAAAATCACTTCAACATTCATATTTTTTTAAATTATGACCATGGACAACAATAATATTTTGGAGAATTAAAATATTTCACAATGGTTAAAACATCAAACAAGGGAACTCCCTAAAATTTCCTATAGATTTGGTTGTGCCATTCGGCATGTGGTGAAGTAAAATTATAGGTGCGGACACAAATGAATTCCTCTAGCCCTATAATGGGTATAGCCACAATAGATACATTCTATGGAAGATTTCCTTAGGTTAGAATCAATCAAGAGGGACTACCTCTTGGTCGCTTATCCTGCTTGATGATGTCCTCGCTTGCTTGCTTCAGCAATCTCTCGCTTCCTTCTTCAAGTTCCTGAAACAAGTGAACAAAAACATACAACAAACATAATAATAGATAAATTGCAATTCAACCTACTTAACGAGTCAAGAAGCATTAAGACATGGATATTTAATACTACAAAAACATGTAGGAAATCAATTGATATTTGCATATATTAATGTCAAAGAGAGATTACAACCATTCATCTTGACATCACAGTCTTCCTCTGACAAGACCAAGTTCCCACACACATATGCTAGCATTCCATGATGGCTTCAAACAACAATAGTTTAAAGGCTCTTCCCTTTAGGCTTCACTCCAAACCAAACACACTTCTCCCTCACACAACTAGATGGCTACAACTAGTAGTAGCTTGCTTGTCTAATCCAAAATAGTATATTCACACTCAGCCAAAACTATAACTATGACGGCAACTAGTTTGTGCTTGGGAAGAAGGGAGGCTTATATAGGAAATATGGATGGGAAATGGGTCCTCTTCTCATGGGAAAAAGACTTATCCCTTGAGGTAGTTCCATCATTATAGGGGAAAGGAGCCCAAACTGTCATCCTCGACCCCATCCAGCCAAATCATTTACCAGACTTCTGTTATGGAGCTTCTAGAGCTGGAAGCTTCGGCTATAATTTAAAAAGCTTTCGATAATAGGATCGATGTGATTGGAACACAGCTCAATCGCTCTAGTCGGCACGAGGAGTAGTGATAATCTCTACACATCGGCCCGGGGGAGACAAAGGCCATTAGCATCGGTCTTGTAAACTGGGCAAAACAGAAGTTTCAAGGGAAATGGTGCAAAAGGGAAATGATATGCTCATGAAGAGGAACATAATGGGAAAAAGCACGTCGGGTTCACTGTAGAGGTCCTCTAGGATCAAGGAAATGGGAGTACAAGGACAGTGACAAAATGTTGTGTAACAGGGTCTACTGTCATTTCTCTAAATACTTCTCTAAGACCCTATCTAACTATTCTACTTCACATGGCTTCAGGATCAAGAAGGCTTGTCTGTCCTCTACCTTCTTTGGCTCTTGAAATTGTAGCCTTCAATGCATTAGTTTCAATTTTTCCTCTAATCTAGAAGCCCCACCCCTCTCAATTGGTAAAAAAGCTCGATGATATCCCCAAAGTCCCAATAAGTGATAATGAATATTGCATAATAACTATACCCCTTGTAGATTAGGGGTTCATTGGGAATTTATTTAGGATTTGTCCCTCTCCCAAATCTTTGAATTCTCAGATTGATAAGAACTAGATACCCTTGATAAAAGGGAAGCTAGATTTGTTGTTTTGTGGGAAAGGATCCTTTATGTTTCTATTAGAAGAGAAAATAGAGATTTTATTTCAAAATTGGCCCATATTTTATGGGTGCTTAAGGCTTATATATCAATAGATGGAATTCATATTTTGACCCTGAAAATTATATTCCATTAATTGTTCTAGTTTGGGTTAAGTTGCCACATCTTCTCTTGCACTATTAGAATGAGGAAACACTCAAAATAATTAGAAATACCTTGAATAATACATAGATCATGTTAAGCCAAGAGAGGGTATGTTTTCTTGTGCCAATATTTGTGTTAAGGTATATCCATAAAAAGGTTTTCCTACAGTAGTGTGACTCTCGAACAACTAGTCTTGGGTTCAATCTATTTATGATGATCGATATATTTCAAGTGAAATTTTTTTCATGAATATGGTCATTTTTCCAATAACTACCAAGAGGTTGAGGAGCATCAAAAAGTACTTGAGGAAACAAATTAATTGAAAATGTCGAAGACATGTAGAGGCAAAAAATAGATAGACTCCTCCAAAAGGTCAGGGGATGATTGTTGACCTCCATCCCCCTCCAAACATTAAATTGAGATCCAAATATATTCCAATGGTAAGAGGAAGGATACCCAGTGGAACAAAAATTCTTCACTTTCTCATTTGGAATAGCTTGATGAGGTTGTAGAATATTGAATATCTAGAGAATCCTGTGAGAATTGCTGATAAAGGGAAGGAAAGAGGAATATCAGATGAAATTCCCCCTGGAAGACATTCCAACTAAAAATAGGAGTGAAGAAGTGTTAAAATCATAAGAGGATGAGGTATATCTCTCTCTCCCACAATGCTCAAAACCCCCCTGGATTCTTCTCTAGCTCCATAGAATCTGAGGGTGAGGTCGAAAAAGAAGTTGGTCAGGGGAAAGTTGGTAAAAAAGTGGGATGAAGAACCAACAAAGAAATTTGAATGATAATTAGAGAAATTTTGAGGTCTAAAATGAGCCTCCTGAGGAATATTATAAAATAATAGTGGAAATAATAAAATAAGATTAGATTACATCATCAAGTTTTAGAGGGAAAAAAAAAAACAATTTTTTCAACTTATCCCTATGGTCTTACTCAAATTTTGAGCAGGAGATCTCATTGGATGCATAATTTAGTTACTCATCCAAGGATTATCGATGGACCCTGCTACACGAAAATTGATAAATACACAATTTTCATGTAGTTCTTATTTTTGTGTAGCAGGGTCCATTGAAAGTATGTAACATGGGTACTCCTTGGATGAGGAATTAAATTCTGCAATGAATGAGTGATCCGGCTCGAAACTTGAGTAAAATCCTAGGGAGATAACTTGGGAATACGAGTTGAAATTTTTATTTATTTATTTATTTTAAATCCTTTTACTTTTCACTCCAAAAATGGTGAATCATCCCCCGTGGTTGATCATCATCTTTAATACTATTAGTATTTATAAATTTTATGTTGTTGTACATTTTTGTTTTGATTCCCATTTTTTACCTCGAAATTTCTCTAATGCAAGTGAATAAGCATAAAGAGATGGATTTCCAACCCACTATTGATGGTATTCTTATCAAAGGCAAAACAAAAATGAGGAATAAAAATGGAGTGGCCCCCTCTTGGGGGAGCATCAAAGGTCATTAGTAAACAATGAAATTGGTCTCCTAGAATTGTAGGGGTATGGGAAGTGACAAAAGAATTTCAAAAGTCAAAATTATGGTAAATGTAAAAATCCCCAAATCCTCCTGTAGGAGACAAAAATGGGTGAAAAAGACACCCTTAATATATACAACAATATTTGGCAAGAGTGTAGTGCATTGGGAGTAGTTATTAGAGGGGGTTCTAGAGGAATTCACATTATCCAATACCCTACTTCGTTTTAGCTGCTTCAAGAGGAAAATTCCTCTCATTGGGTTGTTGTCTAAGGTATCCTTCATCTTCCCTCTAAAAATATACGCAATGTTATTAATGTGCATATGTCACTTACTTATCAAAATAAATCTCTTTTCCCGTCATCTATTTGTGATTTGAGTAAATCTAAATTTGGGAAAAGTAGCATATTTTGGGGAGATTTCAATACAACCATTCATCCATGGGAGAAGAAAGGTGGAAGTCCAGTAAGGGATTCCTTAAAGGAAAGGATGGATGACTTCATCTCCCATTTGGATGTAATTTATATAAAATCTAGAAAGTTTAAATTCATTTGGAGCAATAAAAGAGTGGGGCTTGGCCATATTTCAATAAGATTGGAAAATTTTTGGTTAGTAGTGATTTTTTTGGAATACATATTCCCCTTCTCTTCGTTGATGTCTTTTCTCGTCAAGGTGGTAATCCTATTTTCATTCACTCAAATATTCAAAATAACTCAAAGCACATAAATACGATCATTCAACACATTCATCTGTGAGTGGAACAAATGTTTTAAAGGAGGAAAAAAATATCAAAAATACATATGATATGATGATTCATTCCATGGTACACATCAATTCATACATTATGTGGAAAATACTTTTGAAGCAAATCAATAGAAAAAAGGTAGAGAAATGGTCTAGATATTAAGATAACTCTAAAATAATTTCATGTATTCAAAAATCATATAGTCAAAAGAGACCATTCATGAGATTTCATTACTCACTTAATTGTCTTGAAACCACAAATGACATGTGCTCCTGAAAATGGCTATTTTCAAGATTCAAAGAATAATTTTATAGACTTTGAGTTTTGGATAAAAGTAAGTGCCTAAATCACTTTACAGATGTCAAAATATTGATACTTAAGTGTAAAAGTAAAGGTATTTGTCCATAAAGGATTGCGATTGGACTCCCTTGGACCAAAAAATATGAGGCTACCTAGAATAAAAAGAGGAACTATTGTCAAGGTTCAACTTTACAAATATATAAGACAATTCATAAGGTTGGATAATCAAAGACTAGGGAGAAATAAAGGGAATTTATTCTAGACAATATAAAGGACACTCACAAAATTACTAAAGGACAACTAATGGAATGAACCCTCTCTTTCCTTGTAAAGCTATTGTTGGAGTATAAATTGGATTTCAAATGTTTGTTGCTCCAATCGATGACGTAATTATTTAGGATTAACAATTTTGTTTAAATATTTTCTAAGCCAATATTCAATGTACTCCTTTATCTATGGGATAATTATGTCTTGTTTTACTCTTAGAGAAAATATATCCTCCTCTATATCATTTCCATCTAACCATAGTTTCTCAATACTTTCTAGTTGGTCTTCATTGTCATTGATAAATGTAACCAACCACTTCTTGATCTCATCTTTCAGAAAATCAATCATGTTGTCGAAATCACTTGCCCATGATGATTTTATAATATTCAACTCTTCTTGCGACATGTCTTTTGGAATCATCATAGAAACTCTAATCATTTTGGATCCTTTCAATTCATTGAAAACTTTTATAGCCTTGAAGAAATTATTACTCCTATGGTCTTCAATGTTTGAACATTCAAAAATAGCATACTTTAGCATTTTAATCCTTGCTTACCATCCTAACTTGATTTCATTGATTATCCTTCCTGATGGAAGGCCTTGTTGGTTCTTCTAGAGATCACCAAAAATGTTATTTTATTAATTAAAATCATTAAATAATTTTCAACAAATCACTAATCATGCTCCAAATATTTCTTCAAATATTCAGAAAATAAAGTAATTCTCTAAGAAAAATTTCTTAAATGTAAAGAAGTTTCACATGCTTCCCCAATTATTCCTAGTCACTAATTAATATTTACTATGACATGGGATTGTTAAAATTCTAAATACTAGCATAGATTTATTTTCTTATGGTAATTAATTTTATTCCCAACAATTTATTTGTTTAGCAAAATAAATTCAGAATCACTGAAAAATAAAATAATTCGTATTTTTAACATCTAGAAATAGATATGCAAAGGAATTTAAATTAGAGAGATCAATCACAACCTACAAAAATAATTGACCCACAACAATTCTCCATCATATATTAATATGGAAAATTTGGGTTTTCAACCCATAGAGATACAATTAAAAATACAATGACTAGAACATGTAACTTGGCCCTCACAAGATGAATTCAGCCCAAGGAATTTGGCCTCCTAGAAATCGACCTCATAAGTAATTCGACTTGAAGGAAATCGACCCCATTGATCACCAGAAAATCAACCTCCACGCTTGGAAATTTGGCCTCCCTAGCAACTGCGCCTCACTTTAGTAACTCGACCCTACAATCTCCACAACTTGGCCTCCTAGATTCACCCTCAAATTCTCCTTTACTTCTCCTCCTATGTTCTTTAGTCTACCAAGCCACTCACACTAAAGAAAATAGATCGCTCGATTTATTGTATTTATTCACCTGTTCACTAGGTTTCTTTTATAATCTCCATTAAGCCCTAATCCCTAACCCTAATCTCCCTTCTAGAAGATCTTGGAGATCAATGGTTGAGATTATTTCTGAGTCACTTAAATAATTAAATTATTTATCCTTAGAAAATGACTCCACAATAATTAAATGATTTTAGTTTTCGTACTTTTCCTAAGTTATACTTAGGAAAGAAGACATAAATCACTTACTCCACCAATCAAGCACCTAAAGAGGCAATAAATCATCTTCCATATTCTAAGACACCATGCCTATGCAAAATACCTTCCGAATTTTCCACAAGATTCAACACTCCCCCTAGCAAAGAAGGGATTCTCCACCACCCCAAGCTTATCTCGGTCCTTCACAGACTTCCCTTTCACTAGAGGCTTAGTGAGAATATATGTCACCTTGTCCTATGTAGAAATGTACTATAGTCTCAAAACACCTCTCTGGACCCTGTCTCGCATGAAGTGATATATGATCTCGATGTGCTTGGACTAGTCATGAAACACAAGATTATTAGAGAGCTTGATGGAACTATGATTAACACAGTGAACCAACGTTGGCCACATTTGCATATCAAATAGTCGTGCAAGCATCTTGCGAGGCTATATTGCCTCACTGTTCACCATATTTTCTACCATGTACTTTGCCTCTACTAAACTAAGTGCCACTAATTGTTGCTTCCTCTTGTAAGATGAGATCATAATTGATCCCAAGTTGAAGCAACATCTAGATGTGGATTTTCTATCCACAACAATCCCTACCCAATCAAAGTTTGTGTATCCCTTCAACTCCACTCCTCCAACTCTAACATATCGCATTCCAAACTCTATTATACCTTGTAGGTATCTCTTCACATGCTTTGCTTCCAGCCAATGAACCTGCCTCGAATCCACCATGAACTGGATGAGTATGTTCATAGAAAAACATATATTCGATGTAGTTTTGACCATATACATCAAGGAACCTATTAGTTGCTTGTATAGTGTGTGATCCACCAACTTCCTTCATAAACACTTAGATGATTCAATTTAGTGATCACCGATGTAGAAATATGCCTGCAATACTCCATCATGAATCTCCTCAAGGTCTCAACTGCATACTTTCCATGTCAAAGGAAAATCTCTCCTGGATGTTGCCATACCTCCAATTCCAAAAAGTAGTGCATCAAGCCAGTGTCCTTCATCTTGAACTCTGAAGCAAGATCCTTCTTGTACATCTGTATGAGTTTCTCTAATCTTGTTAAGAATATATTTTCCACATAAATTACCAAGATTAGTGACTCTCCCCCAACGAGTAAATAATATACCCCCAACAAGTAAATAATACAAGTTGGGATCAACCTCACTTTTGGTAAAGCCTAAACCTAGAAGATATCCATCGAACCTTGCATACCATGTGCATGGATCCTGCTTCAACCCATAAATGGATTTCTATAACCTGCATACATGAGACTCTCTCCCATGAACCTCAAATCCCTAAGGCTTCTCAATATACACCTCCTCCTCAATCACCTTGTTGAGAAAAGAAATATTCACATCCATCTGATATATTCTCCACCCCATCTCTAAAGTGATGGGAATAAATACTCTAGTGGGTTCATATATGGTGATAGGTGTAAATTTCTACTCATAATCCACTCCCTCTCTCTAGAAGTACCCTCTTTCAACAAACCTCACTTTGTACTTCTCGATACTACCATAAAATGCATGTTTGATCTTATAGATCTATCAAGAAGTGACTATAAACTTTTATTTCGTCCTTGGCACTATGTATCATACATAATTCATCATGATGGATTTATACTACTCCGCCATGGAATCCCTCCACACATGCTCATATACAACCTCCTCAAAAGTGGAAAGCTCAAACTTGTTGATACTTTCAGAGAAAACAAATAATTGGAAAATCTAGTTGGTAATCTTCTTTTCCTGAAAGTGTTGCTAGGAACCTCTAAGCTCACCTCAAAATACTATGTATCATACATAATTCATCATGATGGA
Organism: Pinus tabuliformis; assembly: GCA_031772625.1. Taxonomy (NCBI): domain Eukaryota; kingdom Viridiplantae; phylum Streptophyta; class Pinopsida; order Pinales; family Pinaceae; genus Pinus; species Pinus tabuliformis. The sequence goes on along the minus strand of CM062818.1, from coordinate 627,471,321 downwards.
TTTATATTACTCTGCCATGGAATCCCTCCACACATGCTCATATACAACCTCCTCAAAAGTGGAAAGCTCAAACTTGTTGATACTTTCAGAGAAAACAAATAATTGGAAAATCTAGTTTGTAATCTTCTTTTCCTGAAAGTGTTGCTAGGAACCTCTAAACTCGCCTCAAAATATTTCAAGTTCTACTTGGCTGATGTTGGCCTCCTCCTGGAAGACCTCAAAGGAATATGAAGCTCATCCTTTAGATACATAGACTATGTCCCTACTGTTTGTGTTGTTGGTCCTTGTCCAACCTCAGGAGCTTCTCACTCACAATCTGCTACCGCTGCAGAATATTTCTCATGAGATATCCTATGGGTATTTCCCTCATCAAATTTGAAATCCCAAATCAATATCAGTTTCCTATATCCTAGAATGTATACTCGGTAGGCCTTTCAGGCCTCACTATAGCCCAAAAATACACCCCTTTTTGACGAGAGCTCTAGCTTAGTCCTCTTCTCCATGGGAATGTCGACATAAACTGGAATACCAAAGATGTGAAAATATATCACATTTGGTTTCACTCTTGTAAACAAATAATTAGGAGTCACGTCCTCCAATATTCGACGAGGATTCCTGTTATGCACATACACAATTGTATTGCAAGCCTCCACCCATACAAAAGTAAGTAATTCTTGAACATAAATCATTGCCCTCGCTGCCTCCATTATGGCCCCATTCTTCCTCTCGACAACCCCATTTTGTTGAGGCTTGTAAGGTATTGTGAGCTTCTTATTAACATGATCCATAATCTACCATGGATATTCTATTAGATAGTTTGTCACAACATATCCAATAAAACTATATTTAAAAATATGAAATCCACATATTAGGGTTTTATTTCTCTTTAGATTTCTATATCTATAGATTATTGTTAATTTCATATGCATGAAAATTAAAATTATGCATAAAATATAGAAAAATTAAATAAAAACTCACAAACCATGATTGACACAAGATATGACCCAAGAAACCCTTTTGAGAGAAAACCCAGCTAGAAGCTGAGGTCACTTTGCTCTTTTTCTCTGAATAGAAAATGGTTGAGTATAAAGAAGTATGGCCTGTGGTCCATGGGATATTATAGTGCACAAATCCTCTCTGTATGTTTCATCTCCTATCCCTTTTGGCTATTTTTTCTCATCTATGGAACAAATTCACTTGAAATAATGAAGCCCCTTTTCCTCCTAGTGGCTTGGGTATAACACAGTCTGATAGCCTACTAGTGGTTAGGTTTAACTACCTAAAATATTAACCAGAGTTACAATATGGATTCTTATAGGGTCTTATTCATGATAATAATGTGGCTATCCTATTTTCCATGAATAATGGGGGCTGACGTGGCATCCTCACGAATTATGGTGGTGAAAATAAGAAGGTCAACTTCTGAGTGGCATAACTTTTGCATACAAACTCTGGTAGACACGATGCTTGCACCGTTGGAAAGGTTTGTGTGTAGAATATTAAAAAAAGTGGTGAAATGCTAAGGAAACAAAGTTTTACCCCCAAAAAATTTCATTTGATGCCTCAAAATGCTCATGGAAGGTTTTAGACCCCAATTTGCCAAATTATGTCCCACCAATAAAAATGGTCTTGTTAGTTGATTCCTCAAATTTTTCCACTATGGAAGCATTAAGATGGATTAAAAACATTATAATGATCCAATATAGATCACACCTCCCCATTTTAGGAGGATTTGTGTCCCCAAAATCTTCTATTGAATGAGGTGAGGAAAATTTTTCTCTGCCTTCTCTTGGGTGTACCAGTTAGCTTTTCTTGGAAGTTTTCCTTTCAACCCAATATTCCAAAGGTCATGTTACCCCTATCTTATAGTTCTTGACCAATTCTACAAAAATTTATCTTCTAGAAACTTTTCTTAAGCATTTGTTGCCAAATCCTCCATAGAAGGTAGGACCTATTCCTCTTCCTGATCTAACATGGAAGGTTCATAGGGTTTTAGATTCTCTACATTCACAATTGAGTAAATGTGCATGCATGATGGTAGAATAAGTTGATAACATTATCACCCACCTTTTTTAGTATCTCGAAGAGACCATACCACAAAGCCTTGATTTTTTTACCAGGACCCTATAGCCTCTCCTTGTTCAATTGTATCCATATTTTATCTCCCACTTTGAACAATTTCTCTGCTCTGCGTTGATTATGCCTAACCTTATATTTTCCCATGACTTTTGCAGTCTCCCTTGTACCTGTATATAGATCTACCTAATATTCTCTACAATTTTTTCAACCCTCAAGGCATCCCCTGTATGATCCTCCCTCACTCCTCCTTATTGCGCATATGCAATATCCAAAAGTGTAGGCAAAAAATATCCAAAACAAGTTTCAAATGAGGACTTACCAATAAAAGTGTGGAATTCTCTATTATAATAATGTTGTATGTGTTGTAACATGCATCTTTCCATAACATTTATTTTTCATTCAAAAAAAAAATCTTTTGAAAATACTTTAAAAAGAAATCAAGCGAAAGGAAGAAGCAATAATGATATATCGGAGGCAAAGGGTTATATGGGCACACATGTATATATGTATATCGCAAAACATAACTCTATTGGAAGTCAAAATGCAAAGGAAATGAAGAGATAACCACATCTTCAAAGAAAGCAAGTGTAAAAATATTACCAGACCCGAAATACTATATGCTATGTTTTAATGTTTGGCGGGTCCGCGTTATGGATTGTGGCACCACATATAAACGTCGATCGCGATTAGCGATTGGTTCTGAACCCGAAAATTTATATGGTGTATTTTATAACAACGGTGGGTCTGAAATAATATGAAACGCTTATATTATATGCATATGTCCCCGCCAATCGCGATATGCAATAAGGGCCGGACCCGAATGTATATATATCATATTTTAAAGTCCGGAGAGTCCGCCCTTTATACATATATGTTGATAAACGCCGATTGCGACTTATATGATCGGACCCGATATTGATGTATTATATTTGATAATCCCTCGCGTCCGTTATATTATGGGTCATAAATATTTTATGTGATATTTGTATATATTGCGTTGACGCAGTTTTATATGAAGTTTTATTATAATGGATTATAATACAAGGGTCGAACTTGAAAGCATATATTTGTTATATTTCAAAGCTCAGCGAGTCTGCCATCATTGTGTAGCACTTTATATATATATATATATATATATATATATATATATATATATATATATACACACACATATATATAACATTCCGATTGTGGGTTGTATCTGATAGTGATATATGTTGTGTTATAGAAAATTTTACAGACCATCTGATCTGATAAGCGTAGATCAACAGTGGAGATGGATTGGTGGGAAGGATGCCTTGGGAATTGTACTAAGATTGTATTGAAATGGAAAAACATATTTTATCATATATTTTCATTATAAATGCATAATTCCAGTATTTTCATAGTTATTGCAGCCGGGTGCGTAAGTTAAGTTTTACAGGGGTTTTTGGGCTGATTGCAATTTGCGATAGAAGTCAACAAAGTGTTGAATGGGTAGATTTGACAGTTATAAAGCAAGATCTACTCTTGTTGAGTTCCATATTAATGAGAAACGTTAATTTCGCTTTGTAATGTGGAAAATCAGGGATTAGAGCCGAGGTTGAAAAGGAGGATAGATCCAATATATATTTCTTGGCATTTTGGCCAATCAGAATGCCCAAGATTATACAAACTAAACACATTGCATTACGGCTAAGGGGAACTAAGCATCATTAGAGTGTTTACAGAGGAATTCGGCAGCAAGCCAACAGAACAAGCCAATAGTTACTATCCCCTTCTAAATTCAGTTTTGCTTTTATTATTTCTTGTTCTTCGAGATGTTTTTATCCTCTGTAAATTATGTAACAGTTTTATTTCATATAGTTAGAAAGTAGTTAGATAGGTTTCAGAAATCAATAATTGTTTCACAATGTTTAAAAAGTGAAAAATTTACTAAGAAAGGGAATTTTGGGGAACCAGGCTACTGTATTCTTGATAACATCATTGATTAATGAAATAACCAGAAGTTTCCAAGAGTTGTTACATATAATTTTGTAAGTTTCACTATCATGTGTCATGCAATATTTTCTTCTTTTTAAGTGTAGTAATGAAGCTGCAGGGTAAAATCCCTTAAAGAGCGCTAAAGTCCTCACTTCCTTTCCAAGTTATAGATAGTAGTTTCTATGAAAGACCAGCATATTGTGTATGATTTATTTCTCGTGATCATAATTCCTCCCAATTATAGATAATAGTTCCTATGAGAGATCAGCATATTGTCTTTCACTTCCCCTTCAAACTTTCCTCATTCATCATTTATATTTAGCAACAAATGGCATTCTGAGATGTTCTGGTCATACATGTATTGAAGAGTCTAAGGCCAAGTTTTCCAAGTCCTTCATTTGAGAACACAATAAACAATAAGTGATAGAAAATAATATTTATTAATGTCTTAAGCACAATTTCCCTACAGCCAGGAAATTGGTTTCTTAAGGAACAACATAAATTTGCGCCACTAACGGGGAGAGAAGACAAGTAGGGCTTTCCCTGGGTTTCAATATTTTCCTTTGGTTGTTCAGTGAGGAGGAAATATTTTTTTGTTTGAATCAAAGCAATAATTCTGGCTTTAGGAAGGCCCCATACAAGATTGGGCACTTCACAAAAGAAAGTTCAAGCTCTTTCAGATCCTGAAAGGCTATTTTCTAAGAGGGTTGAAAGGTCTAAGATTCCAATTACACCCATTCCTACATTGTTTGCATCAGGCAGTAATTCTCTTGAACATTCATCTAGTAAAGAATCATCTTTTTCATCACCTTCATTTCAGGAACCTAGCTACCAACAACAATCTTTTGAGTCTGTTACTTTTCATTTACCTGTTGTAATTATTCAACCTCAACCAATAACCACATTACCTCCTTTGCACAGTCCATTTACCTCTCAATCAAGTTCCACATCTATAGGTAATCAAATTTCAATAAACATGGCAGCCCCTGTGTTCCTAGTCGATAGGTATGCACCTCTTCAACTACCACAACCTTACAATCAAATGCCAAAGGATTACCTCAAAATTCTTCCTCGTTTTTCAGGAGAAGATGCACAAACAACAGAGAATCATGTAGTATTATTTTGTGATTTTGAAAAAAGCCTAAATGTTGAACATTTAGATGTTGTTCTAAGACTTTTTGTTCAGTCCCTGGATGGAGAAGCAAGGAAATGGTTCAAAGGACCTCCCAATAATACTATTTTGTCCTGGGAAGAGATGGAACATGTGTTTATTATGAGATGGGGAGAAAAAAGAGACCATGGATATTCATTAACAGAATTTAATGCTATAAAGAATAAGTCTGATGAAACTGTGGCTGAATTTGTCAGAAGACTCAACAAATTGTACAATAGTCTCCCAGCAGAGATTAAGCCTCCTCATGCTGGTGTGAAAATAACTTTTGCAGGGGCTTTTGAATCAAATTTTGGATTTACATTAAGGGAAAGAAGAGCTCCAACCCTTTATCAAATCCAAGCGGATGCTTTAGAGATAGAATCGAATCTAGTGGCTACAGGAAAAGCACCAGAAACACAGCTTTCCCAAGACAAGGGAAAGGAAAAGATAGAGTCCTCCCAAAGTCAATAATTGGAGGGTATGTGTAATATAATTAAAACCATGTTAGATAAGTTAAATAGGTTATAGTTAGAAAATAATAAATCTTAAAGACAAACGCAGTTTAATAAGAACCTTAATCCCCAATTTAGAAGGCAACCTTTACAAATTTTGCAAAAGGAAAGAAAAGATCAAAATCAAATTCAAGCACCATTGTACATAGAAGCAGATCCTGGTGAAAAACAATCTGAAGATCAAATTTCTACATTATATGTAGTTGACGAAGATGAACTTGGCATTGAAGGAGAAGAATATTTGTATGATGAAGCAGATGCTATCCATAATGAAAATGAAATTGATGAATATTGGAAACAAATTTCTGATTTTATGCAAGCTGAACTACATAAAAAATATGACCTGAGATCTAGGAAAAGATCGAGAAATCAAGAAAATGAAGGTGAACAGAAAATTTAAACTTCCTCATAAAAGGTGACTCCACAAGAATCTCAGCCTGAAAAACAAGTAAATAAAGGAAAGCAGTAGCAAAATACAAATGGCAAGACACAGATGCTTCGAGGTGAGTCTTCTCAAGACCAAACTAGAAAAAATCATTTGGAGAAGCTTGTTTCAATTCCTCAAACGATTACAGTCATGAAGAAAGGTGAAGATGAGAATGAAAATATTGCTAAATAGGGTCACTTGTTTAGTCTTACCAAGGAGCTAGAAAAGATAAGAATACAAGTTCCCCTTACAGAATTGGAAAAAACACCTACTTATCAAAAGGAGAATGCTGAGTTTATTAATTTAAAGGAAAGTGAGAGTGATACTGTAAATTTGCAGGAAGATAAACCAGTAGTGGTTTTTGGCCCACATGTAGAGGAAGTAGATTCTTCATTACCTCTTTTTTTCTATTTCCCTATTGGTTCATGATTTCCTCCTACATTATTTTATGTTTGATTCAGGAGCTTCACACAATCTTATGCCTCTATCAGTGATGAAGCAATTAAATCTACAAGTGACCAAACCTTACAGAGATTTGCATTCTTTTGATTCAAACAAGGTCAAGTGTCTGGGGGTTATTAAAGATTTGGAAGGGTCACTAGCCCAAATTCCATCTAGAATCTTGGTCATGGATGTTGTAGTAGCATATATTCCTACTAGATTTGGAATGCTTCTATTTAGGTCCTGGGGGGCTAAATTGGGAGGTGTTTTGAAGTTAGATTTTACATATGCTGTTATACCGGTTTTTGGTGGGGAGGAGAGGAGATTGTACAAAGAAACTAGGTTTGTAAAAACAATTACAAAAAATGGAGCAAGCAACTCACCTATATATAGTCAGGAGAAGGATGATTTCGCTTGTTTCACACTGCATGCTAATGCAAAGCTGGCTGAAGATAATCAAAAGCAGCTTGCTTCAGCCAATGTAATTACAGAGCTACAAACGAAAGAAATGTGGAAATGTTTCTTTGACAGAGCTTATTCAAAAGAAAGAACATGTGTTGGTTTTCTTCTAATTTCACCTAGAGGTAATTTGTTTCCTTTTTCTTTCAAAATAGAGTTCGAGGCAACTAACAACATGGCAGAATATGAGTCCTTGATTATGTCTACAAACAACCAAACAAATGGGATTCAAGTCAATTTCTGTTTTGGAGATTCAAAGCTAATTATTAAGCAGATAAAAGATCACTGCCAAACAAAGCATCCTATACTCCGAGCATACAGAAATGAGGTATGGGATTTGATTGAAAATTTCTTTGAAGCTTTTAACATTAAATTCATTCCAAGGAATGAAAATAGATTGGCAGATTCATTGGTTGTGGCTGCTAGCACTTTCAAGCCTCCTATTAATCCAAGATTAAGATATGAGGTAGAAATGAGACACAAACCTTCTGTTCCTGATAATGTTAAGAACTAGCAAGTTTTTGAAGATGATCAGCAGATTAAGGAGTTTTTTACTATGGTTGAAGAATTTCAGGGTACAAAAATTGATCAGGATGAAGAAGAGACGGCAGAAATTGCAGGAGCCAGTGGTTTTAAAGATTCAATAGCAAATCAGAAGATCTTTCAATTAAAAGAAAATTTTCTGCCAAAGGGACTTGTTCCTCTTGAAAGGCTTTTTAATTCAAATGATGTGGTTGTGGACTCAAGGAAAATATCACAGGATGAACATATTCAAGATCACAGCATTGGCACTCAGGAGAATCCCAGGTTATTCAAATTATATGTTGGAGTTCCACCTAATTTTCAAGAAAGATATATTAAACTTTTCAAGAATTATGTTGATATCTTTGCATGGTCCTATGAAGATCTCAAAACTTATGATGTATATATTATTCAGCATAAAATTCCTTTGAAGGAGGGGGTTAAGCCTTACAAACAGAATCTTAGGCAAATAAATCCTTTGCTTATACCATCAATTGAAAAGGAGGTCAAGAAGTTGCTTGATTCTAAAATCATAGTCCCACACAGATATTCTGATTGGGTGGCTAATCTGGTACCTGTGAGAAAGAAAAATGGAGAAATAAGGCCATGTGTTGACTTCAGAAATCTAAATAGAGCTTCTTTGAAAGATAATTATCCTTTGCCTAAAATGGATCATGTGCTACAAAGGGTAACAGGATCTTTTAGAATGTCAATGCTAGATGGATTTTCTGGTTATAACCAAGTGGTTGTGGACAAGGAGGATCAGAAGAAAATAGTGTTCACAACTCCCTGGGGAACATTTAAGTATGCAAGAATTCCTTTCGGATTGATGAATGCAGGAGCTACATTTCAAAGGGCTATGGACATCGCTTTTGTTGGAGATAAGTTTGTAGTAATATATTTGGATGATATTACTGTTTTTTCTAAGTCTGATAAAGAACATTTAGATCATTTGAAAAGAACTTTTGATAAATGTAGAAGATTTGGACTTTCTTTAAATCCCAAGAAATCCGTTTTTTCTCTAGAAGAAGGAAAACTGTTGGGTCACATTGTTTCCAGAGGAGTGAAGATAGATCCAGCTAGAGTACAAGCTGTGCAGAAAATACCATTGCCCAGAAGTAAAAAGGATATTCAAAAGTTTCTAGGAAAGATAAACTTCCTGAGAAGATTCGTATCCAATTATGAAAAAATCTTGAAAGAAATCACTAATATGCTGAAGAAGGAGAATGAAGTGTGCTGGACCAAGGAAGCAAAAGAATCATTTTCTAGAATTAAAGAGGCATTGCCGGCAGCTCCAATCTTAATCAGCCCTAATTATCAGAAGCCTTTCCAAATTTTTTCATTTGCCTCATCAAGTTCGATAGTTGTTGTCTTACTGCAAAAGAATGATGAAGAGAGAGAGCAGCTAGTTTCATTCTTCAGTAAGATTCTTAGAAATTCTGAGCTGAAATATAATATTCTCAAGAAGCAGGTGTATGCCTTGGTAAAAGCCCTAAAAGCTTTTAGAACTTATGTGTTGCAGTCCCAAATCATTGCTTATGTGCCTAATACTACAGTGAAAGATATATTATTACAGGGAGATGTAGAAGGCAAGAGAGGAAAGTGGACTGCTAAGATCCAAGAGTATGATTTGGATATAAAACCCACAAAGTTGATAAAAGGACAAGGATTGGCGAAAATGTTAACAGAATCAAACTTCCAGGCGTTGGGAATTAACTTGTTGGCACCTGTAGATGAAAAAGTAACTGAAGGAAATGAAGGAGAGAAAGACCCAGGAATGAAGATCAGATATAAATTTTTATGTTCAGAATGGTATAAACATTAATTCATTATTTGTGCTTTCTTTCTTGTCCTCAATCCTTAGATAGAACAAAGTATAGGGCATTAAATATCAAGGCACAACCATATGCGATTGTAGAAGGTAGATTGTACTGGAAGGATCCTGCTGGAATTCTATTGCTATGTTTAACAGAAGATGAATTTACAGAAAAAATAAAAGATTATCATGAGGGATTTTGTGGAGGACATTATAGTTGGAAAGTAACTGCACACAAGATCCTTCGGGCTGGATTTTATTGGCCTACTTTATTTGGTGATACCTATAAATTTGTTAGAAGTTGTCGAAAATGTCAGCGTTTTTCTGAGAAGAAGAGATTAGCTCCTTTACCTCTAATTCTAGTCTTCATAGAGGAGCCATTTAGACAATGGGGATTAGATTTTGTTTGAGAAATCAATCCACCTTCAAGCAGACAACACAGATGGGTTATCACAGCAACATATTACTTCACCAAATGGGTAGAGGCAATTCCTACTAAGAGAGCAAATGATCAGATAGTGATGAAATTCCTGGAAGAAAATATTTTTAGTAGATTTGGATGTCTTGTTAAAATTATAACAGACAACGCTCAAGTCTTCAACTCGAGTAAGTTCATCACTTTTTTCCAAAAGTATAATGTTATTTTGTCTCATTCAATAGCTTATCATCCTCATGGAAATGGATTAGCTGAGTCTACTGTTATGCAGTAATTTGTCACTGTCTCCCTGTCAGTCTCCCTACTGTGTCATGAAATCAAATGCACCATGCTCATGCTCTCTAAACTGGCCAAATGACCCACTTTGCCAAAGTTTATTTCATCAGCGCGACTGTTATTAAAATAACCGCGCTGACTGGCGGTTGATAATGTAACTGATGCGCTGCCATCACGGAAGCACACTGGTTTTCCGCGCTGGTCGAATTTCATGAGCCAGCGCATCCTAGGAAAGTATTGAGCCGCGCTGACACAGCTTGCTCCGTTATTATGATGCGTTGTCAGCGCCCCAGTTCAGTTATACACCCGCGCTGATCCAGTTTGGGCGAATTTGTTCCAACAGCCAGCCTTCTAGATGGTTCCAGACTTGGTTGTTGGCCTTGTGAGTATCGCCCTCCCTTCTATGGCATGTATGTTCGTCATTTGAAACCACCTTCCTTAAAGATAAGCTCATCCTCCCCCCATTCATGGAGACCTCTTCTCCTATTTAAACCTCCACCATTGCCATGAGCAGCTAGTTTGGATAGTGTGGAATTCATAGTGCTTAGACTGTTGCTGCTAGTAGGTAGTTGGTGTGACAAGTGTGGATTTGATAGAGGAAGCTTAAAGAAAGTTGTGAGTATTGCTTGTGTGAGAGAGAGCTTTGTTTTGGGAGAATCTACCCCCAAGGGTGAATGCTTAAGAGACTTGTTGGCTGGACCCTCTAGAGAAGGACTCAGCGTCAGAACTTTGGTTGTACCTTTCTCTGTTATTGATTAATAATAGATGACTACTGTTATGGTTCCATTCTCATTTGTCTTTGTAATGGTTAATGTGAATTACATCCTTTCTGACTGATGTATAATTGCTTTTATTATATTTCACGCTTGTGTTTGTCTTTCTCTTCGTGTGTGCAGGTATCTATTCATGGAGATCGTGGAGGATCGTGACCGGCCAGAGCGAAGGAGCAAGAGCGGCATCTCTTCATCAAACAATAGCGTTGGAATCCAAGTAGGTGTTCATTGCCTCTCTTTTATTTGCAATTAGGAACTTGCACAGTAGCATTGATTGATTGTTGCTAGACCCATTCTGGGCTAGTAGGGATCGCCTCTATCCGTAGAGGGGATTTACCTCTCCAACAATTTGGCGACTCCACTGGGGAGCTGGCCTTTGTCTCTTTTTGTTCATTTTTGTGCTTGAGTTTGATTGTTCTCTCTTTTCAAAATTGGGGATTAGTTCTCTGCTTTTAGACTTCCTGGTTCAGTCTGGGAGGTGTATAAATTGTTTAAAGAGTTCTGGCCTTGGTTTGGGAGTTTTTGGCTTGATTTTGCCTCTTTTTTAGCCTCAGCGCGGTTTATATCAAAACAGTCGCGCTGACAGCGCATAGCTGTCTCTTTGACCCCGTTGTCATCGCGCTTGTACGTAAAACAGTCGCGATGGTTCTGAAATCGAACCAGCGCGCTTAAGTCGTGTTCTTACGTGCTGACAGCGCCTTGTTGCTACGTGTGACCTCTTGTCAGCGCATTGTTGCTGAGCGCTACCCGCGCTGATCCTGTAAAATTGAATTTGTTTCAATTTTGCCTCTTGAACCTATTGGTTTGACTATCTCTAGCTCTTTCTACTTGGTTTATGACTTGATATTTATTGTGTGAATTGTGTAACACTTGCTTGCGAAGCCTCGTCAAACGAATTTCGTTTTTGTGTCCCGTGACCTAGTGCCATCATCCCGTTTTCACTGGATTGACCTTGTTTTATCACTCGTTCACAAAGATTCGTTGTTGCTTGTCTTTGCTTTTGCGGAAACCTTCCTCTTTTTGCTTTCTTTGCTTGTTTGTTTGAGGTGATTGTCGTTGAACCGATCCTCGGATTGTTTCACTACCCAGACACAGATCACAGTTGCTAGGGTTCAATCAGCTCTTTTCACGCTTGTTGTGTTTGTCATTGAGTGATTTTACTTCTTTTTACTCGGTGTTGCTGTCTCTCAAAGTTCATTTTAAAGTGCACAGTGCCATTGGAAAAGAAATCAAACTAATGTCTTTTGCATTCAATAGTTAACGAAAAGAAGAGCATTTCATTGATTTGCGTTCTCAAAAGAAAATTTCATTTCTTTGTCATTAGCTGCATTAGATTGTTTGATTGTTTGAGTTCATTTTGTTTGATTGAAAACTCTTAACCTTCTCATAGTTAGAATTCATCGAACGAAATGGTATCCTTTGGCATGTAGTTTGCATCAAGGTAATTGTGAGAGATCACACGATAAGGCCTGAAACCGAAACTTAATTCAAGATCAACCATAAAATAAACCAAATAAACCTAAAAACGCATTGGAACTTAATGCAAACATCTAGGGGTCTAGGCTAGAGATGTGTTCTGGCGTCTTTAAACATAGTCACTATTGTTTCACATTACGGTTGGGTGATTCCTCCTTCTGTGACTCGATAGTGGTCTAACACGGACTTTGCTCCCACGTATCGTCGCATATATAGGGAGACCCCACTAGGCTTTTATCCTTGATCCATAGGAAGCCGAGTCTGCCGCCCTGCGAACCGTAACGCACCGAACACAGCATTCGGGAAGATTGACTGCAGTACGGAAAGTCCTTGGTTCTCATACGATTGCCAAGGTGTATAAGCAGTTTTACAGATTGCTTGGTAAACCCTTTGCCTAGAATCTCTAGAGCAGTCACTTTTGATCCTTTTCGGACTCCCTAAAAGAAAAGGTGCCAGTGAGCGTCTTGTCACTTCGTGCTCATTAAACATTCGAAGGAGACTAGAGTCATCTTTTCGTCCTTTTCTCGACTCTTGAAACATGAAAAGGCCAAGTTTGGTTCCTGTGTCTTAAAAATTTATTCGGCCTCGATAACATTACCTGGTTAGTTCTTGTGTGCGTTAGCTTGAGTAGGGTCTTTATCGTTAGTTTCCTTTAGGTTTTTGTGTGGGGTTTGTCATCCTGGCTGATCCGTCAACTCCCGGTCCAAGTGATCAAGGTTCTCCATCTTCTGTTGCTCCTGAGGTACTAGTTGTAAGCGATATTCTTCCGGTTATCCCGAGTATCCAGCCTATCAACGTACATGCCCCGGGCGATGCGGATTACGAAGAAGATTGGAACCCTATCTGGGAGCCTGACGAGAACGATACTCCTGTTACTCCTCCCGGTATGTCGTCTCCGATGTCCACTTCCCACATGGACGAGACATCTCCCAGCGCAGGTGAGACACCCGTGGTGTCAAATATTGAATCTCCCATTCCGGCTACTTCTCCACTTCCCCCACGATATCAGTCGATGAGGGATAGAATAGCCGCCAGAATGCCTTCTACGACTATATGGGATCCTAGTGTCATTGCCACCACGGAGCCTTTTCTTTCGCAACCCCCTAATACGCCTGTTACCTCAGTTCCCATGATTCCAACTGTTTGTGTAGCATACTCAACTCCAGTCGTCAGTGTTGTGACAACATCCTCATCCACGAACCCTGGGGTTGGTCCTTCTCACGGTCAAGTGAGTAATGGCTAGCCGGGACTCTCATCTAGAGTCATCGACCCTGCACAAAGTGCTCAACCCTCTTCTGGTCCTGTTCCAAGAGGGGGGCCGTATGATGCCCATGGGCAACCCATTGTGGACCCGAATTACCAAGGTCCACTCTTTTATTATGATTCTACCGGTCAGTACCTCCAGTTCGCTCAATCCGCGCCTCTTCAACATTTTGTTGAAGTCTCGGTACCATTATCTATTACTTATGACCCCGGTACTCATTCTTTTCATGGGGGCCAGGCAATTCCTGGACAACCTCAAGGACCACCTAATCTAGGCCAGCCACCTTATGTGCAAGCCCCCCAAGGGCAACCACTTTATGGCCAGTCTTACCCAGGACAATCTGGGGGCCCACAAGGACAACCCTACCCGGGACAACCTTCGGCCATTGGTGGTCCATCTTTTTCCTATCAGAGTCAACCTTCTAGTTATCCGGGGCAACCTGGTGCCCAGCAAGGTTACCCGTATGGACAACCAGGACAACCTTATATCCAACAAGGCCAACCTGGTCTCCAGCAAGGTTATCCCGCTGGACAAGCTGGGCAAAATTATATCCCTCAAGGTCAACCAGCAGTCCAGCAGGGGTATCCTTCTGGGCAAGGGGGACAACCCTATGTACAGCAGGGCCAACCCACTGCTTAGTCTAGTCATCTTTCTGGGCAAGGGGGGCAACCCTACGTACAGCAGGGCCAACCCACTGCTCAGTCCATGCAACCCTCTGGGCAAGGGGGGCAACCCTACGTACAGCAGGGCCAACCCACTTCTCAGCCAGTACAACCCTCCGGACAAACGGGCCAGCCCTCTGTGCAACAAGGCCAACCCACTGTCCACCCTAGTCATCCATCTGGACAGGCCGGCCAACCGCAAGGTCAACCAGCCATCCAGCCTGCTCGGCCATCTGTTCTGCAAGGACAACCCTTGGTTGCTCAAGGACAACCTGGCACCCAGCAAGTACGCCCTTCTGGGCAAACAGGTCCATCCCAAATTCAACCAGGCCAACCTTTCGGCCAGATGATCCAAGCCCAGCCAGTTCAAGGACATTATTCTGGGCCTCAAACTCAAATGGGTTATCAAATGCAAGGCGGGCCACAGCCCCAACCTTCCTACCAAACGCAGCCTTCTTATCAGGCTCAGTATGGAGCCCAGCAAATGTATGGCTACCAGTAACCCCAGGGGCAAACTCAGTTTACCCCTTATCAAAATTATCAACAGATGCAGGTCACTCCTTACCAAAATTATCAGTATGTTGCACCTGCGGGTCAAGTTGCTAACACATGGGGTGCTGGGGGGCAGACCCAGGGACAACTGTCTGCATATGGACAAAATCCGTATGGGCAGAACCCCTACGGACAAGGTCCCTATGCGCCAGGCCCTTTTGGGCCAGGTCCATCTGGACAAGGTCCCTATGCGCCAGGCCCTTTTGGGCCAGGTCCATCTGGACAGAGTCCATGGGGGCAACCACCACCTGGTTGGAACCCTAATACTGCCTCGAATCCACAGCCACAAATGTCCTTTAACCCTTAGTTGCCATTCTTAGCGACATTGGAACTTCCGGATGTGTCCAAGTTAACGAATGATCCCATTCTGCATAATCCGTATTGGCCACCAGTTCCAACTAAAATACCCGGTGATTGTCCAAAATTTGATGGCAAAGCTGGTGAAGATCCTCAAGCCCATGTCATGACCTATCACCTCTGGTGTTCAACAAACTCATGGCTTGATGACTCTATCCGACTTCGCCTCTTTCAAAGAACTCTCACCGGCTCAGCCGCTAAGTGGTACATTGAGCTTAATCGCGGCACGTTTCAAGATTTCAACTCGCTGGCTATGGCGTTCTTAACTCATTTTCAGTTACCCATTCGGTACGAGACGGGGACACATCTCCTCATGTCTCTCAAACAGGACACGGCGACCCATATATCTGATCATATACATGAGTGGAGAAGGCGTCGTCGCTTGATCAAATTCTGGATTCCTGATCAACTCCTGACCGATTGGTTCACAACTTCCTTTGTCCCTGCGATTGCGCGAGACATAGCCATGGGAGCTTGTGTAACTGAAGAGCAAGCGATCACGCGAGCTCAGTACCTAGACTTAGTATACTCTCAGTCAGGTACTCTATATGATTATTTGCCAGACGCCCCAAGGCCTGGACAGCCCAAGGCTCCGCCCAAACCATCTGTTGATGGAGTCATTGGCTCTGTTAATTCGTCATCGAAGAAATCGGCCGCGAACCCTGGGAAGCAAAAACAGAACGCTTCTAATGGAAATGCTCCTCAGGGCCAATCTAATCCTGGAAGTACCTCCGAGGTAAACGCCGTTCAGTCCACCGCGGCGGATAAATCCTCAAAAGGGAAAAAGAAAGGGAAAGCTAAAGATAAATCTAGACAGCCCAAGCAGGATGCCCCTAAGCCTCCACCTGAGGAAGGAGCTAAGCGAAAACCTAAGTATCCTTGTCTCATCTGTGATGAGGATCACTACACTAAGGACTGCCCAAGGCGGTCCAAAGTTAGTCGGTTATTAAAAGGTGCTCCTGGGACTCCTGCTGTGCTTAAAGAGCCTTTCCCTTCCCAGCAGACTCAAATGGTGGCAGACCCGTCTCAACCCTCTTCCTCGTTCAGTTCTCAAGTGTTCATGGCTGGAACGATCCCCATCCATGTTTCAACTCGAGCGAAAGACTATCCATCTCGTGCCGGGAAAGACCCAGAGGTTCCCTCCAGCGCTCCTCCGTCTAGTTCTGGTCCTCTCCACATCGAAAGGCCCAGCACTGAGACGATCCCCCGACCCCCTCCAAAAGGTGTACTCAGGAAGTCATCTTACAACCCTAATGCTCGTGCTGCCCAGCACTATAGCATTTTTGAGGACTTAGCTCAGGCTCCGTCTGCTATGTCCGCTCTAGAAGTCCTCCAGAGCTGCCCCTCCCAGAGGAAGTCCTTGCTATCAGC
Organism: Pinus tabuliformis; assembly: GCA_031772625.1. NCBI lineage: Eukaryota > Viridiplantae > Streptophyta > Pinopsida > Pinales > Pinaceae > Pinus > Pinus tabuliformis. Next base: position 627,454,783 of record CM062818.1, on the reverse strand, counting down.
TATTGGTGGCATCGACCCAGCAGATTCAGATTTGATTTCTTTCGATCTCGAGGGTTTTACACAGAGACTGCCTCACCAAGTCGCTTTCCTTATACAGGTCATCATCAATAGCAGAACGATTCATCGTACGGTTATTGATGAAGGTGCCTCAACTTGCATCATGTTCGTTGCTCGCTGGAAGGCGATTGGTTCCCCTACTTTGAGTCAGTCTCCTACGACGTTAGAAGCTTTCGATGGAAGAGAGTCTCGTCCTTACGGTATCCTCCAACGCTTGCCCATTTCTTTGGAAGGGAAGACCGTAGAAGTGGAGGTCGAAGTTGTTGATGCCAATCTGACCTACAACCTCCTCCTCGGACGGAGCTGGACATACGCCATGCAAGCCGTGGCTTCCTCCCTGTTCCGTGTCATTCATTTCCCTCACCAGGGGAAGATTGTCACGGTGGACCAGCTCTCCTTCTTCGCCTCTTCTTCTGAAGGTAATGTGACATTCGTGGAGCATACCTCTAAGTCACTCGAGAGTGTGGGGCCCAGACTTTTCAAAGATCCCACTTTAATGGGAGTCTTTCCCCTCCCACCTCCGAATCTCACCCCTATTAACATGATCTCTGTACGCTCTGATCCGTGGGTTCTTCCTCCTGCTAATCAGGAAGACTCTTGGGGTGATATGATGCCGTTGAGTCCTGCTGAACTCAACTACATCGAGATTGTTGCTGCATCGGCTTCCCCTGATGAACCTGCTCTCCCGAGCAATGTTCCCGATTCATATGATCATTTCCCTTGGCTAGGAGATGAGGCTACTTCGGATCCATTGAAGGAAATATTTCCTTCCGACGAAGCCATCATAGAGACAATGTCTCTTGAAGAGCCCCCTTGGTCAGATCACCACCATCGCTCTTCGTTTCTCCCTCCCCATCCGGAAATGACCGTACGTCTCGAGCGGTTTGCTTCGTGTGTCCCATCCCCACCCCTCCAAACACCCATTCAGCTTTATCAAGTGTCTTCAGAGGGCAATATGGGAAATATCACACAAACCCAACCGATCGACATCTCTGTCAAACCAGGGATTGTCGAGCACATTCATATCGGAGTCACTTGCACTCCTGAGGAAGTTCAACTCTATACTGCTTTATTTCACGAATTTCGTGATGTCTTCGCATGGTCCTATGAGGAAATGCCCGGCATCGATCCTAGTATAGTGGTGCACGAAATACCTACATACCCAGGTGCTAAGCCTGTTCGTCAGCGCTTACGCCCTGTGCACCCCCGAAAGGCTGCAGCCATCAAGGCCAAAGTCGAAAAGCTTCTTAAAGCTGGTTTCATTTACCCCATTCCTCTTACAGATTGGGTGTCTAATATAGTCCCTGTGAATAAAAAGCAGGGTACTATCCAGGTCTGTGTTGACTATCGTGATATCAACCGTGCCTGTCCCAAAGATAACTTCCCTACGCCCTTCATCGATCAGCTTATTGATGAGTGCGCAGGAAGTGAAATACTCGTTTATGGACGGTTTCTCTGGCTATACCCAGATCAACATTGCACCCACAGACCAGCATAAGACGGCTTTTATTTGTCCTTGGGGCACCTTCGCCTATAAGAAGCTTCCTTTCGGTCTAAAGAATGTCGGCGCTACGTTTCAACGTGCAATGTCTTATGCCTTTCACGACATTCGTCACATTGTACAACCTTATCTGGATGACCTCCCAGCTCATTCAGCTAAGCGCCAGGACCACCCCTCTCATCTTCGTGAAATTTTTCTCCACTGTCGACACTACCGCATTAGGCTTAATCCTCATAAGTGTGTCTTCTGCGTAGAATCAGGCCGACTACTCGAGTTCATCGTCTCCCGAGAAGGCATCCGTCTGGATCCCCTCAAAGTTGAGGCCATTTTGAATCTTCCTCCCCCTGCCTCTTTGCAGCAATTGCAGAGCTTGCAGGGCAAATTGAATTTCCTCAAACGATTCATCCCGAATTATGCCGAGGTGGCTAAGGGTTTCACACGATTATTAAAGCGCGACACACCCTTTCGTTGGGATGCCATCGCCCAGGAGTCTTTCGAGCGACTCAAGGACCTCCTTGTCTTGTCCCCACTCTTAAGACCTCCGAACTACCACCGTGATTATACTCTCTATCTAGCTGCCGCTGACACTACCATCGGCATGGTTCTGGTGCAGGATGATGATGATGGCAACGAGCACGTTATCTATTACCTTAGTCGCAATCTCTTGGATACGGAAACCCGCTACGCTTATGTCGAGAAGTTGGCATTGGCAGCTGTCTGCGCTGTCCAACGATTCCGGCACTATATCCTGTTGCGCACTACGACTGTGATTTCCGACTGCAACCCAATGACCTACATCTTGTCGCGTCAACTGCTGGGAGGCAAATACTCGAAATGGATTGTCATCCTACAAGAGTTTGACTTGGAATTTACTGCTGCCAAGTCTAAGAAATCTCTGGTCTTTGCCGAATTGCTCTGTTCTTTGCCATCCCCTTCTGTACCATCTCGTGCGGAAGAGCATATCCCAGATGAAACGTTGTTTCTAATCAGCACCCTCGACCCTTGGTATGGGGACATCATAGTATATTTGCAGACATCTTCCTTCCGTCCTAATGTATCGAAAGACGCTCGACGGAGGATTCGTCACCAATCACAACCCTATCGCATTATTGGCAATACCCTGTACCGCCTCGGCGTTGATTCTGTTCTCCGCTAATGATTGACTCTCGAGGAGGCTGAGCGGGTGTTGAATGACTACCACTCCGGTGCTTGTGGCGGCCACATGTCCGGATATGCCACCGCCCAGAAAATCCTCTGTGCTGGTTATTTTTGGCCTTCTATCTTCAAGGATTGCATCCTTGTCGTCCGTGCATGTCATGAATGTCAGGTCTACCACCGGAAAATGCGTGCACCTCCTGCACCACAGTACCCTGTTGTTACCATAGGTCCATTTGCCAAATGGGGCATCGATTATACGTCCTGTAACCCTCGTTCGGCCGGGGGGCATGGGTATATCATCGTTGCCGTGGATTACTTCACCAAATGGGCCGAAGCGATGCCTACATTGAACGAAGACAGTTACACAGCGGCGTAGTTCTTGTTTAATCATGTCATTACTCGGTTCGGAGTCCCCCAGGCTATCGTCACGGATCACGGAAAACATTTCCGTAATCACATGATGATGGAACTAACGACCCAGCTAGGCTTGCGTCAAGATAGCTCGACGTCGTATTACCCTCAATCCAACGGCCAAGTTGAAGCTGTGAACAAAGTTTTGATCACAATGCTCCAACGTACCGTGAATACACACAAGTCTAACTGGCATCTAATGCTGTTCCCCGCCTTGTGGGCCTATCGGACCTCTGTGAAGGATGCCACCGATTTCACTCCTTTTCAGCTTGTTTATGGACTGGAGGCCACCCACCCTGGAGTTTCCTTTTCTGCTGTCTTTTCAGACTCTCTAAACAAGAAAAGACGCTGAGTTCTTCCTTTGTCAGGCTCGTTAAAACTTAATGACATCGGACATCGTCACAATGATGCCTTCCCAAGCATATGCTATCCCCATCAAGCTTGTCCTCCAAAAATAATCGAGGTACCTGCCAGAAATGGTGGGGAAGATGAAACTGTAATAATGGTCGTGTCGGCAGTATGTCGATCTTGAACATGGCACTCGTCTGCATTCGTGTCTGGGTGGGGATTTCTCATCTTGTTTTACACTAGCCTCCGTGGGTTTGGGTTATCCTATTTGACCTCTCATCTGCTCATTGCCATTGTCACCATGACCTCTGCTCATTTGACGTCAGATACTGCCAAATCCGTTGTTGTGCTGCCGATATGTTCAAGAGAAGTTGGCCTCTGCAAGCTTACCACCTCCCTCTGATGTCTCGCACAAAATATTTTATCCTTATCTGTCTCGTAATCATCATGGCCCACCTTCGGTCAAGGTTACTTCCTGTCGACTTCGGCTCATTATCCAGGAAAGTGACCTAGAGACTCCCTTCAGGTGCCTTAGAGCCTGCATGCCTCAATGGCAGGTTCTTCGTGTTCGACGTGAGGTTTTCATCATTGGCCTCCGATCGGATGATTCTGCGGGTGTTCGACACCAGCTCATTGATTCACACGTCGCGGATTGTACCCATAAGTACCTTGAGGACCATTGTCATTATTGGTGGTACCTCTCGCGTCTGTTAACAGTTTTCATCATTGACTGGTAATCAGACGATGTTCATGCATGTTCAACTTCAGCTCATGTATTCACATGCTTGGACTTGTACTTTGTTCGGGTTGGGATGGAGCGCAAGACCCTGGTTTTTGTCTATTAGGAACCATGTTGTGATTTTGTGAATTATTATTGCATGACTCATTGATGGATGGCTGCGACCATACCCTCTTATCATCATGGTCTCTTCAGCTGGGTGGCTGCGTCCATACCACAGACCTTCTTCGTATGTCTTTTGGATGGCTGCGCCCATGCCTAGACTACATGTAATCGAGATATCAGTTGTACATACGTGCAGGTCCTTCCTGGTGGTGTTCCAGTTCAGCAGTTTTGTAAAGCATTTCACCCCTCCCACTCTCTCGGGCTTCATGCTTTAGGGGGCATCTGTTACGCAGTAATTTGTCACTGTCTCCCTGTCAGTCTCCCTACTGTGTCATGAAATCAAATGCACCATGCTCATGCTCTCTAAACTGGCCAAATGACCCACTTTGCCAAAGTTTATTTCATCAGCGCGACTGTTATTAAAATAACCGCGCTGACTGGCGGTTGATAATGTAACTGATGCGCTGCCAGCGCGGAAGCACACGGGTTTTCCACGCTGGTCGAATTTCATGAGCCAGCGCATCCTATGAAAGTATTGAGCCGCGCTGACACAGCCTGCTCCGTTATTATGATGCGCTGTCAGCGCCCCAGTTCAGTTATACACCCGCGCTGATCCAGTTTGGGCGAATTTGTTCCAACAGCCAGCCTTCCAGATGGTTCCAGACTTGGTTGTTGGCCTTGTGAGTATCGCCCTCCCTTCTATGGCATGTCTGTTCGTCATTTGAAACCACCTTCCTTGAAGATAAGCTCATCCTCCCCCCATTCATGGAGACCTCTTCTCCTATTTAAACCTCCACCATTGCCATGAGCAGCTAGTTTGGATAGTGTGGAATTCATAGTGCTTAGACTGCTGCTGCTAGTAGGTAGTTGGTGTGACAAGTGTGGATTTGCTAGAGGAAGCTTAAGGAAGGTTGTGAGTATTGCTTGTGTGAGAGAGAGCTTTGTTTTGGGAGAATCTACCTCCAAGGGTGAATGCTTAAGAGACTTGCTGGATGGACCCTCTAGAGAAGGACTCAGTGTCAGAACTTTGGTTGTACCTTTCTCTGTTATTGATTAATAATAGATGACTACTGTTATGGTTCCATTCTCATTTGTCTTTGTAATGGTTAATGTGAATTACATCCTTTCTGACTGATGTATAATTGCTTTTATTAGATTTCACGCTTGTGTTTGTCTTTCTCTTCGTGTGTGCAGGTATCTATTCACGGAGATCATGGAGGATCGTGACCGGCCAGAGCGAAGGAGCGAGAGCGGCATCTCTTCATCAAACAATAGCGTTGGAATCCAAGTATGTGTTCATTGCCTCTCTTTTATTTGCAATTAGGAACTTGCACAGTAGCATTGATTGATTGTTGCTAGACCCATTCTGGGCTAGTAGGGATCGCCTCTATCCGTAGAGGGGATTTACCTCTCCAACATCTACTAACAAAACTTTGATGAAGATGCTTAAGAAAACCATTGCAGAAAATCAAAGAGATTGGGACTCTAAGTTGAACTTTGCCTTGTGGGCCGCAAGAGTAACTGCAAGAAGATCTACACGAAAATCACCTTTTGAATTAGTATATAGAACTCAGGCTCTATTTCCAAGTCAACTTGTGAAACCAGTGATTGCGATGATTCAGGAGGCGAAAGAAGAGCCAAATGCTTTGGTAAGAAGAATGAACAAAGCAGTGGAGCTTAGCGAAAACAAGGACAAGGTATGGGACAATTGGATTACATATCAGTCCAAGATGAAAACTATTAGTTGAATTGAGGCTTCTGTGATCCATGTCAATATTAAGAGAATTCTTCGGCTTAAATCACATGATAGTATATTTGTCGACGCGTTTCGAACCAACAAGTGTGGTTCATCATCAGGATAAGTTGAAGGACCAGACCATGGCTATGTATTAAATAGGACAAGTAGATCATCCAACGGCTAGGTTTGACCATAAAACAGCTATATTAGGTCAGATTTAGATAAACGGCTAGATTTGACATTGAAATATTTATCTATATAATAATATTATGCTAAAATATTATTATAATACTTATCATATGTAATTTATTTGAAAAGATAATAATAGAATTAGGGAAAATTGCTAGAAATAATATATCTAGGGACAACAATTGAAAGGATTTAATAATAGATCATTACTATCACAATTATTATTATATTAATATTATTACTATTAGTATTAAAAGTAAAATTCATAATGCTAATGGTATCTTCCTATCAATGGATACGGTATCAATTTCTTAGTAATCTACTAGGAACCAAAGTTACTAGTTTTAGGGAATTAGTAATTGTAAGGAATTTATTATAGTTTTATAATATTAGAATTAAATTAAGCGATGGGTAACTAATTAACATAAATTTATTAGAACATAAATTAGTTATTTAAATATCTTATACCATATAATTTAACCCTGAAGGAAAGAAAAGGATTAAAATAAACCAAGGAAGAAGGCTAAAGAAAGAAGGTTAAAGGATAACAAGGGGAAAAAATCTAGAACAAGCTACTAAAAGAGGGAGGGGGAGGAAACGACTAGGAGGTGAGGGTCAGGATCCAGCATCTACTAATCTTCCAACCCTCATCTCTATTGAGATTAATAGGCCTCCTTTCAATCTCAATGGCTTCCATAAATTTATGGTGGTGGAACTGCGAAATTCTAGCAATGACATTGGCCTCCTCAATACAAACATGATGTTTGGTCTTCTCCGCATGCTCAGGTAGTGTGGAAGACTTAGTTCTCCCATGCTTAAGATCAGTTGCGTGCTCACTAATTCTTTGATTAATGGAGCATCTAGTCTCACTAATATAGGGGGTCCCACAAGAACAAGGAATAATATAGACCTCTTTCATGTCCTTAGGGTCGATAGGATCCTTCATCGATCAAAGGGACCTACAAATGGTGTTAAGGGGTCTAAAGGTTGAGGGGAGAACTAAGTCTTCCATACTAGCTGAGCATGCAGAGAAGACCAAACATCATGTTTGTATTGAGGAGGCCAATGTCATTGCTAGAATTTCACAGTTCCACCACCGTAAATTTAGGGAAGCCATTGAGATTGAAAGGAGGCCAAGCAATCTCAATAGAGATGAGGGTTGGAAGATCAGCAGATGTTGGATCCCTGCCCTCACCTCCTATTCGTCTCCTCCCCCTCCCTCTTTTAGTAGCTTGTTCTAGATTTTTTCCCCTTGTTATCCTTTAACCTTCTTTCTTTAGCCTTCTTTCTTTAGCCTTCTTCCTTGGTTTATTTTAATCCTTTTCTTTCCTTTAGGGTTAAATTATATGGTATAAGATATTTAAATAACTAATTTATGTTCTAATAAATTTATGTTAATTAGTTACCCATCCCTTAATTTAATTCTATTATTATAAAACTATAATAAATTCCTTACAATTACTAATTCCCTAAAATTAGTAACTCTGGTTCCTAGTAGATTACTAAGAAAATAATACTGTATCCATTGATAGGAAGATACCATTAGCATTATGAATTTTACTTTTAATACTAATAGTAATAATATTAATATAATAATAATTGTGATAGTAATGATCTATTATAAGATCATTTTAGTTAATATTAATAATATCCTTAAATTTATTTAAATTTAGTTTAATTAGTTACACATGTCATTAACAATAAGGTTAACACAATTAACTTCATTAGAATATTAGTATATTAATTATTATTAGTTATTATTAAATCCTTTCAATTATTGTCCCTAGATATATTATTTCTAGCAATTTTCCCTAATTCTATTATTATCTTTTCACATAAATTACATATGATAAGTATTATAATAATATTTTAGCATAATAATATTATATAACTAAATATTTGAATGTCAAATCTAGCCATTTATCTAAATCTGACCTACTATAGCCGTTTTTTGGTCAAACCTAGCCATTGGATGATCTACTCACCTTATTTAATACACAGCCATGGTCTGGTCCTTCAACTTGTCCTGACAATGAACCACACTTGTTGGTTTGAAACACGTCAACAAATATACTATCATGAAAACTATTTTTGACAGAAAAGCCAGAGAAATTGATTTCAAAGTTGCAGACTTAGTATTGAGATGGGATACTAGAAGAGAGGATAAGGGTAAGCATGGGAAGTTTGATCCTCTCTAGTATGGCCCTTTTAGAATCTCTGAAGTGAGATCCAATAATACCTTCATCCTTGAAAATCTTGATGGTGAGACTCTATAGCTGCCTGTTAATGGGCAATATTTAAAACACTACTTCCAATTCTAAAGAACAAGCATCATTTCATTGTGAATACCGGAGTGAAGTCATTGTACAAATGCCATAGTATTTCAGTTTATGTAGAGCAATATATGACTCCATGCTCGAGGTGAAGGCACTAATCTGCGGTTCTTAGTGCTTCTGTGGCAAAAGCACTATCCCCAAGTGGAGCTAGATGTTGTAACATGCATCTTTCCATAACATTTGTTTTTCATTCAAAAAGAAAATACTTTTGAAAATACTTTAAAAATAGATAAAGCGAAAGGAAGAGGCAATAATGATATATTGGAGGCCAAGGGTTATATGGGCACACATGTATATATTTATATCGCAAAACATAACTTTATCGGAAATCAAAATGCAAAGGAAATGAAGAGATAACCACATTTTCAAAGAAAGCAAGTGTAAAAATATTACCGGACCCAAAATACTATATGCTACGTTTTAAAGTTCGGCGGGTCTGCGTTATGGATGGTGGCACCACAGATAAACACTGATCGCGATTAGCGATTGGTTCCAGACCCGAAAAATTATATGGCGTATTTTATAACAGCGGCGGGTCCAAAATAACATGAAACGCTTATATTATACGCATATGTCCTTACCGATCATGATATGCAATAAGGGCAGGATGTGAACGTATATATATCATATTTTAAAGTCTGGCGGGTCTGCCCTTTATACATATATGTTGATAAACGCCGATTGTGACTTATATGATCGGACCCGATATTTGATGTATTATATTTGATAATCCCTCGCATCTGTTATATTATGGGTCATAAATATTTTATGTGATATTCGTATATATTGCGTTGAAGCAGTTTTATATGAAGTTTTATTATAATGAATTATAATATAAGGGTCGGACTTGAAAGCATATATTTGTTATATTTCAAAGCTCAGTGGGTCCGCCATCGTTGTGTAGCACTTTATATATATATATATATATATATATATATATATATATATATATATATATATATATATATATATATATATATATATATATATATATATATATATATATAACATGCTGATTGTGGGATGTATCCGATAGCGATATATGTTGTGTTATAGAAAACTTTACAGACCATCTGATCTAAAAAGCGTAGATCAACAGTGGAGATGAATTGGAGGGAAGGATACCTTGGGAATTGTGTTAAGCCTGTATTGAAATGGAAAAACATATTTTATCATATATTTTCATTATAAACGCATAATTCTAGTATTTTCATAGTTATTGCAGTCGGGTGCATAAGTTAAGTTTTACAGGGGTTTTTGGGCCGATTGCAATTTGCAATAGAAGTCAACCAAGAGGTGAACGGGCAGATTTGACAGTTATAAAGCAAGATCTACTCTTGTTGAGATCCAGATTAATGAGAAACATTAATTTCGCTTTGTATGTGGAAAATCAAGGATTAGAGCCGAGGTTGAAAAGGAGGACAGATCCGATATATATTTCTTAGTATTTTGGCCAGTCATAATGCCCAAGATTATACAAACTAAACACATTGCATTACAGCTAAGGGGAACTAAGAATCATTAGAGTGTTTATAGAGGAATTCGGCAGCGAGCCAATAGAACAAGCCAATAGTTACTATCCCCTTCTAAATTCAGTTTTGTTTTTGTTATTTCTTGTTCTTCGAGATGTTTTTATCCTCTGTAAATTCTGTAGTAGTTTTATTTCATATAGTTAGAAAGAAGTTAGATAGGTTTCAGAAATCAATAACTGTTCCACAATGTATAAAACATGAAAAATTTACCAAGAAAGGGAATTTTGGGGAACCAGGCTACTGTATTCTTGATAACATCACTGATTAATGAAATAACCAGAAGTTTCCAGGAGTTGATACATATAATTTTGTAAGTTTCACTATCATGTGTCATGCAATATTTTCTTCTTTTTAAGTGTAGTAATGAAGCTGCAGGGTAAAATCCCTTAAAGGGTGTTCCTATACTTAAAGTCCTCACTTCCTTTCCAAGTTATAGATAGTAGTTTCTATGAAATACCAGCATATTGTCTATGATTTATTTCTCATGACCATAATTCCTCTAAGTTACAGATAATAGTTCCTGTGATAGATCAACATATTGTCTTTAACTTCCCCTTCAAACTTTCCTCATTCATCATTTATATTTAGCAACAAACGACATTTTGAGATGTTCTGTTCATACATGTATTAAAGAGTCTAAGGCCAAGTTTTCCAAGTCCTTCATTTGAGAACACAATAAACAATAAGTGACAGTAAATAATATTTATTAATGTCTTAAGCATAATTTCCCTACAACCAGAAAATTGGTTTCTTAAGGAACAACAGTATGTATACCAAATTTTCACCCGAGGTCCTCAGACACTTTTGATTATAACACCTCAAAAGTTGCACCAAATTCCTCTTGACTACTTCTATTTTCCCATTTGTCTGTGGATGGAATGTTGCAAACCTCTTCAACTTGGTGTTGATCATCTCCCACAATGTAGTCCAAAATTCCCTGAGAAATCGCATGTACCTGTCTGAAATGGTGCTCCTTTGTATCCCAAAGTGCACCCAGACCTGTACAAAGAACAAGTTTGTTGTGTCTTTCCCATTGATGTTATTTTTACAAGGCATCAAAACACACACCTTACTGAACCTATCAACTACCATGATCAAGTAGTCATGTCCCTTACTAACTGTTGGTAAACCTCCAATAAATCCCATGGAAATGCTTTCCTAAGGATGAGTGGGTATATGTAAGGGATCATATAGACTAGGTTTTCTGTTACTAGGCTTGTTGGTACAACAAAGTATGCATCCTCTTCTAAACCTAGGTACGTGTTCTTGCATCTTGGGCCAATACAGATACCTCTACAAGTTGGTCGATGTCTTACCTACACCAAAGTGTCCTCCAACCTTGGAGGTGTGAGCCTCTCTAATCAGTTGCAATCACTCACCTTTAGGAACACATAGCTTATCCAACCCGTATAGTAAACCATCCTGGAGATTATAGTCAATGGTGCTATCACCATCATGCACATGAATCTAACTCTACAACTATTGAAACACCTCCTTGAAGTCCTCATCCTCTGATGTGCCTCTTTATATGCATCATAGGTGATTGGCTCCATGTGCATCAAATTTCCCAAAGCCATGCTCTTTGATGTGGGTGGCCTTGAAATCATGTCGACCAAATTTTCTGTGTTGCCCTTCTTATACTGAATCACTAAATGAAAATGTTACAAAAAACCCATCCATTTGTAATGCTCAATCTATTATAGCTTACTATGGGTCTGAAGGTACTATAGTGGTTGGCGATCTATGTGGATCTCTTTCACATTCCCCATTAGATAATGCTTCCACTTCGTTGCATCTTGCACCAAGGCATAAAATTCCTTGTCGTAAGTAGGGTAGTTAAAAATTTCCCCATGAAATAATTCAGAATGGTAGCATACATTCCTTCATCCCTGCATCAATTCCACTCCCATAACATATTCACGTGCATATGTCTCCAATTCAAAGGGCTGCTACAAGTTAGGTAATTTCAGAATTGGTGCTTGACTAATATTCTTCTTTATCTCTTCGAAGGCCCTCTATTGACCCTTTCCTAACTAGAAAATCTTTCCACTTGCTATTATGGCATGGAGTGGTGTTTCTACCACTGAAAATGAGGCTATGTACTTCCTCAGGTACTGTACTACCCCAATGAAATTCCTAACCTTAGAAACATTAGTAAGCATCGACCATTTCATGATGGCCTCCATGTTGGCGGGATCTATCTTCAACTCTCCTCCACCTATCACATACCCAAAATACACCAAACATTGTTGTGCAAACTCAAACTTCTTGAGATTTTCTAGTAGTTGGTGCTTCTTTAATGTCTCCAACACTTGTGTCAAATGTGAAATGTGCTCCTCCCAGGTAGCACTATTTACCAATATATCATCCAAATAGATAATAACAAATGAATCTATAAAATTGTGTAGTATATCATTCATTTACCTCATAAATGTAGCTAGTTTATTGCATAGGCCAAATGGCATGACTAACCACTCATACAAACCTTGTCTTCTTTTGAAGTATTTTCTAGGTATCTTCATCTTTTACTTGAACCTGGTGATATACATACTTTAAGTCCAACTTGGTGAAGTACTTCACTCGCTACACCTGATCTAGAAGATCATCTAACAAGGGGTACCTATTCTTGAGTGTGATTTTGTTCAATTCCCTGTAATCAATACACATTTTGCAAGTCCCATCCCTATTTGAAACAATGATTATGGGTTACCCACATGGTGATGTACTTTGTCGAATGACACCATATTCCAATAGTTGTTGCAATTTTTTCTTCACCTCACTTACTTATATAGTTGACTGCCTATACAGCGCAAAATTTGCCAATGGGGAGTCCAAAAATAGTTGGATTTCATCCTCCACTTCCCTCTTGTGTGGTAACTCTTTAGGATACTAGAACACATCCCTATATTCCTATATCTAGTTACTGTTTCTTTTTCTTAGGACACCCTTCGAGGGATCTCTTTCCTCTTACAAACTCTTCTACAAACTATTTTTCTCTTAAAAATAGTAAATCATACTTCTTGTTGGAACTGATCAATTCTTGGCTTGGTTGGGATTTACCAATGAAATTTTTGAGTTTCCTTTGTGCGCATTGATGGTAAATAATTTTGCATCCTTGACGAGCTCATACTGGTTGGATTTCCACATGAATATTTCATTTCACATGTATATGTAGGGACTTCAAAACACCACTCCACATACATCAAGGGGAACCACATTTAATTCTACTTCATTAATAAAATCAACACTAATAACAAATATAATTTTGCAATGTTTTTTTACCTTTAACTTTGCATCTTTATTTAACTAACCCAATGGATATGGGCTTGGAGGATCATGAACTTCCAATCCCAATTTGTTAAAAAAATTTCCTATAATGAGATTCGATTGCAATCCTAAGTCAAATAGAGCATCAACCTTTATCTTCTCAACATATATCTTTATGTGGAAGATTTTGGTCATTTATATCTCTTCCTATTGTGAAAGGCTACTGAGATTCACCTCCTTCTATACTAAAATACATAAAATATTGTTATCCATGTATGTGGTGCTTTCAAATTGGTTGCTTGAATCAGTGTCCATGATGTTCTTCTTTTTATTGTCTTTCTTTTGTTCCTTGGGTTAATCTCTAGATGCAACTTCCAACACTTCTCCTCTATATGACTGTTAATGTCGTAGTAGTTCTTAGGATATTTTCATTGGTGTGTTGTAGCTGCCATACTTTTATCTTCTCCCTCTTTCCACTTCTTCTTCCCCTCCTTGGAAGCATCATATTTCTCCTTCTACTTGGATCCACTTTATTTCCATTTCTTCAGGCCTATGTTCTTAGGTATTGTACTTATACACAAGCCTATTCCATTGATTTAGGCTTGAACAACATCAATTTCTTCCGTAGATGGTTATGTAGACCTTCTAGATACTTGAGGAGTACATCTAGGCTATTTGGGGAGATAACCAACATTATGGACATCTTTCTGAACTCTGTGGGAACTCCTATAGGCTCTGCCCTTTCTTTTTCCTAAAGTAGTGCCACCAAATACATCGGTCGTCTACATACCTAATAGGGTAAAATTATGAATTTATGAGGGTTTTGAAGTCCTCCCATTTAGTCACTGGAGTTCTCATTTCAACCTCAGAGTCTTCATGTAGATTTTCCAGCATGTGAGGGCATGTCCCTCTAATTTCAGTCACGCAAATGAAATCTTTTATTCATCCTCAACATAATGGACACTGAAATAAACTTATAATTACTACAAACAATGATTTGGAATTAGAGTGTTGATCTCACCTTAGTATGGCTTGATATCAACCTTCACTTCCATTTTTAATAGGGATTGTGAATGATTCATGACACTTGAATGAGGTTGATCTTTTTTGGGTCATTTCTTTGGTCGGGTCTCTATTTCTTTTCAATGTCCTAATCTCCCCTCTGATATGTCCTCTGCATTAGCACCCCCATTGTTGGGTCCCTATAATACTAGTTATTCCCCCATTACTATTGTAGTTATACCCCTTATTAATATTGTTGTGCCCCTATTGCCCCCATATTGTTATTACTGTGCCCCATAGAATCCCTCTATTGTTATTTTTGTGGCTTTATATTATTATTGTTAGGTTGGCTGGATTATATTGTGACTCCTTAGACTCCTATATATAGAAAGGAGGTTTTTTCATTTGAATCATCAAAGAATTTTTCATTTATGTAATGTAAAGGAGGTTTCCCCCTCAAAGAGACTGAACTCTAAGGCGTTGATCTATCTTTTCTATATTTTCTTGAGCTGATTTCATAACATTTGGTATCAGAGCTTTGGATTCTAGGGTTTCGCTGCTCCAAACAGGTCATCGTGGAATTTTCGTTATAACTTTTTTCTGTGATGTTTCAGAAGTTGCACAAAAAACCCATTTGAGAAGAAATCGCGCTGAACCTTGGGTCCGAATTTTAGAGCTTTTCACACTATATTTGTGGAGATATGATCTGAGGAAGTTGGTCTTTTTGCAGAATCCTGAATTACATTCCAAACAAGTGACATGGGGAAAAACGTCATAACTTTCTCTCTGGGGATCGGATTGAAATTTTGTAAGAAGGTACAGAAAGAGGACGGACTTTAGTTTCTTATATGCATTTTTCAGATCCAAAGGTCGAAACAGTGACTCGTGGCACATCATACAAGTTCGCTCTACTGAACTATTCTATAATCAAGTCACTATGGGAGATTTCGCATAACTCTTCCTTGGAGAATCCAATTTGGGTCAGACTTGTGCCATTGGAAAGAGGACACAGAGGGCTATTGTAGATCACAAATTCAGAATTAGATGATTGAAAAGTACAGAGATGCATCAGAGGCAATATCGAGCTCCTACAAAGTGAAAAAAGGTGTATAGATTTTCTTAAATTTTTGCTTAAGCTTGGTTTGAAAATTTATTTTGAAGGAATTCAAAGGGCATAATAGAGCATTATTATCAGTAATTGATGCCCTGAGGAAAGAAAACGCAAACACCTAGTAAGGAACCTGAAATATCTAGAATGACTCATGAAGAAGAAGAAGAAATGCTATATGATATATCAAAATTACAAGAACAAGTGCAACAAGTGTCACTTGCACAAAAAGCAACAAAATCTAAGATGGATGGTTTAAGGAAAGATGTAGAAGCTAACATGGAAGGTTTAAAGAAAGGCGTAGAAGCTAAGATGGATGGCATGGAAGCTACGGTGAATGGCATGGACTCTAAAATTGATGGCATGGATGATAAGATGGAAGAATTGAAGATAAATATGAATAAGTTGCTACAAGAAATGATCACGAAGGGTGAAAGGGTACTAAAGGAAACTCATGATGAGAACAAAAGAAATGTTAATCATGATTCCATAGACTCTAATGTTGGATCGAAGATTCACCATGTTCCAAAAATCGATATGAAGAAGTTTGATGGCAAGGATCCCGCCACATGGATATTACAGATGGAGCAATTCTTCGATCTCAATAATGTGCAAAACACACAAAAGGTACGTATGGAAACTTTATATTTGGAACCAAATCAGTTTGTATGGTATCAATGGCTTTGCTCTCGTAAACAATTTATCACTTGGGAAATTTTTACGGAAGAATTGATAGCACATTATGAGGATACAAAAAGCAACACTTTTTTTAGCCAATTGATAAGTCTCAAACAAAAGGATTCAATAGTGGAGCACATTGAGGAGTTCCAAAAATTGAACATAAGGGTAAAATATATTCCAGAGGAGCATAGGATTGATGTGTTCATAGGGTCTTTAAAGGATAATATCCAACATGATGTTCACCTTTGGGAACTTGATTCATTAGAGAAGGCATTCAGGTTAGCAAGAAAAATGGAAAGCAAAATTATGGCAACCAGGAAGCATACCACTCACAACTATAAAGACGGAAGTGTTGTTGCCCCTGGTCTTCCACAACCTATAAGGTTGACACCACAACAATTGGAAGAAAAAAGAGCAAAAGGGCTTTGTTACAGTTGTGATAGCAAATACACTAAAGGTCATAAGTGTGCTGAGAAGAAATTATTCTACATAGATTGTGAAGAGGAAGAATAAAAGGAGCAAGAAAGGTTAAAAGAAGAGGATATACTCCAGGAACAAAGCCTAGATGAAGAACAAATAAATCTGACCATATCTTGTAATGCATTGGCAGGAATTACCACTCCTCAAACCATCAAGATAGAAGGACAAATCAAGAAGAAAAAGGTAATAGTGTTGATTGATTCAGGAAGCACCCACAATTTTATTCATTGTAAGGTAGCAAAAGAATTGAATTGCTTCCTATATCCAGCACTAGAGTGTCAAGTGATGATTGCAAATGGAGGAATAATAAATTTCTCTGGAAAGTGCCATAATATCAAGCTATCCATGGGAGAATATGTATTGACTAGCCCAATGCTTTCCATTCCAATGGGAGGTGTTGATGTTGTACTAGGAGTCCAATGGCTACAATCCTTGGGTACAATAGCTTTTAATTTTCAAGAAATTTTCATCAAATTTTCTACGGAAGGAAAGGAAGTTGAATTAAGGGGTATTGCAGGGAAACCAGGAAAGATAATCAGCGCTAATGGTATGACAAAGCTTCTAAAAAAGGAGCAAAGAGGTGTAATTTCACAATTATGTTCGCTAGATGTTTCCACATCGGAATCATCTATTTCTCCAGATCTCCAAAAAGTCCTGGACAATCATTCCAAGGTATTTGAGACTCCCAAAGGTTTCCCACCTATGCATGATCATGATCATGCTATTCATCTGATTCCAGGAAGTGTTCCTCTAAACATCAGGCCATACAGATATCCCTATGTCCAAAAGAGTGAAATTGAACATATGGTTGTAGAAATGCTAGAGGCTGGTATAATTCAACCGAGTCAAAGTTCTTTCTCTGCTCCAATAGTATTGGTGCACAAGAAGGATGGATCATGGCGCATGTGTCCGAATTATAGGGAGCTCAACAAGCTCACTATTAAAGATAAGTTCCCCATTCCTGTCATTGATGAATTACTGGATGAATTGCATGGATCAATTTACTTCACCAAGCTGGATCTTCGTTCAGGATATCATCAAATCAATATGAAGACTGAAGACATTCCGAAAACAACATTTAGAACTCATGAGGGTCATTATGAATTTTTGGTCATGCCTTTTGGCCTTACCAATGCACCTTCAACATTTCACGGTTTGATGAATTCAATTTTCAAACCATTCCTTAGAAAATTTGTGTTAGTATTTTTTGATGATATACTAATCTACAGCAAGTCTTGGAAGGATCATGTTGAACATGTTGACAGGGTGCTACAACTATTGGAGGAGAAACAATTATATGCAAAAAGATCCAAATGTTTCTTTGGAGTCCAGGAGGTGGAATATCTGGGTCATATTGTATCTCATGAAGGAGTTAAGGTAGACCCTAGAAAAATTAAATCCATTAAGGAATGGAAAATCCCCACATCCATAAAGCATCTATGAGGATTTCTCGGGTTGACAGGGTATTATCGCAAGTTTGTTAAGAATTATGGGAGAATAGCAGCACCTCTAACAACATTATTGAAGAAAGATGCATTTTCATGGATTCCGGAAGCAACAAAGGCCTTTGAACATCTTAAAGAGGCAATGTCCCAAGCACCGGTCTTAGCTACACCGGACTTCACAAAAACCTTTACTGTGGAATGTGATGCTTCAGGAAATGGAATGGGTGCTATTCTAATGCAAGATGAAAGACCCATTGCTTTTGAAAGTCGTCCAATCAAGGGAAAGTTTTTAAGCAAAGCTATTTATGAGAAGGAAACTTTGGCAATACTCCATGCACTTAAGAAATGGCGACCCTACCTAATGGGAAGACACTTCAAGGTAAAAACGGATCATGATAGCCTTAAATACCTTTTAGAACAAAGATTATCCTCTGAAGAGCAACAAAAGTGGGTCACAAAGATGTTGGGTTATGACTTTGAAATCATCTACAAAAAAGGGAAGAAAAATGTGGTGGCAGATGCACTCTCAAGAAAGGATGAGGATGTGGAAGCATTGTTGTGCACCATTTCTATTATCCAACCAGATTGGATAAACGAAGCAAGGGAGGAATGGAAGAATGATGAAGAAGTGTGGGCACTTATTCGAAAGTTACAACAAGATTCCAGTATGTCTGATACATTTAGCTGGCAAAATGATTCGTTATGGTAAAAAGATCGCTTATACCTCTGTAATAATTCCTAGCTAAAACAAAATATTCTTATGGAATTGCACACTTCTCCCTTAGGAGGGCACTCAGGATTTTTAAAAACTTACCACGGGGTTAAGAAGGAGTTTTTTTGGGATGGCCTTAAATCAGTTATTCAAAAGTTTGTGGCGGAATGTTTGGTTTTCCAACAAAATAAAGTTGAAACAATTAAGACACCGGGTCTATTACAACCTTTATCCATTCCAAGCCAACGTTGGGAGGAGGTTTCAATGGATTTTATCACAGGTTTACCCAAGTCTGAGGGAAAGAGTGTCATCATGCTGGTAGTTGACAGACTTACCAAGTATGCACACTTTTGTGCATTATCACATCCATTTAAAGCCAGTACAATTCCTACTGCATTTATGGAAATAATTCAAAAGCTACATGGAAACCCAAAGATTATTGTAAGTGACAGAGATCCCATTTTCACTGGAAATTTTTGGACAGAATTATTTTCTTGTCTTGGTACTCAGTTAGCTCATAGCTCCTCTTATCATCCTCAATCTGATGGGCAAACTGAGATAGTAAACAAATGTTTGGAAGGATATCTTTGTTGCTTTGTATCTGATAAACAGACACAATGGGTCAAATGGTTGCCTCTGGTTGAATGGTGGTATAACACTTCCTTCCATACAGCAACAAAAATGACCCCATTTATGGCACTTTATGGGTATCAACCACCATCCATCACATCATATTTAAGAGAAAATTCTAAGGTTCAGGCAGTGGAACATCACATCGAACATCAACAACAAGTCCTCCAACTCTTAAAGGATAACCTCGTGTTGGAACATAATAGAATGAAACAACACGCAGATCAACATCGCAGTGAAAGAAGTTTTGATGTAGGTGATTGGGTATTCCTATGGCTACAACCATATAAGAAAATGTCCCTCAAGCAAGCTCAGAAGGATAATAAATTATCACCAAAGTATTATGGTCCATACAAGGTGTTGCAAAAGATTGGTACTATGGCATACAAATTGGAGCTTCCTGCAGCTTCTCGATTGCACCCAGTTTTCCATGTTTCATGTTTAAAGAAGGTTATAGGCGACAAGCTCCCAGTTAAACAATATTGTCAGAACTTGACGAGGAAGGAAAAATTATATTGGAACCAGAAGCAGTCACAGAAACAAGAACTCGACAGCTACGAAATCGATCAATTTCAGAGTATCTTATCAAGTGGAAGAACTTATCCGCTGAAGATTCCACATGGGAGGATGAGAATTTTATGCAAAAGTATCCAAAACTACTCAAGCGTTGATGACAACACTTTTTTGAAGGAGAGGGGCATGTTGGGTCCCTATAATACTAGTGATTACCCCATTACTATTGTATTTATACCCCTTATTAATATTGTTGTGCCCCTATTGCCCCCATATTGTTATTACTGTGCCCCATAGAATCCCTCTATTGTTATTTTTGTGGCTTTATATTATTATTGTTAGGTCGGCTGGATTATATTGTGACTCCTTAGACTCCTATATATAGAAAGGAGGTTTTGTCATTTGAATCATCAAAAAATTGTTCATTTATGTAATGTAAAGGAGGTTTCCCCCTCTAAGAGGCTGAATTCTAAGGCGTTGATCTATTGTTTCTATATTTTCTTGAGCTAGTTTCATAACACCCATCTTCTCCAAATAATCTTATTGCTAAGGGATGACATGAGGAGATTCATATTATGGCTTATATCTGCAACTTGTGCTTCCTGCTGCGAAAACCTCTCCTCTGCTAAATCACTAGGGTCATTCAAAAATTCGTCCGCCATGATTAAGGTTTTACAACTTTTTGCATAATCAATCTAGATCCCCTACAAATATGCGCAATATACCCAAAGAAGCATGCTTTGATTCCAATATGATCCATAAAATGCCATGGATATTGCACTAGACAATTTGTCACAACATATCTAATAAAATGTTAGGCCCCTATACTACTAGTGTAACCCCTTATTGTTATTAGTACAACCCACTTATTATATTGATGTACCCATGTAGTGCCCATATTGTTACTATTGTGCCCCATAGAAGCCCACTATTGTTATTATTGTGCCCTTACATTATTATTGTTATGTCGGCTCTGATTATTTTATGACCCCTTAGACACCTATATATAGAAAGGAGGTCTTTTCATTTGTATCATCCAAGAATTGTTCATTTATGTAATGTAAAGGAGGTTGCCCCCTCGAAGAGGCTGAATTATAAGGCGTTTATCTATCTTTTATATCTTTTCTTGAGCTGGTTTCATAACATTTGGTATCAGAGCTTTGGATTCTAGGATTTCACTGCTCCAAACAGGTCATTGTGGCATTTTCGCTATAACTATTTTTCTGTGACGTTTCAGAAGTCGCACAAAAAACCCATTTGAGAAGACATCATGTTGAACCTTGGGTCCGAATTTCAGATCTTTTCACACGATATTTACGGAGATATGATCTGAGGAAATTGGTCTTTTTGCAGACTCCTGAATTACATTCAAAACAGGTGACCTGGGGAAAATCGTCATAACTTTCTCTGTGGGAATCAGATTGAAATTTCGTAAGAAGGTACAGAAATAGGACGGAATGTAGTCTCTTGTATATCTTTTTCAGAGCCAAAGATCGAAAATTGTACACGTGGTACTTCATACAAGTTCGCTCTTCTGGAAAGGTGTATAATCAAGTCACTGTGGGAGATTTCGCATAACTCTTCCTTGGAGAATCCAATTTGGGTCAGACTTGTGGCATTGGAAAGAGGACACAAAGAGCTATTGCAGGCCATAAATTTCAGAACTTAAAGATCTGAAAGTACAGAGTTACAGTCGTTTCGATATCGAGCTCCTAAAATCAAGAAAAAGCGAGATGAGGAAGTTTGATGGCAAGGATCCGGTAAATTGGATACTACAGATGGAGAAATATTTTGATCTAAATGAGGTGCAACTGTTACAAAAGGTATGTATTGCATCTTCATATTTAGAACCGGATCAATTTTTATGGTATGAAGGGCTTTGTTCTCGTAAAAAACTTGTTACGTGGTCAATTTTCACGGAGGAAATGATAGCACATTATGAGGATACAAAGAGCAACACCTTCTTTAGAGAAACCCCACAACAATTGGAAAGAGTAAAATGGCTTTGTGACATAGTGGAAAGCAAAATTATGGAAACCAGGAAGCATAACCCTCACAACTATAAAGATGGAAGTGTTGTTTCTCCTAACCTTCCACAACCTACAAGGTTTACACCATGACAATTAGAAGAAAAAATAGAAAAAGGGCTTTGTTACAATTGTGATAGCAAATGCATTAAAGGTCATAAGTGTGCTGAGAAGAAATTATTTTACATAGAATATGAAGAGGAGGAAGAAAAGGATCAAGAAATATCAAAAGAAGAAGATATGCGCCAGGACCCCACCCTAGAGAAAGAAGAAATGAATCAGGCAATATTTTGTAAAGCATTGGCAAGAATTACCACTTCTCAAACTCTCAAGATAGAAGGACATATCAAGAAGAAAAAGGTGCAAGAAGTGAAAGATCACATCGAGAAAGAAGAAATGAATCCAACCATATCTAATAATTCATTGGTCGAAATTACCACTCCTCAAACTATCATGATAGAAGGACATATCAAGAAGAAAAATGTTCAAGAAGTGAAAGATCACATCGAGCACCAAGAAATGAATCTGACCATACCTTGTAAAGGATTGGAAGAAATTACCACTCCTCAAACTCTAGAGATAAAAGGACATATCAAGAAGAAAAAGGTTCAAAGAGTGAAAGATCACATCAAGCATCCACAACAAGTTCTCCGACTTTTAAAGGATAACGCCACTTCGGTGCAAAATCAAATGAAACAACACGTAGATCAACATTGTAGTGAAAAATGTTTTGATGTAGGTGATTGGGTATTTTTACTACTACATCTCAAGCAAGCTATTTATGAGAAGGAAATGTTGGTAATACTACATGCACTTAAGCCCACGGGGCTTTGGATTGACGGTGAATGGGTGCACTGTTAAGGCACTCCTTGCGATAGGTCACTGGTTCAATTCCCCGTGGGTACTTAGTTTAGTCTTAGCCTAGAAAAAAAAAATACTACATGCACTTAAAAATGGCAACCTTACCGAATGGGAAGACTCTTTAAAGATGACAATGTGGAAGCATTGTTTTGTGCTATTTCTATTATCCAAACAGATTGGATAAACAAAGCAAGGGATGAATGGAAGAAGGATGAAGAAGTATGGCCACTTATTCAAAAGTTGCAAAAGATCCCAATTCAAACAATATTGCCAGAAATTGAAGAGGAAGGAAAAATCATATTGGAACCTGGAGCAGTCACAGAAACAAGAACTCGACAGCTACAAAATCGATCAATTTCAGAGTATCTCATCAAGTGGAAGAACTTACCCGCTGAAGATTCCACATGGGAGGACAATAATTTTGTACAGAAGCATCAAGAACTACTCATTCGTTGAGGACAACACTTTTTGAAGGAGAGGGGCATGTTAGGCCCCTATACTACTAGTGTAACGCCTTATTGTTATTAGTACAACCCACTTATTATATTGATGTACCCATGTATTTCCCATATTGTTACTATTGTGCCCCATAGAAGCCCACTATTGTTATTATTGTGCCCTTACATTATTATTGTTATGTCGGCTCTGATTATGTTATGACCCCTTAGACTCCTATATATATAGAAAGGAGGTCTTTTCATTTGTATCATCCAAGAATTGTTCATTTATGTAATTTAAAGGAGGTTTCCCCCTCGAAGAGGCTAAATTCTAAGGCGTTGATCTATCTTTTCTATCTTTTCTTGAGTTGGTTTCATAACATAAAACTATATTTAAAAATCTGAAATCTAGACTATTAGGGTTTTATTTCTCTTTAGATTTTTAGATATGTAGATTACTATTAATGACGTACATATGCAAATTAAAACTATGTAGAAAATAAATACAAACGAAATTACTAATCATAAACCATGATTAACACAATATATGATATGGGAAATCTTTTTGCGAGAAAACCAAGTTGGAAGGTGCGACCACTCTACTCTCTTTCTCTGAATAGAAAATGGTTGCAAGTATAAATAAGTATGACATGTGGCCCATGGGCTACTACAACGCATAAATCCTCTCTATTTTCTCTATATGCTATCCCTCTTGTCTATTTTTTCTCATCTATGGAATAAGTGCACTCAAAAGAATGTAACCCCTTTCCCTCCTAATGGCCTAGTTATAACACAACCCGATAGCTTACTAGTGGTTAGGTTTGACTACCTCAACTTTTAACCAGAGTTACAATATGGGGACTCTTATAGAGTATTATTGATCATAATCACATGGATATCCCCTTTTCCATGAATAATGGGGATGGTGTGGCATCCTCTCGAATTATGGTGGTGAAAACAAGAAGTTTAACTTATGAGTGGCATAACGTTTGTATATAGACATTGATTGATGTGATTCTTACATTGTTGGCAAGGTATGTATGTGTAGAGTATGGAAAAAAATGTTCTATGCTAAAGCGGAAAAGTTTTACCCCCACATAAAACATCATTCGATGCCTAAAAATGCTCCTGGAAGGTTTCAAATCCAAATTCCCCAAACTGGGCCCCGCATGTTAAAAATGGTCCCATGAGTTGATTCCTCCACTTTTTCCACTTTGAAAGCATCGAAATGGATGATAAAAACTGTAATGATCCAATCTAGATCATAATCCATGCTTCCCTGAAAAATCTTGGAACTTGTTGGAGCTATACTCTCCCCCATTATCTGATCTCAACACCTTAATCTTCTTCCCAGTCTGATTCTCCACAATAGATTTAAACTCTTGAAATTGATCAAGGACCTCATCCTTGGTCTTCAGGAAGTAAATCCAAGTTTTACTGGAAGAATCATCTATGAATATCGCAAAGTATAAGGACCATGTAATTGACATCATGAACATGGGACCATAAATCTAGGAGTGCACCAAATATAGAACTCCCTTAGACTTGGTTTTGCTACATGAGGATACACATCCCTGGCCTACTGTCCAAGCACACAATCCATCTTGCTCAACCATTATATTTGTAAAACCTATATCCATTCTCTGCAACATTGGAAGAGCTCTATAATGTAGGTGTCCCATCCTTCTATGCCATATCTCACTTTGGTTGTCACTCTCATGTATGAGAGCCTTCACCGGTTGTCCTTTCAATAGATATAGATCCCTATTCCCTCTCCCAATTACATTCTTCTTGTTGGGATCATCTCCTTTCGACTGAAAAACCACTTCACCTCTAGTAAAGTTGACTTCACCAACATGACCAGAGGTCTCCACTATCCACAAAATAGACACCTTTCATGACTATTCCAGAAAGGAAATACACCAAGGAAATATTTTTATCAAACTTTTCATCCATCTCTTCCATTTTTGCAATGGATTCCATAACTGTCTTTCCCTTTCCCTTCTTATTTGGACATTGACTAGAAAAATGACCGACCTTGTAACAAGAAAAGAACTTGACTTTTCTCATGTCCTTCTCCTTTTTATTCTATGAAGTTCCTCCTCCACTCTGGTTCTTCTTGGCTTCCCTTTTACCTTTTTCACTTGTGCAATAAGAGTAAGCTCATCTTTCTCCTTAGTTCCCTTTCACTATCCTCCGATCAATCAATTTTCCCAGATATCCTTCTAGATGAAATCATCCCATAACTGGGTCTAATCAGGAAGTTGTTTCCTAGCAAGGATCCCAACTACAAAAGGTGGTACAATGCTTAATGCAACCCTCTAAATAAACTTTCACTAGATTTGAATCAATCATAGTCTCCCCATGATAACTACAAGCTCATCATGAGCTTGTTGGATCCTCATGAGATAAGGTGTCACAGTCTTATATCTACTCATTTTGATGATGTTTATTTTATCCTTCAACATCATTTTGCTATTTTCATTTGTGCTTTGATAAAGACTAGTCAAAGCTACCCACATCTGACATCTGGTATCCTTCCCTAATATGTGAATAATTATGTGATCCCTAACACCTTCCAAAATTATACACCCTACTTTCATGTCTTTAATATTATGCTATGCTACAAGGTTTGGATCTGAAGGAACCTAAATGTCTAAGTTCATAAGATCCCACAAACCATTAATCTTCAAAATCATGGTAATTTGCTCCTTCTAGTGACTAAAATTTGTATCCCCATCTAATCTATCTTCATATTGCAAACTAATTAGTGATGTCATCTTCACAAATCAACCATGGCCACAAACCTAGCTGCAAAATTTAAAAAAATAATTCTATTGTCGTGAAATAGAGAAATTCACTACTACAAACCCTCATGATCTTGGATATATCTTTCAGAGTTATCTAGAAATATTGGATACCATGTTAAATTTCCAAATACTAGCCCATATTTACTTTCTCATGGTAATTAATTTTATTCCCAACAATTTATTTATTTAGTAAAATAAATTATAAATTACCGAAAAAATAAAATCAATGGTATTTTTAACATCTAGAAATGGATATTCATCAGAATTTAAATCAAATAGATCAATAACGCATTGGAAGAATAATTCACCCACAATAATTACCCATCATCTATTAATAAGGAAAATATGGTTTTTCAACCCACAAAGATACAAGGAAAATACAATAACTGAAACATGTAACTTAGCCTCCATAGGATGAATTCACCCCAAGGAATCCAACCTCCTAGAAATTGACCTCAAAAGTAATTCAACGTGAAGGAAATAAACCCCACTTATCACCAAAAAATCAGCCTTTGTGCCGCGTAGCTTGACCCTAGAAATTCATCCTCCCCAGCAATTGTGCCTCACTTTAGCAACTCATCCCTCCAATCTACATAACTTGGCCTCCTAAATTTGCCCTCAAATTCTCCTATACTTCTCCTCCTCTATGCTTCAATATACTGAGCCACTCACACTATATAAAATCACTCTCTCAAGTTATTTTATGTCTTCACCTCTTCACTAGGCTTAATTTATAATCTTCATTAATCCCAAATCTCTAACCTTAATATCCCTTCTAGAATATCTTGGAGATCAATGGTTGAGATTATTTCTAAGTCACTTAAATAATTAAAATATTTATCCTTAGAAAATGACTTAATAGTCCACAACAATTAATTGAATTTAATTATTGTACTTTTCCTACGTTAGACTTAGGAAATAAGACATAAATCAATTACTCCACCAAGAAAGAACCTAAAGGGGCAATAAATCATCTTCCACATGCTAAGACACCAAGCCTATGCAAAATACCTTCTAAAGCTATGACAAGCTTCAACAAGGATATGATACCATTTAACAATTTTGTTGCTTCCTTAACTTTTTGGGATGTGTCGGGGATGGTTACTGCTATAGCTTCAGGTGCTTGAGTAGCTAAATGAGGCATAAATTGAGACCTAGAAGTAATATCTTCCTCCATCTCACTTATCTTTCCTTTTAATCTCATATTTTCAAACTCTTGCTCAATGACAAAGTGAGCAAGTGCATCCCCTATAGTCATCAGTGTAACTTAAGAAGTCGAGTAGGTCCTACTCCTAAGATGTCAACTTCTGATTTCCACTTTTTAGTAATTTTATTGTTTTTGACACACACCTTTTCAAACTATAACTTTCTACCAAACTTGTCAAAATGGGTGTTATGCATGTTCAATGATTTTTATTCAAAAATGATTGACTCTTCAGTAGCCAACTCTTCGACTAGTTTTTGGATCTCAGCCAAATGTGATTCTCCCTAATCAAGGACAATAACACCATCCACTTCCTTATTTGTGAGTCCTTCTACTTGTTGTGACTCTATTTTACTTAAACTCTTAATTTTGGAATAAGTAACCATATCAGACATTCCCAAGCTAACATGAGGGGATGGTTCTTATCCATCATCCCCACTTGATCATATTTTATTTTTCTCTCTTCGTGTTGTAATTTGTTCATGTCTTTTGTGGATCGAGGAAGAAATATGATGGGTTTGTGGGGCTGAAGATGGTTTTTGATTAGTACGATTTTCCCCTATTTTCTTGTTCTTTTCTTCAAAATTAGTGCTTACTTTACTTACTACATCAACATTAGGTATTATTATCTCCTTTTTCTTCAATGTTTCTAATTCACTAATACATATAGGACTAAATTGTAACGACATAGTTCAAAGATATGGCCCATATTGTCACAAAGGTCAAGAAAAATGTAACCTTTTTTAGTTTTGGTGCCCATGTTCATCACAATTACGACGAAATATTTGTCATGAGTCCTAATTGTGACATACGATTTCTAGTCTATAACAATTGATACAACAGAAGGGGTTCATCACAAGTTAGACGAACTATGTTTGGTGTCAAAATTGTGAAAAACCACATTTGTTGTTGCAATTGTGATGACCAGTGGTTATTTTCACCCCGAGGTTAATTTGGCCACTTATTTGGTTGATCATATTTAACTTTGACTAGTCAACTAACGTCACAATTGTGACGATAAATAAATATATAAATACCCCGCATGTAATAGATGTTGTGACATCTTTCTTATAACTACAATAACTATGAAAGGTTATAAGGTCTTTTTTGTGAGTGAAAAACAAATTTTTCTTTATATAATTGATTTTTGGTTGTGGGAAGAATGTCAAAAAACATTAGATAGGGATCAACTAATCTACAAGGGGTCAATGATGTTAAATGTTATTTTCCTTGCAATTCTTGCAGGTGCAGACGTCCATGCAAAATTTCATAAGAAACAAATAATAGACATTGTAGGAAGAATGGGCACATTGAAGGGGGGAATAGATATCATCTGATGGTAAGATCATGCTATTTATGAATCATTATATATTTTTTCTTTATATTAATCATATTTGTAATTTTTTTTATTGTTATAATATTTGTCTGTAGACTAATTATTTCACATGATTGTTTGAAATTATTATAAATTCAAGGTGGTCCCCTAAGTATCGTGATTTGAATATTGCACCAAGTATTAGTCCTAGAAATGATGTTCTACAAATTGAGGAAGATGGAGCGAATATTGAAGCTCAAGATAATGATCCTATGCAAGAAGATGACATGATAGTTCCATATGATGGAAAATCAATTGATCCAAGACGTGTTTGGAGACAATGAGAACGAAGATGTTTTTGTGATGATAAACTTGTGCTAGAGAAGGCAACGACACGAATTTATGAAGGATCAAGAGAAAATATTCTCTCTGCTACATTATTGTTGGTGAACTTAAAGGTTTTGAATGGTTTGTCAAACACTTGTATGACACATATCCTAAGTTATAATGTAATATATTTCATCACATGAAAGTTTTATTTTTTTTCCTTTTTTAGTGTTAATTAATGTGTAAAATAAGAATTCAATATTTATGATTATATTGTTTACACTAACTAGTGACTTTTTATGTTGTAGTAGATTGTTAGGTAAATTTATGTTACCATTACCAAATGAGTTACCTCACACATACCAAAATTTATGTATTGTTATGAAAGAAATTGGAATGGAGTATCGAGCTATATATGCATGTCCTAATGAGCATATTATATATTATGGACAACATGCATAAACAACAAATTGCCCGAAATATAACAACAGAAGATATCGAGCTGATGAAATAACAAAAAAGTTTCCTCAAAAGGTTCTTCGTCATATTCCCATAATTCCAATTTTGCATCAATTGTTTAGGTGTCAAAGCATAGAAACATTTATGGATTTCCATGCACAAAAGATAAGTGAATATGGTTTTCTTCGAATGCTTGTAGATGGTTATGCATTTAGGGAAATCGAGGAAAAATGGCGGCATTTTAAACATGAACCTTGTAATGTTAGGATTTCATTGGTAGCTGACATTGTTAATCCATTTAGAGAGCTCAAGTCTATTTACTCAGTGTGGCTAGTTTTTGTTATCAATAATAACCTTCCTCCTTGGATGTCAATAAAGATGGAACACATTATGTCGGCAATGATCGTTCCAGGTATTTTTTTTATGTTGATTTTTAAATATTGTAACATTTTCATTTGTCTTGTTTGTTGCATAATATGTTATATTTATTTTTTACTTATATGTATATATCATAGTAGTAATTATGTGTAATTTCAAACAATAAGGTAAGTACCAAGTTAAATATATGAATGTATATATCAAGCCTCTTATCGATGAGTTAATGAATTTATGGGTTAACATCATGGTGTGTGACATCTGTAAACCAATAAGGCAGAGATAATTTCAATTCCATGGCATACTTGTATGGACAATTCATGATGCCCCGAGACTAACACTTTTTTGTAGTATGTAACATTCCATTTCATTTTAATATTATATGATTATTTCAAGTAGATCATATCATGATGTATTTTAAATAATACCTTAGTTTTCAGTTGACATTAATCCATCTCTTGCAGGCCTTCAAAATAAGGGTAAATTTACATGTCTAGTTTGTGGTCCAAAGATGAAATCTTATCATTCAACAATTTTAGAAAAAGGAGTTATTTTATGAGTATAGACACTTACTCTCTAAGAACCATAGATATCATGCTACTGAAAAGTATCTTTTCAATGGGAAAGAAGTGATTGGATTAAAACCACAAAGAATGACACCTCACCTATGGAAGTTGGAATATAACAAACATTGGTGTGAAGGACATGGGCTTCCACAAGGAATGAGAAGTTGTCCTACTCAATTCATGAGGTTTACCTACTATTCCCACCTAACAATAGCTCATTTGTTTAATACAATACACATCAGGAAGAATGTGGAAGAAAATTTATGGTGGATCATAGCTGGTAGGAGGGATAAAGAAAAAATCCAGAAAATTTGTAATGACATTATGGAATCCTATCATGCAATAAAGAGTGGGATATGATCAAGTAGCGATGGAGATAGAAACAACCTTCTATGGTTATTAATAGAGAAACAAAGTGATGATACAAAAGAGGTCATTCAGAGAATTAAATTTCCCATAGGATTTTCTTCAAGCATAAATAATATCTTAACAAGGAAAGGTGAATTTGGTGGGGTAAAAACACACGATCAGCATACCTTCATTAAGGCAATGATTTTGGTATATATATTTCTATATTGGTATCTATCCATACTTATGGTTTTTTTTTGTCTACTTTGGATTAAACAAATAGTGGTTCATTTTTATTATTATAGCATGTTATACCTTTATCTCTCCTAAACAACTTCAACAACAACAAACAAGTTATGAATGATCTTGGAAAATACATTAGGTAAGTAGCGATTTACACGTCGATTGTTTTTTAAATTAGTTTTTGATCAACTTAATAACATGTGTTTTACTTGTAATGTAATATATTATGTTTTTTTGAAACATGTATTATTTGCTTGCATCATCTGTAGATGGTTTTCATTGAAATAAATACATAAAGACAATATAAAGCATTGAAAGAGACAAATTCCTCTGCTAATGTGTGAAATGTAAAAGTATATACCTTTGAAATTTTTCAATGCACAAGAACACTACTTCATACACCAAGTTGAGGAGATTGAATTGTGTGGACCTGTACATACAAGGTTAATGTGGATGGGGGAGATGCACTTGAAATCATTGAAGGCTTTGGTTAGACAAAGAGCATGTCCTAAGGGTTCTATGGTTGATGGATATATGGCATATAAATCCATGGTGTACATTACTTAGTATCTTCCTATATTAGCATAACATCATATTGTGTTTGGGATGTGAACTCCATCAAAAAATATCAAGGGAAGCACCTGTTGGGAAATGTAGAACAACAAAATTCAGAGGTATATATATATATGCACACACACATACACATACATATAACTTTTCTTTTTTATGTATATCATACTTATTTACTTTTTATTCTTTCATCAATTATTAATATTCACCATCATTACTAATATTTTTTGGTGAAATATGATTTTATGATACAGTTTATCGAGATTGGGATGCACTACATTTATACATTGCAAACAATCTTGATTGTATGAATCCATGGATTGAAAATGTGAACAATCTCATGGTACATTATCATGGCAAGGGTTGTTTCCATTGGTTAAAGAAGCTCGTTGTGCATGAGATGCCAATATTATGTAGAGAGAAATTGATTTAGAAAATGGTTTGAGAGATAAACATGCAAGCATATATTTTCACTCGACTGAAATATTTTATTAATTTATGTAATAAATATATTATTAATGTGAATGCAGGTGTGTTTTTTTAGATACTTTCCAAGTTATATATATGAATATGTTTATTAATTGACAATGCCTTTTTTATGTGTTTAGCATATTGCAGTTGAAACACCACAAGGATATGTGGTACAAAGGGCGTAAGTTTCGCACCAAAAAGTTGCATGAAAAGAGGAAAATTTGTTATTGCTGGATTGATGCAGTCTTTTAGGTCACTAATGTTTCCTCTAGAAGTGACACACATCCACAAGTCTCTGAAAATCGATACTATGGGTATTTGGATGACATACTTGAGTGTGACTTTGATTCCTTCAAATTGGTTCTATTTGACGTGAAATGGTATAGGCTACAAATGAATGAACATGATCATGATAGAACTATTATTCAACATGCTAATGGATTTACCATGGTTAATACAAGGTCATTTGAGCTAGGATCATATCACTATTTTCTTCCAAGCCAATGCAAACAAGTTTGTTACTCAAAGGTTCCAAGTAGAGCAAGTTGGTCATATGTTGTTAGATATGATCCAAGATGAAGGCTGGTAGAGTATAATGTAGTAGAAAAAGATGATAATGTTGAAGAGGATGATGGTGTAGAGGAGCAGTTAGTTGATGATCATGTGTCAGATCATGAAGATGTTGAAGAAGTTCAAGGAGATGTTTGAGACAATGTTCTTGATGAAGATGATATTGATGATGTACTATTAGATGAAGAACTTGAAGAAGTTGAACCAAATGTAGGAGATGATGTTCGTCATGATGATATGGATGATGATATGATTATTGGAAATGATGACATTGATGATGATGTTGAAATTCCTTATTGTTTCAACACCATTTTTGAACTGAATGACATAAATGTTGATCTAATGGATGAAGAAGAAGATTAATGATATCGAAATGTTGTAATGTATGGGGTATGCATTTATATGTTTTCATTTGTCGATTTTTTCTCTTTCATTCAACTTAAATATTTGTTTCTTACTAATTTTTATATATGATATATTCTTACTATGTTGCTTTCAAATAGTTTATAGTAGATAAATTGGGTGTCTGGGAGTATTGAGAGCTATGTGGAGGGGGTGGGGGGTTTGGGGGGCGGTGGGGGTTGGGGTGGGTAGGGGCCATATGAGCTTCCATCTTCACGTGGTTGGCCTTATTTAGTATAGAATATTATATTACTTTTGAAACAAAGACAAGATAATTATTGTAGGAAATTTATATTCTCTTATTAATTAACCCTGCACATAGTGACTTGTGAATGGGGCCAACGTTGAAATTTTTGTAGTTTTTTCTCTTATGCATTGAGATTTGACATGGATATGGTAGATGCATGCATTGATAGTATGGTATGGTTTCAAGACTCAAATTAAAGTTGTGGATGGAGCTTTCTAAATACTGTCTAAAGAGAACATTGGATTGGGAAAGTGACTAATACAAGGATTTATGTATCACTTATAGGTCTTAAGGCCTTTCTAATGGTTTTCAAATGGAAAATAAGGGTGTAATTGATCACAAATATATGATTGACTGAAATTATCCAAGATATTTTATTTAGATGATGTTAGCATAATTTTATAAAAGATCACATAAAAACCATGTATGCAAACACTTAAAGAAGAAGCAACATAAATGAGATCATAAAGACAATGCACATTGTGTTTGATAATGGAGTTCATATAGTGTGGATTATGTATTTGGTCCTTGCTTCAATAGTGGGGAGGCCACTTCATTCATCTCATAAAAAATAAAGGCAACTACATACATCATTATACCTCCATAGCTAGGAGTGACTTGAAATTCTACTGCTCAAAACACAACAATCACAACACTAGCAAGTCCTTCTCATTCTCCTAAGACTTTTGATTATAAACATGACCTACTTATGAAAGGTGCATTATTGTCTCAAAATTTATGCCCAACAATTAATGATGAAGGCCAGTTTGTTCCATGACCCTTGAATTTCACTAATTATGAAATTCTAGGTAAAATGAGTATAAAATTGGCCACATTCCACCACCTGCATATTCTGGCCACATAGAGAATCTTTTAGATTCCCAAAATATTTTGCATGTGATATTTTGAAGAATATTTAAAGGAATATTCCCCTAGAAGATACCTCAGGAATTGTGTTCGTAGGGTTCCATTGTCAAGGTTTTTCCATCTCAGTTCCCTGGCTCTCACGGTTCTGTCATTCCTTGGCTCACAACTCTGACTCTCCCTCTCATTGAATGAGTTTGGCGATTTTTATATATTCCTCGGGTGACAGACATTACAAAGCTAGGTTATTAGCCCACTAACTAGCCATACTATATAAAGGCATGGATGGTCAGGTCGGTCATGGGTTCAAAACTTTGTTGACCCCAACCAATTTATGTTTTACTATAAAAAACACTAATTATAACATCCACTCGTTGGAACCAGAATTTGTTAATTGATTGCATCATTAAAAGTTTAAACTTGGTGATGGTTGTTTTGTTTCCATCGATCGCCCGTTTCGGTAAAGGTTTGTGGTGGCTCTAACCATCGACCATATTTGTTAAAAACAACCGTCAAAATAACTGATGTTCCCACTGATTTCTATCCACCAAACAACATAACCGTGCCATATGGTTTTAAAACTGTCACATTTGGATTATGGTCGGAATCGTAACTACCTTTCGCCATTGGTTTTCTCTGCCGACTATTTATATTTCTATGCTCATTGCAATAATATAAATACCAACTAATATATCACAAACTTCTGATTTACCAGTTGTTATTTGGTTAACTTCTAATAGTTTTAAAACTCTTCAACATATATGGTTCCACTGATTTCCAAAATAGTTTAACCAAGTTTGGTTGGAGTGTTGTTAGCTTTCACTATGGGTTGGCGAATATGCCAGATTTGGCAAGCTCCACCACCCTTCCTCCCGCCATACCGATAACACTAACTTAATTAAAATGTGTTGACCATGTAATAATAAGAACTATTTTTGGTGTGTTGGTTAGACATTGTGTTGGAAACCCAGAGGTTACAGGGTCAAATCATATTGTATGCGCTCATATATTGCCAAATTTCTAACCACTTACCCAACACCACGTGTCAACCTTTCATAGGGCCACGTGGTGGCCGGTCATAGGGCCACATGGTGCCTTATGATTTTCCCATGTTCCTACCAACTCATCTTCTTGTGTCAACACCCAGTCATTGTATAGCCTTCCACGTTAGTCGTACGACTTGCCACGTGGAAATCAACCTTTTGACTTTGTCCCTTATGCAGTTTCACAAAAAAAATTGACCCAGCATAACTTTTGCATACGAAGTCGGATTGAGGCGCCATTTGTGCCATTGGAAAGTTTGAAATGAGCTCTTTTATTTTATCCATGGGTTTTGATTTTTGGGCCAATAGAGATCCACTTGGATCAATAATAACAGTCTTAAGGTATTGACCATGGTTCAAGAACTAAAACCATGGTATTAATCATAAAGTGAAGCTCATTTAGCTCATAGGTTAGGAGTGACTCTATTGAACCACCACATATGTGTTATAACATATAAATATATTTATTTCTATGAGTATAATATGTAAATAGTTGTAATATCTTACACAACAAGGAAGGGTCTCATGACCTTGATGATGACTTCTAGAATATATGGGTGATCGATAGGGCCTTGGACAACCAAATATATGACACAAAAATAATTATATATGCATGCAAGATAATTGGTATTTGTATATGAATTATTTATCGAGTCTTCACATACATGCTAATATTTTGAAAAGGATGAGGATGATTATCATTGCATCATTTTGAAAAGTATCATGATGATTATATATGTTTTGGTAGTTTTGTAGTGCATGGGTGTATTTCATAATCTTCAGGTTCTTAAAAATTCACTATTTTGGAAAATAATATTATTACAAGTGTACATGTTAACCAACACATCTGCTTTAAATTTTGGCGTGGCTTGACATACTTGATGGTTCATACTACATAAACCAAATTAATGTTGGAATTTTCAAATTCATGTGAACCTCCGTAATTTTTTTAATATTTTTGAAATGTGTACACAGAGTCTTCTCTAATGAAAATTAATGCATGCGTGTGGTTCACTCTATATAAAACAAACCAAAGTCAACATTTTGAAATACCTATTAATATATATCATTTTGATAATATCTTTTAAATATATATGCATATCTATCTTTGAAGAATAATTTTATTTAAAGAACATTATGATTTTCTATTTTTTAAATATTTAACTTATATTAAATATCTCATTATTGAAAAATAGTTATGTTTGTGGTTTCCTTTATATCTATTTTACTACTTTGGAAAATGATATGATACATTACAATACATGCTAATATATTTTTAAAATATTATGATTCGAGTAGGAGTTGCATTTGGGGAAGAAAATGGGGGATGCCAAAAAGCCTTTTGTTTACCATTATCAATTTCCATCATTGTTGTTCCCTTTCTTTTCCTTCTACAAGCGAAGAGCGAGAACAAGGGCTTCTCTTTCATCCTGTTATGAGTTCCATTTCTTTTCATTCCCTTCCACTTCATTTGCAAGTGTGTGCAAGCAAAGAGTGAGAACAAGGGTTTCCCTTTCATCCTGTTATGAGGTCCTGTGGTGAGATGACTTGGTACACACCAAAGATTGGCCAAAGGATTGGAGCGGGAATAAGTAATAGCCAGAGAGTAAAAAATGGTAATACTTTTAGCCTCTCCTCAATTATTCATGAACCAAGGAATTAATTGCAAGAATAAGACTAGGGTTTTCTCCATTGGGGTTTTGGTCATTTTTAGTTTTATTTTATTTATTATTTTTATTTTTTTGTGGTTTTCATGGATACCTGATGCAGGAACTTTGCCACAAGGGAAAGGAATATGTGGATTACCTGGTAACTGGAGGAAATTCAACATTGTGGGCACAAGGAGGTCCTATGTTGATTGACATTCAGGCAGATGAAGTTGAACAAGCTGAGTGGTAGGAAACAATTTGAAATAAATCAATTTGAGTTGTAACGGTCAATTTGGAGGGATTTATAAGAGGGAAAAGGAAGAGGTGACTTGGAGGAGACATGTGGCAGAGTCGAATTCAATGGAAAGAAAAGGAGGAGGGTGATGCATTAAAAGGTTTCACGCTCACCTGCCATGCTCATTTGGCAGTGCTCCCGATTACTGATGTAGTCACCATGTTGGCCCGACAGGTAGTGGGCCCATCTATCTTCCTCTGGCGGGGTGCTTGGGCAAGCTTGGAGACAAGGCTCGACTCTCCCGGAATCCATCATAGTCGTTTATCTATGGAGTGTGCTTTGTTGACTCTGACTTTTTGGGGGAAAGCATTGGCTTAAGAGTCGCAGTTTTTACCCCATTGGAGCTTCTTCAGGGTGAGTTCGCTCCAGGATGGATGGGGATCCGCCTGGTAAGTCACCATTGTTTAACCATTTAAAATTTAAAGCGAGCATCGTCTCTTGTTCTTTTTCTTCTTTTTCTTTCTCCTTCATTTTTTATCTAGAGCTCTAAATATTCTTTGAGCTCGTGACCCAAAATCTTATACAATACAACAACTTTAGGAAAAATAGAGGGGCTACAATATAACATATAGTAAAATCATTCAAGGACTGGCATTGACATCAATGACA
This sequence comes from Pinus tabuliformis, assembly GCA_031772625.1. Classification (NCBI taxonomy): domain Eukaryota; kingdom Viridiplantae; phylum Streptophyta; class Pinopsida; order Pinales; family Pinaceae; genus Pinus; species Pinus tabuliformis. The sequence goes on along the minus strand of CM062818.1, from coordinate 627,417,139 downwards.
ACACCATTAAATGCCCTAGACTAGCACTCACTTGCATCTTTAGTTTCCATGCTACATATTTCTATAGGTCCATAATTCCTCTTATAAACCTCCCATGACATGAATAGAGCCTTATTCTCCTCTCTTCTTCTATATTTTGGCTACATCCCATGGAGGATCTCGATAATGTTTGTGTTAATTTTCAAACATTAATGCTCATTACTACTATAGTCTAGTGCCTACTACTACATTTTTGTCTGCCCTCGCTTCTCTTACTGCCACTACAATCACGTTTGACCTCATTCCTTTTGCATCATGCACCTTCTCTTGGTGGATTTTCCCCTTCCTGGAGATTCCATTGCATTGATTGGGTTTCCTTTGCTAGCATCTTTGTGTCATCTTTCTTTTTGTTCTTCTCATGCTCATTAAAAAATGAAAGAAGATGAACTTACTCTTATCCATTTTCTCACTCGTTAAACTGATGGGAAGGATATAGAGCATAATACTATCTCTTCTTCAAGCTCATTAACCCATGAATAATACACTTCACCAAGCACACTTTTAACTCTTTTTCAGGCTTGTTAAAACCTCATGAAAAAAACACCCTATAGAGTGTCTTTTTACCTCTTTTTTGGGCTCATTAAAATTGAACAAAAAAGATATTATCAAGCATACTTATGTTCTCTTTCATTCCTGTTAACATATGAAGGAGATATAAAATAAAATAGAGGGAATATTTTGGAGTCTATTTCCAAAAAATGGAAGCATCAATTGCATCACCCTTGAACATTTCACCTCAATTTTTGTTATTATCCTACAAATGAGTTATATCTTTCCTAGGAGTTGTATCATGCATAAGTATTTTTATTCGTCTGGCTGATTACTCTTCTAGTCATTATTGAGCATGATTTAATGCCTCGTGTGCTATTGTTGGTTAATTTAATTGTGAAATATATTACTTACATTAAAATGTCAATCCAGGTTCATAAACTTATGAAGTATGCTACACTGCATTTGCTAGGATATTTCCATTTCAATTTCGATGATAAAGAAGAATTATATTCTACAAGTTATCAAAGGATGTAAAGTGAAATGAAATTTTTCTTATCAGATCATTCTAAAAAGAGCACACACATGTTTAGTGAATGTAAAGGCAATAAATATTAACTACTTCAACTTTGTGAAAGAAAAAATAGTGTATTCTAAGAAAGAAATAAGTTTCCAATCTAAAGAACAAGTAAATCTAATCTAACTTATTTAAACTAGAAGGCAATCAAATTCTAAGATATGAAAGATAAAGGAAGTTTACTCTATGAAATCTAATCCATGAAAGTAAAGACAGTTTATGTTATGAAATATTTTAAATTCTTATCTATGGAAAGTAAAAATAGTGTAATCTATGAAATCTTTTAAAATTCTAATCTAAATAAAGTAAAGATGTGTTTACCCTATGAAAGGAATCGAATTCTATTCTACTAAAGGTAAAGAAAAACCATGAATCACAACTATCTATGGAATTTGAACAATTAACAATGAAAGCAACTAAAATCAATCCTTGAGAATTCAAAGACTTGTGTGTATGCAAAACTTAGAGTTCAGTTGTTGTTATACCTATAATGTTGTGCATGAAATCATATCATATTTATGAATCTAGGACTAAAAAAGAATGCAAAATTAAAAAAAAAAAAAAAAAAGGATGGTAAAGATGACTGGTAAATGTTTTGAGTTTTATTCAAGTGCTTAAGGTATACAAAAACAACTAAAGCAAATAACGGAAAATCTACAAAATAAAATGACGAAAAACAGAGTATAAAAAAAATAGAAAGATAAACAAAAAGAAATAATCAAATTACACTTCTCGTACGTAATGGGAGGCCCTCATGTTGGAGCATGAGATCGGAAACTACTCAAAAAACTTGATTATCAGATACGTACTCTTCTCCTTAAGGTACAATAGTCTAAGTCTAAGAGGTGAATGACAACTAAGTCTTTTATTTCTCTTGAAATTCTAATTTCTATGATTCGTTGTCAAGGTTGTAAATCATAGAAATGTTTAATATTAGACACATCATTTGCTTATTGATTTCTTGTTCCTTGAATATTTATCATGCTCGCTGGAGATTTAATCCGCTTCCAAGTATCATAGTTGTCTAGTTCATGTGCCATTTGACAATTGATTGAATGTTTGACTATGAAGTTGTGATCAACTAATGAACTTTTGCCTGCACCTACCAGGTGGAATACCATGTAGGACTAATTTGGCATTTGTCCATATGCTTGAGCTAAATTTTCCTTTATGGAGACTGTTAGCACTTGAAATTTCACCTCAGGCTGAAAAGGCAAACCTCAAAGCTACATCAAACCATTCAGCCTCGTAGCTAGCCCTACGGGGCAGGAGAAGGCTCTCTCCGATCAATCTCGGTAGATATTCAATGGGATGAGATGACCAACAAGGTAACACTGATATTAGGCTATTAAACTGATTAAAAAGGTTGATTTGGGGTTTTTTTGGGTTTTTTGTGGCAATTTGAGGGAATGGCAATTTTGGGTGCGGGGATTGGACACAGTTTCTGCAGGGGATTCCTTGGGGCAAGGTAGGAAACAGTATTGATGCCTTTAACTGAGGTGGATGATCAAGAATGAAAGATGAGGAGCTAAAGAGAGCAAACAATGACTTTGAATTCCCTTTAGACAGTAGAAAACATGGAAATTAAACAAATTTAAAAGCAGAGCATGGCTAGCATGAATTCATACTTTAACACTTCATTTGTTTAATGTGCAGCAGTAAAGAAAGGAAATGAATCACATAACAAAGCTTACAAGAACATGAAGAAACACACCATCAACACATGAGTCCACAAGAATCCCAAAGATGACTGCAAAACCCTGGTCTTCCTTAGCCAAAAATTGCAGAGATACAAGTGAAATAATACAATGATAGCTTCTCCCTCAAGAGTCCAACCATGAAAATGAGCAAGAAAGTACATAATATAGATGATCTAACCTCTTTCCCTGCCTCCATGGGTCGAGCTCACTATCCTAAGAGCTGTTTGAACCACTTCTAAACTAAGCACTACAAAATAGGCAGTCAAAACAACTTGCCTCTATAAACTTGGAAACCAGTTCATACATTCAATTTTTACCCTTTACATGCATAAATCTTCTAGAAGTGTTAAACAAGAGTAAAAGTATCCAAAAAGTGTCACAATTACATCCATGAGACCATCATTAACCTCAGAAAGTCGAAAAGAGTCAAATCTGCAATTTCTGCGCTGAACTGGTCAAATCTGGCAAAATTTCCTCAACGGGTCGCGCCCCTTTTCTCAACGGGTCGCGCACTTTGGAGCTCTGTTTGGGGCACTTCCCGGTGTCAGAATTGGGTGAAGGATAGCTCGTTGGAAAGGTCTATGAGTCTACTTTCCAACCCAACTAAAATTTTTGAATTTGGAGTTCATTTTCCCAGTCAAAAATCATTTCTCCCAAGACTGCTTCTGCAACTCAAAAAAGGGGCAGAAAGTCAAATTTTGCATGTATTTTGACCTTCTGGAGGCCCAAAACCCCATAAAAACTCAAGTCCATCCATGGGCATATGTAATTTTGCATGAAAAATCTAGAAATGCTGAGTTTTTTCAAAAAGGAGCTACGATGACAAAGGGTCTCACTGGGGGTGAGACCCGTTGAGGAGCCAAAACCTGTAAATTTCCAAAAAATGCCAAAATTACCCAAAATTCTCAAAAAAATTTGGGATTTGTGCTGTAGCTGATGCTAGTGAGTGCCATGATCTTTGAGGGATGCCTCAGCCAAGATACGGAGTGGATTGGTCTTCTTCCTCCGCTTAAGAGCCTCGGACAACCTCCTTTGGAACATTTTCATTTTGGCCTTGCATACATACATCCTTGCCCAATAGTGATTCTTCATGTTTCTCAGTAGCTTTTTCTCTTGGTTGGCCTTAGCCAACAGCCTCTCCAAGTGAGCATTCTCTTGAATGAGCATTGACTCTCGGTCAGCAGGCAATGGATCACCGAGTCTTCTACGGTTCAAGACTCGGTCACTACGAATCCTCCATAGCTCATCAAGTGTTTTCTCATCCTCCAATTGTTTGTTCTGTTGCTCCAGGTAAGTAATAGTCCATTGAGCACCCTCAAGTCTCCTCTGTAAAACATCATTTTCAGCCCTGAGATGCTGAATGATCTCCTTCGCCTCTTGGCTAGGAGAACTGACCTCAAGATCAATCACCGGATCCTCATGAATCATGGGCTCTTTGCCCCTCTGTAGAACCTGTGCTGGTGAAGAAAGCGAGGCCCCTTCCACCTGATGTGGAGATAACACTCGCTGAGCTGAAGATGAAGGCGAGACCCCTTCCACCTGCTGTGGAGATAGTACTCGCCTAGCTGCTGCAAATAAGGCCCTTGGGCCTTTCTGGTAAGTGACCAAAGGAGTGGAGCTGACATGTCGGGTGACGGGAGCATCAGGCTGCTGAGATGGTCCTCCCTCCTCATGAATGACCTCCTAATGTGGCTGAGGTGGCACTGTGAAAAACTCACGGGAGATGAAGTCCTCCCATGAGATGCCCTGCTGAGTCAACTGATGTGAGACTATGAGCTGAATCAAACCATAATGACATAAGCTCCTGTACTGCTGGGCCGGGGTCTTCTTCTGCAACATGGGCACCATCCTCTGAATGTTATGAAACAAGAAGATCGGGATGTTCATCATCCTCACTCGGGTGAAATGCATCAAAAGGCGAATGTGATATGAGTACACCTATGAAAATCTGCCCTCACAGGTAAAATAATGCATAATAAGCCTCATGATGGGAGCATACTCGCTCTGGAGAAATCTGAATGGAAAAACACCTGTCAAAAGTCTCACGAATGGTGGCCGGACATAGGGCTCAAAGTAAACAAAATCTAGCAATCTGCGCTTAGGCCACACCTCACCCACATTTGGTATCCCTGTAGCCTGTGAGATCACCTCAGGAGTCAATGTGAAGTTCACCCCTGCCAGAGTGACATGTCCATCACGGAGGTGTAAAACAAACAAGCGGGCCAACTCTCTATGGTGCTGAATCTGAGAAATTCTCTCACAGAAATCATAACAAGACATATACTGAAAACAAGCCACTGCCATGGGACAAGCCTGTAATTCTGCCAGAGAGGTGGGCTCCTCTCGCTTATGATGTCCACCCTTACCACCCTTACGAGGCCTCCTCTGTTCCTCAACCTCTGTAGATGATGTATGGTCATCACTTTGCTCATAAGTTTCGGTTTCTGACATGGTTTAGGAGCAAAGTGGACAAATAAAACTGCTGTCTCTGCCTGCAAAAAGTGCTGAAATCTATGCTGTTTCAAGGGGAACAAAACATGAGGGAAATGTTAGGGGAGGGATCTTTTAACAAGGAATGGGAATATATAAATATTACAGGGAATTTCAAGGGAAATTTTGCAAACAGGAACACATATTTGTAATAGGGAAATCATTTGCAAAGATTATTGCATATGGGAAAAACATGCATGAAAGTAAATATGGGAATATGTATACATTTTCAATAAGGGAAAAAGGGAAACCATGCACAAAACATGCTGACATTTTACCAACAGTTTTTGTTATTTTGCACATGCATATGGTAGAGGGGAATTAGGGTTTTCATTTTTTGTTTTTGATGCTTTGGGAAAGGGGTAGGGTTTTCATTTTTTGTTTTTGATGCTTTGGGAAAGGGGTAGGGTTTTCATTTTTAATGGCTAGGGATGGGGAAAAATTTGCATTTCATTTATAAAATGACATGGGGGAAAATGAGATGTACATATGAATGTGAGCAAGAGGGAAGGGAGGGAAACAAACCAAAGGAAAAACAGCTTGAAACACCATAAACCCTAGCACAGTTTGCACATGAACATTGCAGCCATATAAGTCTTTTCATTTGCATGATTTGAGATTAAAATCATAGCATAAAGCCTTATATTCATCACCATCCTCAAAAACCATGTGTAAAGAGCCTACCTCGACCAATTTAGATGATTTGAAGAAAGATTGAGGAATTTTGTTGAAGTTTGCAGGTAAGCGGTTCAACGGGTCGCGCACCACTCTGCTGCCCGAAATCACTGTAATTTTGCTCCTTTCTCCAATCACTCTCTCAAACCTCTCTTTCAAGCGTTGGGATGCACAATGAGAGTAAAAGGAGGGAAGTTGAACCTTTATAAACTCCATTTGAAAAAATTTCATCCATAAACCCACTTTATAAAGTTTATTTTTGACACTTTTTAAAACACTGATTCTTTGGTTTCCTTTATCCTGAATTTAACTCATTGAGTGCTTTGACTTGATTCTTTTTGCAGGTAGATCATCTGAGGGACCTTGACAAGGGGACCAGGGTTGCATTTTGTCCACTGAAGATTTTTGAAATTTCATCACTTATTTACAAAAACCGAAAAAATGACCTTGGCTTTAAAAACAGAGTTTTTAAATCCAAGGTGAAAATTCACTGTACAAGATAAAAATATCAAAGAAACATGTTTACAATCCTCCCTCTGGCTTGCTGAGCACTCATGGATTTTCAGAGACATGACCTTGCAGAGACAAATGACCAAAACCCTAGACCTAGGATTTTGACATTAAGACACATCAAGACAAGCTTGAAAAAACTTAACAATTGATATGACCTGATCCAGCAAAGCCAAGAGGGGTATAATGGACCAACTCCTCCATCAGGTTTATGGCATGCCTAACGGAATGCAAGATTTGACACTGATGAGACACCTACTAATGCAAATGCAAAGAGCTTTTTGATCACTGGTGGAGGGCTTTCAAGACCGACACTAATAGAGACTACTTGAACCTTAGATTCAGCTACAAAGTTTTGTGAAGGTTGAATATATGTTAATTTCTGTAAATTTTGCAAATTGAGCCAAATTTATAAACTAAAATGCATAGAACTAGGAAAATATGGGACTATTACCTTATTGTATCTTCTATAGCTGTGATGGTTGATTATTCATGGAACAGTAGTAGTATAATGCAAATATGAGTGAGTTATAAAGGATTTTATGGAAAATGACTGAAAAACTAAGTAAAAGGTTGTCAAAAAAAAATACTTCAATGTCCCAACATTCCCCCATGCTTAGGGTGTTGCATGTCCGCATGCATGTTGGTAGAAAATTTTCAAAAGTGTGATAATATTGAGCTTTAGAAAACAATCTTAGAGTAATCAAGGTGGATATTGGTGGCCGCCTACCTATTCCACTTGGACCCCCACCATTGTTTCTTTCAATTTTTTAGTTTCCTTAATTGTAGCATAGTTTACTATTTTTGGCAGTTTTTTAGGTCCTGAACTTCTGTTTTGAGGCCCTAAATGACGTTTTTGGGGAAAACCAACAATGAAAAATACAACTTATTAACTCAATATTCGTTGTTAGCAGTTGTAATCCTTGGATATATATTTCTAACGAGGTACTGTGTGCGTCAAACGGAGATCATATGCCAAAGTTACGACCCCATGAAGTTGATGTACCAACTTACCCCAATAGGGCCCATAGTTTGGTGTTTCAACTCTGAGGGTTAGGTTTTTGGATTTTTAGGGTTTTCCATTTTTTCTCAATAATACATAGGCCTTCAAGCCTCATTGTAACCTAGTTCAGAGGCATGTAGTTGCCACATCTCTTCTTAGAGATCAGCTACCATCGCCCGAGCTAGTCTTATTTCCATTCTGTTTGTGATCATATTTCAGTATTTGATATTAATGAAATGAAGTGTTATTTATGTTGCATCTCTGTATTTATGGTTATATATGTAGAAATTCCCACTGTAGATCACCTGATAATGCAATATACTAAAGAAAAACACTTGATCTACTTCTACAAACAAACTTGCGAAAGCTTAATCGATTTTGAGCAAGATAAAATAGAACACATATAATAGATAATGAGTAATCAATCACACATGAACACAGAAGAATACTCTGGGGAAAGCCTCAGCAAAAAACTACGCTATCTGTATTATCATACAAGTGGAAATATCTCTAGATTACACAAAGCTTTAGCTCACAAGCTATCCAGCTCTCGGTACAATCCCTCAATGTTGCTCATAGACAGAATAGAAAACACATATGCCTTCCTTCAGTCCTCCAAGCCTCCTATTTCCTTGCGTAGTTTCTCCTGGGTCCTCTGGCTGCCACCTGTGTGAATTCACCTCTCAGAAATAACTACGCAATCCTCAAGGAATCAATTCCTTCTGCAAGCAAGAGATATCCTCAAGGGAATATTCCTGCAACTGATAGTACATTGTCCCATCCTCTGATCTCAACTGGGTCTCTGACTGAACTGACATGCATGAGTTATTTATGAGAGAATATTCAGTTATCTGAAGTACACTAGTTACATGCATGCATGTATTAACTAACTAAACTCACAATCAATTCCACAAACTATTGGAACTAATCTAACTGGACTTAACTCAGTTAACTAAGCTAACTAATTACAACTCAAAGTACAACTCATCCTGATCTCCTTAATTAAGGGATAACTTCCTCAATCAAAGGGATAACTGTTGCATGTCTTCACATAGACTTCATGTTTGATTTTCTCCAACTAATTAACTCAAGATGAATTAATTAATTATTTTTCAAACAGTTGCTAAGATCAAATTCGAATTTTAATTCTCAATTTTAGTTCAGGGACTAACTAAAATTGGAATGTATCCCGAAATGCTATTTTTAGCACTTCTATATTTAGCATTTCGTGTTGCTATTTTCAACACTCCCTCTCAACAAGAAAGGGATTATCTTTCACCCCAATCCTGTCTCTGTGGAACTTGAATTTTCATTTGGACAATGCCTTAGCTAAAATATCTGCATCCTACTCCTCGGCTGAAACATACAGCAACAACATGATCCTATTCACCACACAGTCTCAAAGATGATGATACCAGATAGCAATGTTCTTGGACCTGTCATGAAATACTGGATTCTCAGAGAGTTTGATACAACTCTGATTATTGCAATAGATCACAGTTGGATCCATCCTCTGATCAAACAATCCAACTAGAATTTTCTACATCCAAATGGCCTCACATGCTACCTGACTAGAAGCCATGTATTCAGCCTCTGCTGAGCTAAGTGAAATTCACCTATGTTTCCTGTTGTACCAAGAAACTGCAGCTAAACCAAGGTTGAAAATTCCTCCTGGAGTGATCTTCCGATCTTATGGACTCCCTGCCCAATCTGCATCTGTGAAGCCCTAAAGCTTCACTCCCTCTATCCATCTCTACCATAATCCATACTGAGATGTGCCTCTGAGGTATCTCATCACATGCTTTGTTGCCTTCCAAAATAGCTTGGTAGGCTGAACCATAGCTTGACTTAGATAATTCACCGCAAAGCACAAATCTAGTCATGTGTTCACTAAATACATAAAAGAACCCACAAGTTGTCGATAAATAGTAGCAGCTATTACCTCACCTGAAGTAGCATCCTCCTTCCTCCAGTTACTTGCTAGAGGAGTCTACATGGGCTTGCACTTCTCCATGTGGAATCTCCTGAGTATCTCATTGGCATACTTGCCTTGAGACACAAACACTTCCCCATCCTTCTGCCACACTTCCATGCCTAGAAAGTAGTGCATGAGACCCATGTCTTTCATCTCGAACTCTCTTGCAAGGTCCTCCTTTCAAGACTTGATCAACTGATCATCACCTATCAATATTAGATCATCAACATAAAGAACAATGATCAATGGCTTACCTTCTACCATGATGTGGTATAGGTTTGCATCTACTTCACTCTTTGTGAAGCCCAACCTGGTGAAATAGTTGTCGATCCTGGTGTACCAAGCATGAGGTGCTTGCTTCAGCCCATACAAAGCTCTCTTGAGTCGGCACACATGCGACTCATGATCGAAGATCTCAAATCCTTCCAGCTGCTCTATGTATACCTCTTCCTCAATCTTGTCATTGAGGAACGTAGTTTTCACATCCATCTAATTGATCTTCCAACCCATCTGTGCTGATAGTGCCAAAATCGATCTGATAGATGAGTACCTTGCTACAGGAGAAAAAGTCTCATCATAGTCGATCCCCTCGATCTCTGAGAAACCATGGGCAGCAAACCTTGCCTTATGTTTCTCCACACTCAGATCAGCTGCTTGCTTTACCTTGTAAAGCCATTAGGAACTCACTACTGACTTGTTCTCTGGTCTTGGAACAACATCCCAAACACTGTTCTGAACTATGGAGTTGTACCCCTCCACCATAGCATCAACCCAGACTGGTTGTTGCACTACTTCCTCGAAGGAAGATGGCTCAGTCTCTATACATTACCCAACCAAGGCCATGTAACCAGTGTACCGCTCGGATGACCTCCTCTATCTGCGCTAAGAATATGGTTGTCCCACATTCTCTCTCGCATCCATCACCAATTTGTCAGCTTCCCTTGAGCATTCCTGCCCATCTCTGGAAGACTTTGCATGAGTGGATGTCTCCACTCCTGGATCCTCTGCATGCGGATTCTCCGCATCAGCCTGAGGCTCCTCCTCCTTAGGAACCAAAATTTCATCCTCTGCATGCAACTTGAGCTCCCTCTCAAGGGAACCTCACATGGCCTTCTGCTCATCGAACTTCAGATCTCTGCGTACCACTATCCTCTGACTCATAAGCAAGAACAACTTGATAGTTGTGGGGTGTATCAGTGTACCCCACAAGTATCCCCAACTCAATTGTTGGCTCTAGCTTCTTCCGGGCATCTTTGGTCACATGGAAAAATACCAACGAGCCAAAGATTCTGAAGTGACTGACATCTAGTCTCTTCCCGGAGAAAGCCTCCTTTGGTGTCTTCATTCCCAGTATATGATGTGGGCTTCTATTCTGCAAGTATATTGTTGTATTGCATGCCTCAACCCACAAATGAAGTGGTAGGCCTTGGTCATGCAGCATCGCCCGAGCTTCTCCCACAATCGTTATGTTCTTCCTTTCGGCCACCCCATTCTGTTGTGGGTTATGGGGCGTCGTCAACTCCCGTTTAATTCCTTCTGCTGTATAGAAGTCCTTAAATTGTTGAGAGACGTACTCTCCACCATTGTTACTTCGCAAGGCCCTTATTTTCTTTCTAGATTCTTTCTCAACCAACGATTTGAACTCACAAAACCTTGAGAAGGTTTGATCCTTCTTCTGCATGAAGTAGATCCAACATCTACAAGAAAAATAATCAATGAAAATAACATAGAACCTTTGTTTAGCAATGGAGGCTGTCGAGAATGGTCCACATGCATCTGTATGAACTCGCTCCAGGATTGCTCCAGCTCGACTGTCTTGATCCTAAAAGGAAGATTTTGCATACTTACCCAAGGTACAACCTTTGCATATATCATCTTTTTCTAGTTTACCCTTGGGAAGTCTGGTAGAAATCTGTTGCATGATCTTCAAGGCCCCATGGTGCAAGTGGCCCAATCTTCTATGCCATAGCTCGCCAATATCTTGGCTTTGCACCAACTCTGCTTTGGAACTCAATGCAGCACAATCATCTGCCTCCAGCTTGTAGATATTCTTTACTCGAATCCCAATCCTCTTGGTCTGTCTAGTGGTGATGTGCCTCGGGAATGCCTTTCCTTTACTAAAGACTACATCATAGCCTTTGTCTTCCAACATAGCAACAGATACCAGGTTCTCTTCAGTCCAGGCACATACTTTACATCAGCTAGGGTGAGAGGAACTCCATGCTCCCTATGAAACACAATTGTGCCTTCACCTAAAACACAATACTTTCCATCATCACCCATCCCTATGTGCATTTGGAGGTCCTTCTCCTCCAAGGTACTGAATAGACTCTTGTCGTTGTTCATGTGGAATGAGTCTCCACTGTCCAGGTACCAAACACAACCCACCATCGATGAAACCATGCATGTGATGAGGGTGAAATCCAATTCGAACTGCGAGGCCAGTGCCTCACCTTCTGATCCTTTCGAGGATCCCTTCTTGGATTTCTTCTGTGGAAAATTCGTAGCATAATGGCCCACCTCATGACAATGAAAGCATCGCACTTTCGATTTTTCAATATTCTTCCCACCATGGGAAGAACTCAATTTGGAATGGGAAGCTTTCCCTTTCCCTTTCCTTGCCTTACTCTCTAAGGCTAGATTTTCTTCATCATCATGCTTTGATGAAGAACCATCTCTGGTGCTTCTCCTTATCTCCTTCTGCATCAGATCCAACCACAGTCATTCCTAATCTAGCAATTTCTCTCTTCCATTTACTGAGTCTTGGTAGCTATGCCAGCTCTTAGGAAGGTCGGGGAGAGAAAGACTCACCATGTCATCATCAATTGTCATGATTCCTACACTTCCAAGCTCATCCCTGTAGGTGATGAGCTTGTTCAGATATGTAGAGATCATGTCAGCCTTTTCACAATTGATTTTTCGAAGCTTGTCTTTCAATGCCAACTTCCTCTGATCACTATTGTTCTGATATATATCCTTCAATGTTTTCCACATTGAAAATGGTGTCTCCTTCCCATGGAGACTTGAGACAATGTGGTCTCAAACTCCCTCCAGAAGAATCCTCCTCTCTCTAGCCACACATTTCTTCCATTCCACCAATTCTTGGGCATTAACAGCTACTAGCTTGGGGACTTCTTGATCAATGAATTCCTTCAAATTGTTGTCCTCTAATAACGCTTCCATGTGATCCTTCCAGGCTATATAATTCAAGCTACCATCCAGGGCATACTCGAGTCTCAAACCGTTGAATGCCATTGGTGAAATTTGAGATGTGATAAGAATTCGATTTCTATAATCAAGAACTTCAAACTTCTCCCTTCTCCCTTCTTTGTATATTTTTCTCTGCTTTGATCACCTTTGCTCTGATACCATGTAGAAATTCCCACTGTAGATCACTTGATAATGCAATATACTAAAGCAAAATACTTGATCTACTTCTACAAACAAACTTGTGAAATCTTAATCGATTTTGAGCAAGATCAAATAGAACACATATAACAGAGAATGAGAAATCAATCACACATGAAAATAGAAGAATACTCTGGGGAAAGCCTCAACTAAAAACCTCGCTATCTGTATTATCATACAAGTGGAAATATATGTGGATTACACAAAGCTTTAGCTCACAAGCTATCCAGCTCTCAGTACAATCCCTCAATGTTGCTCATAGATAGAATAGACAACACATATGCCTTCCTTCAGTCCTCCAAGCCTCCTATTTCCTTGCACAGTTTATCCTGGGTCCTCTGGCTGCCACTTGTGTGAATTCACCTCTCACACAACTCACCAAACTCAGAAATAACTGTGCAATCCTCAAGGAATGAATTCCTTCTACATGCAAGAGATATCCTCAAGGGAATATTCTTGCCATATTACATTGTCCCATCCTCTGATCTCAACTGGGTCTCTGACTGAACTGACATGCATGAGTTGTTTATGAGAGAATATTCAGTTATCTAAAGTACACTAGGTACATGCATGCATTAACTAACTGAACTCACAATCAGTTCCACAAACTGTTGGAACTAATCTAACTAGACTTAACTCAATTAACTGAGCTAACTAATTACAACTCAAAGTACAACTCATCCTGATCTCCTTAATTAAGGGATAACTTCCTCAATCAAAGGGATGATTGTTGCATGTCTTCACATAGACTTCATGTTTGATTTTCTCCAACTAATTAACTCAAGCTGAATTAATTAATTATTTCTCAAACAGCGGCTAAGATCAAATTCAAATTTTAATTCTCAATTTTAGTTCAGGGACTAACTAAAATTGGAATGTATCCTGAAATTCTATTTATAGCAATTCTATTTTTAGCACTTCTATATTTAGCATTTCTTGTTGCTATTTTCAACAATATATGTAATTTGTTGCATTCTTGTTTAAATCTGGATCATAGAGGCTTGAATCAAGGTATCCAGGTTGCTCTTAACACCTTTATTCTTCATAGCAACACACCACCCAAGTTTTCTCATTATTATCCTTGCTTTTAATCCTTTGATTTTCTATTGAAGTGATTTGTTGATCTTTTCAATCCTTGAATTTGTGTGATGACAATATTACATTTGCTTAACCATTTTATGATTTTGTTCTTTAAGCATCTCACTTTCTCCTTTATCATGCCTTTCCAATACTATTTCATCTATTTCTTCTTTGAATGCCTTGATAATGTATTTCTCCCTTGTGATGCAGGCAAGTTCCCTCTGCGAACAAAGGCAACCCCTCTAGCCCTACAGTGGGTCTAGTCACAGCAAGAATAATATCGAATAAAATTCCCTTATATATTTAATGTCATGAAGGCCTACCTTCAATTCCTCGTTTGATGAAGTTCCCATTTTGTTGCTCCAGCGCTCGTTCTGATCACTTTTATACCTAAAACAACATGCAAAGAACAGCAACAAACATAATAGAATACAACAAAAATGATCTACTTAAAGGGTCAAGGAACTTCAAGCTATCAATATGCAATTTTGACATAAGATATAGGAAATAAGCTGTTGATTTGTATTAATATGAAATGAAGCAAAACTTACAACCATGCATTGACGTTGTAGGTCTACTTGAAGGGTCCTATCAGCATGTCTCCGCAAGCATTCACTCATGAAGTGTCTCCCAATAGGATGAATAACTCTCTCTCCTACCCAAAAGGAAAAATTATGATGTTATAACACTCATACAATCAAGCCAAATCCACACAAAACCATCCCAGCTAAGTTACATAAGAGGCTACTTCCAAACTCTCTCTAACTTCCTCTTCTCTTGGCACGAGCAGATTTCAGCCATGAAGGAGTTATTTATTGGAGTAAGAGCCCCCATAAGAGATGGGAGAAAGATCTTATCCCTTTAGGAGGTTGAACAAAAGGTGGAACACCCATCCCAAGGGAGAGAGCCAAGCTCATCTGATCCAACAACCAACCCTAGGACCGCTCATTGACAATTTGTTAAAATGAACTCGTCAAAAATAGCTCGTCGTGAGTGAGACACAGGGATAGAGCGATGACGTCACTAGGCTTATTTCAATCTTTGCCATCTTCACAGGTGGAATAACTGATGACCCGTGACGACCCAAAAACATAGGTTAAAAAGGGTCTGCTCCATGAGTAATGAACTGATGTATTCTTCCTGATCTGACAAGGAATACACTGACACATATTTTGCAACATGACACAAAGCAGATGTCAATAACATGGACGGCAGTGTCCAGGATCAGGAAATGTGGGGTCGGTGACAAAATACTGTGTAACATATGCCCCCTAAAGTAGGAAGGCCGAGAGAATGGGAGGGGTGAAATGCTTTACGAATGCATAACTAAAACAGAACACCATCACGAAGAACCTGCAAACACAAGTACAACTGATATCTTTGATACATGAGTACATAGTGAAAGGAAATATATGTGCATAAGGCATGGGCGCAGCCATCCAGAAGATAAACATAAATGATCTGTGGTATGGACACAGCCATCCAATCAAAAGGACCATATAAAAGACTCAGGTATGGTCGCATCCATCCAATCAAAAGAGTCATCTATTCAATCATGAACCAACCCGCGCAACCTGGACTGGTGTAATCTGAGCCCAGGTTCTTTAATCCCAACCCGATCAAGGTACAAATTCTAATATGTGAATATATGTGCTGAAGTCGGGCATACTAGAAAATCGCTTGATTACCGGTCATTGATGTAAACCGTTAACAAGTGCGAGAGAAACCACCAGTGATGTCAATGGTTCTCAAGGTACTGCTAGTACAATCCACGAAGTGTGAAGAATGATCTGAAGTCGAACACCCGTGAAATCACCCAATCGAATGCCAATAATGAAAGCCTATCGTTGAATGCGAATAACTTGCCATTAAGGCATGCAAGCTCCAAGGTACCAAAAAGGAGTCTCTAGATCAACTTCTCGGATAATGAGCTGAAGTTGACAGGAAGTGATCGGTCAAAGGAGGGCCATAATGTTTCCCACATCATCATGAGACAAGGGAAAAAGATGAATGTGGATGAGACAGAGAATCTGAGGAAGGTACAAACTGCAGAAGGATTAAGATCTTGAACATATCGGCGACACGACTCCGGAGTTTGGCAGCATTTTGGTACCAAGGGATCAAAGGTCATGATGATGTAGTAAGGATCAGATGGAATGAGGCAAAATGGATAACCCAAAACCTGGAATGCCAACGATAAAGTGAGGATATCCCAACCCGACACAAAGCATAAAGAGTGTCAATGCTCAAGAGCGACAAGTTGTCATAATAATTAATACAACCAACGGAATAATTCCAAATTTTCCCCCACCATTTCTAGCGAGTACCCCAATTATTTTTGAAACACAGGCTTGAAGGGGATAGCATATGCTTGTAATATAAGTTTGTCCTTCAGACAAATCCAACCTAGTAAATTTTAACGAGCCCTAGGAAGGAGAAGCTCGGTCTCGTCATGATGACAAGTCCAATGTCGTCAAGTTTAATGAGTCTGACATAGGTAAAACTCAGAGTCCTTTTCATATTTAGAGAGTTTGAAAAAGACACGAAAAAGAAAACTCCAAAGGGCCCTTTTCATAAATTTTTCCCTCGAATTTGAAAAGGTAGAAAACAATACCCAAGGGAACCTATTGACCATGATAGATTAATGTATAACTTTTTCGTAAATAATCTATCGTAGTCCATAAAAGGGGTAAACTTATACTGGGTAGATGAAACTTCACAGCCTTTAACGAGTTCAAAGCGACAAGAGCTCAGCAATCTTTTCATGTTTTGAGAGTCAGAAAAGAGCTTAAAGATGACTCCAAAAGTGACTTTTTCTTGTTTTTACCGAGTCTGAAAAAGTATAAAATACAACTCATAAATCATCATCACCAGAGTATTTGGAACCTGTCGCTGCATAAAAAGAAAGCATAAGATCTATTTTTGACATAAATACGCATAAAATATTCAAAAATGGACCTAAAACCCTAATTTTTGCAAACAGGGCCTATAAAAAGGGCCAATTGGTATAAAAAAAAATCACTTTTTACTTTTACCATAGAGTGAAGAAATTTCACCCTTGTTCACTCGTGACTTTTGGAGAGTGATTCGAGGAGATTCAGGAGCTCATTTGCAAATCCATCTGTTCCAGTTAGGCACCACATCATTGTCCTGCATTTTAGATACAATATATCTTGTTTTTTGTGATTTTATCCATGATTTAGAGGAATTTTTTGGATGGAAATGTCTACGGTGGTCGTCGTAGATTCCCAGCTAGGGACCACGAAGAGCCGGAATTTCCAATGGTGGGAAAATAAGCTCATCGCGACTGTACACCAAACGGTCACGAAGAGCTCAAATTTTTCGAACCGCAGATTCCAGCTC
Source organism: Pinus tabuliformis (assembly GCA_031772625.1). NCBI lineage: Eukaryota > Viridiplantae > Streptophyta > Pinopsida > Pinales > Pinaceae > Pinus > Pinus tabuliformis. The sequence continues at coordinate 627,399,830 of CM062818.1, read as the reverse complement.
ATCGCACCTGTTTTAGAAACAGGCGCGGCGAGTGTCAAGAACAAAAATTCTTCATAGTTTATGCAAATTCAAGGGTTTTAAACACAATCATGGCATTTACAATTAAATGTTTGTGTTTTTGCAGGGAGAAATCATGGTAATCGAATGGAAAGAGTGAGAACATAGCAATGACGATGAGTTATCCCTAGGAGACCCAAACTGCTTAGATGTGCTAAGGAATTGTGGGCTCCTAAAGTTCTTCATGGTGTCGTGCCTAAGAGCACAGCCTAATCTACTCTAATACCTCATTGGAGTGTGGGATCCAAATGAAGGGAGATTCAACATCCAAGGACAGGAACTAGAGATCAATGCCACCAATATCTACTTCCTAACAGGACTATCACGGAGAGGGGAAAGACCCCGAATGATAGGGACTCGCATCACGAGAGAGACCATGTACATGCTCAGTGGAAGAATGTGTCCTAAGGCTCAGAAATCAGTCAAAGGAGGCAAGCTAAATATTTCAACAGTAGTTGACCTGTCACTACGAGTCCTCTTATACACCATTACTAGGGCGGCTGGATCACAAGCCCCGCATGAGGCCACCAAGACCCAACTTTGGCTGGCAACAGACTGCTTAAACCCCACCATATTCAACTAGGCAGAGGCTATATTGGATAACCTCAAAAGGAAACTAACAATATGTCGATGAGGTGATACCAAACATTTCAGGTATGGTTCGATCCTTATACCATTCATCCTAGAACGACTCCCTATTTTCAGAGACAGGAAGTGGTCGTGGCTAGGCCAACACCACAGGAGCCACGAATTACCCACTGGGCTATATTGATTCCTCGAGGAGGCGAAGGTCAACACATGTCATCGAGACCAGAGTTCTTCGAGTGGTTAGATCACCAACTCGTTGTGGTAGAGGACTATCCATATGCCAGGACCAACTTCAGAGGTGATCCAGACCTATTATTCCCTCTTGGGGAACGCTGGGATGAGAGAGGTAACAAACTCATTTTTTATTTTTAAAGAGTTTTTGTAAAATTTTTGTTTTTTATATATGTCCTGATCATTACTTTTCAATCTTGCAGATGTTGGACCTGAAAGACTTGCAGGCCTATCTCCCATCGCTCGGAGAGTCGAGAGGGAGTTCGAGATGCCCCCTCCTGGTGAAGACGCGGAGGATGAGATCGCCCGTGACCTAGATGGCTTGACAGAGGGGATTCCGGATTATGTGGGATTTGAGGATGTCCCTCGGCAATACCAGCGACACACAGCAGGGGTTTTGAACAAGATCCATCGACTGCTTAGACATGTTATCCAAGCAGTGGTGTGCTATAGAGAGCATCATGCATATTAGACCCCTAGGTTTATTTTCTGCAATTTCGAGAGACATGTTGTCTCATGACGTAATATGAACACATATTTTTTGGGCACTCCGATGTGAAACACATGATATATATACATACCTATGTTCTACTTTATCAACTTATTATGTCTCAATGTTTACTTTTATAAATTTCGCAAATGTCTATCTAACACATGATTTGCTAATGCGTCTTTTAATGTATTCAGTCTTCTAGGAACATGTTGATATGTAATGTAATCAAAATTCCTTTCCAGTAAATGAACCGGTAAATACAACCTTAAAATATGAGGGTTTCTGATGGAATAACACTTGTTAAGCTAAAGAACAACAAGTTGTGAATCCAGATTTATGATCAAGGCGTGAATATGGAGGGCAACAACCTCAGTCAATAGCTCAATAACTACACTATATTCAGCAACATTGTTTGTAGTACATCCTAGACAAACACCTTGAAGATATACCAACTCACCCATTAGGCTATAGATAACCCATGTCGCAGAGGAAAGACTCTGAGTACTGCGACAGGCACCATCAGCGAAACCGACATAAGGTGCGACAGACATATGCATAAGAAGCAGAAGGACACAATAAGCAAAAAATACTTACACACCAAGTGAAATCATATGATCGGCCAAAGAGATGGTGGCGATGGAATGAAACAACCAAAGCTCATCTAGCGTAAATCAGCTGATAAAAACGGCAATCACGAGGTGAAAATTGGGCATGGGTTCATTTTTACACAAGCTTGAACCATGGAGAACTCTGTTTGGATTCGGTTTCATGTTTACACAAGCTTGAAATGAAAAACTATGCTTGCTATAAGTTTGCATGCCCCCAGCATAATGACTCGATCGAGGCACATGCTCCCAAGCTTCATTTCATTCGACTAGGTGGATGGAATGAAGGCTCACTTTCGAGATCTTGGAAAGACTCAACTGGGATTTTAGGAGGTCTAAATCAAAGACTCGATTTGGAAAAGGGAAATGATTCATTTTTTAATGAGGTTGACACAGTAAAACAACTATCCTCAAGACCCATGTTTCATTTTTTAACGAGCTTGACACAAGACAAAGAACTATGCTCACGACGCCTTGTTTCATTTTTTAACGAGGTTGAGACAAGACCAGGAACTATTCTCATCTCTTGTTTCATGTTTTAATGAGGTTGACACTAGAAAAGAATTGTCCTCATCCAACTATTCATGAACCATATAACATGGCTCCCAAGAGGTCTTCACTAGACGGAAGGACCATGCTCCGAGAGGAATACATGTCATTTGGTACCAAAGACAGATCGGGTTCCAATGCCCCCAATACATAATGTACTATACCATATGTGTGATCATCAGCAGATGCAAAGACGGAATAGGTAGCCACATAATTAAGCTATGGCGAGGAAGGTATAGCTTGCAAACAAACAGCCGATAGGGGATGATGGTTGCAAAGTAGATGCCTGGTGACCAATGAACAACAATTGATAAATAGTCACAATTCTTCCTTCATGCGGAAAACAAACCACATGGAAAAGTGAAGAAACAAGAGTTCCCATGACATACACATAGTCGCATCCAAGGAGGAGATTGAAATCTAATGGACCTTGGACTACCATCACATCTATATAGACAGTCTTTCCTCCCAAAGTAATAGGGAACTGCAGAAGAATCCCCAAGGGTTGATTGGTTCCTCCGTTGAAAGCCAACAGATTCTGGGTGACAGGCACAAGCTATGGGGAGCCCAAATATTGCCAAATAATATAAGACATGATTATAACAGACGCACTTTCATCTAATATAGTGCTAGGTACTACCATATTATAGGCTTGTACCATGATCTGGAAAGGCACATAAGATGGGAGGCGGAAACCAGTGAATGGACCCCAATCGAAAGAGATGACAGAACTACTTGGTGGAGGTATCATATGATTTTCCCCATGCTCTGTAGGAATAAAATAAGGACTCTCCTGAACTAAGACGGGAGGGTCACTCTTCGATTCATGAGAATTAGAGGAGACAAGAAGAAAATGAGAAGTATGATCATTATGCTCTTCCGGAACAGAGTGAGTAGCTGGTGGCAGAGCCAAGTCAACACTCTTTTCAACTAATGGTTGGCCGGGAACAGACACAAAAGGGTCTCACTTTAGAAGATCGGGACTAACAATAAATGAACCCCAATCAATCTCTTTACCAACTGGGAGAGGGTTCTAAGAAAGCCTCTAATAACCAATAGGGAGTTGGGGTTAAGGAGATGTAAGGTTTTCCAAAACTTTGGAAGCTTTATCCATAATAGGACAAAGGTGAAGAAGATTCTCTTCTTAACATGGCCTATAGGGTAATTTAATCTTCCCTTTCTTCTTACCATCGCTAGCCAAGATTGTAGCATCGACATGATCTCTAGAGGTCGATGGGGATGGTTGGTTCAGGTTTTAAGACCATACCTCTAAGACTCTGGGAATTCCAGGACTGTCTCGAAGGACATGGTCACCCTTACATAGCCTGCAAGGGAATTTGACCTTCTGTGGGGGATCAGAAGGTTTTTCTACGGGAGGTGCATTTGGAGTAACAACCGCACAGTCAGCCTCTTGCTTAGCTAACTTCTTCTTCTTCGTATTCTTCTTCTTCTTCTTCTTCTTCTTCTTCTTCTTCTTCTTTGTATCCTCCTCGTTACTAGCTTTGAAACTTTCACTAGGCGAAGTAGAAGAGGAAGGTGAAGAAATAGGGGAAGAAGGCAAGGGGCAACCTTAGAATCATCATGACGTGGTTCGAATGAAGGAGACGGCGGGGCAGGAGTTGGGATACTCGAGATTACTGAGGTCGAAAATAACAAGACAGGTAAACCAATGGTTAACCTAGGGAGGGACAACATTGCCATATAAGGAGCACCAGCATTTCCAAAAGAAGGAAAAGGACTAGGATTTCCTTCCGAGGGGAACCCTTGACTGGCGGACTCTGGAAATGTTGCCATTGGAATTGACTCTAAAGAATTACTAAGGAAGATAACTTTTACCAGGAATATTTCATGGGCAGTTAATTTTATACACTGAAAAAATAAATAAATAAATAAAAAATAAAAATAAAAAAAAAAATAAAAAAAAAAATTCTCGTTTCATATTCTAAGAGTCAAGAAAGGGATGAAAGGTGACTCTATCACTTTCGATTGGAAACAAGATCGAAAGGACAAGTTCTCAAATGATCTTTTAATTTTAATGAGTCAAAAATATCAAAGCAATACTCTGGAACTCTAGGCAAAAGGTTTACCAGAAAAATCGTGAACTACAGAATACCTCTCGGTGAACCAAGAAGTACGAGCAAGAAATCTCCTCGAATGTTGTGTTTAGTGTATCACGTTTGCAAAGCAGACGACTCGGCTTCCTATGGAGAACAGGATTGCAACCTAGTGGGGTCTCCCATCATATACGCGATGGTATAGGGAGCACAAGCCCATGCTAGCACTTACCGAATCACAAAAGGAGGAATCACCCAACCTTAGTGAAAACAACAGCCACTAGGTTTAAAGACGTCGGAACACGTCTCTAGCCTAGACCTCTAGATATATGAGCATTAAGTTCCAGTGCGCTTTTAGATTAATTCGATAAATTTTAGCAGTTTGTCTTGAATTAAATCTCAGTTTCAAGGCTCTACCGAATGTATCTTTAAAAACTCCTAGAATGCAACTAAATGAGTAAAGAAACCATTTCTTTTCAATGAACAACTAACTAAAGAAAAGTGAGAGGTTCATTCTAAAGAAATCAAAGTAACAAGAAAGCAAATGCAAGAATGGTACCTTTCATTATTTTGCAAGAAAATCAATCAAGAGGAAAGAGAAATGCTTCTATATTTCACTAACTTGCAAGCAATCCAATTAAGAAAATGAAAAATACATCCTTTGCTTTTCAACTGCTAAATGTCAAGAATTTACTAATGCAAAAGATTGTTCTCATTTCCTAATGCAAAATTAATGCAATATTTTGATTTTTTGAATAAATGACAAGCAACCAAATTCAAAACTAAAAAAAATGCTAGTTTTAAGTCCTTTTCAAATGAAATCATTCAATAAGTAAAGAGAAACATTCCACTCAAAAACTAATCAAAGACTTAAAACAAAGAATATGTTTCTTTTTGCAAAAACTTGAAAGCTTTCTAACTGACTGGGAAGCAATGTGATCTATGCCAAAGTGATGGAAGGAAACCAAACAAACAAGACTTGAAATTTTTGATAACCAAACGTCACATACCAATCAGGAAGATGAAAGAATAGTCAATAAGGAAAAGCCTCAAACAAAGCAAGGGATCGCTTCAAACACAACTCAAAGGTTCAAATGAACAAGCAACCCAAGAAAAAGGTAATGCTTCAAGAAACCCTAAGTTGAACAGGTCACACAGTTCAAAAGGAGAAGTATCAAGGGAATGAAACCAAGTGAAAGTATTCTAGCAAACAACAAATTGACACACAACAAATAGGAAGAAGACAAGCTCAAAAGGATAGGACACACTAGCCAATTAGAAAACAAAACTTCAAAATTGAAACCTACAGGAATCTTCGCGAGCATCAAACCGACAACATGCGCCGACAATGAAAAGTCACACGTCGTCGCAGAAGTACACCAGTCATCAGTGCCGAGCCTATTTCAGATCCCTTCGCAACTATGAGGAGACTTAATCGCGCCAAACAATAGAAGATGCAACTAATTAAATAGAGCAGATGCGACCATCGTCACGACTGTCATAAAATAAAAAGAAAATACCCCAAATCAAAGGAAAAAATTAAAAATTCAGCTGAGGAAAGGCCAGACCTATCACTTATGATAGAGGGAAGAGTACTAGGAGTAGTCAAACAACCCACAATATGAAGAATTCTACCCAGAAAGTAAAGGAGACAATAAACAAGCAAAGAAAAATAAAATCAAGGGACAACAGGCACATGTCCCCAGTATGGTCGCTAACTTGTGATTCAGGCAAGTTCCCTCTATGGACAGAGGCAACCCCTCTAGCCCTAGAGTGGGTCTAGTCACAGCAAGAACAATATCAAAGCAAATTCCCTTAGATAGTTAATGTCATTAAGGCCTACCTTCAAATCCTCGTTTGATGAAGTTCCCGTTGTGTTGCTCCAGCTCTCATTCTAATCATTTTTGTACCTGAAACAACATGCAGAGAATAGCAACAAACATAATAGAATACAACAAAAATGATCTACTTAAAGGGTCAAGGAAATTCAAGCTATAAATATGCAATTTTAACATAAGATATAGGAAATAAACTGTTGATTTTTATTAATATGAATTGAAGTAAAACTAACAACCTTGCCTTGACATTGTAGGTCTCCTTGAAGGATCCTGTCAGCATGTCTCCGCAAGCATTCACTCATGAAGTGTCTCCCTCTCCGCAAGCATTCACTCATGAAGTGTCTCCCAAGAGGATGAATAACTCCCTCTCCTACCCAAAAGGAAAAATTATGATGCTATAACACTCATACAATCAAGCCAAATCCACACAAAACCATCCCAGGCTAAGTTACATAAGAGGCTACTTCCAAACTCTCTCTAAATTCCTCTTCTCTTGCCACTAGCAGATTTCAGCCATGAAGGAGATATTTATAGGAGGAAGAGCCTCCATAAGAGATGTGAGAAAGATATTATTCCTTTACGAGGTTGCACAAAAGGTGGAACAACAATCCCAAGAGAGAGAGTCAAGATCATCTGATCCAACAACCATCCCTAGGACCGCTCATTGACAATTTGTTAAAATAAACTTGCCAAAAGTATCTCGTCGTGAGTAAAACACAAGGACAGAGCAACGACGTCGCTAGGCATAGCTCAATCTTGGCCATCTTCGTGGGTGGAATAACTGATGACCCATGACGACCCAAAAACATAGGTTAAAAATGGTCTGCTCCAGGAGTAATGAACTGAGGTATTCTTTGATTCGACAAGGAAGACACTGACACATATTTTGCAACATGACACAAAGCAGATGTCAATAACATGGACCAGCAGTGTCCAATATCAGGGAATGTGGGGCCGGTGACAAAATACTATGTAACATCCCTAGAGAATGGATCATTTTCATTATGTACAGGACTATTAGGTACTAGAATGTTATTATTGAAAGTCTGCTCAAAGAGAGCAGAAATTTATATTACTTTTTCTTTATGTGCCTCCTTCTCCAAGGTGTCAAAATAGTCATATGCTTATTTCTAAATTTCATCAATATTTGGACTTTTCACTTCAGGTACTAATGGTGAATCTGGCTCCTGGCCCTATGCAACCTCTAATGTTTTAGATGAAACAGAATTGTTTCCTTTCATCATCCTCCTGGTAATTCTTCTTCAATTATTTTCATTTTCAGGTTATTTTGTCTTTGGTGAACTTTTCCTTTTAACGCTCTACTTTTCAGGCTTAGGTAAAACAATGATACTCATCATTTTCCCTCTTTGACTTTTCCTGACTACTTTTTCTGCTTTTGATGCATTCTTCTTTTGCACCTCTTAATTTTGATTTCTCTTGTGTCTTCCTTCTAATGACTCCACCATGGTAATTCATGAACTTGGAAATTCTTCTGCCTCAGACATGTCTTGTTTTCATTTAGTGGAACCTCTAGCACTAAAATTTCCTCTATTTCAGCGATTCCAATATCCTTTGTCTCTTGAACTGCTTGTTCTTCTTTTTCTTTGTTATCATTTTGAGAGTTAGGGTTTAAGGAAACCCTACTTCATTTTCATTTTGGAACTATTTCTTCCTTCAAAATTTTATTAATTGATTTCTAATTAAGAAATCCCTCCAGATATCATTCTTGGCCTTCAATTTTGCTTCAAAGAGGATTTTAATTCACCAGAAATGATAAAGGGCCCTATCAATATTTCTAGAGCTTCTATAAATGTTGAAGGCCATTTTTCTAAGACTGTTAAGTAGATAGCAAGGTAAATTTATCTCCTTCCCCTTCACTAAATGCATTAAAATTTTAACATGATAAAATAGGATGATACCATACCTACCTTCGTAGGTGATAAACTTTTGCAAAATAAACAAAAAAAATATTCATTAATTTCTAAATGTTGAATAGAAATACCTTTTTTGCATGTCATGATGCCCATGTTGGGGTTCTTCAATAGGGATTTCCATGATTCGCCTCTGAGCTTCTAGCACTTGAACCAATTCTCACCAGTTCTTGGAAGTCTTGTGGCTTTAGCCAAGAATGACTTTGCTATTTTCAATATGATGTCCCCTATCTTGAATCCTACTCCAACGAATGCCCTCGCAAATGCCCTGGTAACTTCAACATCATGTCTTTCAAATTTCTCTAAGAAATCCATCCAACCTGCCTTGCTTAAGGATTTCTTGACTCTGGGGTATACAGTTAAGAAATTTTCTCCTTCACGCTCTTGGTGAATTACAATACCCATTGTAGTGTTGGAAGCTTAGACCTCATAACACTCCTTCAAACAATTTTTATGGGGGAGTTTAGGGATGGTAATAGGCATGGAGGTGATGGATGTTAATAGGATTGCTCATTCATATAATGATTATATAATTGCTCAATAAAATTTTGTATATTGGATTGATATTTCAAATTTATATTTTTGAATGGGATGAGGACATTAGGATTTGGGAAATGATGTGGAGTATGAATTTATTATGCCATCACTAATTTGAATTGAGGCTTAATTATAAACCTCTTTGGTATTTTTATTTGAAAAATGATAAATAAGTCTGTGTGTCCCAACTCTATAGTTGTAACTTTGATAAATTGACAAATATGCATTGTTACATATCAGATTACCTCAGATTTGCTGCCTTTTGGATTTTTTATTGCTTGTTGGAATAGAGACAAGTCTTATTTGCTTCTACTAGAACTGATCAACCACTGAATCTTTTGATGGCTATGGAATGTTATTAGTTTTCAAAATATGCTCCAAATTTCTTCAATAAAGCTTGTTGATATTTCTAGCAAGGATTTATTAAACGAGAAATGAAGTTTTCAAACTAATTAGTTTGAACTAAAAAAAGGAGAAAATGGAAATCCAAGTTGCCAAGAATCTTGGTTTTCAACTAGGATTTCTTGCATAGTTATGCTAGCAATGTTGGTTTTCATAACTATAGATTTTATTTTTAATTTATTTTTTCCTTTTTCATATATATAAGAAATAAAATGGAATTATATGGTAGAGGAGAGTGATCCCCTTTTCCCACTAATTTCAACTCGGAATTTTTCTGCAAACTTTGAACAAACTCTTCTCTTCCCGTTAACAAGAAAAATAACTCCTTCCTCATCAATAGTCTTGATTCTTACTAATCCATTGTCAAAAACAACTTCTATCTCCTAAGGGCCTAACCAATGTGCTTGGAATTTACCTTAAAATATTTAAATTTTGAATCAAAGAGAAGGGCCCAATCACTTGGTTTGAACTTTTTGACCTTCATAAATTTGGCATGCCATGTTGTACTTTGTTGTTGGATTATGCTTATCCTTTAAAAGGCATTTTTTTTATTTCATCTAACTCATGGAGTTGTGCCAATATTTGCTTTTGGGATTCAAAGAGATCTAACCCCAATTTTGTTGTTCTCTTGTATATATCCACTTGGAACTCATTAGGAAGTAAAGGCATTTTTTTTATTTCATCTAACTCATGGAGTTGTGCCAATATTTGCTTTTGGGATTCAAAGAGATCTAACCCCAATTTTGTTGTTCTCTTGTATATATCCACTTGGAACTCATTAGGAAGGAGTATGTCCAAGGTATTTCTCCATGTGGTCTGGTATGCCCAAAGTGCTCCTAGAATTATTCCTACCCAATCCTTTCAATGTAGATGCACAGTCTTGGTCAGTATTGCTTCAACAACTTTATTTGTGGATTCCACTTTTCTATTAGCTTGTGGATGATATGGAGTGGATTTGTGATGTTTGATTTTGTATTGCTCCATGATATTCTAAGCAATATTGGATGTGAATTGTGTACCCTGATCTGTTACAATTTATCTTGCTACACCAAAATGAGTGAAAATATCCTCAAAGATAAATGTAACAACAACATTTTTAGTCGCAAAATTTAGTGGCTTAGTCTCTACCCATTTAGTAACACAATAAAAAACAAGAATGTACCTTCTTTTATTGGATGGAGAATTAATAGGACCAGAAATATCTAGGGCACATTTCTCAAAAAGTTGTATCAGTACCTGTGGTTGTAGAGGAATTTCATCGAATTGGGCAGGTTTCCCTATCCTCTAATAGCTATCTCATCTCTTGACATATTCTGTAGAAATTTTGAATAATTTAACACATATTCAAGAGAGATTATCCTGATCATGTACTATTGCGGAATACATACGCAATACGTAAGCTCCTCTACATTGATCATCAATATAGCAGCATCAATAACAATAAAACATCAAGAGCATTCACACATTAACACAGTATGTAACCCGGGGAAAGCATCTCGCTAAAAACCCCACACTATCTATATATTAATGATTGAGACCATGTAACATTACAAAGTACAATGCTTATCACAAGCAATCCAGTACCAGCTCCACCTGTTACACACAATACAGCTCAGATCTGATCTCCAAATCTATTCCACTGCTTGCCTGCCTCCACTGCTCAATACCTGCTCAAGAATTAATGAGAATGGCTTACCAAACTCGTATTTCACCTCAAAATAATCACTCACACTTTGTTGGACGTGAGAAAAGGCTACAATACTGGGCAAATACGTGAGCAAACTCATTGACATACTCAATCCCTTGATTGTGCAAGATCTGGTGCACAACTATAGTCACAACTGATAGCAATATGATTCTCTACCACCTGTCCCTGTTGAACTGAACATGCACTGACATGAAACTGAGTTAACTGATGTATTCATTATTTGCATCATGAGTTAATAATTAGTTTAACAACTCATCATTAGTCTATTTGCAATTAGACTAATTTCAACTAGTTTAACTAAGTCAAACTGAACACAACTCCATCAACTCCACAATCAACTCCACCAAACTCAACTGATTGAGTTCTAACTGAAGTCATGCATGCAACAACTCAACTGACTCATAAGAAAAGCGTATTTCCTTCTGACAGCTGCATGTGCCACCTCTGTAGCTAAAACTGAATTGCTCCAAGAGAATAAGATCAAGTTTATAGTCCAAATATTATTATGAGACAATAATATTTGACTTTTCTATTTTTGACAGCCAGTCTAAAAATAGACTTTGATCACTCACACTGTGATCACTCACACTTTGATCAAAAATAGAAGTCCATATATTTTTCCCAACTTGACCAATCATCCATAAACAACAACCTGCAATCCATAGACATGATCCATATGTCTAAAAATAGACATAGTCTAAAAATAGACTTGCGCCAAAAATAGCCTGCGGGCCCACTTAGTGAAGGCGACTCTTTTCACTAAGCTCCATCATCTTGTTGCAATCTCAACACTCCCTCTCGAAAAGATATGGATTATCAGCAACCCCTATCTTGCCTCGGTGGTACTCGAATTTTCTCCTGGTGAGAGCCTTCGTCAGAATATCAGCATCCTGATCCTCCGTTGGAATGTACGAAAGTAACATGATCCTCTGCTGCACACAATCTCTGATATGATGGTACCTGATGTCAATATGTTTAGATCTATCATGAAATACAGGATTAGCCAATAGTTTAATGCAACTCTGGTTATCACAGTGAATCACAGTAGGATCCAAATGAGAACCGAACAAACCAACCAGGATCTTCCTCATCCATATAGCCTCGCATGAAGCCAAACTTGCTGCCATATACTCAGCCTCCGCTGAAATGAGTGCCACGAATCTCTGCTTCCTGTTGTACCAAGAAACTGTTGTTGATCCAATATTGAAGACCCCTCCTGATGTGCTCTTTCTGTCCGTTGGGCTCCCTACCCAATCTGCATTCATGAAGCCACATAGCTTCACCTCATCCTCTTGTCTGTACCACAAACCATATCCCGATGTGCCTCTCAAGTAGCGCAATACATGCTTGCCCGCCTTCCAGAAGAGCTTGGTAGGCTTAACCATAGCTTGTGAAAGCTAGTTAACTGCATAGCATATATCGGGTCGTGTATTGACCAAATACATCAGCGACCCCACCAACTGTCGATAAACAGTGGCATCCACTTCTTATCCCGAAGTGGCATCCTCCTTCCTCCAACCTCCAGGAAGAGGAGTATCAACAGGCTTGCAGCCATGCATGTTGAACTTCTCTAGTATCTCCCAAGCATACTTGCCCTGAGAAACAAACAGTCCACCACTGCGCTGCCATATTTCCAATCCTAGGAAATAGTGAAGGAGGCCCAAGTCCTTCATCTCAAACTCTGTAGCAAGATCCTTCTTGCATGACAGTATCAACAGCTCATCACCCGTTAGAATCAAATCATCAACATACAGTACAATGATAAGCAACTTACCCTCCACCACAATCTGGTATAGGTTAGGATCCGCCTCGCTCTTGGAGAATCCAAGTCCTGTGAAATAGTTGTCTATCCGTGTGTACCAAGCACGTGGTGCTTGCTTCAACCCATACAGCGCTCTCTTGAGCCTGCACACATGTGACTCGCTGCTGAAGACCTCAAAGCCTTCGGACTGCTCAATGTACACCTCCTCCTCAATGACTCCGTTGAGGAACGCAGTATTCACATCCATCTGATGAATGTGCCATCCCATCTGTGTTGAGAGAGCAAGAATCGTCCATATGGAAGAATACCTTGCGACAGGTGCAAAGGTCTCCTCATAATCGATCCCCTCAATCTGTGAAAAGTCTCGGGCAAGAAATCTTGCCTTGTACTTCTCCACACTCCCATCAGTTGCCTGCTTAACTTTGTAGATCCATCTCGAACCCACCACTGATTTCCCTTCCGGTCTAGGAACAATCTCCCATGCACTGTTTCTGACAATAGAATCATACTCTTCCACCATGGCATCTACCCATGCGGGATCCTCCACAGCTTCCTCAAAAGAGGATGGCTCAGTCACAACACACTTTCTCATAAGAGCCATGTATCCAGTGTACTGATCAGGTGATTGTCTCTGCCTGCGTTGGGCTGTAGGTGGTCCTACAACTTTCTCTTCATCTTGGGCCAGTCGCTCAGCGTCTGTCAAGCGCTTTCGCCCTCTGATGGTTGGCGCTGCATGAGTGGACTCGTCCACTCCATGAACCTCATCCTGTGGTTGATCCACATCCTGAAGCTCATCCTTAGGAACTAATAGCTCCTCATCTGCATGCAAGTGTAGCTCCCTCTCAAGCGAACACTTCATGTCTTTCTCCTCCTAAAATTTTATATCCCGTCGCACAACAGTTTTACCACTGTCTGGAAAATACACACGATAGTTGTGGGGCGTATCAGTGTACCCCACAAATATCCCAATCTTTGCGGTCGGCTCCAACTTCTTCCTGGCATCCTTCGTCACATGCATGTAAACATTAGCACCAAAAATCCTCAAATGAGAAAGATCAGGCTTCTTACCAGAATAAGCCTCCTTGGGTGTACTCATGCCAAGTATCCTATGAGGACAACGGTTCTGCACATAAATTGTTGTATTGCATGCTTCCGCCCACAAGTGAAGGGGTAGGCCCTGATCATGCAACATTGCCCGTGCAGCACCCACGATCGTTCTGTTCTTCCGCTCAGCTACCCCGTTCTGTTGTGGGTTATGTGGAGCTATGAGCTCTCTACGAATCCCTTCTGCCTTGTAGAAATCCTTGAACTCGTCCGAGATGTATTCACCATCATTATCGCTCCTAAGAGCCTTCACCTTCTTTCCCGACTCCTTCTCGACCAGTGCTTTGAATTCACAGAACTTTGAATATGTCTCGCTCTTCTTCTGCATGAAGAAGATCTAGCACTTACGAGAGAAATCATCAACAAAAACCACATAATACCTGTGTTTTGCTGTCGAAGCAACTGAGAAAGGTCCACACACGTCTGTGTGAATTCTCTCAAGGATCATCGTGGCGCGACTATCCTTCTCGTGAAAGGTGGCTTTCACAAACTTCCCCAAAGTACACCCCTTGCACTGATCTGACTACGCAAGTGTGCCTTTAGGAAGCCCTGTAGTGATCTGTTGCAGTATCTTCAAGGCTCCATGGTGAAGGTGACCCAATCTCCTGTGCCACAACTCGCCATCATCCCGGCTCACCAATCCTTCTGCCTTGCCCGCCATTGCTGCGCATCCATCTACATGCAACTGATAAAGGTTCCTCACTCGAACCCCTATCTTCCGGGTCTCACCAGTTGTCTTGCTGCGCAGGAAAGCCTTTCCCTCGCTGAAAACAACATCATACCCCTTGTCTTCTAACATTGCCACTGAGATAAGATTCTTCTTCAATCCTGGAACATGCATGACTTCCTTCAATACGAAGGGTTTACCAGACTCCCTCTCAAAGGAAATGGTACCGATACCGGTCGCACTGTATCTACCATCATCGCCCATCTCTATGTGCACTCCAAGATCTTTGTCCTCCAGATCAGAGAACAAATCTTTATCTCCCGTCATGTGAAAAGACGCACCACTATCCAAGAACCACACGGATCCCATCACACTTGAAACCAAGCATGCGATCAATGAAAAATCAAGCTCAAACTGAGAAGCTAAGGCCTCTCCCCCTGCAGATCCAGCAGCTTGCTTGTTCTTCTTCTTCTGTGGACAATTTGTGGCATAGTGTTCGTGCTGGTGATAGTGAAAACACTTCACCTTGGACATATCCTGCTTCTTGCCTTTCGCATCGGAATGAGAAGCTTTCTTGTTCTTCCCCTTCTTTGCTTTGGCAGCCAAAGCGCAATTCTCTTCATCAGATACCTTTGATGAAGATCCAGTCTCACCTTTATTGTTACTGAGTTTATCCTTGAGCGCCAGGTCGCTCTTGCTTTGGAATAACATTTGCAATCCGTTGAAAGACATTTCAACAACACTGCTGCAAATTCGAATTCCACCAGCAACCAACTCAACCGCTTCCGATCTAAGATTCGTGAGAACAAAATATTTCTCGTACAGAGATTAACTGTATGGGCATTCACCGGATATCTCACCTTCCAAAGGAAGGATGAATCCAGAGGCTACCTAGCCCGATTACAGACTCTGCCTGAAGAAATAGAATGTAAACACTTCCTGAATAGTAGATCTGATGATCAACAGCTCTGATACCATGTAGAAACTTTTTCTACAAATCATCTAGCTCTGATACCATGTAGAAATTTTGAATAATTTAACACATATTCAACAGAGATTATCCTGATCATGTACTATTGCGGAATACATACACAATACATAAGCTCCTCTACGTTGATCATCAATATAGTAGCATCAATAACAATAAAACATCAAGAGCATTCACACATTAACACAGTATGTAACCCGAGGAAAGCATCTCGCTAAAAACCCCACACTATTTGTATATTAATGATTGAGACCATGTAACATTACAAAGTACAATGCTTATCACAAGCAATCCAGTACCAGCTCCACCTGTTACACACAATACAGCTCAGATTTGATCTCCAAATCTATTCCACTGCTTGCCTGCCTCCACTGCTCAATACCTGCTCAAGAATTGATGAGAATGGCTTACCAAACTCGTATTTCACCTCAAAATAATCACTCACACTTTTTTGGACGTGAGAAAAGGCTACAATACTGGGAAAATATGTGAGCAAACTCATTGGCATACTCAATCCCTTGATTGTGCAAGATCTGGAGCACAACTATATTCACAACTGATAGCAATCTGATTCTCTACCACCTGTCCCTGTTGAACTAAACATGCACTGACATGCAACTGAGTTAACTGATGTATTCATTAGTTGCATCATGAGTTAATAATTAGTTTAACAACTCATCATTAGTCTATTTGCAGTTAGACTAATTTCAACTAGTTTAACTAAGTCAAACTGAACACAACTCCATCAACTCCACAATCAACTCCACCAAACTCAACTGATTGAGTTCTAACTGAAGTCATGCATGCAACAACTCAACTGACTCATAAGAAAAGTGTATTTCCTTCTGACAGTTGCATGTGCCACCTCTGTAGCTCAAACTGAAGTGCTCCAAGAAAATAAGATCAAGTTTATAGTCCAAATATTATTATGAGACAATAATATTTGACTTTTCTATTTTTGACAGCCAGTCTAAAAATAGACTTTGATCACTCACACTATGATCACTCACACTTTGATCAAAAATAGAAGTCCATCTATTTTTCCCAACTTGACCAATCATCCATAAACAGCAACCTGCAATCCATAGACATGATCCATATGTCTAAAAATAGACATAGTCTAAAAATAGACTTGCGCCAAAAATAGCCTGTGGACCCACTTAGTGAAGGCGACTCTTTTCACTAAGCTCCATCATCTTGTTGCAATCTCAACATATTCCTGAGAATCCTTGAAAAGAAAAGGCCAATGATATCCCAAAAAAAGTACTTTATATGCAAATTGCATGTCCACAAGATTCATCATGACATGCTTCAAGTATCTCAAGTACCCAATATTCTCAAACACATCTTCTAATGATTAAATTTTCTCTTGTTCGGTACAATTCTCCTTCTATCCAAAAATAAGGTGCATTGGATTTGATAACTTTTTGTCTTTCTTTAGCTAACAGCTGAGGAGGAAATTTTCCTATAGCCAAATAATTAGTGATATCTGAAAACCAAGGAGATTTAGTAGATATTACAAAAATATGTTCATTAGCAAAATTATATACTACATAGATTATAGTATTATCATTTTGCATCATGGAAAGGAAATCAACAATTGTGTTTTTCTTTCTTGGCTTATCCAAAATGGTGATATTAATTCTTGTAGTAATAATAACCATCAAGTGATTCTACCATTAGTTATTGATCTATTCATAAGATATCTAATAGAAAAATGAAGACTCATGTCCAGTAACATAGTGTCTAAAATTGTTGATAGCATGAACAACTGTCAAGAACTCCTTTTTAGTGATTGTATAATTCAACTCTGCAGGAGTTAGATTTTTGCTTGTATAATATGTTGCATTAGGAGTTATATCTTTATGTTCCAATACAACCCCTAAATTTGTGTCTAAAGCATCAGTGGAAATATGAAATGGGAGGGACCAATTTGGTCCTCTTAAGATGGGTGCTTTAGAAATTTTGTGCTTAACAAATCAAAAGCTTTTTGACAATCAGAATCCCAATGAAATTCACAATCTTTGGTGCATAATTTAAAAAATGGTGAAGCAAGTTTTGTAAAATTTTATATAAACCTTCCATAATAATATGTGAATCCAAGAAAACTTCTTACGTCCTTTTGACATTTAGGTACTGAAATTTTGGAGATGACTTCAAATTTTGATATATCCACCTTAATCCCAGGACCCAAAATATGATTTCCCAAAACAATTCCTTCATTAAACATCATAAAAAATTTCTCATTACTCAATGAAAAAATAGTTTCTTGACATCTAACAAGTATTTTTTCTAGTCTTTCTAAAGCCTCTTCCAAAGTATTTCCATAAACAATAAAATCATCCATATATACTTCTACACAATCACAGATCAAGTCATAGAAAATACCCAATACTACCCTTTTAAATATAGTAGGTGCATTACATAATCCAAATGGAAGTAATATATAAGAATATGTACCCCATAGACATGTGAAAGTTGTCTTATATTAATCATGAGGTGTTATTTGAATCGGGCTATATCTACTAAAACCATCAATAAAAGAGAAATATTTTTTCTTGTTGTTGTATCTAGAACTTGATAAATGAAAGGTAATGGAAAATGATCCTTTAAATTTTTTTTATCCAATTCTCTGTAACTAGTTATTCTTCTTTTTTTGTGTTATCATTTTGAGGGTTAGCATTTGATGAAACCCTACTTCTCCATTTTCATTTTGGAATTGTCTTCCTTTGAAAGTTCAATAAAATGATTTATGATTAATAAATCCCTCCAGCTATCATTCTTGGCCTTCAATTCTGCTTCGACAAGGATTTTAATTAGCCCAAAATGATAAAGGGCCCTATCAATATTTCTAGAGTCCCTCTAAATGTTGAAAACCATTTTTCTAAGACTATTAAGCAGATGGTAAGGTAAATTTATCTCTCTCCCCTTAATAAAATACATTAAAAGTCAAACATGATAAAATAGGATGACACTATACCTGCATTGACAAGTGATAAACTTTTGTAAAATAAACAAAAAAATTCTCCATTTCTTTCTAAATGTTGAATGAGAATACCTTTATTCCATGTTGTGATGTCCATGTTGGGGTTCTCCAATAGGGATTTCCATGATTTTTCTCTGAGCTTTTGGCACTTTAACCAATTATGTATATATATGTATGAATGCATGCACACACACACACATGCATATGCATATACATGATATACATACATATATATATATATATATATATATATATATATATATATATATATATGAATGAATTATAGATGTATATGCATGTGCATATGCATATAAATGATATATATATGTATATATATATGAACGAATTCTATGAAAATTAAAGGAAGTTTATGCTATGAATTATTTTCATATTCTGATCTATGGAAAATAAAAACAGTGTAGCCTATGACAGATTTTAAAATTCTAATCTAAAGTAATGATAGTTTTACCCTATGAAAGCAATCAAATTCTATACTATGAAAGGTAAAGACAAACCATGAAAGACAACTATGTATGGAATTGGAACAATTAACTATGAAAGCAACTAATATCAATCGTTGAGAATTTAAAGAGTTGTGTATATGCAAAATGTAGAGTTCATTTATTGATATACCTATAATGTTGCTTAAGAAATCCTATCATATCTTTGAATTTGAGACTAAAAATGAATGCAGAAGTAAAGAACTAATGGTAAACATGACTAGAAAATTTTTTGGTTGTTTTTGAGTTTTATTCAAGCATTTCCTAAGGTTTGCAAAAGCAACTAAAGCAAATGAGAAAAATCTATAGAATGAAATGATGAAAAAATTTAGTGTAACAAAACATAGGAAGATAAACAAAAAGAAATAATTAAATTACACTTCTCGTACGCAATAGGGGCCCTCCTGTTGGAGCACAAGATCTAAAACTACCCAAAAAAAATTGATTATCAGATATGTACTCTTGTCATTGAGGTAAAATAGCTACAGTAGATAGAATTTTATTAAATCGGAATAGTGCGTACATGATAACAAAAATGTCATCAATAACCAAAGAAAGGATGATGATAATGGATGTATCTTCACTTCTCAGTGAATCATATATATATATATATATATATATATATATATATATATATATATATATATATTGTGTGTGTGTGTGTGTTTTATAACAACAACTTGAAAAATTGATTTCTTGAAACATGAGCATGACAACTAAGTCTTCTATTTCTATTGAAATTCTAATTTCTATGATTCATTATCAAGGAAGTGAATCATAGAAATATTTAATATTAGACACATCATCGTTTGGTTGTTGATTTCTCATTCCTTGAATATTTATCACACTTGCTTGAGATTTAATATTCTACCAAGTAGTCTGATTTTCTAGTTCATGCACCATTTGACAGTTGATTGAATGTTTCATTATGTTATTGTTATCAACCAATGAACTTTTGCTTGCACCCAACAGGTGTAATATGATGTAAGATTGATTTGGAATTTTTCCATATGCTTGAGATGACGTTTCCTCCACAGAGTCTACATGAACCTTGGATTCATGTACAGAATGTTGTCAAGGCTGCATAATGTGTTATTTTTTATAACTTTTGCAAATTGAGCAAAATTTATAAAGTATAACACATAAAACTAGGAAAATATTGGATTTTTACCTTTTTGTATATTTTGTATCTCTAATTGTTTATTATTCATGAAACAGTGGTAGGATAATGCAAATATGAGTGAGTTATAAAGGTTTTTATGGAAAATGAGTGAAAAACTAGGTAACCAATTGTCAAAAAGGATGTTATTTCTTTGGCCCAATAATTATCACATAATATCCCTGTGTTCTCATCAATTAATGTTTCCAAGACATTTTTGTTTCATACCACTATATTTTCAAAGAAATTTTAAACCTCAACCGACCATCTGTAGTCCTCATTGACCTCTGGTATCGACAATCCCTGTGTCAGTTATACTTGGTGATTTCATCTATTCACATCATCTCTCGATATGTTTCATGTTGATTGATAAGGGATACATTAAGGCTCTCCTTTGATGGATCTCCTCTTATCAATGTCAGAATATTATCAAGGAGTGGGGTACAAAAAGAAGTTGTACTTTGGAACTTGTAATCCTCAGTGGCATGTTTCCTCATGGTCAATAGTGGGTTACCCTTATTGACCCTTAATTGACGGAATATGTGAGTGTTCGACATCAGCTCATTTATTCATGCTCAATGGGTCACAATAGGTACCCTGCAATCCATTTTTCGTTATTGATGGACCCCCTTGTGTTTATCAACGGTATCCCTTAATGACTAATAAAAATGTAGTTTCTACCATGCTCGACCTCAACTCATATATTCACATGATGTAGATTTTTACCATTGGGGTTGGGATGAAAACCTTGGTTTTAGGGAATTCCCACTCTTCTATTCCACTCATCCCAAGCTAGATGGAGTATGTACCATTTTATGTACTTTGAGGACCACTTAAGGACACCTTTCTTCTATGTGCTTGATCTTCTATTAATGTAGACTCTGACATAGATCCACATTGTATTTATAGGTGGCTATGATCTCTTTATTAGTGGCATGGATCTATTCTTCCTTTATGGCCACATATTTAGTATTTCATGTCATGAATCCACAATGTATATTTTTGGCATCCATATTTAGTTATTTCTTATATCGAGCATGGCTATGCCCACCTCAGGGTTGATCTACATATGATTGAGATGGTTTTTGGGGAAGGTCACAACTAGTTCCTTGGTTCTTGGCTCCTTCATCACATTTTTCTCAACCACCATATTATACTCTAATTCAACCATGAGTTTCTCTTCTAACCTCGCACATTAAAGGCCATTTATTATCAGCATATTTTCCACCCCTAGGATGGAGGAGAAACTTTATCTTCATTCACATTAGTTGAGGGTTGAGATACTACTCCCATATCCCTGAATATCCACATGTTTATGCCTCATCACTCCATCTCCTTAGAAAAAGGGAGATGCATCACTATGTATCAATTAGCAAAGGGAAATGGGATTGTCAACATAACAAGCCTCCTTCAGCGACAGAGCAATGAGGGGTCAAATATTATAGAGTACAGTTTCCCAAGAGGATCAATTTGAACTGAGATGAGATGATTTTGAATCGCATCAATAATTTATGCCTTTAGCCTAACTTCTCTTAGCCCTAGGTTTTTAGATTCATCCCCCCAAATCTATGAGAAGCCTATATAATGACATCCTTTTGGGTAGAAAGGGGGAGAGACATAGTGAGGATCCTTATGCTAGTGAATTTCCCATAAACACTTCCCTGCAATGTTGTGGTGAGCCCGATCATAACCAATTAAGTCAAAGGAGGAAAAGGAGCCAAGGTAATCGATAAATAAAAACCTTACACCAAGGTATATTTGTAAGAAACCATTATTATTTTAATATGTGTTGCATTATATTCCCCCCCAAATATGGTATTATATTTTATACTAATGATTGGATCTTAATGTGTTTACATGTTCCAGTTAGATCAACATTATCACGTTAACAATTCTTCATTTAGAGGCATGAGTTTCCCTTTTGATTGGTGATGTATGTAGGATACAGAAATTTTTTCCATGGGAGAAGGATATTTAGATTTGAAGCAAGATATTCCATAGTTGATTCGGTTGAAACCCACACTAGCAAGCGAGAAGTGAAAGGTATGTTAATTATCCCACTCATTGTTTCTATGAATATGAATTAAATGGACTACAATATCTAGGGGAAACTTGTAGGTAGTGTAACATCATTGTCTATTGGATCTAGGGGTAAGATCTATGGAGAAAAAACTCCTTTTCCAAGAGGAAAGTTTATTCAAACAAATACGAATCATGCATCAAAATGATGTCAAAAGAAAAAGAATGTTAAAAAGTAAATGGTTGATTATGGTTGGATAAGTTCATAGCCATTAAATTTAAAAACCAAGATTTCGCATAAGCCTTATTGTTGAGTTCAAACATAGGTAAAGAAATATTGTCATGAAGAAATTACAAAAACGTGTAGCTTTCAACCAATTATTAAATATTATCATTTTTGGCATCAATGGAGATCAATTCAAAAAAATTGAAATTTATTGTGTCCATAACTTCAAAATGGTGCTCCCTTGCACCTTAATGTGGAAAGTATAAAAATAAAATAAAAATAGTACTCGCGTGCACCTTAAAGGAAGTACAAAAATGAAACACACAAAAAATCTCTTGCACCTTAAGGGCAAACATTTTACTAATAGGAATAATTAATGGTCACACAAAACCACTTGATATAGTGAAAAAAGGGTTATTAGAGAGAACAACCCAAAGCTCAAGCTTGGATCCCTTCTACATTCTATTAACCTTTCAAGTGACAAGGGGGGAACAATGATGTTGATTGTCAAACTTCATGTTTTGACAATAATAGTGACCATGGATTTGCAAAGATTTCATCACTTTAGGTAATTTGATGATTGGGGTGTTGATTACATTGTTTATGAGCCATTTTTCTAACATAAATATTGTAGACATTTTGTTCACATAGATCATCATAAGACCCATTATTGTTTTTGTACATGATTGGGTCGTTAGACATTTTCAAGGAACTTCTAAACTTAAATATTACCCATTTCCCGTAATTTGTTCTCATTAACTATTATAATTCACATTAGCGAACAAATTACAGATATTAGAACGCACATGTTCAAATAGTGAGATTTTCCATATTCTTGACATCTAGATTTGGCAATTTTTAAGGAAATCTTCATCAAGATTCAACTCAAGAGTTTCAAATTGAGGAATGAGTTGATTCCAATTCATGCATTAAGAACTTGGTATAATTATTCGAACTTATGATTAAGGGGGTGATTGTTAGCCTATGAGTCCTAATATACTCTCTAAGATTTGGATCATCTCTTTATGAGTTTTCATCCTTATCATTGACAAGTTATTATTCTTATACATTGATGAGTTGTCCATGTGAGAGCATATTTATAACTAGATGCGGTTACATCCTATACCATATAATCATTGTGATGAATATATTATTGAGGTGGCTAAAGCCTTCTTTTCCAATCTTATTATGTTATGTCTCATTGCACATTTAAACAATTATTTGGCATCTACATCTTCCATGATTCATTATCCTTTTTCTTATGTAATAGAATGGTAGGCTTTTTTTACTTGATTTTATGCTTCTTATTCTTAAATCCATGTTTGAAAGCCAATATTTTGCATAAGCCTTATGATGCAAGAGAATCCAGCTAAGGGCATCATGACCGGGTGTTGGTCTTAGCCAAGGAGGACAGGTTTAAAGTCTTTTAATTTCATTTACGTTTAATAAATAAAACATTGTCTAGAAATTAGTTTATTTTATCATTATTAGTTAAGGAATATTAGGAACAATACAATTAGGATAATGTCATAACAGTGACATTGTTTTGTCATTTTCTTAGTCCATCTTACAGATGTCTGTTCATAAACAAAGTATAATATTGTAACTCCTACAGTGCAAGAAAAACCCAACATGATCATCGACTATGTAACTACAAAAAGTAATTGTATGGTAACCGAGAACAGTTTGAGTAACTGTTTAAACACAATATAAAAATCAATGTAATACAATCATGGAGGGGTTCAATACATGAGAAGAGAAATACAATACAGAGAGTAATTTCTTTCATCCGAAATATTTGAGTCCATCTGTAACAGCTTGTTGTAATATTTACTTACTTTTTTTTCCTTAATCATTGAGCAAACAAAAACTCAGCAAATACTGTGCATTTCTATCTGTTACATTTTATTTCCTTCCTAAAGAACAAAAAGCGAACAGAGAAATTGGACAAGCATTCCTAGCACGAAGACTAGCAACAAACATACAGAGTTCCACGAACGAAATCCAATCATATTACGGGCAGTTGAAAAAGAATGAGAATGCAAACGTTGAGCAACGACCCCAGGCCAGAGGTAAACGAAATGTAACCAAAAATTCCTGTTAATTCCTTTTCATTATCAACAAAAAAATACTTGTATACATTCAACTGTCCAGGGATACCCATTCAAACGGCGGAAAGAACATTACGAACCAGCAGAACCCTAAGGGTGAGGGTTTGGTCGGCCACCGTCCAAAAGGTGGTTTATAGTTACAAATTGCCAGAATACAAACGAGGGTTTTTGTACAAGACTGAACCAGGTTGCTTAACGACAACAGGAAAAATCGAGTGGAAGAGAACTGGGACTCTGCCTAGCAAACTGACAGAGACCACCTAACAAAAACAAATTGACAACAGTAGCAGAGCCTACCGGAGCAAAGCCCGTAGCAATCTCATCGACCACGCCAGTGAACGAACCCCCACCTACACAAGCAAACCAAGGTAGCGTTGTTAGCCATATGCAAACAGAGTAAAGGCAAGAAAGGACCTAAGAAGGAGAAACTGAATGCACAGTTAATAAAGTTGCTTTACCTGGAGAGTAGTCACGTGGGAAGAGTGAAACCCCACTGAGCCACAGCCAACGGTGAACCTCTGAGACCAAGGAGCAGACCTCGTTAGAACCGGAGGAAAACGAAGAGGGTAAGAAAATCATGGAGGAACAGCTTACCTGAACAGAGCTGCGAAGCTGAGGAGGAGGCCACCGCGACCGTGACCTGTAGAATGCAGAACATGAAACCATTAAGCAAAGGTAACAACCAGAAGAACTATAACAAAATGAAAACAGTGGAGCAGGGACAAGTTTAGTAACCGAGTAGACAGAAACCGCAGCAACTCTCTTACACAGACGAGAAGGACCTTCATACTGTGCCCAAGTAACCGAGCAACGAAGTCACTAGAACAAACAGAGGTGTCACACCAACAAATAGCATAACCCATAGTTGGGCGCACACAGAGCCTGTTACCAAACCCTCACTACCAGTCCAAACCCTCGGCGCAGCGAAAACACAAGTGTAAAATGGAGAAATGATGAAGAACCAAGGGTTTTTGCGTTAACCAAGAGCGGGAAAACAGTAACCGAGGCAGGTACACATCAATGAATTCCAACATAAATGCCATACAACGCATATCCAGAACAATCCTATGATTAGTGCCTAATCAAATATATTAAGCCTCAAATCATTCACTAATCATTCAACCAACGATTAAAGCATTGTTATATCATTGTAAAACTTAATAAAGTGAAGTTGCGGGTTGGTCCCATCATAGTGGTATCAGAGCAGGATTTAGAGTTTTCCCGAGAGATGGAAGTTGGAAGATGAGGACGTGGAAGGGGTGCTCGGAGAGCAGCAGATGAAGGATTGTGGGAGGAAATCAGGATCCTTACTGCCCGTTTAGAGGCAGTTGAAGCAGGAAGGAGAAGGGATCCAGAGGTAGGAGATGACAGCGATGAAGAAGTTGTAGTGACAACAGATGGATCGGATGAAGAAGGGCTAGAAATGAGATTGTTGAGGTTGGTCCTATTGGCGAGTAGCAAGCCTAAACCAGAAATCCCAAATTATGACGGCAGCTTGTCCACAGAGGTTCTGTTAGACTGGATCAACGAACTGGACAAATATTTTGAGTGTGAAGAGATCAGTGAAGATCGGAGAGTTAAGTTCGCAGCGACAAAGTTGAAGGGACACGCAACCCTGTGGTGGGACAGTGTCCAAACAGAGAGAAGGAGGATGAACAAGTTGCCAATAAAGAAATGGTCAAGGATGGTGGCCAAGTTGAAAGGAATATTTCTGCCCAAGGATTACCAGATTGCACTGCATCGGCAAGTGCAGAATTTGAAACAGAAAGGGATGACAGTAAGAGAGTACACTGAAGAATTCTACCGAGTAAATTTAAGAGCTGGTTATACAGAGGACCCCCAGAGAAAATAGCAAGGTATGTAAATGGTTTGAGATTAGAAATATTAGATGAAATCAGCATTCTTTCCCCAAAAAATATAGAAGAAGCATACCAGAGTGCTATGAAGGCAGAGGAGAAGATCACCAAAAAACAAAATGCTAGGAGAGGACAGGGAACCGACAAAGGAAGAGGACAGTCTTATGGCAGAGGGCGAACTGCCAGTAATAGTGAAGAAGGCAGCAGTTCCAAAACTTCTGGGACAGCAGAAAAAGGTGACAGCACGAGAGGTGGCAAGCCATATCAACGAGGAAGGGGAAATGGCCGAGGCAGAGGAGCTAACTATCAGTGCTACAGGTGCCACAAGTGGGGGCACAGATCTTTTGAGTGTCCTGAAGCGGAACAAGCTGGACAGAGAGGTGCGTATGTCGCATAGCCTGAGGAAGCGGAGGCACCTCCCCAAGAAGCAGAAAATGTGCCGGAAACGGGGGAAGCCTTAGTTTTGAACAAAGTGTTGTTGAAACCAGCCAAAGAAACAGCTGAACAAACTCAAAGGAAAGCATTGTTCCGGACAGTTTGTAAGTCACACGGAAAATGTTGTAAGCTGATTATCGATAGTGGGAGCACAGATAATCTGGTTGCCACGGAAATGGTAGAGAAGTTGGGGTTGAAGCGATTGAAGCATCCCACTCCTTACAAGGTATCATGGCTGCAAAAAGGCCATCAGCTGTTGGTGGATGAGCAATGCAAAGTTGAGTTCCATATTGGCAGATATAAGGATAAGGTTATTTGTGATATAATGCCAATGGATGTATGTCATATACTGCTAGGCAGGCCATGGCAGTATGACAGGAAGGTAGTACATGACGGGAAGACAAACTATTATAAGTTTGTCAAAGATGGGATCAAGCACACGCTTGTGCCCATCAAGGAAGAAGAGACAGCAGAAACAAGCGGGACGAGAGTGTTACTAATGGGCGGAAAATAGTTTTTGAAGCAGATTGAAGACAATGAAGTAAGCTATGCTGTTGTAAGAAGAGCAAAGACAGTGTTGCTACACACAGAGGTGTCAGATTTTCCTGCGGAAATTCAGCAGATGTTGCAGGAATTCAGCGATATAGTAGTGGATGACTTACCAGATAAATTGCCTCCCAAGAGAAGTATAAGTCATCATATTGACTTTATACCTGGAGCAAGTCTACCAAATAAGGCAGCGTATCGGATGAGCCCCAAAGACAATGAGGAGATTAGAAAACAGGTGTAGGAATTGCTAGATAAAGGGCTGATAAGGGAGAGTTTGAGCCCCTGCGCAGTTCCAACAGTTCTCGCTCCCAAGAAAGGAGGAGAATGGCGAATGTGCACAAATTCGAGGGCCATCAACAAGATTACCATCAAGTACAGATTTCCACTGCCACGGATGGACGACATGATGGACTACCTGAGCGGGGCAGCATATTTTTCAAATATTGATTTAAAGAGTGGGTATCATTAGATTCAAATCCAGGAAGGGGATGAGTGGAAGACAGCCTTCAAAACCAATGAAGGACTGTATGAGTGGCTGGTAATGCCATTCGAACTGAGTAATTCACCCAGTACCTTTATGCGACTGATGAACGAAATGCTGAAAGAATTTATTGGAAAGTTTGTAATAGTGTACATGGATGATATATTAATTTTCAACAAGATGAGGGAGGAACACTTTTGACATGTTCGAAGTGTGCTGGAAAAATTGCAGTAGAATAAGCTGCTAATAAATCTGAAGAAAAAAATGCACTTTTTCCACAAAAATAATTGGTTTATCTAGGTTCCGTGATTGCAGAAAACGAGTTGAAGATGGACCTAGAGAAGATTGCAGCAATTGTCAACTGGCCATCCCCAAAAAGTCTGTTTGAGGTACGTAGTTTTCATGGGCTAGCAAGTTTTTACCAAAAATTTATAAGAAATTTCAGTGAAATCTGTGCACCTATGTTGGACACTATAAAGAAGGCAAGTCAGCCTTTTCGTTGGATCGAGGCAGTAGAAAGGAGTTTTCAGCTACTGAAGAAGAAGATCACAGAGAGACCAATCCTGAGATTGCCAGATTTTAAAAAGCTTTTTTAGGTTCGTTGTGATGCAAGCGATATGGCCATTGGAGCTGTACTTAGCCAAGAAGACAAACCTGTTGCGTTTTTCAGCGAGAAGTTGAATGAAAGCAGGCAAAAGTATTCATCCTACGACAAGGAATTCTATGTTGTCGTCCAAGCACTGAAGCATTGGAGACACTATCTGCTGGGGAATGAGTTTGTTTTATTCTCAGATAATTCTGCACTGCAATATGTGATGCAACAGCACAAGCTGAATCACAAGCATGCTAAGTGGGTTGAATATTTGCAGAGTTTCACCTTTGCGTTGAAACACATTAGCAGGCAGGCCAACAAGGTGGCAGATGCGTTGAGCAGAAGAGCCTTACTCTTGTAGGAGAGTACGATACAAGTGCTGGGCTTTGAGCATTTGAAAGACTTGTATCAAACCGACACGGATTTCAAAGAGGCTTATGAAGCCTGTCAGAACCCTTTGCTGAGAAATAATAGTCCGTGGTTGGACTATAATTTGCAGGAGAAGTTATTGTTTAGAGGGGGACAGTTATGCATTCCTGATTGCTCAATGAGAGAGAATATCATTCGGGAGAAGCACAGTGGAGGTCTAGCCGAACATTTTGGCATAGAAAAAACAGTAGAGCAGCTCAGCCATTTTTATTATTGGCCAAAAATGCGAAGGGATGTGCAGAGATTTGTGACCAGGTGTAAAGTGTGTTAGTTGGCAAAAGGACACAGTCAAAATACGGGACTCTACATGCCATTGCCCATTCCAAGTAGACCATGGGACTCAGTTAGCTTGGACTTCATCTTGGGTCTACCAAGGACACAGCGGGGTTATGATTCGGTGATGGTAGTAGTAGACCGGTTTTCAAAGATGGCACATTTCATCCCTTGCAGAAAAACCAGCGATGCCACTCACGTGGCCCACTTGTTCTTTACAGAGATCGTCAGGCTACATGGTCTACCTAAGTCCATTCTCTCTGATAGGGACGTGAAGTTTACAGGGCACTTCTGGCGCACCTTGTGGAAGAAGATGGACACGCAGTTAAGTTTTAGCTCTGCTTATCACCCGCAGACCGACGGGCAAACAGAGGTGGTAAATAGAAGTCTGGGGAACCTGCTACGAAGTTTGATCGGTGAAAATTCGCGAATGTGGGATCGAGTACTTGCCCAGGCAGAGTTCACTTATAACGACTCGCCCAATCGCAGCACGAGTTACAGTCCTTTTCAGATCTTATATGGCATGCATCCTTGCAGAGTGCACGAATTACGAGATCTAGGACAGCAGGAAAGACGGAGTGTTGATGGGGAAGATTTCGCTAAAGCGATGAATGATTTACACGAGCAGGTGAAAATAAAGTTGCAGGACAGCAGTCAAAAATATAAGCGAGCAAATTTGAAACGGAGAGAGGTGCAGTTTAATGTGGGGGATGAAGTCCTCGCACATTTGTGCAAGGAGCGTTTTCTGAAAGGTGCATATAACAAGATGAAGTACAAAAAAAATGCCCCTGCAAAATTCTACGGAAATTTTCAGCCAATGCTTATGAATTGCAGCTGCCACCAGGAATAGGCATCTCACCCATCTTTAATGTAGCAGACATATTTTCGTACACTGCTGATCCAGAGGAAGACAGTACCGCACGGCCTACATAGGACATACAGGAAGAAAGTGATACTTGGATGAGACAAACGCCTTACGCCTAGCCCCTCGATATTGAGAGGATCCTCGACACTTAGGTGGCCAAGTGAACTCGGCGGAAGGAGTATCTACAATATCTAGTCAAGTGGAAGAATCGTCCTATTGAGGATAGTTCGTGGCTTAACGCTAGACAGATAGAGCAAGTGGGTTATTTAGTTGAGAAGCTCATGGACCGGAGTCATGAATTTTTCTTACCCTAGGAGCCTGATGCAGGAGCATCGAGCTAAGGGCATCATGACTGGGTGTTGGTCTTAGCCAAGGAGGACAGGTTCAAAGTCTTTTAATTTCATTTACGTTTAATGAATAAAGCAGTTTCTAGAAATTAGTTTATTTTATTATTATTAGTTAAGGAATATTGGGAACAGTACAATTAAGATAGTGTCATAACAGTTACATTGTTTTGTCATTTTCTTAGTCCATCTTACAGATGTATGTTCATAAAAAAAGTATAATATTGTAACTCCTATAGTGCAAAAAAAACCCAGCATGATCATCGACTATTTAACTACAAAAAGTAACTGTATGGTAACCGAGAACAGTTTGAGTAACTATTTAAACACAATATAAAAATCAATGTAATACAATCATGGGGGGGTTCAATACATGACAATAGAAATACAATACAAAGAGTAATTTCTTTCATCCGAAATATTTGAGTCCATCTGTAACAGTTTCTTGTAATATTTACTTACTTTATTTTCCTTAATCATTGAGCAAACAAAAACTCAGCAAATACTGTGCATTTCTATCTGTTACATTTTATTTCCTTCCTAAAAAACAGAAAGCGAACAGAGAAATTGGACAAGCATTCTAAGCATGAAGGCTGGCAGCAAACATACGGATTTCCACAAACGAAATCCAATCATATTACGGGCAGTTGAAAAAGAATGAGAATGCAAACGCTGAGCAACAACCCCAAGCCAGAGGTAAACGAAATGTAACAAAAAATTCCTGTTAATTCCTTTTCATTATCAACAAAAAAATACTTGTATACACTCAACCGTCTAAGGATACCCATTCAAACGGTGGAAAGAACATTATGAACTAGCAGAACCCTAAGGGTGAGGGTTTGGTCGGCCACCATCCAAAAGGTGGTTTATAGTTACAAATTTCTGGAATACAAATGAGGGTTTTTGTACAAGACTGAACTAGGTCGTTTAATGACAACAGGAAAAATCGAGTGGAAGAGAACTGGGACTCTGCCCAGCAAACTAACAAAGACCACCTAACAAAAACAAGAGCAAAGCCTGTAGCAATCTCATCGACCACGCCAGTGAATGAACCCCTACCTGCACAAGCAAACCAAGGTAGCACTGTTAGCCATATGCAAACAGAGTAAAGGCAAGAAAGGACCTAAGAAGGAGAAACTGAATGCACAGTTAATAAAGTTGCTTTACCTAGAGAGTAGTCGCATGGGAAGAGTGAAACCCCACTGAGCCACAGCCAACGGTGAACCTCTGAGACCAAGGAGCAGACCTCATTAGAACTGGAGGAAAACGAAGAGGGTAAGCAAATCATGGAGGAACAACTTACCTGAACAGAGCTGTGAAGCTGAGGAGGAGGCCATCGTGACCGTGACCTGTAGAATGCAGAACAGGCAACCATTAAGTAAAGGTAACAACTAGAAGAACTATAACAAAATGAAAACAGTGGAGCAGGGACAAGTTTAGTAACCAAGCAGACAGAAACTGCAGCAACTCTCTTACACAGACAAGAAGGACCTTCATACTGTGCCCAAGTAACCGAGCAATGAAGTCACCAGAACAAATGGAGGTGTCACACCAACAAACAACATAACCCATAGCTAGGCGCATGCAGAGCCTGTTACCAAACCCTCACTACCAGTCCAAACCCTCGGCGCAACGAAAACACAAGTGTAAAATGGAGAAATGACGAAGAACCAAGGGTTTTTGCATTAACCAAGAGTGGGAAAACAGTAACCGAGGTGGGTACACATCAATGAATTCCGACATAAATTCCATACAGTGCATATCCAAAACAATCCTATGATTAGTGCCTAATCAAATATATTAAGCCTCAAATCATTAACTAATCATTCAACCGGCGATTAAAGCATTGTTATATCATTGTAAAACTTAATAAAGTGAAGTTGTGGGTTGGTCCCATCACCTTATTGAGTTCAAACATAGGTACAAACATAAATTTTACATGATGAACTTGCAAAAGAATATGGTTTTTAGGGAATTGTTATAGATGACCATTTTTGGCATGATTAGGACCCAATTCAAAAATTTTAAAGATTTAAGTCCATGACTTCAAACTGTCACTCCCTTGCACATTAAGGGTAGCTAGTACACAAATGAAATGAAATGGTACTCTCTCACACCTTAAGGAGAGTAAGTACACAATAAAACAAAACTCAACTCTTGCACCTCAAGGTGTAGAGTATATTGAACAAGTAAAAGTAAAATCAATATTTAAACTATGTAAAAGTATGGCATTGATGCATCAATTGACTTTGTGAATCTAAATGTCATAGGAGTCTTGTTAGACAAAGACGTTTGTCCAACAAGAAACATTTTTTTATGAATAATTTGGGTACATGAAGAAGATTGCAAATGTAGATAAAAAAAGAAGTTGATGGAAGAAAACAAAGAAGACAAACTTTTGAGGAATTGTAGCAAGAGGCATAATTTGAAGATGTAAGAAAAATGAGAGAAGTGAAAGAAGATGCTAGAAGAAAAAAGAATATGGGTAAAGAAAATAAACGATGAAAAAATAGACAAAACATTGGGCACACGAAAAACACAATGGCAATCCAAGAAATGTGAGATAACAAAAGATGGAAGAAAAAAAAACCAACGTAAGCAAGGTAAACAAATAGTGAAAATAATGTCATATTGCAATAGTAACTAAAGGGAATCCTTAGAAAATAAAATTCTTAAAGTTTGATTATTCTTATGGTAATGAAGAGTGTAAGTTGTGATAAGACAAATATATCCCTAAATCTCTTTTTCATGATTTGTGGTAAACAAAAACCACTTGCCATGACTAATAGAAGTTTATGATCAACCAAAAACCACTTGGTATAATAGTTGATTCATGGTACGCTAAAACCACTTGAGAAGTGCAATGGTTGAAGGTAATCCACAAAAACCCAAGATGTAGTTATGAGTAAATCAAAAAATAAAATCAAAATGATAATCGATGGTGATGCAAGGGGGATAAAATGTACAAATATGAAGGTTTGTGATTTAATAATTGTTGGTGAACCATGTGTGAGAAAACATTTCCTAGAGAACCAATGGATGCAATTGGTGACAATCGATGTATTTGAAAGATGGTGACTGTTTTTTATGGGTTTTTACGATTATGACATCTATATTCTGAAAATACAAGATCCTAGCAAAATAAGATGAAGAAGACAAAAAATGAAGATTGCAGAAGACATATAATAAAGATGAAGACTAAAAAAGATTAAAGATGAAGATTTGACCATGTAAATAACTAATGAAAGGGAGAGAAAATGGTTGAAGCACATTCTCATTAAGGGGGAGTAGAAAGGAATTATCATTTTTGTGAATATAAATGTTTGAAGCATGTAGTTACATAAATGTAATGTAGTAAACAAGTTTAAACATCCATGTACAAGAAGAATTAGTTGCAAATGAAGATCAATACAAAGATTCATTTAGATATATTGGAAAATAAGCATGCATATGATTTAACTAAATATCTAATTATGACAAAGTCGGTATGTTCACAAAGTTATATCAATAGATTGTGTAATAAAAACACATAAGATATAATTTATTGAATAGAATTTCCCTTCGACGTTTTCTTAAATATAAACTTTTCATGTCCTTTACTTTGGATAGTGTATTTTTTGTTGAGGTGTAAACCACAACAATAAACATGTTCAATTCTCATGCCCCCTTCCTTTCTAATTCGGAGATACCACTTTCCTTCTAAAAATCCTATGCTCAAGCACTCCACTAAACTCCAACTAGAGAGTAAATTCTAAAACCTCTAGTCCAAACACCCCAATGGACTTCAACTACATATCCATAGTCTAATTACATGGTAAAAGACATTCTACCTTAACACAAAGTTGATATTTAAAAATGTTTAATCATAAAACGAAAAATTAGACAACAACTAAAACAAAAACATTATTTAATGAAACAAAAACACTTTACATGGCTTTGGTTTTGTTTATATGCCATGTAATAAGTATAAACAACAAGTTGAAGTGCGACAACTCGAATATTTGGAAATTTTGTTTAACACTCCCCATATATTTAAAAATGTTTAATCATAAAACGAAAAATTAGAAAATAATTAAAAAAAAAACATTAATTAATGAAAAAAAAAAAAACTTTACATGGCTCTGGTTTTGTTTATATGCCATGTAATAAGTATAAACAACAAGTCGAAGTGCAACAACTCAAATATTTGGAAATTTTGTTTAACACTCCCCATCCACATTCACATCCCCACCAGGGCACAACTTATTATGGCTTCATTAAAAGGGTAGGCGGCCGCAAGATAAATATGCCCTTCAAGTATTTCTAGACATCTCACCTCTATATTCAGTGATGAAATTTCAGGTTACAAGTGATCTTGCAATCTATTGACAACTAACATAGAGTTTGTAGTGTCAATCAACTGGATTTGAACCTAGATCTCCCCAAGGTAATCCCAAACCAATGACCAGATCTTAAAACTTAAAAAGTTAAAATAATAATAATTTAAAAGAAAAAAAGCATGACCTAAAATAAATTAATTGATAACTAATGTAAAACATTAACAACCATTAAAACTAGTAACCCTCTAAGTAAAAATATTATTGTAACACTGCATTTAATGCTACACCTTCTAGACCCTCTAAGTAAAAATATTATTGTAACACTGCCTTTAATGCTACACCTAAGAGAGACATCTGTAACTACCTACTTTATATAACAAAAAAATATAAAATTAAACACAAGTGTGTTGTGTGTTTTTTATTCATCAAAAGGCTATGATTTGAAAATTTAGCCAACCTATACATTTATCTATGGTTCGAATGATATTGATAAGTAGATAAAGCTAAATAAAGCTGCCAATATATAAAATATGAACTCAACCCAGAATATATCCAATTTATATATGTCAAAACTACATCTAAAGTTAATGTTTATATATAATTGTGACTTCAACTCACTATGTGTCAACGTTATAAATATTTTCATACAAAACTACACTTGAATTCAACTCAATATATGTCAAATTATATTCGTTGTATTGGTTGATTGACACATGTGTAACTATTCAAGAGATTTGCGTTTTTAATCATAATATTCAAATTATATTTGTTGTATTGGTTGATTGACACGTTTGTTCCTATTCAAGAGATTTGTGTTTTTAATCACAATACTCAATACTTTGGTATATTATTTCGAATTCAAAACAGTAAATAAATATAACTATTCAAGAGATTCGTGTTTTTAACCACAATATTCCATGATTAGGTACATTATTTTGAATTCAAAACAACAAATAAATATAATATTCACACCAAATAAAATAATTAAAATAATTATTTTACATGAACATTCACATATATGCAAAATTCATTCAACTATATCCTCTATTATTAGAGATTAGTTGAAAAGAATATATAGTATTTCAAAGTTATAAATATTAGCTTTGTGAGACGCGGATAGATATATGAACCATATTAGCTTTGTGAGAGGCAGATAGATATATGAACCATCGTGACTTCAATTTAATTCACTATACGTCAAAACTTATATTAAAGTTATAAATGTTAACTTCATACAAAGGAGTTAAATATATAGACAATTGAAATCAACCCAATATAATTTAAATATGTGATTTTAGGCTCCGGTCAAACTATCAAATTATATTGATATTATATTGGTTACACACAAGAAGATGCCAAATATATAAACAACAATTGTAACCCCAATTCAATATGTATCAAATTTATGTCAAAGTTACAAACATTAACTCCATACAAAGCTGCTAGATATATCTAGCAGCTTCTAGATATATTTCTCTGAAAAAAAGCTGCTAGATATATGGATAATTGCAGTCGGTCAAATTTGTATGATGTGGTCTTATGCACTATCAAATTATATAGGCTATCAAATCATATAGAGGTTATGCACCGAGGAAATTATGTTAATTGTATTACTTCATTAACATCGTAAATATTTAGTACAATCAGGTTTCTTATCAAAGTATTGAATGCTTAGATACCATTTACAATGCGTCAAGCTTCAAAACAAAAAATAAATATAAAATTCACACCAATCAACATATTCAAAAGTTATTCAACTATATCCTGTGGTATTAGAGACTAGTTGAAAATTAGATGCAAACTTTGGGATAACTGAGCGCTGCAATCACAGCATTACTCACACAACACAGCACACGCAACTTATTTCCAGCCTAACACAATCAAGAATTTTACCCAATTCGGCTACCATTTTGCTTCTAGAATCCAAAAGCAATGCATAAATCAAGTCGCGACTCTGCATTACTAGCCATGAGAGAAATAACAATATAGAATTTAAACCAACAATAAACTTTGTTAAATCCGCTATATTCAAATTAGACACGTGAAAGCAATACAGGTATGGTAAATGACTTTAGCCTGTGTTTTAATATCGAGCTTGCTGAGCTAATGATGAAGTGGTATAAGAAATGTGCGTTCCATTCAAGCCCAAAAATGCACCTCAGCCCTTAAATTTCTTACATAACTACCATTACTGAGCTAATGCAAGAGATGTAAAGCGTAAGCAGATTGTTCTGAGAGGACAGGCAAGCAACTATTCATTAAAAACAACCAGTACCCAGCAGAGAGGAGTCGGACAGCTTTTCATTACAGACAATCAGTACACAGCAGCAGCAGGAGGTAAGGTATCCTAACAGAAACTTCAAAGTGTAAACAGGATTTATTACCTGATTCATTTAACATATATATGATCTTCAAATATTCAAGACGACTAACTCATTAAAAGGTTAATCTTTGGGAATTATTTCAATTCAATTATAGTTCACACTACAACTGCAGGGTGAAGAGCCAAAAGTACCACTTATATAAACACACATTATTTATGAATCGGTTACAACTGGGATAGATTACAAAGATACAAACGCAGCTGCAGTTCATAATGAGAATGCCAATTTGAATCCACTTGAACAAGTAGAATAAAGCACAACTTCAAATGCTTCCCACACCATATTTTACTTGGATATCACACACTAGGTGGTAGAAACGTGGATACTGGCCACCATAGGGACTTACTACTTTCTCCAAAACAATTATTTGATATACAAATATTCATCAGCGTAGCTTTCATTCTTCTATTTTGGTGAGAAAAAGTGGCACTACATTTCCAAAGTCGTAGACAGGAAATTCAAAACAATTTTCCAGATTAGAAAGAAAAAAAACAGAAGTAATATCACGCTGGTGTCACGATATTCCTGAATGATAGACAGGTTACTAAGTGCCACTAATAGTGACAATTCGTGAACAGCTATACGGTTCCACAATACCAGGTGAGTCAATAACATTGCACCATTGCACTTATTCCGGCCAAACAGCAAAATATTGTGCATTTATACCGGTAGTGTTGGAAGTTACCCGAGGCTCCCTAATAGATGCCACATGACCGAAAAATTCTGGCCAGACAGCAAAAAGATTGTGCATTTGTATCAGAAGTGTTGGCAGTTACCCGAGGCTCCTTAATAGAGACCACACGACCCAAAAGTCTGGCTGTAAAACAAGCCATAGAAACGCTTCAAACACATCTTTCATACGCATGCCACACTTCAAAAAGTAATCTGATTTCTACTTGTACCTCGCAAGAAACTTGCCTGATGGAAACACTGGCTTCCCAAGTTGAGTTTGGACCACAGTTCGACACCCATCTTGCAGTTCCCTCCGAGTTTAGTCCACAGTTGCTGATAGCTTATCCTGCTTATCCTAATTATCCTAATCCACTGCCTCGGGGCCTTTTAAAACGGATGTCTTGAGGTAATATAGCATTTCTAGATGTTATGTTATTGTACAGGTTTCTAGTTTCCTGCAACGACACTCCTGTCCTACTGTCCACATTTATCATTCTCCCATCACGAACTGGCACATACTGCTGCCTCAAATTCTGCTGCAAGCCATTTTGTTGAAATGCATGCTCCATCCCTCGAGCAACCTTGTTTCCTGGGCTCACAAAGGAGCCTGATCTGTTTGAGTAAGAATTTCCTCTACCATCATCCCTATCTGCATAACGACCAGTCGAGGCTGGTGCCCTGCTTGTGGTGTTTGAAGAACTTCCTCCGTGAATATCTGACACAGTCATTGTCCGTAAATGGGAGTTCTGAGATTCTCTATTTGGAGGTGCCTCTACATCCAGTACTCCATCATAGGAAAGCATACATGCAATAGCAAAAACTGATTCTCCAAGGATAGGTGGCAAAATCTTGCGGGGATGTTTGACCTGCCAGGCATTGTATCAGTGAGATCTACAAAGCATTTTGGGTACATTTCTAAAGCTCAACTTATTGTCATTAGCAAACATTCCGTTGCACAAACTTACATATCCACCCACCAACAAAAAATGTCCATGTAATGATATGGACGAAGAATGATGTCATTAATTAAAAATAAAGAATGGCTAACAAGGTATAGAAAAAATACAAAACCAAGAAAGCATACTTTCAATGAAGCATAAGGAATGGTGTCATTAATTAAAATAAGGAATGGCTACCAATGCATAGAATAAACACGAAGCCAAGAAAACTTTGAATGAAGATAATGGCTACCAACGCATAGAAAAAATACAAAACCATGAAAGCATACTTTGAAAGCGGCTGCTGCTAAAAGTCTCTCCCTTAAGCAATAAAGTTGAGCTGCATTCAATGATGTCGCTTCAAATCTAATCCACCGATCTACAACTATAGAAACTGCCTTGTCTGGTGAAGACATAACTTTTTGCTGTTGCTTTTCAGAAGGATCTGGTTTAAGAATCTCATCTTCATCCTCGCTATCAGAGGTATCATCATTTTCATCATCCATTTCTTCATCAGGATCAAGCGGAGCAACCACCATTTCTGTAGCAAGTAATAGTAGTGGATAGGGCTGGACTAGAGTACAGTTTTTAATGGACATCGATGCCTCACCGCGTGTTACCTCATCAAACACAAGCAGAGGCCTGTTCAAGAATTCCTTTCTCTGTGAATTCGAATTGTAATGTACCAACCTAAAATTTGCAGAATGAGGATGAATACGTACTTTTTCACCTCTGGCAGTCTGCACTACTGCTTTCTGACCACTGGGAAGAGGTGGCAACAAGATTCCTACCATTGGATACAAACCAGCTAATAGAACTGCACGTAGAATACCTGGATGCTGAGCATTCAAGCTGCAGGACTGTAAATCCTCTGAGACTAATCCCTTCTGAGTAAGCTCATTCCACAACTGCTTACGCATACCATCCAACATAACCATGGTTCCATGAGAAACAAAATTCTTAGCACAGAATGCAGCTTGCTGTCCCTTTTTCTTTGCTTCTCTCCACTGATCAAATGCTGCAACCACTGCCAAATGATCACTGTAGCCACCATAGCATGACGTGAACTCCATCTTTGCTGCAAAGGCTCGCTTTTTTTCGTGTGGTGCCATTGGCAAAACAAAAGGCTCTCTGTAGCCTGCAGCACAGGCTATTGTCAAAGCAGGATCAAGGCAGTTTAATAATATTGCAAATAGTAACATCTTGCTTGTTGAGGGATGAACTGGTAAGGAACCCAGCTGCTTTCCCAGTTCTGTAAGCTTTTCTCCTCGCGTTAAAGCCCCTATATCTTGGAGCAATGTGATTGCATTACGAACAGCAAGATCGACTGGTGCATCAATTGCCTTGTAAATGAATTCACTAATATTACAATCAGGATCTAGTATTTTGACCTGAAACATTTAAAAAAGGAAGTCACTCATCTATAAGCATATTTCAAATTTTATTCTGAATTGAACCTAAAGATGAAATTTAATGTCTGTAAAAGAGAAAGCATCTCTAGTTACCTGCAAACAGAGTTCCTCAAGTGGAGTTCGTTTAATTTCAGGGACCTGATAGTCAGGCAAAGCTGCAGCACGGACTTTGGAGAAGAGATGATAACAGGTTCCTGGTTGGCACCGACCAGCACGCCCTTCTCGCTGCTTAGCACTTGCCTTAGATATCCAAGTTGTCTGAAGCGTGGAGACATTACTATAAGGGTCATAACTTTTCTCTTTCATGCGCCCACTGTCAATAACAAAAGTGATATCATCAATAGTTATTGCAGTTTCAGAAATATTTGTGGAGAGGACAATCTTACGAACACCGGGTGGTGGATGTTTGAACACTTTCTTCTGCTCAGCAGAGGGAACCATGGAGTGAAGAGGCAGTATTAGATACTTTGAATTATCTCTAAATATAGGAGAATCTCGCAAGCAATCCCTACAGCGAGTTATTTCCTCCCATCCTGGTAAAAAAACTAGCACAGCTCCTTCCTCAGATTCAGAATTGGCCATATTAGAGCTTTTGCATATTTTTTTTAACAACTTTTCAATAAGTTTAACATCAACCTCATCCATATCAACTGTTACCATATAGCTTTTAAGCAATTCCGCTTCTTCAGCTGCTGACTGCACCTGCACTTGGTCCTTCTCTTTGATTTGTTTCATGATAAGTTCTGCAGCTTCATCTTGATGCTCCCTCTGAGCCCATTCTAAAGCCACACTCCCATCTTGTGCCTGTAAAATACAATCGGCACCATATGAGAGCAGTAGCGAAACATCATCCACTCTGCCTTTGCCAGCAGCCACCATTAGTGGTGTAGCTCCAGTCAAAGAATGTTGATAATTACAGAGTTCAGGGCTTGGATTCCCTGAAATTATGTCCATCAGCAAATCAAAATCATTCTCTAGCCAGGCAAGAGTGATAGCCTCATCCATAGCACTCGTGTCTTCCTGAGTCAGTGATGGGGTCTTGCAACTTGCCAAATTTTGACTATTATGATCAGTTAACTGTTTCTCATCCATCCCAGATTCTACAAGAGCAAGTACATCCTCCAAATAATATGTACGGACCTAAAGAGCCAAAAGATAATTTCATGTTTATAATGTTGCACATGTAGGATATCCTAATGACACAGAATCATGATGCTTTGCAAGAATTGACATATATTAGAATAAAATACTTACCGGGTAAGTGAACCCAGGGACATTAATGATTGGACAACCATTGAAATACTTTGAAAACAATTCGGCATCAAGAGTGGCGCTCATTAATATCTATACAAATAGAGGATATTAATTAAATTTTATTTGCCAATGCAATAAATAGAATGTCAATAGGAGATAAAGTTGTAGGAAAACTAAATAAAAGACAAAGGTGAAGTAAATAGAAGCCAACCAGGCGCAAATCTGGCCGAGAAGGAAGCAAATCTCTGCATCAGAAATAAACAACAAATTAGGAATAGTAACTTCCACAAATAAAAATTTACAAATGCAACTAGTGATGCTTTACCTGAGTATAATCAGCATAAAATCGGCATAGCGATCTCGTTCATGGATTTCATCCTGTACCACAGATATTATAACCATCCACATAAGAGTTCTACAAGAGCAGTTCTTCTGTCAAATTAAAAGACTATCTATAATAAAACTCTTCAAACACATGGTTTTCCTCTCTGGAGGTGCTAATGTGGTTGGCAACATTTTGACTGATGGATTCTTTGCTCTGAACATTCATGCTATTTCAGATCTTAGTCTGCAGTTGTTGGTTACATTGT
Organism: Pinus tabuliformis; assembly: GCA_031772625.1. Taxonomy (NCBI): domain Eukaryota; kingdom Viridiplantae; phylum Streptophyta; class Pinopsida; order Pinales; family Pinaceae; genus Pinus; species Pinus tabuliformis. The sequence continues at coordinate 627,357,922 of CM062818.1, read as the reverse complement.
TTAAATAGTTTTCTGGGTAAACCACCTTTAATTTAGTTCCTTTCAACATTTTGGATCAAAGTAATGCAGTCCCTGCCCAAGAAAGATATTTTGGCTTGAAAAGGAAATGAAAATCATTATGCTGTTATTTATATGAAAGGAACTTTCAAAAATTAAAAAAGCACAAAGGCCAGCCTAGGTTACAGGAATGATTTTAAGTTCATTTTATTTTAATTTAATTATTTAAAATATATATTTAACAACCAATGCAATTAAAGTTTAAACTATAACTAATATTTACAAAAGGAAAATAACTGAGATTACGAAATAAAAGTTTCTAGAAATTTAAAAACAAATTAACTATGGAAGGACTCTATGGTTTGTTGCCACACAATCTAGCAGGGGCCTTAGGAGGGGTACCTAAGGGACAACTACTAGACCAAATGACAACAATGGAACAAAGACCCATTGTCACCTCGGTCAGTGTCCCCTGCTCTTTACAGACTTTCACCGATGGGAGGAGTTCCGGTATAAGGGAAATCACTAGGATGATAGGATCAATGGCTAGGTATAGTGTGATTTCCAAAGCCCATTCAAAGGATAAACTCAAATAATGGCTTGATTGCTTCAAAGGGAAGTTAATGGCTCTCCAAGAAAGGCTTAATGAGGAGGCCTAGACCTAGGGATAATAATATTTGATGATGATGAGAATTTCTAAGGTCAAGGCTCCTAAGATGATTAGGACCTCTTAAGAAGCTCTTTGAAGTAAGCAACTGCTTCTATGCTAAGTGTTGCTTAACTTGATAAACTTAGAATGGGTCCACACGAGACCTAGGGCTAGAAGACTATCTTTAAAAGGGCAAGGATTAAAAAAAGGTCAACAAAGGATTCAAGTGCATATGACCTTTCAAATGCCACTAACCAAAGAAGTTTAAAGCTAGAATCAAGGTTGGAGTTAGGGTTTGAGATTTCTCTCAAACTAGCCACAGGAATTGCCTCAAAATTTGAGTAGCTAGGAGACACCCCAATGCAGTAGCCTACCAACTCACTCCTCAAGATGACATGTCCAATGCAATTCGCACAAGGCCCTAGGCGACCCTCTAGGGTTAGGGCAGAAATACGAAAAAGAGAGAAACAAAGGTGTTTTAGGTTGATCAACTAGGATTAGGACCAGTGCCTTGTTAATTGTGAGAAATGGAGCCTAGATTTCCTTTTGATGAAAGAATTTCCCTCTACCAAGGAGAGACCTGTGCAGCTTTTGTTAACCCTAGGAGGCAGCAACACAGCAACAAGAGGTATTTATACTTCGTTTGGCAAGAGATGATGGAGTTTCGAAGGTGCAAGATAGAACAAGCATTGAGGAACATTCATTCACATTATCTAACATGTAATGCATGCAATACTTCAAAATCTCAGTGTTTTCATGAATTCGCATTTAATTAGGGCACATGTAAGATTATGACAAGATATTCCATTCATTAATCATGCAACAAAGTAAAGAAATAGCACTTACAAGATAAAGCGAATATATCCATCCATCACATTTGCAAATAGAAGCTCCCAGACAAGATAGCGAAAATCCCAAACATCAAAATGCATCAATAACTACCAATTTCATCCATCAATTGTAGGTTTGAATTCTTTTTACAAGAGAAATCCCAAATGATGATGAGTTACAAATGAGGCTCTTTTTAGTTTATATGAGCCTTTAGGAGTTCAATTTAGTCTAATAAGCCTAATTAAGCCCCTAAAATCACTTTAATGTGCAAAATAACAACCCTATTATTGACAAGCCCACCAAATAGCTAAAAAGTACAAAATAGACTTCCTAATGAGGCCGAAATAATGAATAACGGTGCAAAGGGCCATTGGAAGGCCAAGATAAATTCTCCATGTGCTATGATGAAGAGGAGGGCTCCCAAAGTGATGACTGGGGGGGTGGCCCCTTGGTTTCCAAGAAAAACACCTATGGTGCTCCCAAGTGGTTATGAGGGACAATCAAGGCTCTCACGAGTCTCCAACTAGATCAAACATGTCGATGCTCCATCAATAAAGGCTAGAATGATGACACATGCCCTCCCATGTCTCTCCAGATGAGACAACACCCCATCTAGACCCTGGATCGACTGCCAAGTATCAAGTGCAAGTGTGTGGCCAATTGGACAACGTGGATCCAAATGCATCATCACCTTTGTATGGTTGGGGCACAACAAGTAACATGTGGTGCTGAAGAGGCCCACAACGTGGCAATCAATGCTTTGTTTTGGTGGAGGCCCATGGCTCTCAACGCTCACCCTACAAGTGCTATTATGGACCCTCTAAAGGGCTTAGACCCTGTATAGGGAGATCAAGTTCAAATGAAGACCCATCTGCAATCTTGTATACGATCCAATGTGTCTCTTCACCTTCCAGTGCAATAATCCATTAGTGCAATTGAGTAAAATAAACTTGTTAACCAAGGGAAAAAGTGGACACTTCATAGTAGCATGCCCTTCCAAATAGGCTTTAGAGTGTACAAGTGTCACCAAGCTCAACATGAGAGGTTAATAAAGGACCCCATTAGGTGGTTTCAACCTCTAAGGGAGTAACAGGTCCATGGTACATCCATCAAATGGCAAGTGTCATGTGAAATGATGGTGGAATGGAGTGGGGTAACAGGGAAGGATCCAAACCACATGCCCTGGTACCAATGTTTTAAAACTCTGATTCCGATTCCGACTCGGCCGAGGGTCGACTCCGACTCCGACTCTAACTCGGTATCGACTCGGCTGGCTCAATTTCAATGACTCTATCGTTGTAAAAAATACATTAAATATTCTTTTCTTTTTTTTAAAAACACAATTTTAAATATTTTCATTCATGTTTCCAATCACACAGCATTAGAATATAGATAGAAGACAACATATGATCAAAGTAGGCTCATGAATATATCCATTATATCAAAATGGCACCCAATGCACTATCCAATACATACATGATGATGATATAGAGATCAAAACAAAAACACATAACCAAGGAGGCTAGAAATAGCCTCTACAACAAAAGTAAACTGTGACCAGTACTACTAGCTAGTGGCTACTGCTATAGGAGCCAAGATCATCTGGATCTGGTAGCATATCTACATGCCTCATAGTTTGTAACTCATTTTTAATCTTGTACCCTCATCAATCATCTTAGACCATCTCACCAAGATGGATGTTAATAGATGTATTCATGAGAAAAACTACAAAAGCAATTTTTATGTGACACAAATCAAGATATAGGATCCCTAACGCCAAAACTTCTGCATCCACATCTACATGTAGTCATGATAGACCCATCTACACCCCATAGAATATTTTGTGGCTATTCTCTAGTTTTAGGATCCCTTGGGGCAACTTCAAGTTTGTTCCCATCAACTTTGTAATATGTATAAAGATAAACTGCCATCTTCGAAGAGAGAATTGCACCTATAAACATTCTAACTAGGATCACATGTCTGATCAGCATTTCAATTTCATGTGCCCTCTTTATTATATGGTTCTTAGATAGTATCATTGTTTACTTAGAAATTCACATTGTTCCTTGAGGAATTTAATACAATGAAGGAAACAAATGTCTTGCTCCATTCTTATAGGAGATTTCATGTTCTTGGCAAAAAGTTCACAACATTAGATCCTATCAAATTGCCAGCGCCAGACTCATCATTTTCTATTTTCAAGCACTAAACGATTCATGCCACAAGAAGCTGAGTGAACAAGTAAACAACCTATGAAAACAGTCAGTTAATGTGGAATTCATGTGTCCACCAACTTTTAACACAAATCTCTTCACCAAAAAGCAAGTAAAAAAAAAATCATTTTTTTTGAGTTTTTAGGCCACTGTTACCGAGTCGGCCGAGTAGGCCGAGTAGGCTCGGACTCGGCCGAGCCAGCCGGGTTATTACCGAGCCGATAATAACCTGGCCGACCGAACCAGTTTGATGGCCGAGTCGACCCGGTGAGGGCTTGACTTGGACCAACTCGGCCGAATTGGTTCCGAGCCGAACGATTCTTAAAACAGTGACTGGTACAAGGGCAACTATAATGAGGGAAGCCCACACATGGGTGTATGAATGTAGGTGGGAGCAATCGTGGAGCATGAGTTACCTTAGCCTTTGTTTTTCCACCCTTCTTTATATGCATTTTTCCTTTTATTGATTTTTCTTTCTTTTAATCGCTCGGGGATCTAGGGGATGAGAGCATGATGTGTATGATAAAGCAGCGATTACCCCCTTAAGGTTGGGCAGTTCATTGCCCACAAAGGGTTGGGAAAATCATGGGTTCCTTAATGATGCAAGGGGCACACATAGGGGCCCTAAGAACCAAGGTCATGGCCATAGAGATAGGGGTAGAGTTCATGCTTGGCTTTTTCCAACATGCTAAATTCTCATGTCCCGGCCAATTTTGCATTTTATGGTACATTTCCTATTATAAGCAATGTTTTAAAACTCCGACTCCAACTCCGACTGTGACTTGGCCGAGGGTCGACTCCGACTCCGACTCGGCCGAGGGTCGACTCCGACTCCGACTCGATATCGACTCAGCCAGCTCGATTTCAATGACTCGGTCATTGTAAAAAATACATTAAATATTTATTTTTTATAAAAACACATAATTTTAAAGATTTTCATTCATGTTTCCAAACACAGAGCATTAGAATATAGATAGAAGACAACATATGATCAAAGTAAGCTAATGAATATATTCATCATATCAAAATGGCACCCAGTGCACTGTCCAATACATACATGATGATGAGATAGAGATCAAAACAAAAACACATAACCAAGGAGGCTAGAAATGACCTCTACAACAAAAGTCTGTGACCACTACCACTAGCTACTGCTAGAGTTGCCAACTCTGGCTCAACCTCTGGATCAGAGTCAGACAGGGAAGCTCAGGGAGCCCCCAAAAATGAAATTTCAAAAAAAAAAATGCCGCTAAAGTGACTTGACCGGCCGCTGTTCAGCCGAGCCGACCGAGTTGTTACTGAGCCAGTCGAGTCTTTAGCCAACTCGGCTAGCTCGGTAACAACCTGGCTGGCCGACCCGGTTCAAAGGCCAAGTCGACCCGGTTGGGCTATGACTCGACCAACTCGGCCGAATCGGAGTCGAAACGACCAGTGTTTAAAACAGTGGTTATAAGTGGACAAATTGTGCTTTTAACTTTCTTTTTAACTTCATCAACCTCCGGGGCATCATTCCAGGCCCGACCCAAAGTGTGGACAAGAGGGAAGGGGAAGCTAACCTTTTCTGGATCCAATGGAAAACTGTGGACCCGGATGAGAAAAGTGTGAAAATGGGTTATAATGAGCGTGTAGAAAAAAAATATGATCTGCATCCTTAACCTAGTTTACAAGTTTGCATGTGTTGTTTAGGCCCACCCTACATGTTTTGTCATGCTGATATAAATTTCGGTATGCATTAATTGTAAACATTCAAAGAGTACTTGTACTATTTTCACTTTCCTATCAGTGGAAAATTAACACATTATTTTTGCAAGCATTTACACGTGAGACACTAGTTTTTTGGTCAAAGTGACCCTAGAAAAACCCCACAGCCACTTGGGAAAACCAGTCTTCAAAGTAGGATTTTACTGCTTGAGAAAATTAGTCTAACTACATAAAATAATCACAGTATTTTTCTGCCTTAGCAGCTGAAGCATTAAATGCAATTCTGGAAATTTGTGCCCACTGATATTTTTCATATTTTCACAAAATTTTAGCCCAGAAATTTTCTGCACTCTATCACAGCTCAGCTCCTCAATTTTTGAGCCCAAAATTCTGCCTCAAATTCTGTGCAACACTCCCTCAAATTCTGCGCTGATAGGTGATTACAGTGCCTCGAAATTCGTGTCAGGTGAGAACTGGAACCCTCCTCGAAAATCACACTGCCTGTAGCAACAATCCTGAAAATTCTGCCTCAATTTTCAGGCCAGGACAGTGCAGCAACCTCCTTTGAATTTCATGCCCAAATGCCTTGAAATTTGTGTTGCAATTTGACTGTTGTGTTCCTTGATTTTCGTACCTTTCTCTCCTAGAAATCCGAGTTGTTCTTCCTCGATTTTTGTGTTGCCTCCTTGCCCTCAAAATTCATGCCCTCCATGGAATTTGAGCCCTCCTCTTGTTGCAATTTCCCCTTGAAATTTTCCTTCTCCTCGTGCTCTTTCAAGTGTGAAGTGAAAAATGAGCCTCCCTTTTCTCTTTTTGTCTCTTAGAAAAGATTGAATCCCTAAACCTAGGATCTAATAGATGAGACTTAATCTTCAAATCTCAAGATGTGTGGTTGAGATTAACTCTCTCAATTGACTCCCCTCACACATTAGCGCCATTACTCAAAAGTCCCCTATTACATTTGTCAAATTGTGTACCTTTTTCTATTTTTCTCATAAAGTGATTTTTAATCTCACTTTAATATTAGAAAAGTACACTGTGTACTTTACACATAATGTCGCTTTATAAAATAAAAGTGACTTTAATATTTAAAAAAGTACATGGTACAACACTTTTAAGTATCTTTTCCACCCATGACATTAATTTAACTGATAAATGTCACCAAGGCAAAAATTATTAATGTGTCTACTAGGCTGAAAGGGATAAATGCCTAGTAACACCTCTCCTTGGTACTATTTCCAACACTCCCTCTTACCAAGGAAGGTGTTGCTCACCACTCCCATCCTGTCTCTAAAGAAAACACGCTTGCCTCTAGGCAAAGACTTGGTGAGAATGTATGCTAATTGCTCATCAGTGGATATATAAACAAGCTTCACTGCTCCTCTCTGAACCCAATCTCTGATGAAGTGGTATCTGATCTCTATATGCTTTGGTCAACAGTGAAATACTGGATTCTCAGAGAGTTTAATACAACTCTGAATGTCACAGTAAATCGTAGTTGGTCTCAGCATCTGACCAAATAATCCATGAACTATCTTGTGAAGCCATAATGCCTCGCACCCTGCCTGACTAGTTGCCATATACTTTACCTTGTGTTGCTCAATGCTACTGACTTTTGTTTCTTGTTGAACCATGACACAACTGTCAAGCCCAATGAGAAACAAGATTTGAAATTACCCTTCCGGTCACTGAAACTGCCAACCCAACTTGACTCTGTGCAACCAATCAATATGACTCCATCACATCTAACATAGTCCAAAACATAATCCATTGTGCTCTGTAAGTACCTCAACACATGTTTTGCATCCACCCAGTGTACTCTCCTGGGCTCCATCATAAACTGACTCAATGTGTTGACTGCAAAACAAATATTCGGTCTAGTGTTGACCAAATACATCAATGACCCGATCAGCTAATGATACAAAGTGGGATCCACCAACTCGGAATCAACATCAAGTAACTTCTTCCAATTGGTGATCATAGGAGTAGCCACAAGCCTACAACCATCCATACGAAATCTCCTCGAGATATCTCCTGCATACCTGCCCCGGCCCACAAAGATGTGCCCATCCTCTTGCCAGACTTCCAACCCCAAAAAGTAATGCATCAGCCCCATATCGGTCATATCAAACTCTGAAGCAAGATCTCTCTTGTAGTGCTGGATGAGACTACCCTCCCTTGTAATAAACAAGTCATCCACATACAATTCTAGAAGGAGTGGATCATCACCTACTAAGACAAAGTATAGGTTCAGATATGCATCACTCTTCTGGAAACCCATCTGCTACAAGTAGGCATCTATCCTCTCGCACCATGCCTTTAGTCCATACAAGGTTTTCTTTAGCGTCCAAACATGAGACTCCCTCCCATGCAACTCAAAGCACTGAGGCTACTCAATGTACACCTCCTCTTGTATAACACCATCCTTCTTCACATCCACCTAGTGAATCCTCCATCCCACCTCAGTTGTTATAGATAACTTCTCTAATGGAAGTATCACGAGCAACCAATGCAAAGGTCTCCCCATAGTCAACTCCCTCTACCTGTGAGAACCCCCGCGCCACAAACCAAGCTTTGAACTTCTCAACGTTGCCATCTGCAGCATGTTTGACCTTGTAGAGCCACCTGGAAGTCACAACTGACTTCCCATCAGGACGTGGCACTACCTCCCAGACATCATTCTTCATGATAGAGGCATACTCCTCCACCATGGCATCCCTCCAGATCTGTTGTCTAGCAGCCTCCTCAAAACTAGTTGCCTTTGTCTCCACAACATCTGCCACAAAGCCACCCAACCTCTCTGGTGGTCTACTCTCCCTCACTGACCACTTGGGTCTCCCCACTGCCTCTTGAGATTCCTTCATGGTCTCTCGAAGCCATCTTGGCTTCCTCTTCCCTGCAGTAATCTCTCGTGGTGCTACACGAAAATCATCAACTAGTGCTTCTTCTCTCGGCGAGAAAGGCTCTAAAATAACCAAGGGAGACACTGAACTCTAAGATAAAGTGTTTGATGAGCCTACACCAGGTGAATTGGTAGCAAGCGAAATTGTGCCCTGTGAACGTGTCACCCCTAAAGAAGGTGAACCCACTGATCCTGATGTACCACCTGATGCACCTAAAAACTATGGTATGGCCCCCTGCTGAGGAGCCTACTGCTCTACCTGAACAACCTCCTGAGACTTCCTCAAAGCCCTATCCTCCTCAAATGTCACATCCCTCCTCAGAACAATCTTCCTTTGTGTAGGAAGATATATGCAGTAGGCTCTGCTAGTCTCACTGTAACCCGCTAGGATACCCCTCTCTGCAGTGGGTTCCAATTTCGTCCTTTTCTCCTTAGCGACGTGTGAATAAGGCACCCAAATATCCTAATGCGCCCAACCTCTGGTTTCTTGCCGATATATATCTCCTCAAGAGTCTTGCTCCCCAAGACTCTGTGTGTGCTCCTGTTCTGCAAATAAACAACAGTGTTACACGCCTCGTCCCACAAGAAGAAAGGTAAACTTTGATCATGCAACATAGCATTAGCAATACCCACAATGGCCATGTTCTTCGTCTTTGCCAGCCCATTTTGTTGAGGGTTATAAGCTGCAATGAGCTCCCTCCTAATGCCAACACTCCCACAAAAATCCCTTATCTTCGCAAAAATGTACTCATCCCCATTGTCTGATCTCAACACCTTGATCTACCTCCCTATCTGGTTCTCCACAAGAGCCTTAAACTCTTGGAATCGCCTAAACACCTCATCCTTGGTCTTCAGGAAGTAAATCCAAGTCCTCTTGGAGTGGTCATCAATGAATGTCACATAGTACTCATATCCACTCAATGAAACATGGGACATAGGACCACATATGTCAAAATGAATCAAATCAAGGATACCTACAGCTATGTTGTCACTTCTCTGGAAAGGTGAATTGGTGTGATTTCCCAAAGCACATGCCCTGCACACATCACAATGCTCTGTGTTGAAGTCAGGCAACCTTGTAACCATCTCCCTCAACATCCTGAATACTCCATGGTGCAAGTGGGCTATCCTCATGTGCCACAACTCACATAAATCACTACTACTGGTTTGCGCTACCATAGCTCTAAGAGCCTGAGATAAAAGGTTGTATAGTCTCCCACTGGGAGCTTCAATCACACGAGCAGACTCGATACTGGATCCCCTGGGATATATCACCACTTGTCCCTTTCGGAACAATACCTCGTAGCCCCTCTCCAAGCTAGAGACCGATATCAAACTCTTCTTCAACCCTGGAACATAAAGAACATTTGTCACCATCAAAGGAGGTGATGAGTCCCTCTGAAATGAAATTGTCCCCATACTTGTCGCCTTGAGTTTGGAGTTGTCGTCAAGCACAACCTCCAAGTCAATGTCATCCTCCAAAAGGCTCATAAAGTGCTCTCTATCTCCGGTCATATGGCAAGATGCTCCATTGTCTATGAACCATGCACGGGAAGAAGTGACATGAGTGGCTAAACTCACCACCAAAGAACACTCTGAATCAAACATAGCCGCAAAATCATCCACATTTGTTGAAGCTGCAACTCCTTGTTTCTTCTTACCCTTCTTGTTGGGACATTGAACAACATATGATCCATCTTCCCACAAGCAAATCATTTCACTTTGCTCATGTCCTTCTCCTTAGCCTTCTACTTACCCTTCTCCTGCTTTGCTCCACTAGAAGACCCCTTCTTGATCTTCTTTCCCTTCTTTCCCTTTGCCGCAAGAGCAACATTCTCCTCTTCACCCCCCCACCACTCTTGCTGCCACCTCTCACACTTTTCCTGATCTCCTCCTAGATGAAATCATCCCGCATCCTCTTCCAACTAGGAAAGTGCTCTCTGACCACCAAGTCGTGGATAAAACCATCCCACTTCTTTGTGAACCAATCTAAGGCAATTCTAACGAGTTGCTCCTCTGGAACAACCTCTCTAACGAAAGTTAACTCATCCTTCACCTTTGAGACTTTAGTGAGGAAAGATGTCACATTGTCAGCCTTGGTCATCTTGTTGTTGCGTAGTTTTTGTCTCAACACCATCTTCCTATTCTCATTACAACTTTGGTGCAAAGAGACCAAGGACTCACACCTCTTATATGCATATCTTATCCCTGAAACATGAGGGAATAAATGGTCCTTGACGGCATCTAGAAGGATCCTCTTTGCCTTCACATTCTTTTTGTTGAACTCCACCAACTAACCTGGATCAGTGGGTGCTTGCACAGCTGCTTCAACAACATCCCACACTTCCACCTCCTGCAGTAAAAGCATGATCCTCTCCTTCCATGGGCCAAAGTTTTTAGCCCCCATCAATTCGTCCTCTACTCTCAACCCAATAGCCATGACCCCACAACCAACAAAATGAAGCAAATCTAGAAGCTAGAACCTTCCTCCCTCTGAACTGCTAAAATCTTTGGGTTTCTGGCAAAGTTTCAAAGGCATGCTTCACTATTTGAAGACTTTAGTAGCTTGCTTCCCTCTTTATCAGCTGATTGAAATTGAAGATTTAAGTCTCAGCTTGGCTCAACTCAGCTCTAATACAATGTAGAAAAATTATGATCTGCATCCTTAACCTAGTTTCCAATTTTGTATGTGTTGTTTAGAGTCCGACTCGGTCGAGGGTCGACTCCGACTCCGACTCACTATTGACTCGGCCAGCTCGATTTCAATGACTCAGTCGTTGTAAAAAATACATTAAATATTTATTCTTTTTATAGAAAGACAGATTTTCATTCATGTTTCCAAACACAGAGCATTAGAATATAGATAGAAGACAACATATGATTAAAGTAGGCTCATGAATATATCCATTATATCAAAATGGCACCCAGTGCACTGTCCAATACATAGATCATGATGATATAGAGATCAAAACAAAAACACATAACCAAGGAGGCTAGAAATGGCCTTTACAACAAAAGTAAATTGTGTCTAGTACTACTGGCTACTACTAGAGGAGCCAAGATCATCTGGCTCAACCTCTCGATCAGAGTCAGACAGGCCAGCCCATGGCTCCTCCTCATCATCATCTCCAACTGTAACTGTAGAAGTGGTAGCACTAGCAGGTTGTGCAGCAGCTGCAAGTTGAGATAGACGAGATATGTGCTTCTATCGTGGTTGAGCATAGGAAGCGCCTGCCACTGGAGGACTTGCGGTTGGTCCTGACTCCTGACGTTGATACAAGTGGATCATGGTTTACATTCAACTGAACATCCTGTTCGAGTGATGCCACAGTCTGTAAATCATAATCAAGATCCTCATCAAAATCAAACTCTGCTGGATTACACTCCACTACCCAATATGATGCTGGATCAATGTCTTCCAAGTCCAACACAATGGGATTTGAATCAGGTCTTTTGTTCAGCAATTGGTTGCGTCTAAGCTGGAGGTTGTATTGGACATAGACTAGATCATTTAACCGTTTTTTATCCAAACGTTTCTCTTCTTCGTGTGAATCCTCTCAAAGACAGACCAATTGGGCTCACACCCAGTAGCACAGCAAGTTTGACTCAAAATACGAATTGCAAACTTCTGCAATTCAGGGCAATGCCTACCAAAAGCCTCCCACCATTGTGCTACAAAAAACATAGGAGTGTAATGAGTTAGCTCAACAAAATTACAAATTATATCCAACTTTCAAATTATAAACAATTTAACAAAATAAGTATTAAGAATTTGAAAATTGAAATTTTTGTTTCACTGGCTCATCTGCTTCCCTTGCAATCTTTGTTAGGTTCTTCCCAAAGGTACTTGAGGCATTGTTGAAGGTTGTGATGTATGGGTGTATCTCCAGCTGATCACTCTCCAATTGGATCATGCGATCAATGCAGCCAATCAATCCATCTCTAACCTCCCCCTTCAAAGCTCCTATCGCCTTAGCTTTATAATGATACTGTGGGTTCAAAAAATACCCAGCTGCATGTATAGGGCGATGGAGTTGATTGTTCCATCTTTCATCAATGATTGCCCAAATGGGCCCATACTTAGCCACTTTATCCTTGTATGCCCTCTTTATTTGCTCCTTTGCTTGATCCATAGCCTCATAAATGAAGCCCATAGCCAATCTTTCCCCATCCACCAACCGCAACACCTTAACTAGTGGCTCAGCAAGCTTCACAATCTTTGTTGAATTTCTCCAAAATATTTCTTCATTAACTTTCTTTTTCAATTATTTGCCTTCCTGTTTGTGAGACCGTTGGCTTTGATTCCATTCTTCACTGGAAAATATCTTTTGTAAGTTTCTATGTTGTGAAATCATAGAATGCAATGTCAAAAAATGAGTAGCAAATCTAGTGATGGCAGGCCTAATAATATCCCTGCCCCCTGTGTGTCTCCTCATAAGGCTCAAAATCCATGAATGATTATAGATAGATTTTGTTATGCTTTTGGCATGATCAATAATGTTTTCGACCCAATCTAATTTGCCAATATCCTCAAGCATGAGGTCTATGCAATGTGCAGCACATCGGGTCCAAAAGATAGTTCTGTGTTTTTCCTCTAACAGTTTATTAGCAAGAACGTAGTTAGAGGCATTATCTATGATGACTTGAACAACATTAGCCACCCCCACCTCCTCAACAACCTCATCCAATAGCTAAAACAACAATTGTCCATCTTTTACTGTTAATTTATGGTATGTTCTTTGCTTATAGCAGTTTACTTCTTCTTATTAGCCACTGTTTAGCAATCACATAAACATAAAGTAAAGTGTAGATAGAACATTAATAGATCGACAACAAACAAGCCAAACAAGAGACACAAGATGTGGCAACTAGCTAGGGACAAACCCCAATGCGGGGAAACACTTTGATCAATTCTTCTTTAATCTACAAGAGTTCAGTAGAGAGAAATAGTACAAATTCAGAAATCTATAATTTTATGACAACCGCAGTAAACCCTAACCAGCAAAATCAAATCTGGTCAAACAAGGTGAAATTGACCTTCAATATATTTGGTCAATTTCCCAGTCATCTAGTCTTCCAACAGCAAGAAGAAGCAGCCCTCAAACAACCCCAAAAACACAGTCAAACAACAGTCAACTATAATCAGCTTGTTGCCCCAAACTAGGGCAGTCAACCCTGGTCAAACCGTAGGTCATAATGCCTAGGTTTTTGTGCAAGAATTTGCGGCCTGCCTAGGAGAGGCAGCCACACCAAAACCACAGCCCTGAATTGCCCATGCTGGTCAACGTTGGTCAAAGAGATGACATGCCGCTTCTGCGTCCTCCAAATCTGCGTCTTCCTTGTCTCCTTGTTGCGTCGTCCAAAACTACGTCTTCCTTGTCTCCTTGTTGTGTCCTTCTTCTCCCACGTTCGCTGCTCCTTTTTAACCCAATGCTAAGGAGAGAGAGAGAAGAATGAGTGAGATGAGATGGTGAAATAGTGCCTCCACCTATCTTGTATTTATATGAGATATGCTAGGCATGTGTGCCACACATTTAGTTGTTGGTCGACCTTGACAATTTGTCAAGTAAATACAAATAAATTCATATCTCCATAAATACTTGTCGAAATCGGATGATCGTTAGATCAATCCTACACCTCTCGACGAGAGGAATCAAGGAAAAATATCAGCTGCCATAAATGAGATGACCGCATGGAGTTTGGCCCTAGTTGCCAATTTTAACACTCCCTCTCAACTAGGGAGAACTCCATCTGCTATTCTGTCTAACCGTCGGTACTATCTCTACCATCAAATGCATTGCCCTGCACTGTGCAGCTCTGCTATGCTCCGATGAACTATGAAGAAGAAATGATGGAGGATGTATCATACCATCCTCCACTGACCCAAAGTCAATCTCAGAGTGTGTCATACCACTCTCACTGATCCGAGATCAGTATCATTGATCCTAGATCAATGGAGGTCATCCTAGCATATGGAGTATGGTAGATACAACGATGCATCCATCGATAGTACTACTAATGGTCCCTAACCCCATTTCCCTACTCATTGATCAGATGAGAGGTACTTCCCATGAGTCCCAGACTGCATGGGTAGGATGCCTCAACAGGAGAACGAATCATCCTGTCCCAAAGTCACCACGGGGTATCACAGGGGAAGGTTGAATCTTTCATCCTGTACATAGCGCACCACTAAGGGAGGGTGAGTCGCCCTGTGGTCGCATGTCGCTCCAAGAAGTACCCCAAGTCCCTCAAAGCTCCCGGACTCAACGTATGCATCATACACGACCCTCACAAGAGGGCCTCTCAACGACACCAAGTTGTTCTCAAAAAGTCACGAATTTGACCTTTCCCAGGGGCTTCGTCAAAATGTCGGTGGCCTGCTCATATGTACCGATATGTTGGAGCCTTATTGCTCCCCGCTGCACCATATCCCAGATATAGTGGTATTTGATATCGATATGCTTGGAGAGATCATGAAATATGGGACTCTCTGATAAACGAATCTCGCTCTGATTGTCACACAAGATCACAGTAGTATCCAATGTGAATCCAAACAACGCACTAAAGAGCTTCCGCAACCAGACCGCCTCACAAGAGGCCATACTCGCAGCAATGTACTCTGCCTCAATAGTGCTCAAAGCCACCGACTTCTGCTTCCTGCTCATCCAGGATATCAAGGCAGATCCAAAAGGGAAACAGCACCGGGAAGTGCTCTTTCAGTCCACCACACTGCCTACCCAATCAGCATCTGTATATCCAAGTAAATCTCCGGCAGTGTATCTCAACCCATGAGTGATTGTGCCACGAAGGTATCTCAACAAATTATTGGCACCAATCCAATGTGTGGTGAGGCTCAACCATATGTTGACTCAACATGTTGACTGCAAAACATATATCCGGATGGGAGTTCCCCAAGAACATCAATGCTCCAATGAGTTGACGATACTCGGTAGCATTTTGTAAAACAGGTCCGGCAGCACTACCGATTAACTTCTTGAAGTCAGGCTCCATCGAGGTAGTCACGGGCTTGCAGTCCACCATACCAAATCTCTCCAATATCTTCACCACATATTTTCCTTGAGATAGGAAAATCTCCCCTGGCTTCTGCCAGGCTTCCAGTCCTAGGAAATAGTGTATCAATCCTAGGTCCTTCATCTCAAACTCAGAAGCCAACTCCCTCTTACATTTGTGAATGAGAAGGTTTGCACCTTTCAGAAAGAGGTCATCAACGTATAGCACCAGTATGAGAGGTTTATCATCTTCAACCTTTAAAGTAAAGGTTAGGGTCGGCTTCACTCCTAGTGAATCCCAGCTTCATCGAGTAGTTATCGATACTCTCATACCACGCTCGGGGTGCTTGCTTCAGCCCATAGAGGGCTTTCTTCAACCTGCACACATGAGATTCCCGACCATGATTCTCAGCTCCTTTGGGTTGCTCCACATAGAGTTCCTCTTTGATCGAACCATGCAAGAATGCGGTCTTGACATCCATCTGATGTAGGTTCCATCCTTGCGAAGTAGCCAGGGCTATGATCGAGCGAATGGTGGTATATTGGGAAACAGGAGCAAATATCTCGTCATAGTCTATACCTTCTTTCTGAGAGAAACCACGAGCGACAAAACGAGCCTTATACTTTTCAACACTTCCATCAACTCCATGCTTTATCTTGTAAAGCCATTTTGAAATGACAACTGCTTTGTCCTAGGGTCTGGGGACCACATCCTAGACATTGTTTTTCATGATGGACTCATATTCCTCAGTCATAGCATCCTTCCACACTTGATGCTTGACAGCTTCTGCAAATGATGAAGACTCATTTTGGATGATCGTGCTCATGATGGTCAAGTATCCCTGATACCTGGTTGGCTTCTTACTTTCATGGAAAGTCCCTCTAGGTGCAATGTGTCTTTTGGCATCATCAAGTGTCCCCTTGAGCCATGAAGGCCTCTTCCTAGAAGAGGAAGGCTCTTGCAAAGGGGGATCAATAGGATCCATAGGTTCTTCCACATCGGGCATTGTCTCATCTTCCTTTTCCTCCAGTTTCCTGGTGTCAACTTCTTTAGATTCCCTTAGAGTAGGAAGATTGTCAACTTTGTTAAGAGCCATATCTTCGTCAAAGGTGACATCATGGCTAATCTCGACTTCCTTTTGACCAGCCAGATAGATTCTATAGCCCTTAATATTTTCTCTATAGCGCACAAAGATTCCTTTCTTTCCAGATGAACCCAATTTATTCCTTTTCTCTTTCGGCATATGAAAATATACAGGACTTCCAAAAATTCTAAAATGAGATATGTCAGGTTTCTTACCAGTGAACATTTCTTCGGGAGTCTTGGAACCCAATGCTTGATGAGGGCATCAATTTTGCACATATACGGTGGTATTCGCAACTTTGGCCCATAGAAACTTCATAAGCCTTTGATCATGGAGTATAGCATGGACAGCATCCACAATCGTATAATTCTTCTTTCTCGCCACACCATTTT
The DNA here is from genome assembly GCA_031772625.1 of Pinus tabuliformis. Taxonomy (NCBI): domain Eukaryota; kingdom Viridiplantae; phylum Streptophyta; class Pinopsida; order Pinales; family Pinaceae; genus Pinus; species Pinus tabuliformis. The sequence goes on along the minus strand of CM062818.1, from coordinate 627,341,142 downwards.
GCTCGGGAGTATATGGTGTTGTAGTCTCCCTCTTAATGCCAGCCTCTTTGCAAAAGTCATGGAACTCATTGGATTCATACTTGGTCCCATTACCAGTCCTCAAGATCTTGATCTTCTTTTCGGTTTGATTCTCGATCAAGGCTTTGAAGTGACGAAACCAAGAGAACACTTCATCCTTCTTTTTCAAAAAGTATATCCAAGTCTTGCGAGAATAATCAGTTGTAAAAGTGAGGTAATATAAATATCCTCCCAAGGATTTCACAGGCATCATACCAGATATGTCTGAGTGAACCAACTGCAATATATTGGAGGTCTTGCTATGGCTTGAGGGGAATGGTCCCCTATTAAGCTTTCCTTCAGCACATCCCAGATGTACACTTTCTTGCTCTATTTTGAACTCAGGCATTCTTGTCACCATTTGTCTCAAATTCGGGTAGAGCTTTATAATGAAGGTAAGCAAACCTCCGATGCCATAGTTCAGACTGAAAGGATGTGTCACAAGACATGACACCCTAGCAGACTTCCTCCGACCTGATATAATGAATCAACTCGAAACCCAAGAGTGCAATCATCTTTAAGTTTCTTTTTCCATACACGTACCTTGCCATCGATGAAGGCCACCTTGTAGCCTTTGTCTTCCATTGCAGAAATGGACACCAGATTCTTTTGAGATCAGGTACATATAGGACTTATTGCAAATGAATTGTATTACCTTGATTCAATTGAAGAGTGACATTCCCTACGCCTTTCACAGGATATTGAGTTGTCCCCAAGAACAATTTCCAGGTTGGTCTCCTTCTCTATCAGATTAGAGAGAGTTTCTTTGTAACCAGTGAAGTACCTTGAGGCACCACTATCAATAAGCCAATTTCCCAGCGAGTCTGGGGGAGCAGTAGTAGAGAGGGCCACTGGTAGATAATATTCATCTTGCTTATTGTTAACAACGTTAGATTCATACCTAGAGTTTCTTGCCTTCTTGGAGGGTTGCCCACTTCCTTGATTTCCGACATTCCTTTCGCCATTGAACCTGCCATTCCTTTGATTGCCTCGGGACTGATTTTGATCATCGTCATGATGTGGGTCCCTTTTATCAGGGCACTCCCTAGCATAGTGGCCCATTTTGTTGCAATTGTAACATCGTCCTTTTCTTCCACCATTTGGTCTGGCCTTTCCTTTGGATTTAGCCCAAGAATTGTTTCTCCTTTTAGCATGAGAGGAGAATGCAGCGAGATTGCCTCTAAGCGCAGACATTTCTTGCTTTTCCATCCTAGTTTCTTCTTGAATGCATCTTGCCATCAGTTCCTCAAATGCTGGGATTACATTATTGTTGAGAAGAGTGGTCCTGAATATATTCCATTCAGATGGGAGCCCCCGAGAGTTGTGATAGTCATTTCCCTGTCAGGAACGACTTCCCCAATTGATAGGAGATCATTCTTGATCTCGGTGATCCTTAAGAAATATGTTTGCATACTCTCATCTTTGCCCTTCTTAATTTCCTTCAGCTTATTTCTAAGGAACAAAATTTGATTTGCATCATTAACTTTAAATAAGCTGACCAGTCTATCGTAGATTTCCTTGGAGGTGGTCAGCTTGGAAACATAGGCCACCAGGCGTTTGTCAATAGAGCCTCGGATGATCTTCTTTGCTTTGACTTCTCCCCTGGTCCACTTGTTCCTAGTAGTAGCGGAAGCATTTGATGGAGGCTCAACGATTTTGCCTCTCACATGGTCCCACACTTCCTGCTCTTCTAATGTCAGATCGAGAGACATCTTCCATCCGTGATAGTAAGACTTCTCACAAAGCTTGTCTTCAGCGGGGAAGTGTCATAAGGACCCCATGAAGTTTTTGAGATTGCTTCAACAGCCTTCGGTGATTTCTCTTTCTCTTGCTCTTTCTTGGGCTTTGTCTTCACCTCAGCTCTAATACCATGTTAATTTATGGTATGTTCTATGCTTATAGCAGTTTACTTCAATTATTCTTATTAGCCATTGTTTAGCAATCAAATAAACATAAAGTAAATTGCAGATAGAACATTAATAGATCGACAGAAAACAAGCCAAGACAAGAGACACAAGATGTGGTGGCTAGCCAGGGACAAACCCCAATGCGGGGAAACCCTTTGATCAATTCTTCTTTAATCTTCAATAGTTCAGCAGAGAGAAATAGTACAAATTCAGAAATCTATAATTTTATGACAACAGCAGTAAACCCTAACCAGCAAAGTCAAATCTGGTCAAACAAGGTGAAATTGACATTCAATATATTTGGCCAATTTCCTGGCCATCTAGTCTTCCAACAGCAAGAATAAGTGGCCCTCAAACAGCGCCAAAAACACAGTCAGACAACAGTCAACTGTAATCAGCCTGCTGCCCCAAACTAGGGCAGTCAACCCTGGTCAAACCGTAGGTTAGAATGCCTCGGTTTTTGTGCTAGAATTTGCGGCCTGCCTAGGAGAGGCAGCCACACCAAAACCACAGCCCTGAAATGCCCATGCTGGTCAATGCTAGTCAAAGAGATGACATGTTGCTTTTGCATCCTCAAAAACTGCGTCTTCCTTGCCTCCTTAATGTGTCCTTCTTCTCCCACATTGGTTGCTCCTTGTTAACCCAATGCTAAGGAGAGAGAGAGAAGAATGAGTGAGATGAGATGGTGAAATAATGCCTCCACCTATCTTGTATTTATATGACATGTGCTGGGCATGTGTACCACACATTTAGTTGTTGGCTGACCTTGACAATTTGTCAAGTAAATACAAATAAATTCATATCTCCATAAATACTTGTCAGAATAGGATGATCGTTAGATCAATCCTACACCTCGCGATGAGAGGAATCAAGGAAAAATGTCAGCTGCCATAAATGAGATGACCCACATGGAGTTTGGCCCTAGTTGCCAATTTTAACATTTACCTTATCAGATGCATCAACTGATTTTATAAACATGGTTCTCTGTGGGCAGAAGATGAGAAAGTTTATTATGGTATGGTTCCTTTGATCAGTCCATCCATCTGACATGATGGCACATCCTGTTCTTGCCCATGAGTCCTTGAAATCTTTCAAATACTCATTAATGGAGGCAATTTCTTTCTACAAACGATACCCCCTTATCTCATGCATAGTAGGGCCTTTGAAGCCTTTCCAGCAGCATGTATGGCATCAAACATAGGCTCATAATATGGTGAACGGGAAGCATTGAAGGGGATATCAGCGTCATACCACCATCTACATATGTAATCACAAGCAGTCTCCCTCAATTCTTTCTTCCAATGGTTATCTAAAGCAATGTTTTAAAACTCCTACTCCAACTCCAACTCGGCCGAGGGTCGACTCCGACTCGATTTCAGTGACTCGGTCGTTGTAAAAAATACATTAAATATTTTTTTATATAAAAAACATAATTTTAAAGATTTTCATTCATGTTTCCAAACACACAACAATAGAATATAGATAAAAGACAACATATGATCAAAGTAGGCTTGTGAATATATCCATTATATCAAAAATTAAAATGGCACCCAGTGCACTGTCCAATACATACATGATGATGATATAGAGATAAAACAAAAACACATAACCAAGGAGCCTAGAAATGGCCTCTACAACAAAAGTAAATTGTGACCAGTACCACTGGCTAGTGGTTACTGCTAGAGGAGCCAAGATCATCTGGATCAACCACTGGTAGCATATTTACATGCTTCATAGTTTGTAACTCGTTTTTAATCTTGTACCCTCATCAATCATCTTAGACCATCTCACCAAGATGGATGTTAATAGATGTATTCATGAGAAGAACTATAAAAGTAATTTGTATGTGACACAGTCCGAATCAAGATATAGGATCCCTAACGCCAAAACTTCTGCATCCACATCTTCATGCAGTCATGACAAACCCATCTACACCCCATAGAATATTTTGTGGCTATTCTCTAGTTTTAGGATCCCTTGGGGCAACTTCAAGTTTATTCCCATCAACTTTGTAATATGTATAAAGATAAACTGCCATCTTCCAAGAGAGAGTTGCACCTATAAACATTCTAACTACGATCACATGTCTGATCAGCATTTCAATTTCATGTGCCCTCTTTATTACACGGTTCTCAGATAGTATCATTGTTTACTTCGAAATTCACATTATTCCTTGAGGAATTTTATACCATGAAGGCAACAGATGTCTTGCTCCATTCTTACAGAAGATTTCATGTTCTTGGCAAAAAGTTCACAACATTAGATCCTCTCAAATTGCCAGCGCCAGACTCATCACTTTCCATTTTCAAGCACTAAACGATTCATGCCACAGGAAGCCGAGTGAACAAGTAAACAACCTATGAAAACAGTTAGCTAATGTGGAATTCATGTGTCCACCAGCGTTTCACACAAATCTCTTCAACAAAAAGCAAGTAAAAAAAAAATCGTTGTTTTTTTGAGTTTTGAGGCAACTGTTACCGAGCCGGCCGAGTTGTCTCTAATGTGGAATTCATGTGTCCACCAGCTTTTCACACAAATCTCTTCAACAAAAAGCAAGTAAAAAAAAATCGTTGTTTTTTTGAGTTTTGAGGCAACTGTTACCAAGCCGGCCGAGTTGTTAGACAACTCGGCCGGCTCGGTAAAAACCTAGCCGAACAAACCGGTTTGATGGCCGAGTCGACCTGGTGAGGGCTTGACTCAGACCAACTCGGCCGAATCGGTTCCGAGTCGGCCGGTTCTTAAAACAGTGATCTAAAGTGGGTCGCAAAGTTCTACTAGCTTGAGGACCATGTGCATCTGATGGAGAGGAGGGTGTGACAGTGAAATAACTTTTGATATTCATATCACCCTTCTTTTTCATTTTACCCTTACCCTTTTCTTGAATAGACTCCAAAGAGGGAGAAACATATTGGAAGGGGTTCGATGCATCAGTACAAGGGATAGAGGAAGAACCCTCAAAATCAAAATGGGGGTTGGTAGCCAACATTTTTTGTATATTCTTCTTCTTCCCAATTTCAGCCTCTAACTCTTTTTGCTTAGCCTTTTCCTCTTTAAACTTCTCAACGTTGGCTAACAAATCCTTCCTAATCTCCTCAATTTCTGGTGATTCACATGGAGTAATTTGGCCTCTAATCCCCGCCAAGTGTTGTTTCAACCTATTAATGCCCCCAGGACCTTCCTTAATTCTTCTATGGCAAAATTTGCAATGCATTTGACTATCAACCATTTCAACATATGCCCAAGCAACTTCTTTCACTTTAGGTGCCATTTTTGGACTTGGAAATGAAAGGAAAAATCTAAAAATGAAAACAAAACAAAAAAACATTGCTTCAATGTTTATTTCTTTCACAAAAAACACTCTTTTCAATTTCCAGATTTGCACAAAAAACTAAATAAGCAAAAACAGATTTTTACAAGTAAAATAAAATACCTCTAGGCACAAACTGCCTCCTCAAGGTCGCTCCAACAAACCAACTCCTCAACCCTGCTCCAATGGCTGCCCAAGAAGCTCCTCACTACTGCTACAATGCTTGCCCAAGACTCCTCATTTCTACTCCAAAAACAAACACCACAACTCCTCACAAACTATCACTCAAATTCTCACTCAAATGCAATGAGATGGTTGTGAGGAAATGAGAGGGGTTGGTTGGGTTTTATAGGGTTTAGGAGAGGGGAATGGACCCCAAAGAACGTAAAGGCAAATTAGAAATGGGTTTGGGGTCCCCAAAAGCAATTTTCAAAAAAGCAAATCGATGTTCTCGCTTTTTCGGGCCGCTGTCACCGCGCCGGCCGAGTAGGCTCGGACTGGGCCGAGTCGGCCGAGTCGTTAGACAACTCGGCCGGCTCGGTAATAACCCGGCCAGCCATTATGGTTCAAAGGTCGAGTCGACTCGATGGGAGCATGACTCGAACCAACTCAGTCGAGTTGGTTTCGAACCAGTTGTTTTTTAAAACAGTGGTTTAGACTCAACCCACATGTTTTGTCATGCTGAAATAAATCTCAGTAAGCATCAATTGTAAAGATTCAAAGAGTATTACTCTTTCTCACTTTCCTATCAGCTGAAAATTAACACATAATTTTTGCAAGCATTCACATGTGAGACATTAGTTTTTTTGGTCAAGGTGACCCCGGAAATACCCCACAGCCTCTTGGGGAAAACAAGTCTTCAAAGGAGGATTTTATTGCTTGAGAAAATTAATCCAAGTACATAAAATAATCCAAGTACTTATCTCCCTTAGCAGCTGAAGCATTAAATGCAAATCTGGAAATTTGTGCCCACTGATATTTTTCAGGTTTTCACAAAATTTTAGCCCAAAAAAATTCTGCACTTTATCACAGCTCAGATCCTCGATTTCGGTACCCAGAATTCCTCCTCAATCTGTGCCAAATCTGCCTCGAATTATGTGCTGATAGGTGACTGCAGTGCCTCAAAAGTCGTGCCAAGTGATAGTTGGAACCCTCCTCGAAAATCATGTTGCTTGTAGCAGCGATTTCGAAAATTTTGCCTCAATTTTCAAGCCATGTCAGTGCAACAACTTCCCTTGAATTTTGTGCCCAGGTGCCTTGAAATTCGTGTTGCAATTTGGTTGTTATGTTTCTCGATTTTTGTGCCTCCCCTATAAATCCAAGTTGTTCATCCTCGATTTTTGTGTTGCCTCCTTCCCCTCGAAATTTGTGCCCTAGCTCCTCTCTCCTCCTTGGAATTCGATCCCCCTTCTCTTGCTACGAATTCTCCTTGAAATTTTCCTTCTCATCCTCTCTCAAGTGTGAAGTGAAGAAAGAGCTTCCCTTTTCTCCTTTTGTCTCTTAGAAAAGATTGAATCCCCAAACCCAAGATCCAATGGATGAGATTTAATCTTCAAATCTCAAGATGTCTGATTGAAATTAACTCTCTCAATTGACCCCCTTCAAATCTTAGTACCTTTTTTCATGTTGTGTACATCTTTCTATTTTTCTCATAAAGTGATTTTTCATCTCACTTTAATATTAGGAAAATACACTATGTACTTTACACATAAAGTCACTTTATAAAGTACAAGTGACTTTAATATTAGAAAAAGTACATGGTACAACATTTTTAAGTATCTTTTCCACCCATGACCAATGTTGCACGAAGAAACCCAGGATCCAATGGATGAGATTTAATCTTCAGATCTCAAGATGTCTGATTGAGATTAACTCTCTCAATTGACCCCCTTCAAATCTTAGTACCTTTTTCATGTTGTGTACATCTTTCTATTTTTCTCATAAAGTGATTTTTCATCTCACTTTAATATTAGAAAAATACACTATGTACTTTACACATAAAGTCACGTTATAAAGTACAAGTGACTTTAATATTAGAAAAAGTACATGGTACAACATTTTTAAGTATCTTTTCCACCCATGACCAATGTTGCACGAAGAGGGGACGAAGCGGGGACGCGGAAGCGTCATTTTCCAAAAATCTAGGAAGTGAAGCATCTGCGGAAGCATCTACTATATATATATATATATATATATATATATATTTGCATTTATACTCAAAACAAAGTTACAAACATCCCAAATACCAAATTAGTTGTAGAAGACATGAAAACATGCATATTTTTGCATAAATCAAGATAGATATGGCATCCATGATTCCGTTGTAGTTACTAGTATGTACATCAACCATCTATATTCTAGCGATTACAAACATACATCAAATTTTTAAGCATATTATAAAACATAAAACAAATAAGCATATTATAAAACATAAAACATAGAGCAAATTATGATTTATCTAGCAAGTGAGCAACTGTCAACATTTGTCATGTCCAAAATTCAAATAATAATGTTTACAAAATATGTCACTTGGTCACCACCAACTTCCAAGACAAAAAAGGTTCAAAATTCAAATTCACAAGCCTACAAGTATAATGAGTAATCTATGACAAAAGTAGTAAATTGTGAATATATCTACTAATCTCTCCTCCTTCCACCACGAAGAGAACGTGGAGGCTCGGGTGGCCTCCACGTGGTGGCAATGAAGAAGATGGTGCTTGTGGAAGTTGTGGCAGTGGCACTGTAACTGATGAAGAAGAACCCCATGCTATTAGGAACCAAGGGACTAGATGGCGGTGGGGGTGGCATATCAACACGATCATCATCATCCTGAAATTGCTCAAAAAATTCATGCAAAAAACAATAACACTAGTTAATAAAAAAATTAAAAACATGAATTAGAGAAATGCTTTATAAGGAAAATTCATACCACAATGGACATACCTGGATAAGAGCATCCTCTAATTGCTCTAATTGCAACAGTCCATCCTCCAAATTGGGTTCCTCTGGATTCTTGTCCCAAATCAACAGGTCTTTATTAGACTTTGCATCTTTACAGTGATGGGACAACAATCGCAAGTTGTAATGAACATAAACCAAGCTCTCTACCCAGTCTAAACTCAACCTGTTCCTTTTAACACTGTGGATGAAAGAATAAGAGCTCCAACACCTCTCTGCAGAAGAAGTGTTTACCACATGTGATAGCACCCACAATGCCAAAGTCTCCTTCACTCCTCCAAGCTCTCCTCTCTTCTCCTCTCTTCTCCTCTCCTTTCCTCTCTTCTCTTCTCCTCTCCTCTCCTCTCTTCTCTTCTCCAACTCTCATAAACTCAAAGTGAGCAAATGAGGAATGAATGGGGGCTTTATTCCCTTCATTCCTCACCCTAACCTCACCCACCCCCTTTATGCCAAATCGGCTAAAATTTAAACAAACAAAAAATCGCATTTCTTCCCTTCGAGCGACGCTTTTCCGAAATCGTACGGAACCGTACGGGAAGCATACGCTTCGCCCTCCGAAGCGCCACGCTTCGTACGGTCGAAGCGTCATATGAAGCGTGCTTCGGAGATTCGGAAGCGCGCTTTGGAAATTTCCAGGAAGCGTCCAAAACAGGCAGAACCGCACTTCCGAATTTTGGAGTCGCACTTCCAGGGACGCTTCCTGTACGAATCCGTACGGGACGCGCTTCGGGCCTTAGAACCGGGTTTTGGGGGGGGGACGCTTCCTGCAACATTGCCCATGACATTAATTTAACTCATAAATGTCACCAAGACAAAAGTTATTAATGTGTCTACTAGGCTAAAAGGGATAAATGCCTAGTAACACCTCTCCTTGTATTTCCAACAGAGCGGAGAGGAGCGAGATATATGGTGTCCGGAAGCGGAAGCATGCAACAAAAATCAGGGTTTCCCATGTAGTGCCACTCCTAAAGCCAGTAGCCATTAGAGGAGATTCCACGGGATTAAGATACAAGATTAACCACCAAGTTGGGACAAGGGAACAAGGGTACACTCCAAGCCCATTTTTTCTGCCAAATCCCCACACTAATCCATGTCCAAATGTGTCCAAGAAAAGCACGCATAAACACCCAATTACATAATGAAAAGCCATACTTTCGGAGTTGGAAGGCCCACCTTCAAACATACAATCATAAAAAATGCGCGAGGGCACATAGTGACTAGCTCAGGTGGCGAACAATCATAACAAATGGGCGAGGGCACAAGTGGTTGGCTCGGGCAGCAGAGGATGGTTGCATATCAAGCTATCTAGTAGCTGTAAGGGGTCATTGGTAGTCAGCTGAAAACAAATCTAGGAGAAAACTTCTCCTATAGGAGTCATCCACTGGTGGTGGATAACATGGCCGAAGAATATGAATCTATCATGAAGAATGATGTATGGGAAGTGGAACGAGATTCGAAGAGAAGTTTGTAGTGACTTCTAAATGGTTGTACAAAATTAAGCATGGTGCAAATGGAAGTATCGAGAAATATTAAGTGATATTTATGGCTAGAGGATTCTCCCAAAAAGAGGGATAGGATTACGATAACATATTTGCACCTGTTTCTTGCTACACTACTATTCGATCTTTTGTTGCCCTTGCTACTAGCCAGGGATGGAGACTTCACCAAATGGAAGTGAAGACCACGTTTCTACATGCCATACTTAAAGAAGAAGTATATGTTGTGCAACCACAGGGCTTTGAGGCGCAGGACAGGAAGACTCATGTGTATCAGTTGAAGAAAGTACTCTATGGATTGAAGCAAGCCCCAGGGCTCGGTATGCCTGCATTGATAGCTATTTGATGAAGCTTGGATTCACAAGGAACAGTGTTGACCCGAACCTCTACTTCAAAGTTGTCCAAGGTATACCCCTAATTTTGGTTTTATATGGAGAGCCTCTTATTCTCAAGTGTGAGTGGGAGCCCGCCTCTAAATTTGAGATGAACAACCCTGGATTGATGCACTACTTCCTAGACTTAGAGGTGTGGCAGAGACCTAGTGAGATTTTCCTTTCTCGAGGAAATTATGTTGTCAAGCTACTAGAGAAATTTGAAATGGTAGAATGTATGTCCATGGCCACACCGATGGGGATAAACTTCAAGAAGATATGTGGAGAAGTTGGAAGACCCGATCTGGCAAATACCTCTAAGTATCGACAGTCGGTAAGGGCACTGATGTTCTTAGTGAACACGAGACCAAACATATATTTTGTTGTCAACACTCTGAGTTAATTCATGACTGAGCCTCTACATGCACACTGGGTTGTTACTAAGCATGTGTTGAGATACTTAAATGGAACTCTTAATCTTGGTCTGAGATATATTGTCAAAGATGTGAGACTAGATGGATACATTGATGTTAACTGAGCCAAAACTATTATTGACAGGAAGAGCACATGAAGGTTTTGTTTTAGCCTGGGATTTTCCATGACATCTTAGATGAGCAGGAAGTAGAAGTTCGTTGCCCTTAGCACAGCTGAGGCAAAGTATATTGCTACTAGCATGGCTAGTTATCAATACTGTTGAGGAAGCTCCTTGGAGAGTTGTTTGAGCAAGTTCTAGATACGACCGTAATATATTGCAACAACAAGAGTGGGATCTGTCTGGCAGAGAATCTCATGTTCCATGACAAGTCCAAGAACAATGAGATTAGTAATGTTGCACGAAATGCTCCCCCCCCTCCCCAACCCCCCAAGGATCCAAACCAGGAATCGCGTCCTGTACGGATCTGTGGGGGATCCGCAATTCCGAACTTTGGAACCACAGATCGGGTCAGCAAAGATGGATCCTGGAAATTCGAAACTATGTTGACCCGATATGCGGTTCCGGATTAGCAAAAAATTACCTTTCAATCAAGTCAAAATCATTGATTAAGCATGTTAAGCTTTTTCTACCATATTTCAAGGCTTGGATTACGTAGTTTGATCAAAATTGAGCAACATTGACTAATATTCCTAAACAATCAAGGTAGAGGGAAAGACTAGGCAAGAGGAGAAGATTCTAGATGATTGATGCATCTAAATGGTTGATGCTCGAATAATTAATCATTAATGTACAATGGATGCCAGTTCTATCTTGATTTATGTACAAATATGCATGTTTGCATATCTTCTACATCTAATTTGGTATTTTGGATTTTTTTAATATAAATGCAAAAAATATAATATATATATATATAGTAGATGCTTCGCTTCCTAGATTTTTGGAAAATGACGCTTCCGCGGATCCGCTTCCAAAAAACATTCCCATTTCCTCCCTGCCTCGTGCAACATTGGGGATTAGATATCTATTGAAGTGAGCGCTCCCTTCCAGCAGTGGGGGTTGGATTTCATTGGGGAAATTCATCCCGCCTCTTACGGACAGCATAGGTGGATCCTTACAGCGACGGACTATTTCACAAAATGGATTGAGGCAGCCCCTACCAATCAAGCGACGAACACGGTAATCATTTCATTTCTCGAAAATAACATATTGTCTCGCTTTGGTTGTCCAAACAAATTAATCACTGATAATGTAGCAGCTTTCAAATCGAAAAGGATGGTAGAAATTTGTCATAAATATCATATAATTTTGGGTCATTCAACTACCTACCATCCGCAAGGCAATACATTGGTGGAATCTTCGAATAAATCTTTGGTCAACATCATCAAGAAGTTGCTGGAAATAAAAATAAGAAGAGTTGGAACAAGAGGTTGGTCCACGCGCTTTGGGCAGATCGGATCAGTCAGAAAAAGTCTATTGGTATGTCACCGTTTGAGCTGGTTTATGGAGTGGACACAGTATTTCCCGCTTCTCTTGTTGCCCCGGTGGTCAAACTTCTTCAGGAGGCTGGCAGTGAGGAAGATCCCATGCAGAGAACGCTGAATCAAATGATCCACTTGCAGCAAACAAGAGAAGAAGTTTTCAATAACACATCCAAGTTGCGGGAGAAGATAAAGAAAATCTATGACAGAAAAGCAAAAGCGGATAAATTTCAATTGGATGATGTGGTGCTGAAGTGGGATGCAAGGAATGAAGAGAAAGGCAAGCACGGAAAGTTCGAAAATCTGTGGAAGGGTCCTTTCAAGATTGCAGCATATAGGGGGCAGAATGCCTTTCTTCTGAAGGAAATGAACGGGGAAGACTGTCCTGGAGGGCCAATCAATGGTCGGCTGCTCAAGCGGTATCACTGTTGATCTATCAACGCTGCTTCCACTGTCATTGTAAATACCATTTTTATTTCAGTTTGGTTTCAGTCTGTAAAGTCAATTTTTTGAGTTATTTCAAGGTCAAGTTTGAGTCAATTTCTTGGTTATTCCAGTTGTATAAATAAGTCAGAGTCTTGTGTTGTTTATTAAAATGATGACTCCATAGCCCAATGGACAAAAGGCGCTGTCTAGCTCCTCCAGAGATCTGTTGTTCTTGGCACCTCCAAGAAGCTACCATCCCCCATTGGAGCCAATGTTAGAGTCGGTCTGGTCAGCCCTCCGTCAGAGATCAAAACTCTTTGTGCATTTCAATTTTAGGTGTCCCGCTCCATTCACTCAGCTGCATTTCGCTAGGGACATGCCATGATCTGACGGAGAAAGTCATGCTACTCATTTTCCCTCATGTCTGGCCCCTGCTAGTTCAGGTCTCGGTCCATAATCACTGAAATTCATGATAGTCAAGGTCTGGTCATATTACAGGACAAAGTCATTTTTATTGTTGGGTCTAGGAAATCATCAATGTGGTCTTTGAAAAACATGTCCAGAACAAGCCATGCAGGTCAGAGGGAGGCCCTACACAGCGATGGTTCCGAAAGCTTCATCATCACCTGAAGAGACATCGACTCTTCTTCAAAACTCTGTTTTGAAGAAAAGTCAAACAAGGTCAACTATGACAAAATTTTCCAAAAAATCGCCAGTTGACTTTTTCAGATGCAGTCATGGTTTTCATGGCCAAATGCCTAGTCACACAGTCCCCGCAAAGAAATGCCAAAAATTTCATCATGAGAGCCAAAATTTCAAAGAAAAATGAAAATCAGGGTGTTTTAAAGTCAATGAAAAAAGTGCAAAACATAAACATTAGAAAGTGGGTTTTCAAAGAAGAAAAAATCAAACCCATCTCTCCCAAACCTATATATACATGTTGTGGCCCAAAGCAAAACCATTTGTGCTCTTGCAAGCTTGGAGAGAAGTTCCAAAGGTGAGAGAGCGAAATAGTGAAGAGTTTGAGTGAGTGAGAGGTGGTGTTGGAAGGCGCGGCGCATACACCAGGGAGCACGGCGCACACAGAGGGCGCAGCGCACACGCAGCCTGCCCGCCATTCAATTTTCTCAAGGGCGCGACGCACACCCAGTGCATGGCGCACTGGGCTTGGCGCGCGACACACACAGCCAGGGGCCTAAAAAATAGTGCAAATCATTCCAAATCTCGGTGAAGGCTAGCAAATCAAGAGGTAGGCCCTGTTTACACCTCTCCTCTCTCAAATTTGTCAATGATTTGGTGTGCATAAGATGTTTAAACGGTGCCCCAAAAGCACAAGGTCGACCATGAAAAATCATCAAGAAAAACGATAGATGGGGATGCAAAAATGTGATGATGAGCACCAAGGTCTCACTCCCCTCCCCTTGTCCCCTCACTCCTCATCATTCCCACCTCCATTCCATCATGTTTCCTAAGGAAACCACACAAAACTGCCACTAAAACCCTCTCCCTTGTTTTTCAAGCAAATTTGTGCGAGTTTACAGTGCGCGGCGCACACACAAGGTGGCGCGGCGCACTGGGAGCCCGACCACAGTGCAAATTCGCCACTGGCGCGGCGCACAGACCTATATGCCCAAAAATTTACCAAATTGCCAAAATTTTTGTGAATAACCCTCAAGATTGGAGAGGTAGCCCAACTACCTTCACCATTGACATTTAAACTTGAAGAGGAATGTGAGTATGATGACCATGAATCAAATGCAAAAAAATTTTAAAAGTAAAACAAAGAGGACACAAAGAAGGTCAAGAAGCTAGGGTTTTGCTAAACTGACATTATTGCAAAAATATGCTCCTACCCTACCTCTATCAGCTAAATCCCCTGTAGCAATTTCCCTCTAATAATCACCCTAGCTCCACTGTAATCATATCCATTTGTTTCCTTTATTCCGATGGCTCAAATTATCCAAGTCCTACCCCGTCAACACCATACCCAAAACACTCCCAAATCCCTAATAAATTTCTCCTTTAAACCCCTATTCCCCTTTTCATCATTCCCCTCCTAACACTCCCCTGTTTTATTGTCCCCTTGGTGACAGATTTTCAAAGCATCTATTAGTTTCATTGGATTCAAAGGGCAGCATAAAACTCAGGGTACAAGCAGCAGTAATGGCATCAGAAAATTCATCAGAGTATGAGAAGGGGACCCACAGCGACACATCTTCAAGAGAGAGGGCCCATAGGAGACATCATCGGAGCAGCAGACATCTTAGCGATGAGCCAAACACCCTCACTGAGCTGCAGGCATGCCCACTTGCTATGTCTTGTTTCCAGCACTTGGCATGTTATGAATTTTGTCAAAGGGTGGCGAATGTCAAAGTCCATCATGAGTTGGCCCGCCTTTTTGCACTTCATCTACAGGGAGGCCAATCTGTCCTGGCTGGGGTCACTTTCACATTGACACTGGAAACCATATCAGTGGCAACAGGAATACCGAACATTGGGGAACAGTGGCATAAGAAAAAGAAGGTGGAGAGGCATCACTATGAGCCCTACATCAAGAACAACTATTTGAGCCAGCTCACCAGAGTTTTTCCATTCAGGTTTATGAGGGACGAGTATGCCCCACTCATGAGATTGATCATGAAGTATTTCAGTTGCGAGGGGAGGTTCTCGCCTTTATGCATACCATATCAGGTTGCTCATGCACTTCACCAGGGTGCGGATGATAAGCCTTCCATTCTTCATTTGCAACGACATTTAGAAGATGAAAAACTTCATGCAGCGCAAGACCCCTCGACAGCAGCGAAACAGTGTCTATCATTTTGCTCTCATCCAGATTTTGGTGGACCATCAGTTGGGATTGCAGGGTATTGCTTGGGAGGACTTCATCTCCCGTGACTTCTTCAGCGCACCACCGGTGGTATCAGAGGCAGAGCATGAGGTGAGGGGTCCTTCACATCAGTTTGAATGCCATGAAACTGCCACCATGCCAGTATACATCACATACCAGAAGGGCAGTAAACCATTGTTCGCAGCAGCAAAGCGAGTGTTATCTCCACCCGAGGTGGAAGGGGCCTCGCTTCCGTCATCAGCGCCACAGGAGCAGGGTAAGGGCAAGGAGCTAGTGCAGGAGGAAGGGCCATCAGGTGAGCAAGAGACCGAGTTTGTTCTCCTCCAGGATGATGAGACAGATGCAGAACCTACAAATGCTGAGCTGGGAGAGATCATTCAGGAGCAGCAGTCAGTGATTGAGAACCTATCCCTGGACTTGGAGAGGGCCAAGTGGAACGTGCAGTATCTAGAGCAGAGGAACAAGCAACTTGAGGATCGGCTAGCTGAGATAGAGTTGCAAAGGATCAAGGAAAACCAGCGACACATCCTTGCAGCACAAGGCAGACCTATGGAGCAAAGAGACGAGGACGGAGAGTATGTGTTAGAGAAAGTGAACGTTCACTTGGAGCAGCGGTTGGATAAAGCTAACAGGGAGAAAGACATGCTGAGGCGCATGACTCATCACTACCAGGCCCGAAACATGAGCTCCAAAGCAAGAATCAGGAGCCTAAAGGCAAAATTGAGCAAAGCGACAAAAGAGGCAAAGGAGGCAAAGGAGCAAGATCGGCTTCGAATCTTGGCTGAGGCTTCCTTGGCACAGCATAGCACTTCATAGGGAACCTCCAGCCCAAATTTCAAAAAAATTGGGCAAATTTTGGTCACAGGCAAATTTTTTGGACACAAAACAGGAAATTCCTCCCTGTGCGCCGCGCCACTGGCGCGACGCTAAAAATCTAGGACTCTAATCAAGGAACAGCTTGCATATTTGGATTCAGCATCGAAAAATACTACTACTGGTGTTCGGGCAAGAAATTTTGACAAGATCTGGGTCTCCTAAAGGTCAAAAAACACCCAAAAATGGCCTCTCTGCCACTTTTTTGACACACAGAAAGCAGTCTTGGGAGAATGAAGATTTGGAGGGGCAAATGAGCACCAAATTGGAAAATTCCAGTGGGGTTAGAAAGTAGACAGGACAGGCTTTCCAACAAGCCCACTTGGGCACATTTTGGACACCTGCAAGTGCCCCAAAACAGGCTCCAAAGTGGCGCGACGCACAAATAATTTGGCGCGGCGCACAGGGGAAAATACTGCCAATTTGCTCCCGTTTCGCGAAACTTTGAGTCACGACTTCTCCAAGTGGGCCCGGTCATCTACACTTCAGTTTTTTGGCACCAAAGGCAGCATTTAAAGAGTTTTCTCTCCAGATGGGCATCTATCCAAGTGGCAAAAGAATGCAAAGGGTCACCCCAGCCAAATGTCATGCTTGAGAGCGCTGCACCTGTAGCTGATGGTTGGCTCTCCATCTCCATTTCGTAATGATTTGAGTAACTTCCCAACCCTTGGGCATTCTATCTCTTCTCCACATATTCTATATATTGTATGCAAGTTATTTGCAAAGGGTTGGCTGGCTTGTAACTTCTAGGAGACTGTGGGAAAGAAACTCTGTTTCTGCACTGTGTATTTTTTGACAGAGAATTAATGAAAGGCAGCGTCTCTGTTTCATGAGATTCTTGTGGTTGTGAGTGTAGCAAATGTGTTCTTATGTTCCCTATGTATCTTGTTATGTTTCATAATTCATTTCATGTTTCATTTCAGTGAAATTTTCCAAGTGAGATTAGGTAGAATTCAATTTATATTGCTCTGCCTCTGGAAAAATTTCATGTGCAGTGTCACTCTTCTATTGAAAAGGATTCATGCGACCATGCCCTTTTCACTCTCTTCAGCAATCTTTCCATTCCGCGTCACCTTAAGCCAAAATTGCTACGCTTTCCGCCTACCTTGCCTCACGGAATAATCTGTTCCTTCATATTCGATTTTCTGTTCTTTGCTAAGCACCAGTCCCATATGCATCCCAGAAGCTCGGTCATTCATAAAATTGTTTACAAAATCCCTTTTCACTTACTAGCCTAAGGTAAATATTGCATATTAAGTCATCTCAGACCATTTTGCTTATCCATCCACTGAGCGTGACTCGGAGAAAGCCCTCTCCTGTTCTGGTAGGGCTAGCTACCAGACTGAGCGTGGTTTGTGGTTACCCTAATTTTTGCCTTCCTTCAACCTAAGGCAGATTTAGGTGCTAACATCAGGGACAAATTCCCTCCTTGGGGAAGCCTTCTTCACCCTAAGGAGACCCTACTTGCCCTTGGAAGAATTTAATTTGCACAAGGAAAAATCTTACTTTTAATGTGAAACCCTCATCTACACAAAAGTACAAGTCTGCCTGGGCAAGGAAATTCCACCTCATCAACCACATATAAATAGACCACATGTCACATCACTTGGAGGCATCTCATCACCTATTCATTCATCTTCTATTGTTCGACTACATCTGAAAATTGCAGGTCCGAGCTCACACAAGTGAAGACGAGAGAGAGGAATCTGTTGACTGTGTTGACTTTCTGTTTTGAGCCTTTGACCAGTGTTGACTTTTGGTGTTTGGACTTGGTTTGACTTTCATTGACTTATTTTTTTGGATCTGTTTGGAGGGCTGAGATGACTGACACCCTGACCAAGATTTTCTGAGCTATTTTACCAGCGTTGACTGCAGAAATTCAGATAGGGTTTCTGCAGGTCAATGTTTGACTTTAACCAGATCTTATGGGCAGAATTTTGGGACTGTTTTGACCGACTTTGACTGAAGGAAGAAGGCTGCATCTTTTGACTATTTGACCAAATCTTTTGGAGCAAAATCGACTGTTGACCGGGTTTGCATTGACTGCTGTTGACTTTGACCAGAAATTGCAGGTTTGACTTTTGGTCTTATCTTTGATTGGATATTGGATGGTTGGTTTGGATATTCAAGGCTTTGACCTTTTGACTTGTTATTGATGTACTTGGACTATGTATCTCTCTGATGAACATTTCATGACAATCTAATAGAAGAATTTGGAAAGGGCTTTCCCCCTTGTGAAGCTTTGACCAAACTACTGTGTCTCTATTGTTCTTGGTTGTCTTCTATTGTGCATTTGGTCTACTGTGTTATCTACAATTGCTTACCATCATTGGAAAATTGAATTTATTGGATTAAATGATTGCTATTGAAAGAAGAAATTGATGAAGTGATTGTTAGAGCATAGAACACTGGAAAACTAACTCAGTTGATCCATACAGTACACCTCTGCAGCATGCCCATAAAGTTTTACAGATCCATACAGTACCATACAGCCATGCATACGGACAGCAGGCAGTACATGCATACAAAAGGGCAACACAGCAACTGCTTCCGTTTTTTTCAATTTTTTGTGCACATCATAACTCTCTTCGTCAGGCTGTACACCTCAGGTTGGGGTGAATTTATCAACCGTACATCTGCCAGGTTTTAGCAGTGGCATAGGTTGCTTTGTAAGCTTCGATTAGTTGAATGATAAGCTGGTTTGAAGGAAAAAATTATGTGAATGTGTGTAATATATTTGCAGTTCTGCTAATTACTGTTTGTAGCTTTTTGTGGTTGTTGCAATATTCAGAAATTAATCTCTGAATTATTTATTTAACAGACTATTAGGACAACAGTCACCTAGCGTTGAAAACAATTACAGGCATCCAACAAAATTTCCATAAAAGAGATAAATAATATTATCGTATTTCTGATAACTATTATGAACCTGATTTCAAGTTTTAAAAACATGTCACTAACTTCAACTTTCTACAGCTATAAAAGAAATGCAGCAAGCAGTGTAAATTAAAATACCACAATGATGCCAATGAATGATATCCCAATAGTTCAAAATACATGTTTTAATCCTCTGATAGGGATATGCTGCAAATGAATTTATTTGATTGTGAAAACAATCATATGCCAGTTTTGTGATTGTTAGAAGTCTGGTTCCTAAAGGCTATTTAATAGTCAAATTTGTATCTATTCCCCAGAGCAGGAATATTTTCCTTACAAAATTATATAGAGATTATATTGATTAGTGAATAAGAGCAAATAAAGCAAAATTTTCACATTATGCATATATGTTAAATTTTCATGTTGTAAAGATGTTAAATGGACTATTTTATTCTTCCCACTGTAAGGAAGAATATGCTCATAACATAATCAACTGAACTCATACATCAATCAAGCAGACATCAGAATCACTAAAAGCCAGTATTGGACTAGAAAGTCATGAAATGAATGGACAAATTTATCTAATTTACCACAATAATATGAGTCGCATCAATGCCATAGGAGTTGCTTGTACTTTGGCTTTGCTGTCTTGCATCTGTATGAGAATGTTGACTTCCTGAGCCAATCAATTTTCTCAATAGAACACCATTTGTACAGAACATCAAAGATGAATGCTTTCCACCTTTTGACTCCAGTCTTATCTGTATAGGAAATGTACAAGAAACCATATGTCATGCCCACCTATCTATGTGGATATGACATCCAGCCATCTATTTACATTGACATATTCTTTAAGGCAAACTATTTTCTTTATAAGGCCAAAAACTATGTTTGTTATAAATCCATCTGTTACAAATGTAAATAATCAATAATTAAATAGTGGACAGTGATTAGTATACTGACGAGGTATGCCTGAAAAATGTATAAATAATGTACCATGAAATATGTTACATAAATGGTGCCAGGGAGAAAGAGAGGACAAAAATTGAGAATTTTGATCTAAGAAGTCACAACTAATTGAACTACAGACTACTTACCCTGACAATATATACAGTGAATTGTATTTAAAAGAATTGAATGCTTGTTAACGTTTCAAACAACTGAAATGTCCACTGCAATATAAGCTGCTACGAATTTTTAATCATAACTAGAAACAACATAACTATAGTGCCATCATTATCCTGACAGTTAAATTCATAAACCAACTCTATCTGGTAATAAACATAGCGATAATAACTCCAAATTGGTCAAACTTGCATACCACTTTGCAAAGCCAGATCAATATAAACAGAAACTGAATATAAATACTTGTGGAAAGATACAGTAAATCATCAAGGAAAGCAAATTCCAAGCAAAATCATATCAGGTCCAATTACAAATCAACCCTTAGGTACTTCATACCTGTAGAATTGAACAAAAACAAGCTTCTAGAAAAAGAAGTGAAATTACACAAAGCACAACCAAGATAATATGTGCAGGACAGAACAAAATTATGAAAGTCTCATAATTGATACATTTTTAAAAACGCTCTACAAGAGAACAATAAAAACAAATAATAACTTGATCATTTAAATGCAACTTTAGATATTTTAGCATTATACACAGCCAAAATAAGATATAAATGGGGGTCAAGAGCTCACAAATCAGTTTCTTGCACAATTATTCAATTTACACATCAAGACCACTGGAAGGAGCAAGGAAATGTGGTCGGTAACGCATAAAAATGGAAAAATGAAGATGAGAGTATGTCAGGGAAAAAAAACCAGCCGAGTTAGTAATTAATGCAATCTTTTCGAACTTTACTTATCAAGCATTAATTCATATTCCAGCATTGAAACATACATTACAACATAAACATATATGTTTGCTTTTGGGGTTACTCCAAAAGTGTTTTTGCTTGCATAAAAGAGCTCTAGGCCTTCTAGTCCCTTGGGGATGCTTGATCGACATGACAGATCAGTGTGACTGGATGCTTGACCTTGGATAGAGTGCTAGCATAGTGCATTTACCTAGGAGATCATCATCTTATGTGGCATGATGATTAACCCACTGGGTGTGTTGAGAAATTTAGGGCATCAATAGATAGGTGATTTCTCTACTTATGATAATTGCTTGTGATAGTCTTTTTACTTCTTGATTATGATCTTTTCTTCCTGAGTTATTATTGTCTTCTTTTCATCAAGACAATTACCAATTCATGAGCAATAAAGAGACAAGAGACACAGTGTATAGGCTTTTAGCCAAGGCCAAAACCTCTCACTCTTTGAGAGGAAAACCCAAACAAATTCTTCTTATAAAACCTTCAATTGACGAATACCAAGACCATGAAAAAGACCCTTGACACTAGAGCCCTTCCAAGACCAAGTCACAAGTCTCCTTGTTATGCAACCAGCTCAACATTGCTCTTCCTCCTCCTCTTCTCAGCTTCCTTCAGAATTTTCGGCCTCTTCTTGTAGGCCTGCAATACCTTTTCTTGACAACAAAAACCCTAGATCTGTTTTGGCTTCTCAAATAGTCTCCTCCTTGAGAGAGACTCTTCTCTTTCTAACTCTGCTTCCTTTAGCGAAGACTTCACTCAAACAAGATCACCTTTGTGACTGCAATCTTTCAACCTCCTTCTTGACAACTTTGGATTTGCAACTTTTGCACGTGTGAGAGTAAATTTAGACCAAAACAATCCACCAACGATGTCACTCTCTTCGCTATCCTTCCTTCTTCCTTCACTACCTTTAATCGTTCTTCTAAGATGATTTGCGCACTTGAGATAGATACTATATTCACCGAATTGATGTGCTCCAAATGAGGTTGAGCACTGCTATACAATGTTTTAAAACTCCGACTCCGACTCCGACTCCAACTCGGCCAAGGGTCAACTCCGACTCGGTATCGACTAGGCCGGCTTGATTTCAATGCCTCAGTTGTTGTGAAAAATACATTAAATATTTATTTTTTATAAAAACACATAATTTTAAAGATTTTCATTCATGTTTCCGAACACACAACATTAGAATATAGATAGAAGACAACATATGATCAAAGTAGGCTCATGAATATATCCATTATATCAAAATGGCACCCAATGCATTGTCCAATACATACACGATGATGATATAGAGATCAAAACAAAAACACATAACCAAGGAGGTTATAAATGGCCTCTACAACAAAAGTTTGTGACCAGTATTACTAGCTACTGCTAGAGTTGCCAACATCATCTGGCTCAGTGTTACTTGGGAGCGGGAGTGAAAGTGGGGAGCGAGAGCGAAAACGAGAGCGGGAGCGACAATTTCAGAAGCTCCTAGTTTGGAAGCAAATCCCGGAGGAGTTCGACAACCAATGTCACTAACAGCAAGGTACATAGAGGGATTGGTGCTCTTGATTAAATACGAGTTCCATACCCTAATACATGACAAAATTCAATGGAAACATTGCAATCCTCCAATCCTGAAATCCTGAAAAACTGATAAGTCTACTGGATTTTGAATGAAATCTAAAATTCTACTTTCTCCATATGAAATCCAATGAGGCCGGAACCACTCTCAAACATCTCGAGTCATTTCATGGTAATTTTAAAAATTTAAGTAAAAGGATGAAAATGAAGATTAATGAGAATGTCACTTTTACTTTAAGAATTTAACATTACCATCAAATTTGAATAGCATATCAATACTAGGAGAGGGGAATGGACCCCAAATAGCACTTAACCAATTTAGAAAACACCTTGGAGTCCCCAATTCCAAATTTAATGACTCGGCCGAGTAGATGTGGAAACGGCCAGGTTGACCGAGTCATCACTGACTCGGCCAAGTCATGCAATAACTCGGTCGAGTCAGTCATGACTCAGCTTCCTGAACTGGTTTTTCTGCGGGGTCATAAAATTCTTCATGACTTGGATCAACTCGGCCGTTTCGGATTCGATTCGGCCGAATTTTAAAACAGTCTTGCTGTATATAGCCATTTGTCCATGATAGTTAGGCCGACATGATCGCTTGGAGTAGGCCGACTTCATCTTCTAGATTTATCCTTTCATTGTAGGCCGACTTGAGTGAGGGCTAGTGACAAGGTCTTGGAGGGTGACTTACAAAGACAAATATGACTCTTTACAATGTGTAACATGCCTTCATTACATGACAATGACTCTTTAGACTTTTATGCCTAGATGACAATATCCCTAAGGGCTCTCAATGGGAGCCTTAACTAAAAATAAAATCTCTTGCTCATGAAACTGATGATAAAAGCATTATAATAATTTTATTTTTCTTCTTTACATCTATTACATAAAATAACAATTACATGTCATTATGAAGACCGAACCTAGTTACACTTTTCAACACTCCCTCTTAACTAAAGAGGTATACATAATGGTACTTGGTCATTCTCAATCTAAAGAATTTCTCATAGGAAGAATCGGATTGGTAACTCATCTATATAGCATCATATCAACTAGCATTGTCACATAGTTGGAAAACAGCTCCATCTCTCCATAAGATCTGAGCTCAATGTTGGCTAGACCAATGATTTATAGACACTCTCATCGTTGTCTCTCTCGAAACATACCCTACCTGGGTTGTCAGGGTGTGTTCCACCAGGTCTATTCTTATCTTGGATTCGCAGTCCTCAAAGAATATCGGTCCTCTATGACTACTCTTATCTTGGATGCCCTATCTCATCCTCAAAGAGCATCAGATGCCAAATGTTTACCCAATCCTCCATTCTGTCTTCCCAAGTGAAGACCAAAATGATGTGTCTATCTCTCCCTCTCAATTAGGGAGGACATATCTATTCCAATAAAGGAATGTACTCATTCCTACAAAAGGAGTGTACCTAAGCTCCCTCTTGACTTAGGAATTTCCAAGTTTCTTCCAAGTAAGAAACTCGTTTCTAGGCTCCCTCTTAATTAGGGACCTGCAGCAGCTCCTAAAGTGGAGATAACCAGCTGCTTGAAGAGCTCCTTCCTTCGATGTCATGAATTTCTTCTTCGTTATGGAGTCTTCATCTTTTGGGACTCTACATAGGGCATAGACCATCCATCACTTTCGTTCATGAGTCAATCTTGTCATCATTCCTTTTATCAGAAAGTGATCCACCAGTCTACATTTGGCCTTGCTTCATGTTATGCTTCCTTTTTCGTACTATCTTCTTCGGAAGGATCTTACATCCTTCTACATGGTCCTCTGTAAAGACATCCACAGTTCTTCCTTTGGCAAATCTGCATAAACCCATCCAGAAACTTGTTCAAAAATAAGAAATGAACACTTAAATCATATTTACCTTTGTGATGGTCTTTCATCATGACATCTTCTTGTAGGCATCAGTACCCTGCATACATGATGACACATCTCCTAAAGATATGTATTGTCAAGGGTCTCCATCTTTTCTAGACTTCCATCAGAGTCTTCATATCTCTCTAGGAGATATCATAGTCAAATTTTCTTGGTCTTTCGGATGTTGATTGCCTTTACTATTGTTGCATATTCCACGATCTCTTCCTTCCTTTATTCACACATTTCATTCCCAGGAGCTTCCAATCAGAATTCCTCAATTGTAGTCAACCACCTCATACTTCATATGAGGCAATATTATGTTGATTTCATCTAGTGAATATGTGACCCATGCATTCCTGCATCCCTTTGAGGGAGGAGATCCTTCCTTTGATCATGCTTCTTAGATAGAGCAGTGATCCATGTTACTTGCAACCATATGACATGACTTCCATAATATCAAATGTAAGCATACATACCTCATCTTTCCTTTGGGTCATTCAGACTTCTTGCAACAGCTTCCTTTGAATTAAGGAGCTTCATTCCCTTGATTTGCTTCATTGTTATGTCATCATATCATCATGAATTCCACAAGTTTGGAATTCTTGATGAAACACTTGCTTCCCCTCATGATCATGAATTCCACAAGTTTGGAATTCTTGTTGAAACGCTTGCTTCCCCTCATGATCAGTGAACCTTTCAATGAAGATTCCATTAGAGAATCTTGAGGATATTGCATATCCTATCCTGCAGATGTTACCTTTTGACTGATGTATGATGAGCCTTGTCCTAGATGACTTCTTTCTTTTTCCATAAGTAACACTTAAGCTTGCAATGAGGTTTCCAAGAGCTATATCCTTCATAGTTGACTGCCATAGATTTTTATTCTAGACATCCTTCATGTTACCTATGTCACGAGCTCTTACTTCTAATCCTTCTACCATGATGCCATTTTCTAATATGATGCATCCTATCTCATTCACAATGCTTACTGTCTCGATAGTTATAATTTACACAACAAAAAAGTATTGTTAGTGAAGGAGGTTATCTCAGTCATAGTAGAGATCTCTCACTTCCTCCTTCTTAGGCTTCTTCGTCTCAGGTTCTTCCATTTCTTCGGTAATATGGGCTTCTTCCTTATTTCTCTTGTTATTGTCCCTTTTAAGTTTAGGACAATCTCTTCTATAGTGCCCATATTCTTGACATCCATAGCACTAAACCTTAGCCATGTTCTTCTTTTTCTTCTGAGGACCAAATTTACCAAACTTTCCTTTTCTTTTTGTCATAGCAACATATGCTTGATTTTGCTCATTTGATCCTACATCAGTTTTTGCCTTCAATCTAGTTTCTTCGATCTTGCACAATGACCATAGATCTTGGAAAGGAGTGGCTTCTTTCTTCCCATAAATACTTGAAGTGAAGTTGCCCCATTCCTCTTGTAGTGCATTTAATACTACAGTGGTCATTTCTCTGTCATACATTATTTCACCCAGATATTGAAGTTGATCTCTTATTTCTGAAATCCTCATGAAATATGAGGTTGTCCCTTCTTCCTTTAAAATCTTCAATTTGTAGAGTTCTTGCCTTAGAGAGATAACTTCTCCTACAATACTTACAGAAAACAACTCTACCAATTTGTCATATATATCTTTTGATGTGTCTAATATTGATACATATGGGATGAGGGAGTCTTTGACGAATTCTATGAGAATCCTCTAGACCCTCACTTCCCTTTTCATGTGTTTAGCAAGTGCTTGAGTATCTTCTTTGGGAGGTTGGGTTATTGACCCCTTGATGTGATCAACGACTTCATTCTCAATAAGGTTTAGCTTTGTTCTTTTCTTCCATGCAAGAAAATTTGAAGCCCCAACTAATTTGTTGCTCTCCTTGCAAAAGGGCATTTTGATAGATTTATATGAAGTCATATACTTACTTGAGTAGATGTTGCTTTCTCCACTTGATTCCTCCTTTAACTTGATAGTAATATAGATAATAGAAGACTACTTCTTGATAGATTATTTTCTACAAGAGTAATCCTTGATCTCTTTGAGAGAGAGATCACTTTGATGGAGTTTTTCAAAGGTTAAAATTTTGCTTTAATGAGAGAGATCTTGCTTCACAAACCCTTTTGAAGATGATAACAATGTTCTTCGATCTAGCCTTCCTTAGTCTTTGAAAAAGCTTCTGCTCCTTTGATGATGGATGAGTGATGATCCAGGAAAAGATTCTAGGGTTTTGGTCTTTTTTTCTGCTTCCTCCTTGATGATAATTCCAAAACTTTTGCTTTGGTATTCTTCGACTCGCTTTGATCCCTTTCTTGAAACTCAATCTGTGTGTGTCTCCTTGATTAGATTCCCCTCCTCGAATTTATCACCTTAGCTCTGGTACCATGTTGAGAAATCTAGGGCATCAATAGATAGGTGATTACTCTACTTATGATAATTGCTTGTGATAGTCTTTTTACTTTTTGATTACCATGTTGAGAAATCTGGGGCATCAATAGATAGGTGATTACTCTACTTATGATAATTGCTTGTGATAGTCTTTTTACTTCTTGATTATGATCTTATCTTCTTGAGTTATTATTGTGTTCTTTTCATCAAGACAATTACCAATTCATGAACAATAAAGAGACAAGAGACACAGTGTATAGGCTTTCAACCAAGGCCAAAACCTCTCACTCTTTGAGAGAAAAACCCAAACAAATTCTTCTTATATAACCTTCAATTGACGAATACCAAGACCATGACAAAGACCCTTGACACTAGAGCCCTTCCACGACCAAGTCACAAGTCTCCTCTTCACCCTTAGATCAATGTTGCTCTTCCTCCTCCTCTTCTCGGCTTCCTTCACAATTTTCGGCCTCATCTTGAAGGTCTGCAATACCTTTTCTTGACAACAGAAACCCTAGATCTATTTTGGCTTCTCAAACAGTCTCCTCCTTGAGAGAGACTCTTCTCTTTCTAACTCGACTTCCTTTAGCAAGGACTTCACTCAAACAAGATCACCCTTTTGTGACTGCAATCTTACAACCTCCTTGACAACTTCGGACTTGCAACTTTCGCACGTCTAAGAATAAATTTAGACCAGAACAATCCACCAACGTTGTCATTTCCTTCGCTATCCTTCCTTCTTCCTTCATTGCCTTTAAGGGTCCTTCTAAGATGATTTGCACACTTGAGATAAAGACTTGCTTCACCGAATTGATGTGCTCCAAATGAGGCCGAGCACTGCTATATATAGCCATTTTTCAGTGATAGTTATGCCGACATGATCCCTTGGAGTAGGCCGACTTCATCTTCTAGATTTATCCTTTCATTGAGCCATCTTGAGTGAGGGCTAGTGACAAGATCTTGGAGGGTGACTACAAAGACAAATATAACTCTTTACAGTGTGTAACATGCCTTCATTACATGACAATGACTCTTTAGACTTTTATGACTAGATGACAACATCCCTGAGAGCTCTCAATGGGAGCCTTACATAAAAATAAAATCTCTTGCTCATGAAACCCATGATGCAAGCATTATCATAATTTTATTTTTCTTCTTTACATCTATTACATAAAATCACAATTACATGTCATTATGAAGACCGAACCTAGTTACACTTTTCAACGGGGTGCACACAATGGGGTACTTGGTTGCTTGATTATGAGAGGTACCTACCTTGGAGGATGAGCACTAGGCACTAGGAGAAAGGCACTTAGACCTAAGAGCATGGAACCATATGACATACACCTAGGAGGTTCGATACTTGACTTCATGACACTAGGGTTCAGAAGCATACTTCATGGAGAATAGTTACGAACATGGACACACATTGCACATGTTCAAGAGCACTAAACACAAGAGGACATGTGGCACACAACTAATGTAGAAGCACCTTGCATGAGGACACTTCGCAAACAAACCACTACGTAGCAGGAGCAATGGGCTAATACCTTGTGTGTGCACCAATTTGGATATGGGGTGTTGAGCGCAAAGTAGCATCATGCTTTCATTGTGCACCACCTTAGGATTAGATAAAATCCTAGTGTGCCAATTGTCATCCTCGTATTGCAAA
This sequence comes from Pinus tabuliformis, assembly GCA_031772625.1. Taxonomy (NCBI): domain Eukaryota; kingdom Viridiplantae; phylum Streptophyta; class Pinopsida; order Pinales; family Pinaceae; genus Pinus; species Pinus tabuliformis. The sequence continues at coordinate 627,312,722 of CM062818.1, read as the reverse complement.
GTGCTCCATGTCGAATTGATTATTGGCTTAGGTCTATGGTTAACTATGTGGACATGTTCTATACTTATGTTGGCCTCCCTCACCAATTCTATATAAAGGGAGGAGAAGCACTTTGTCATTACTTTGTCATTATTCTATCTCCATGATTGTGTTGGAGAAGTCTTGTGGGTAGCAAGACCTAGGGTTTGCAAAGTAAATTCTAAAGGAAACATCAAGATGAATGGTAGTGCTAGAGATAATCTTGGGTCTTAGTATTTGTAAGATGCAAGAGAAGACCTGAGGTTTGTGTGATGTGAACCACAAAGCAAAAACTTGGAGCATGCGAAAAGTAGAGGAGTTTCAGAGTTTGGTGTGTTGCTTATAGCTTGAATAAGACTAGGAGCTTACATTAATGTATTCTTGATATTCCAATGTAACATTGTCTAGAGCTCTTGGTGCTTGTGTGATGCAAGAGAAGAAGACCTAGTGCTTTGTGGGATTCAAATCCTAGGATGGACAAGAAGCAAATTTGAAGGGAGTTTATGATACCTTTGTTCGTGAACATGTCATGAGTCTTTTTACTTGTGTTGATGCAAGGGAAGATGGCACTAGGGTTGAAGTCTTGAAGTGCTAGGGTTAAGTTCTTGTTAGAGAAAGACCTAGAATTTGTGGCAAGAAAACCCTAGAGTAGATTTGGAGCCCTTTACTTGGCGAGCTTGTGTGATGAAAGTTTGGAGAAAGATCAAGGGTGAACTTGTCGGTGTTGATGTTATCTTAGTGTTGAGCCTTTGTAGTAGCTTGATGTGATACCTTGCAAAGCCATATTTCTTGGTTAAGGTTTCTTGTTGATGGTGGATGCTCTGGCTAGGGTTTGGATGACTAAAGACTCCTAGTTTGTGATAAGCTTGAAAGGAAATTATTGTACCAACTTGTCATCAGCCATCGGTGTGTACTTGTAAGTTCATTTGTAGTATATATGAAGTGTACTTGCAGATCTGATTTGGCTGATTAAAAACTCCTAACTTGTGATAAGCTTGAAGTGCAAATCTTGTACCAAGTTCTAATAAAAAAATCAGTGTGTAGTATATATGAAGTGTACTTGCAGATCTGATTTTCAGCTTACATTCTCATGGTGATTGAGTAGTATCTAAAATTGGTTGTGTTTCTGATTCAAGTTATTTAGCATATTACAGTGAGCAGATTCTGTTGAGTGATTTGGGAAGTAAATAGATTATAGAAGGTAAGAGGGCAGATTTGCGGATTGTGCCCTTAAGGCTGGAAATCTAGTTCCCTTGAAGTGTATTGGTTATGGTGTTCAGATTCTTGAGATGCCTTATTATGTGGTTGGACAGAAGTGAAATATATGCTTCTGCAGTTTATACTTTAGATTCAGCCATAAGGCTAAAAACTCACAGGAAATAGATCCAAGAAACCTCAAGTAAATGAGGTGAAATTTCTGAATTTACACGAATTTTCGAAATCCCCACATGGTATCACCACTGATTGGACTGAGATTGCCCCCATGTTGATTCGAAGGCCAGATATATCAGTTGTTGAACCTGCAGCAGCCTGTTAGTTGGTGAACCTTAGTCTTCTTCAGATGAGCCCTTGCACATGTTAAGGGTTTGATGGGCTTAACCCATGGAGGACTTCTATTGGGTGTGATGCCAAAGACGATGTCTAATAGGTCACTAATTTATTTTAGTGGATGTTGGTAAATAGAGTGGATAAATGAAAATCTAGTAATAGGCATGGTTTAACTATTTGATTGTTCTTTGATATTTAGAGCCTAGAAGGGGCTGATTCATTCTGCAATAGATTGATGATTATTGGTTGATATGTTTTAGTGGAATTGTGACTCAATGTTCACAAGAATGGCGACCTAGTTCAGTTTTAGTGATTGTTACATATTAGAGCTAACTTCTAGCATTATCGGTTAAGGATAGTATTAGTTGCACATCTTGTACATTCTAATTGTTGAGATATTGATCACTGATGTGATAGCTGGTGTGATTCTAAGCTATTAGTAAATATTAGTAGGTCATAGTGTGCATGCACCCAACTGAACTTATATTTACGCCAAAAATTAGAAAATTCCTTATTAAAGCTTTAAGCTAACACATCCAACCTAAGTCACATGGTTCAGGTTCGAGTTTGAATTCTTTAATGAGGTCCGGATAAGTTCTCCATTAGGTTCATCTATATACATTTTCTACACATATTCATATATTAGCTTTAAAATGAAATATAGCATAAAATAGTAAGATATCAACATCAATAAACATAAAAAATGTTATCACGACCTTGGAAACTGTAAGGATAGCTTACAAGCATGAGTTGTGACACGGTTATAACTAGATATCATTTTGGGATTCAACTGCATTAAGTCATTCACATATAAGAGGCCCAATGGTCTATCAAACCTTTCCAAAAATTGTTCATTCAAAGAGGACCAATGGTCTATCAAGATTCAAGGCCCTTCAAAAGATATACTTTAAATCCACTGGGTTTCTTTGAGGGGGCCCAATGATTTATTGAGGACTTTTTAAAGGTGTTCTTTTGAAGATGCCAAATCGTCTGTTGCAACCTTTCCAAAGATGATCCCTCGAAGGATAACAATATACCAATCGAGAACTTTCGACAGATGATCCCTTTGAAGATGTACATTCAAAGAAACCCAATGGCTTCACCATCAAGTGAACCTTTCGAAATAAGTTTGATCTTCCAAGGAGGCCAAAAGATTTCTCAAGGCCTTTTCAAATATGTTCTTTTGAAGATCCCCAATCGCTTATCGAGACCTTTTAAAAGATCATCCCTCGAAGGATCCCAATGGTTGAAACTTTCACAGTCAAGGTTGTTCTTTTGAAAGGGCCCCATTGCCCATTGCTTTGCAATTGGGGACATATTTCCAAAGTGGGTATTGTTGACTTTTCCTTGCCCTCTAGGTCTAGTATGTGCCCTAGCTAGGAACAAAACACACTACAAAAGCCCAATAGAAAAGTATTTGCAAAGCGAAAAATAATAGCAATGAAATCAATAATGTAAATAGATTTATATGGCCCAAAGCTTGTTTTATTAGTCCTTCAATAAACAATCATAAGGGCTCTCTGTTATGAAACCAGCTCAAGAAAAGATAGAAAAGATAGATCAACGCCTTAGAATTCAGCCTCTTCGAGGGGCAACCTCCTTTACATTACATAAATGAACAATTCTTGGATGATACAAATGACAAAACCTCCTTTCTATATATAGAAGTCTAAGGAGTCACAATATAATCCAGCCGACCTAACAATAATAATATAAAGCCACAAAAATAACAATAGAGGGATTCTATGGGGCACAGTAATAACAATATGGGGGCAATAAGGGCACAACAATATTAATAAGGGGTATAACTACAATAGTAATGGGGTAATCACTAGTATTATAGGGACCCAACATGCCCCTCTCCTTCAAAAAAGTGTTGTCCTCAACGCTTGAGTAGTTCTCGATACTTCTGCATAAAATTCTCATCCTCCCATATGGAATCTTCAGCGGATAAGTTCTTCCACTTGATAAGATACTCTGAAATTGATCGATTTCGTAGCTGTCGAGTTCTTGTTTCTGTGACTGCTTCCAGTTCCAATATAATTTTTCCTTCCTCGTCAAGTTCTGGCAATATTGTTTGAACTGGGAGCTTGTCGCCTATAACCTTCTTTAAACATGAAACATGGAAAACTGGGTGCAATCGAGAAGTTGCAGGAAGCTCCAATTTGTATGCCATAGTACTAATCTTTTGCAACACCTTGTACGGACCATAATACTTTGGTGATAATTTATTATCCTTCTTAGCTTGCTTGAGGGACATTTGCTTATATGGTTGTAGCCGTAGGAATACCCAATCACCGACGTCAAAACTTCTTTCACTGCGATGTTGATCTACCTGTTGTTTCATTCTATTATGTGCCAACACGAGGTTATCCTTTACGAGTTGGACTTGATGTTGATGTTCGATGTGATGTTCCACTGCCTGAACCTTAGAATTTTCTCTTAAATATGATGTGATGGATGGTGGTTGATACCCATAAAGTGCCATAAATGGGGTCATTTTTGTTGTTGTATGGAAGGAAGTGTTATACCACCATTCCGCCAAAGGCAACCATTTGACCCATTGTGTCTGTTTATCAGATACAAAGCAACGAAGATATCCTTCCAAACATTTGTTTACTATCTCAGTTTGCCCATCAGATTGAGGATGATAAGATGAGCTATGAGCTAACTGAGTGTTGGAAATAATACTGAGGGGGGGGGTGAATCAGTATTATCAGATCAATCAATCTTTTTCAATGCTCAAAAACATATACGCTACTTCAATTAAGTGAACCCGCGTGTACACGCTACTGTGTCTAATGAAACTCGCGTATATCCAGAGATCTTATAATTCAGTTAGCTTAATCTTCAGTAAATGCATCAGATCATTATTAAGCATATTAACAGTAAACAGGTGCAGTATAACAGAACAGATCATCACACAAAAGCCACACACATGAACACAAAGATATAAGGTGGAAACCCAATGTGGGTGAAAACCACCTGCTGCAAGTCATCTCAATCTTCTTCTTAATAAGAAAATCCTTTTACAATATTTGTACTGGTGCAGTCTTATACCAGTACGGGAGCTACAACCCCCTTTGCTCTTGTACTAGCCGATCCATTTACTAGTACGCAGGCTACTACCTGCTACAATGCTCCAAAGATCTCCTTTAGCTTTTGTACTAGCTTAGATACTAGTACGTAGGTGCTTGCCTACAATCTTCTCACCTCCAGGTACCACGTTTCATCAATTTTCAGACTGGATACACTGAAGCACAACACATAATCTGCAAGGCCACTTTTCATCCAATTTTCATACTGGACCCATAACTATCATTGAAGCTCAAAACAATCATCAAACTCTGAATCACTGAAACCCTGTTAACAACAGTCACCAGAACACAGAGCAGACACAGAACTCTGTAATAACCATCAGATCCATCTGCAACTTCAAATATCAAGCTTTACAATGTATACGCTACTTCGATGAATCAAACCCGCGTGTATACGCGCTTTTGCCAAAGACAACTCGCGTACAGATCTAAAAATAATTTCTCATAACTTGCAGCTGTACCAGACATCAGTGATACTCATAACATTTATAGAACAATACATGCGTCAGTATGTAGATCTAGAATAAGCATCATAAAAATAGTTCATTTCAAACCATTTGATCCCGATCTCTCCTTAGATCTAGTTCTCCATCAACCGGTGAGATCTCTCCTTAGCACAGATCAAGCAATGCATCATCAACCCATAACCCTGCATACTGGATCTAATGCTTCATCAGATATTCAAGACATTTCAGATACACTTGCCTAATGATTTCCTTCCCTTTATATAGCCTTAGGCCTTGTTCAATACCAAGAGCCAAAACCATAGAAATCCAATACCATCAACTTCAAAACTAGGGATCAACACGTCCGCCGAGATGCCAAGGTCCAAAACCATAGGCACAACTTCCAAGGAATAACCGCCATGGACCAAAGGTACTTTTCCACATACACGCGCTTTTGCTGAAGCCAACCAGCGTGTACACGCGACTTGGGCTTAACGAACCTGCGTGTATGAACTTTCTCTTCTTCTTATAGTCTGATCATCAATTCCTTGCTGCTGACCTTCTGTACTATGATTTGTCATCAGTGAGGTTTGCCATCAAGGACAACACTTATCTCATAATGCCAACAATCTCCCCCTTTGGACTTGATGGCAAAGCTAACTTGTCACACTTAGAACTATCATCTGATTCCTTTGAGCTGTCCTCCATCAATCACATCTGATATCTCTTCTGAAGATTCATCATCTAGTTATACATAAGTGAGATATTCTTCTATGAGAGGGTTGCCATCAAGTACAACACATGCATCATAATGCCAACACTGAGTACCAAGACAAGAAAATAATTCTGTCCAAAAATTTCCAGTGAAAATGGGATCTCTGTCACTTACAATAATCTTTGGGTTTCCATGTAGCTTTTGAATTGTTTCCATAAATGCATTAGAAACTGTACTGGCTTTAAATGGATGTGATAATGCACAAAAGTGTGCACACTTGGTAAGTCTGTCAACTACCACCATGATGACACTCTTTCCCTCAGACTTTGGTAAACCTGTGATAAAATCCATTGAAAACTCCTCCCAACGTTGGCTTGGAATGGATAAAGGTTGTAATAGACCTGGTGTCTTAATTGTTTCAACTTTATTTTGTTGGCAAACCAAACATTCCGCCACAAACTTTTGAATATCTGATTTAAGGCCATCCCAAAACAATTCCTTCTTAACCCTGTGGTAAGTTTTTAAAAATCCCGAGTGCCCTCCTAAAGGAGAAGTGTGCAATTCCATAAGAAACTTTTGTTTTAGCTGGGAATTCTTACAGAGGTATAAGCGATCTTTGTACCATAACGAATCATTTTGCCAGCTAAATGTATCAGACATACTGGAATCTTGTTGTAACTTTCGAATAAGTGCCCACACTTCTTCCTCATTCTTCCATTCCTCCCTTGCTTCGTTTATCCAATCTGGTTGGATAATAGAAAAGGCGCACAAAAATGCTTCCACATCCTCATCCTTTCTTGAGAGTGCATCTGCCACCACATTTTGCTTCCCTTTTTTGTAGATGATTTCAAAGTCATAACCCAACATCTTTGTGACCCACTTTTGTTGCTCTTCAGAGGATAATCTTTGTTCTAAAAAGTATTTAAGGCTATCATGATCCGTTTTTACCTTGAAGTGTCTTCCCATTAGGTAGGGTCGCCATTTCTTAAGTGCATGGAGTATTGCCAACATTTCCTTCTCATAAATAGCTTTGTGTAAAAACTTTCCCTTTATTGGGCGACTTTCAAAAGCAATGGGTCTTTCATCTTGCATTAAAAAAGCACCAATTCCATTTCCTGAAGCATCACATTCCACAATAAAGTTTTTTGTGAAGTCCGGTGTAGCTAAGACCGGTGCTTGGCACATTGCCTCTTTAAGATGTTCGAATGCCTTTATTGCTTCTGGGGTCCATGAAAATGCATCTTTCTTCAGTAATGTTGTTAGAGGTGCTGCTATTCTCCCATAATTCTTAACAAACTTGCGATAATACCTTGTCAACCCGAGAAATCCTCGCAGATGCTTTATGGATGTGGGAATTTTCCATTCCTTAATGGATTTAATTTTGCTAGGGTCTACCTTAACTCCTTCATGAGATACAATATGGCCCAGATATTCCACCTCTTGTACTCCAAAGAAACATTTGGATCTTTTTGCATATAACTGTTTCTCCTCCAATAGTTGTAACACCCTGTCAACATGTTCAACATGATCCTTCCAAGACTTACTGTAGATTAGTATATCATCAAAAAATACTAACACAAATTTTCTAAGGAATGGTTTGAAAATTGAATTCATCAAACCTTGAAATGTTGAAGGTGCATTGGTAAGGCCAAAAGGCATGACCAAAAATTCATAATGACCCTCATGAGTTCTAAATGCTGGTTTCGGAATGTCTTCAATCTTCATTCTGATTTGATGATATCCCGAATGAAGATCCAACTTGGTGAAGTAAATTGATCCATGCAATTCATCCAGTAATTCATCAATGACAGGAATGGGAAACTTATCTTTAATAGTGAGCTTGTTGAGCTCCCTATAATCCGGACACATGCACCATGATCCATCCTTCTTGTGCACCAATACAACTGGAGCAGAGAAAGAACTTTGACTTGGTTGAATTATACCAGCCTCTAGCATTTCTGCAACCATACGTTCAATTTCACTCTTTTGGGCATAGGGATATCTGTACGGCCTGATGTTTGGAGGAACACTTCCTGGAATCAGATGAATAGCATGATCATGATCACGAATAGGTGGGAGACATTTGGGAGTCTAAAATACCTTGGAATGATTGTCCAAGACTTTTTGGAGATCTGGAGAAATAGATGATTCCACTATGGACACATCTAGCGAACATAATTGTGCAATTACACCTCTTTGTTCCTTTTTTAGAAGCTTTGTCATACCGTTAGAGCTGATTATCTTTCCTGGTTTCCCTGCAATACCCCTTAATTCAACTTCCTTTCCTTCCACAGAAAATTTCATGAAAAGTTCTTGAAAATTAAAAGCTATTGTACCCAAGGATTGTAGCCATTGGACTCCTAGTACAACATCAGCACCTCCCATTGGAATGGAAAGCATTGGGCTAGTCAATACATATTCTCCCATGGATAGCTTGATATTATGGCACTTTCCCGAGCAATTTATTGTTCGTCCATTTGCAACCATCACTTGACACTCTGGTGCGCAATTCAATTCTCTTGCTACCTTACAATGAATAAAATTGTGGGTACTTCCTGAATCAATCAACACTATTACCTTTTTATTCTTGATTTGTCCTTCTATCTTGATGGTTTGAGGAGTGGTAATTCCTGCCAATGCATTACAAGATATGGTCGGATTCATTTCTTCTTTATCTAGGCTTTGTTCCTGGAGTATATCCTCTTCTTTTGACCTTTCTTGCTCCTTTTCTTCTTCCTCTTCACAATCTATGTAGAATAATTTCTTCTCAACACACTTATGACCTTTAGTGTATTTGCTATCACAACTGTAACAAAGCCCTTTTGCTCTTTTTTCTTCCAATTGTTGTGGTGTCAACCTTATAGGTTGTGGAAGACTAGCGTCAACAACACTTCCGTCTTTATAGTTGTGAGTGGTATGCTTCCTGGTTGCCATAATTTTGCTTTCCATTTTTCTTGCTAACTTGAATGCCTTCTCTAATGAATCAGGTTCCCAAAGGCGAACATCATGTTGGATATTATCCTTTAAAGACCCTATGAACACATCAATCCTATGCTCCTCTGGAATATCTTTTACCCTTATGTTCAATTTTTGGAACTCCTCAATGTGCTCCATTATTGAACCCTTTTGTTTGAGACTTATCAATTGGCTAAAAAAAGTGTTGCTTTTCGTATCCTCATAATGTGTTATCAATTCTTCCGTAAAAATTGCCCAAGTGATAAATTGTTTACGAGAGCAAAGCCATTGATACCATACAAACTGATTTGGTTCCAAATATAAAGTTGTCATACGTACCTTTTGTGTGTTTTGCACATTATTGAGATCGAAGAATTGCTCCATCTGTAATATCCATGTGACGGGATCCCTGCCATCAAACTTCCTCATATCGATTTTTGGAATATGGTAAGTCTTCGATCCAACATTAGAGTCTATGGAATCATGATTAACATTTCTTTTGTTGTCATCATGAGTTTCCTTTAGTACCCTTTCACCCTTAGTGACCATTTCTTGTAGCAACTTATTCATATTTATCTTCAATTCTTCCATCTTATCATCCATGCCATCAATTTTAGCGTCCATGCCATTCACCTTAGCTTCCATGCCATCCATCTTAGCTTCTACGCCTTTCTTTAAACAATCCATCTTAGCTTCTACACCCTTCTTTAAACCATCCATCTTAGCTTCTACATCTTTCCTTAAACCATCCATCTTAGACTCTGTTGTTTTTTGTGCAAGTGACACTTGTTGCACTTGTTCTTGTAATTTTGATATATCATATACCATTTCTTCTTCTACTTCATGAGTCATGCTAGAGCTTTTCCCTAGTGAGAAAGTTATGACGATTTTCCCCAGGTCATCTGTTTTGAATGTAATTCTGGAGTCTGCAAAAAGACCAACTTCCTCATATCATATCTCCGCAAATATCGCGCGAAAAGCTCTGAAATTCGGACCCAAGGTTCAGCGCAATTTCTTCTCAAATGGGTTTTTTTTGCGACTTCTAAAACGTCACAGAAAAAAAGTTATAGCAAAAATGCCACGATGACCTGTTTGGAGCAGCGAAACCCTAGAATCCAAAGCTCTGATACCAAATGTTATGAAACCAGCTCAAGAAAAGATAGAAAACATAGATCAACGCCTTAGAATTCAGCCTCTTCGAGGGGGCAACCTCCTTTACATTACATAAATGAACAATTCTTGGATGATACAAATGACAAAACCTCCTTTCTATATATAGGAGTCTAAGGAGTCACAATATAATCCAGCCGACCTAACAATAATAATATAAAGCCACAAAAATAACAATAGAAGGATTCTATGGGGCACAATAATAACAATATGGGGGCAATAAGGGCACAACAATATTAATAAGGGGTATAACTACAATAGTAATGGGGTAATCACTAGTATTATAGGGACCCAACACTCTCATACCAAGGATCATGGCCCTTCATAAAACCCTGATACTAGCAAACATAGTATACAATTAGAGATTGAGACCTATTCCATCATATCTACAATCTGCCCAACAAAATACAGGGACAAGTCTTGACTTCTTGAAGGGAGTCCTTCGTCCTCTGTTCTTTTAGTCCTGCACACTGCTCTTCTAGTTGTAATTTGCCCCTGAAATCCACAGGGAATGGCTCCTTTCTTCCTTTGTTCAACCAGTTGCTCACAGTAGGGTTTGTCCTTCAACCAACTATATATATCAACTTTAAATCACTTGTTGTTAGGTTCTTCCTTTGACCTAACAGACTTCCTTCATCAACCCTATTCAATCAACCTTCATTCATTGTCTGTTACAAGAACCTTCTCCTAGCTCAACCAACCCTCAAGGCTTGTTGTCACAAACTCGGCTAGTCTTTCCTCCCACAACGCTCCTAGCTATACCTATTTTCTTGCAGTTTTGAGGATCCAAGCCTCCATGTCTAGCCCACAGCCTTTTTCTATTAGCTCCTAATATGTTGCGGTCAACCCTAGCCAAGGTTCCTAAACCATAGTCCAACCTTGCCCTTCTAGCATAGGCATAAACAGTCTTGTAGATTTGACTTCAAATCAACTCCTCGGACCCTACTTATGCCTTGGCCTTGGTCTGAACCACCTCGGACCTCTATTGTTGTCTCTCTATTTGTCTTAGCATATTGCCTGATGTCTTTCAGCCCTCTTCTAGGGTTGTGGCCTCTACCTTGCTCAGAATGTAAGATACCCCCTCTAAGTGTATCTCAAAATACCCACTAAAATTTCTGAGTTTGTTTGAGTTTTTCACTGAGGTATTTCATCAAATAATTTGCATGCATATGGCACTAATAGGCGCTAACCACAGCAATATAATTACTTCTTCTCCTTTGGTAATAACCCAAAAATATAACAGCTATAGATGGTTATCATCATAACTAATAACAAGATAGGTTTAGCCTTTGAATCTAGTACATACAGTTCAGAAATGTGTCCCCCATATACAGCAGCCATACTCAACTCCAATAAATAGGGAACGGAACTTTCAAAGAGTGAACTTGGCCCACTGAACAAAGGTTATTTTAGCAACAAACTCTGCTAGCAAAAGATAGTATTTAGCCCCTTCAAATCATTGATCTCAACCCTAGTAATTGACTCAGACTCGGCTAGCAAACAAGAGATGGTAAACTTGTTGATTTGGGGTAGCATCGGATGTGCTCTAGCCACGAAAATTGGTGGAGAGGCTTAAGGCACTTGAGATCTCCAATACCCAGAAAGGGTTTGGGCAGATTCTAAACAATTTGGGAGATATTAAAATAATTAATATTTTTAATGGAGTCCCTAAGTCTAAACTTAGGGAAAATAAAATATTAATGTGAATTAATATAAAATTGTGTTAGCATGGCCCAAAAGTCATGGATCAAGCCATATCTAATCTTAGTTGTTGATTAGGGACTTTATCTTGGTCGTTGATTTGTCAACGAGAAAAGCATAAAAGGAGGCTTGAGGGTCACTTGGAGGACACACTAAGTTGATCAAGATTTCGATTTCCTGGGGCAGAGTTTGCTAAGGAAATCGAAAGAGTGATCAGAGTTGCAGCTGAGGGGCAGTGAATACAGAAGCAGAGAGGCAGAGATAGCACCGAGAGGATCAGCGTAGTAGCTGGATAGAGGGACGCAGAACTAGCCAAGTGTTCACGCAGAGCCAGCCGGGCTCACGCAGAGGCAGCCAGGAGTTGCGCAGTGGCTCAGAGGACAAGCGTGAGTGACACAGAGGGCCAGAGGACTGATGCAGTGCCTCCAGAGGCTGACGCAAGCCAAGACAAGGTGACGGTGGGCTAACATTGGGCCAGAGAGAGCTGACGCAGTCCCTAGAGGCTAACACTGGGGTTTCATGGGGCAAATTGGAGCTGTGGAGCTGCCGGAGTGTTTATCTGGGGTTTTAGCCAAAATATCTGCTTCTGAGTAGAGAGGTACTACTGCCGAGATTTTTCTCTATTGGGTGAGTCGGATTTGGCACCCATATTGTATTCTGAAACTGCTTAATAAATCAAACCCTCAGATAGCTGCACCGGTTTGCCCGCATTGGGTTTTTCTGGGGACATTAGTCCAAAAACAATGGTGTCACTTGTGTGCTTGTTTCTGTTTCCTTCAGTTGATGATCTATAATGTGTTGAGCATGCACTTGTATTTATTTCCAGTATTTACATGGTAAATAACTTGTTAATTAACAGAACAAGTAGGTAGGAATAAATCAATAAAGTACATGAAGGGTTTCTAATAGTTGGACTTAGAAATTCCAACAAAACTCAGCCCAATATTCTTGTGAGAACAATGGTAACTCAACCAGCAAACAAGAAAACCCCTCAACCCCTTTAAATAATACCCTCGGCCTGATATTAAAGAGAAACTCGGCCTCTTAAAAGGTATAAGCTCTAACACCAATATGGCTCAAGACTCCGCCTATATAGAGAATATGAAATACCAAAAGTCAGAGTATAAAATCAAAAAATAACACCTTCAGACTTACGCCATTTCTGTCAATGTCTTCTTCGTCAACAATGAAGCGCAATGTTAGAATCTGAGTGATTTCGCTCCAATACTAGCTAGGGTGTATGGTTTCAACACCGAAACCAACAACTAGAATGAGGGTTTCCAAAATCCCTAATCTCCTCCTCAAGAGCTATCGAAAATCTATTTCTCATGTGATCAAATGCAGAAATGAAGAAAGAATCCTCATTTCCCCTTTTGATAACTCACTTGACCCTTTTGTCACTCTTTTAATTTTTATTTTAATAAAGTCACTTTAGTGGGTTTCCTCACTCATAATTTAAAAGTAACTTTTCGATAGCCTAGGACCCATGTCCCCTTTTCTCCACTTTAGCTTTTATAAAGTGCTCTCCTAGGTGAATTGTGTTCCCTTCATTCAATTTCCCTGTCCTAGCCTACAAGAACTTATTTAGGCTAGAAAAACCTACCCCTTATGTGTCCTAAGTGGATGAGGGCATTAGATTCTTTCTCGCAATAGATTGCTTCTCCACGAGCAACTTCAATCCAAGACGTTGGAGCACATGTTCTCCTTCCCATGTGGCATCTTTGATAAGTAAGTCATTTCATTTAACCAGGTACATTTTAATGGTTCTGCTCCTTAGCTTTGGTTCCCTTACCTCCAAAATTTATTCCGAAACAGAACAACAACAACAACAAAAAATCAATTACCCTTCTTCGTCCAATGGCAAAAGCTCAGTAGAGGTGATGATGCACTGCCCCAAGGCCTTCTTGAGGCATGAAACAAGGAAAACATTATGTAGAATGCACCCCTCTGGTAGCTCTAACTCATAGGCCACCTCTCCTACACGCCTCAAAATCTTGTAGGGTCCATTAAATCTGGGTTTCAATTTCTTTGTCCCCTTCATTTTAAGTGATGATTGCCAGTCAAGCTGCAAATGAAGATATACCAAGTTCACTACCTCAAAGCTATACTCCACCCCATGCATGTCCACATAAATCTTCTATTGATATTGAGCCATCTGCAAATTACCTTTGAGAAGTCACAGTATGTCCTAGCTCTCCTGAATCTGGTCCTTAGCTTTAAGTGCCCTACTATCTCATAACACCCGATCCACATACGTTCGTCTATCACATCCATACAAGGCTCTAAAGGGTGTTATAAGTGGTGTTATAACAACGCTCTCCTCAGTATAACACCTTTATCCAAGCTTTTTTTTGGCCTAACACATAGTTCTTAGATAGCCCTCCAACGATTTGTTGACTATCTCAGTCCACCCATCTGTGTCTGCGGGTGGTAACTAGTGCTCAGTGAAAACTCTATCCCAACCAACCTGAATAACTCCTAACAAAATCCTCTCATGAGTTTGTGGTCCTTGTCACTGACGATAGTCTTTGCCAATTCATGCAATCAGAATATCTCTCCGAAGAATAACTCTACTACCAGTGTTGTCTAGTATCGGGAAGGTAGGGTGAAGAAGTGTGCAAACTTTGTGAGCTTGTCAACCACCACATAAATGTAGTCCTTCCCCTACACCTGAGGTAACCTTGTGATAAAATTCATTGAAATGCTTTCCCATTTTTGCTCTGGAATGGGAAACAATTGAACTAACCCTACCAGATGAGTATGCTCTACCTTATTCTATTGGCAGATGTTGCACACCCTCCCAAATCTCAACACATCCATCTTATGGCCCTTCCACGTGAATCTTTCCTTGATCTACCTGTAAGTTTTCAAATACCCAAGGTGCCCTCTCAGTGATGAGTTGTGCATTTCCTGCATGATATTTTCCTAGAGTTGAGATTCCAACACTAGCTAGATTTTGTCTTTCTAATAGATGATGTCATCAATGACACAGTACATATCATCCTAGGTCTATCCATCTAGGATCTCACAAACAAACTTGTTCTTGGAGTACTCAACTAGCAAGGGAGATTTGCATTCAGTTTAAATCTCTATGAGAGAGAGTGGGTGGTATTCTGGAAAGGGTGTCAGCTACCACATTGTTCTTGCCCTTAACATACTCGATCTCAAAATCATATGCTTGAAGTTTACTGATCCACTTCTGTTGTGGCTCACTCAACTCTTTCTGCTCCATGAGGAACCTTAAGTTGTTATGATCTGTCTTCACCTTAAACTTGTTCCCCACCAAGTACTGTCTAAATTTGGCCAATGCATTCATGATGGCCAACAAATCCTCATCATATATTGAGTAATGCCACTCATATTCCTTGAGTTTGTCGATCTCAAAAGAAATGGGATGATTATTTTGCATCAACATGGCTCTTATCCCTATCCCTGAAGCATCACACTCAAGCACGAATAGTTGAGTGAAGTCTGGTAAAGCTAGCACAGGACATGAACTCATCACCTATTTCATCCTCTCAAAGATCGAATATGCCTCCTCTGTCCAAGTAAAAGCTCCTTTCTTAGTGAAGTTTGTAAGAGGTGCAGTCAGCTGTGAGAAACCCATAACAATTTTCCTGTAACTAGTGCATAGGCCTAGGATGCTTTTCAGTTCTGTCACATTCTTGGGGGTAGGTGACTCGATGATTGCCCTAATTTTATCCTGGTGTACCTAAACCCTGTGTCCCTCAATCACATGCCCTAAATAAAGCATCTCAGTCATACCAAATTCACATTTGGACATTTTGTGTAGAGTTATCGTGTTTCTAAAATTCCCAACACCTCATCCAAGTGCCTGAGATGATCTTCCCAAGTCCTACTGTAACTGAGTATTTCAACAAAGAAAACCAACAGAAACTTTCGTAGTTGTTTATTGAACACTTCATGTAGGACTGAAATGTAGTGAGGCATTGGTTAGCCCAAATGGCATAACCACAAACTCATAATGCCCATAATGCCATTGGAAAGCATTCTTCGAGATGTCTTGTTACCGAACTCGGATATGGTGGTAGCCCAATCAAAGATCTATCATCGAAAAATATTTTACTCCCTTTAACTCGTCCATTAGCTCATTAATCCTTGGGATTGGATATCGGTTCTTCATTATTTTCCTGTTAAGTTCCCGGTAATCGATACACATCCTCAAGGTGCCATCTTCCTTCTCGACCAACACTACCGAAGAAGCAAAGGGATTAGAACTAAGACGAATGTGGCCCAACCTTAACAACTCCTTGATAATTTTTTCGATCCCGTCCTTATATACCTTGGTGTGGCTGTAAGGGTTGGTTATAATCGCTTGAACCTTCTCCTCTAACTCTATAACATGCTCAAATCCTCTATCTGGGGGTCTACCTAGAGGAATATCACCAAAAACATTTTGATGTTTAAGGAGTAATACCTGGATATCATCTGGATGTTGTTGAGGCTAATCTGGTGGTTTCCTATCAAAAATATAGCACTCAACTGCCCACTCGATGTCTCCATGCCGCAACACTGCCTCCATGCTATGAGATGATACTATCTTTGGGCGGATACTGATCCATGGCTTGCAAGACTACCTTTTTCCCATCATGGTCTATGAACTCCATCTCCAACTTCCTTTGATGAGTAGTGTATCTCCCAATGGAATAAAGGCATTGAACTCTTAGTACCACAATGTCTAGTACATCCACCACAAAGAAGTCATTTGTCAACATGTAATTCCCCATGGTTATTTTCAATTTGGGGATCCATCTAGTGCACCCCATCTGATAACCATCGGGTATGATCACTGTGAAACCATCAAACTACTGATCCATCTCTCGCCAATCCACCGTAGTTGTGTCTATAAAGTTCTAGGATGCCCCACCATCAATCAATATTGTCACCTTTTGCCCCGACATAACCCCTATGACTCTAAATGTGTGGTATCTAGGAAGTCCTGACATGAATACCATAACAAGGCCTTTAGCCCAGCCTGTGATGTCCCCTCCACAGTTGTTTGGTGTCTTTGTTCTTGTGTTTGCTCCTCATCCTCCTTATCATTGTCATTGTCTGAATAAATTCAATGTAATAGGCCTTCCCAGCATTGTCCTTGCCTGAACGCCTACGCCTTAGTACCCAAGGCTCCTGACAGTTGAAACATAGTTTTTTCTTCCTCAGCGCTTTCCTGTTCTCCTCATCTAGTTTTGGTTTTCCAAAGGGTTTAGCATCTTTGCTCTTCTGGGGGAGCATGGTTTAGGAGGAAACCTGCTCTTAGGAACAGCATCCTGCATGTCTCTAGCTTTATTGATTGCATCATGTAGAGTGGCGGCTTGTAAGCCTTAATTCAACCACATAGAGGCTCAAACAACCCCTCAACAAACAACATCACCAATAGCGCATCAAATATATCGATGACCATCACTGCTAGCCTCTAAAAATCTGAGATATATGCCTCTGGACTACCAGTCTACTTGAGTTGTACCAGCGCTCTAAAATGAATTTATGGGTCCTTGTCAAAGTGTTCACTGAGTTTTTGTGTAAACTCATAGTATGAGATTATGCTAGCATGACCCAAAGTCACTAGCCCATGGCACTACCACTCACAGGCCTCACCATCCAAACGTAAAGTAGCCAACTTAATGGCATCTATCCTCATCATCTAATGGAGCTCGAAATAAGTGTCCAACTTTTGAACCCATGATCTAGTTGAACATTTTGAGGACCCATCAAAGTTTGGAATGGTAACTTTCCCCAGTTTCTTTTGTAGTTCCTAGTTTTGTATCATAGCCTTCTTGGCTCCCTTAGGCCTATTTTTGCATTAGAGGTTGCAAAAATTTGTGAAAGTCATCCACCAACCTAATATACACTACCATGTAGGCACCAAAGGGCACATCGTAGTCATCCTGCATCATTTGGCCTATTACTGTCTTTTCTAAAAATTGTAGCATAATGGGCCTAGGTGTCGTCCTGTATAGGTGTGGGTGGCTTTGCATAGTTGTGTGGCATGACAACTTTCTCCATTGTTAGATCCTTCACCATTAATGGAATCCTTCTTTTGTTGTTCCCCGAATGTGTTATTGTCTAATTTCCCCATAAGCTCCATCATCACCTTATGGCCCTTGGCTAAATCATTTAGGATGTTAACCAAACTATTATACTCTTGATTCTCCTTATTTGCCATGATTTCCTTACCCTTTTCAGGGGGTACTTCTTCCTCCTCTTCTACTTATAGGTGATGTATGGGTGGTCTTCAAAACTCATCAATTGTTGTTATAAACTATCCCTCAAACCACACAATTTTCCAAGACCATGCTCTGATACCACTGTAAGATATCCCCTTATGAGTATCTCAAAATCCCCACTAAAATTTCTACGTTTGTTTGAGTTTTTCACAGAGGCATTTTTTCAAACAGTTTGCATGCATATGGCACTAATAAATGTTAACCAGAACAATGTAATTACTTTTTCACCTCTAGTATAGGTTCACCTTTGAATTTGGTATATACAGTTCAAAAATGTGTCCCCCATATATAGCAGTCACACTCAGCTCCAATAAACAACTAACTTGGCCCTCATAGAGTGAACTTGGCCCACGAAATAGAGGCTACTTTAGAAACAAACTCAACTAGCAAAAGATAGTACTCAACACCTTCAAATTGTTGTTCTTATCCCTCCCAATTGACTCAAACTCGGCCAGCAAACAAGATAAGGTAAACTCAACCCAATATTCCTGTGAGAACAGTGGTAACTCGACCAGCAAACACGAGAAGTCCTCCGCCCTTTTAAATAATACCCTCACTCTGATATTAAAGTGAATCTCGGCCTCTTGAAATGTATAAGCTTTGCCTCCCATATGGCTCAACACTCATCCTATATAGAGACAATGAAATACCAAAAGTAAGAATATAAAATCAACTGATAACACCTTCAAACTTACTCAATTTTTGCCAATGCCTTCTTCTTCATCAATAATGCAACGCAATGTCGGAAGCTCAGTGATTCCGCTCCAATACTAGCTAGGATGTATAGAATGAGGGTCTCCAAAAACCATAGTATCTTCCTCAAGAGCTCTCCAAAATCTATTTCTCAAGTGATCAAATGAAAGAATGAGAGACTCCTCATTTCCCCTTTATATAACTCACTTGACCAATTTGTCATTCTTTTACCTTTTATTTTTATAAAGTCACTTTAGTGGCTTTTCCCAGTTATAATTTAAAAGTGACTTTTCATTAGCCTAAAACCCATGTCCCATTTTCTCCACTTTATCTTTTATAAAGTGTTCCCCTAGGTGAATTATGTTCCCTTAATTTAATTTCCTGATCCTAGCCTATGACAACCTTTTTAGTCTAGCGGAATCTTCCCCTTATGTCTCCTAAGCGGATGGGGACATTACACAGAACGAGACCCTAATACATGCGGCTAGGCTTTTGCTGCTCCAAATTACCAAACAAATCTCTCACAAGACAAACAAACTTCTTCTCATGTGTCTTCCTTCACAGATCTACTCGGCCTTCTCTTGGAGGAACTACAGCTTTCTTTGATGGGCTAATCTTGCTCACAAGATCACATTCTTGCTCTTGTCAAATGACCTCCCATGGGTCTAATATATATACTTTTGAGAGTGATCTTGGGGATTTTTTTGTCCATCAAGAAACCCCTATTTTACCATTGAAAACAAAAATAAATTAACTACTTATCTAACTTGAGTCTCAAGCCCACAACTATGGGTCAAAACATAACTCTTTGGGTAACTTGCCCAACCAACTCCTTTTGCGGGTTTTCCCTTCTAGGAAATACCTATTGAGCTACCCAAATTCCAACAGGTATGATATTTCAAAAAGGTCCAATGGCATTGCCATAAAGAAAATATTTTAAAAGAGGTTCGATTTAAAACCATCAAGAAAATCTTTGAACACACGTTCAATTTTAAAACCATTACGCAAATATTTTGAAAGAGGTTTAAATTTTAAGACACCTAATGGCCCTTTAGGGTCTTTCAAAAGACGTTCCTTTTAGGACCCATGGTCCATCGGGGTCTTTCAAATGATGTTACGTGAAAGAGATCCAGCAAGTTTATCCTTCCAAGGATGGATCAAGGCAATCATTGTATCAGGGCCAACAAGTTTTCTCGAACAAGGACCAATGGCCCAATGCGTACAAATTCTTTCATAAGCTAAGGTAAGGTCATTTGAAAAGAAAATTCAAGAGATTGAAAGCGATCTAAACCAATAAAAGGAACGAGAGAGAAGACATACAAAAAAGTGCCCCACACCTTCACTAAGGCTATAAAAGGGGATGGGCACGTAACAAAGTTGGCCCTTGGATAATTTAATATCATTTTATTAATGTCCAACAAATGACCACAAAGGCAGGTCAATGGTACTACCTTGTCCACATGTATTAATACAAATTCAGAGCACCAAACTGGCTCCTAAATAAAGCAAGAGGAACAAAATGAAGTACTTTCCTACTAAAGAATGTAACTAGTGTCGGTCTTCATAATTGTACTTGACTCATAATGTAAAATATTGGTGAAAAAGAAATCTTTAACATTATTAATCTGACTTATTAAAGCATGGACTTCATGCTTGGAACAATGTTATGTAATTAATTAATTATGTAACTGGAGCACGATCACAGATCATGCCCCTTCTCGAAAACGTGCCCAAGGGCCTATTTAAGCCAACGCCCTTCTTGTAAAAAACCATCAATCAGTCTTTAATAATATATATATGTGTGTGTGTGTGTGTGTGTGTGTGTGTGTGTGTATTTTATTCAGAGAAAACATGGTTATCCACTCCATTTGGTATCAAAGCCTCTGATCCTCACGCTTGTTGATCGATTCAACCACACCTCTTGTTGCATTGATCCCTTCTCCTTCAATATTTTGCTCGTCGCATCTTCTTAACTCCTCAGCATCGACCCTCCCCTATCCTTGTTCCACGCGTCGTTTTTTCTTTCCTCACTGCCCTGTTGACTATCATTCTGTCCATCTCCATTATCGCTATCGAACCCTATCGACTCTAGTGTTTTCCTCCTAGCCATTCACGTTTTTTCCCCCTGTTTTTCCTCCCAACAGAGAACTCGTGTTGTTGTCGTTGTTTTTCCCTATCCGTCGTGTTGTTGTTGTTGTTTCCCGACAGTCGTGTCATCGTGGACTCGAGCTGTTCTGACTAGACTGTTGCTTCTTTGTTGCATGTTTGCCGTCCACCGAACCCCGACCATCGTTGTGTGGCCGGACGTTCCGTTGCCTGTCCACCAAGTCCAAGCCAACGTGTCAAAACTTGTAGTTTGTCATTAGTTGCAGTGGTTCGTGAGTTTCGAATTGTTGTAGTTACGATGAGCATTATAGTCTTTAATTAAATTATATATTATATAAAATTATAATTTAAAAAAAAAAATAGTTAATATTTACCCAAAAAATAAACTAAAACAAAAAAATAAGGTCAAGTTAAGAAAAAGGGTACCGATCAATGTCTTCATCAATGTCGATGGCCAATTTTAACAAAATATTGCTAGCTCTTGAGACTAAGGTGACAGGGCATAGCGAAAAAAATTGAGCTCCAAAATACAACAAAGAAAATAGAAAGTCAGCTCGAGCATAACCATAACGAATTTAAAAAGGATCATGCAACCCTTTTAAATACGGTGAATCTCAATCATAGTCAAGCAATCATGATGTTGACCTGTATTTGTGACAAGTTGAAAATTACACCCGATCAAATACCCCAGAATAATGAAGTTACTCAACATCTCAATTCTCTAGATTCGTCAAACTCGTCAGAATCACATGAGAAACCTGAGTCTCCAAAAGCATCATCCATACCCCAGCAACAAAATAGTAACACAAATTTTCAAAATATGCAGCTCTGGAATCAATTCTCAAATATGCAACTTGTGAATCAATACCCTCTCTTTACTCCAACAATGGCGACATATCAACGAAGAGAAAAACTTGAACTCTCCAAATTTGACGGTAACGAGAAGTGCAGTGTTGCATGGTTCAATAAAGCAGAAGAATTATTCAAGATTTAAAGTATTGACAATGATGATGAAAAGATAAAAGCATGCATCCATGCAAATGGAAGGGAAAGCATATAATTGGTATATGTAGTGGAAAAAGACGACACTTGCTATTAGTTGGAGGAAATTCAAAAATGCATTATTTAAAAAATTCCAAGGTGTTAAAGAAGAAGAGTTCTTCTCGGCACTCACCAGACTGCAACAAAAAGGGGATGTGGATGAATACCCTCGAGAATGGGAAACTTTAGCTACACGAGTACATGGATTATCAAAAACTCGTCTCATTCAATCATACATCATAGGACTTAAACCCCATATCCAGGTTGAGCTTGACCTCCATGACATCACTTCTATAGAAGTAGCAAGACAAAAGGCAAAAGATGTTGAAAAGAAGCACGAAAAGATGTAGTGGCCAAAAGTTTAAAGAGTATATTCAAGACAAAGATTTTCCCAAGTTGCAAACACAGATAACACCAAATATGTTCCACCACATCTTCGGGAAGGAAAAAAAACTAACTTGGAAATGCAAAGAATGAAAGAGGGCAAGTGCAAACATTGTGGCGAAAAATGGGACCCTAAACATAGATGTACTAAAGGGAAAGAAACCAAGAACCTGTATCGATGTGAAGCAACTAATGATTCGGACAATAAAGAATCAGATGTAGAACAAATCGAATATTCTCCAAAACCAGAAAATGAGAATATTTTTCCAATATCATTATCGGCCATGCCAGGGATATCTCAACCCCATACATTACCGTTAAAAGGACACATCAAAAAGAGCAACGTAATGGTTCTAATCAACACTGAAAGCACCCACCACTTTTTGGACTTGACGATGGCGGAAAGACTCAACATTTTTATGTTTCCCATGCCCAACATGAAAATTATGGTCGCTAATGGTAAGAAATTGAAAAGGTAAGGAAATGCCATAAAGTCAAATTACAAATTCAAGACTATAATCTAGAATCTTCATTTTACATTGTACCGTTAAAAGGAGTGGATGTGGTCCTAGGTATCCAATTGCTTCAAAACCTAGGTACTTAATCTGCCAACCATCAAAAGCAATTTATAAAATTTAAATGGTAAGGGGGGAAATACAAGTTATATGGGTTCCAGTCCCTTAAGAATCAAATTGTATCATCATCCCAGATGATGATAATGATTCGAAAGGGAGCACTAGCTTATTTAGTACAGTGTCAACAATTAGAAATGTTAACTTCAAATTTGGTCAACGAAGTAGCACCGGAAGTCCAAGATCGATATCCACATCATCAAAAAAGAGAAATTGAAAGATTAGTCCAGGATCTTTTAAAATGTGGCATTATCACAAAAAGTAGAAGTCCATATGTTGCTCCAGTTGTATTAGTTCCAAAGAAAGATGGATTGTTCAAATTATGCGTTGATTATCGAGGACTAAACAAAATAACAATTAATAACAAGTTTCCAATCCCTTTTATCGATGAAATGTTGGATGAACTACATGGTGCTAAATACTTCTCAAAATTGGAAGACATAGGAAAAACTGTTTTCCGAACACATGATGGTCATTACAAGTTTAAAGTAATGCCTTTTGGTTTAACCAATGCACCAGCAACCTTCTAAGCTATTATGAACGAGCTATTTCATCCATATCTAAGGAAGTTTGTATTGGTGTTCTTTGATGACATTCTACTTTATAGTAAAACATGGAAGGAGCACCTACAACATTTGGAGCAATGTTGCACGAAGCGGGAGCGAAGCGGAAGCGCGGAAGCGGAAGCGGGAGCGCGGAAGCGGAAGCGGGAGCGCGGAAGCGGAAGCGGGAGCGCGGAAGCGTCATTTTCCAAAAATCTAGGAAGCGAAGCGTCCGCGGAAGCGTCTGCTATATATATATATATATATTTTTATATTTTTTTGCATTTATACTCAAAACAAACATCCCAAATACCAAATTAATTGTAGAAGACATGAAAACATGCATATTTTTGCATAAATCAAGATAGATATGGCATCCATGATTCCAAAACTTTGTTCTATTAATATGGCGCTATTATTCCAAAAACTTTGTTCTAGAATCTGGATCATAAATTTAAATGGTATTATATACTTTGCAACATGTTACTCACTTCTTCTCCATTTAAAATATTAAAAATGATTATGTTTTGACAAGATAATAAATAAAGAATTATTAAATATATTCATAATTTATTTATGTAATATAATAAATAAATAATTGTTAAATATATTTATTTTTGTACTCGAATATATATATATATATATAAAATAAAAAATTTATTATATATATAGATATATTATAAAAATTTATTTATTTTATTACTTTCAAAAGCATTAAGATTATATGAAAATATAAATATAATCGTGATATATTGTTTTTCTATTTATAACACTATAACAATAATTTTGAAGTTGAAATTAAATTAAGCATTAATTTATAAGAAATGGATTTTCGTATCAATTATACCTTGAGTCTCCGTTTAAACACATGACTATAAATAACAATAACTATAACAGTCTTATTAAAAGGCCCTAAGCTCTACGTAATTGGGCCACGCGTAATTAACGAAACGAAATTTATACATGTAGTTGTATAAGAATAAACGTTGACAATAAAATATTCATGGCTACCCAACCCGAAAGTGTAACCCCAGTGTCACAAGCACGTAAGTGTAACCAGGAATCGCTCCAAAAACTCGGAACCGCGCTTCGTCAAAACTGGAATCGCGCTTCGGCTGGCGCTTCTGGAACGCTTCCGTACGGGATGCGATTCCGGCCTAGGATCCGGGGGGGGGCGCTTCCTGCAACTATGATTTGGAGCAAGTTCTTACTATACTAGAAGAGCATCAATTCTATGCCAAGAAATCCAAATGCACTTTTGGGAAAGAAGTAGAGTATCTCGAACATATAATATCCAAGGAAGGAGTAAAACTAGATCCTATTAAGATCAAGTCCATAAGGGAATGGCCCAAACCAGTTAATATCTCCAAGCTAAGAGGATTCTTAGGATTGACCGAGTATTATTGATGATTTATTAAAAACTACGCCCATATAACCACACCCCTAACGAACCTTCTAAAGAAGAACTCATTTCGATGGAATGATGAGGCAAAAAAGTGTTTTGAAGACTTGAAGGAAGTTATGTCTAATGCTCCTATATTGGCAACTCCAAACTTCTCAAAACCATTTGTAATTGAGTGTGATGCTTCAAGTTTTGGCATAGGAGCAGTACTAATGCAGGATGGTCACCCAATCGCATTTGAAAGCAGGAAGCTCAATAAGCAAGAACGTCTCAAGTCTCCATACAACAAGGAAATGGTTGCTATTATGCACGCATTAGCCAAATGGAGACAATATCTTTTGGGAAGTAAGTTCTTAATACGAACATATCATAATAGTCTTCAGCATCTCCTCCAGCAGAAAACCCTATCTACAGAACAACAAAAATGGATTGAAAAAATTGTTGCCTTCGACATGGATAAATTACATAAGAAAGGGAAAGATAACGTAGTAGTTGTCTAGGGAAGACGAAGAACCATCATTACTTGCAGTTTCAGTGGTTGTTCCCGAATAGCTTAATGAGATTTGGAGTGAATATGAAAAAGACCCAGAAACAAGTGATATAATCAATAACCTTCATCAAAATTTAAAATTTGAATGGAAAGATGATATATTCTATGGTACAAAGGAAGAATTTATCTTAGTTCAAATTCCAAATTTAAAGCCAAGAATCTCAAAGAGTCGCATGATTCACCATCAGTCGGACACATAGTATTCTTTAAAACCTACTATAATGCACGTCAATCATTCTTCTGGAAGGGTATGAATAATGATATTCAAAAATATGTAGCAAAATGTGATCAATGTTAGCGAAATAAAAGTGAGAACATTATGACCCCAGGTTTGCTCCACCCCTTAAATATCCCAAACCAAAAATGGGAAGAAATATCAATGGATTTTATTGAAGGATTAGTCATGTCAGGCGGGAAAGATAAAATTCTTGTAGTAGTAGATAGACTCAAAAAGTATGCACACTTCATAGGAATGAAGAAATCAGATTGGGCAAAAGAGATCGTCGACATATTTTGCAAGAATGCCTACAAATTACATGGATTTCCTAAAATCATTGTTAGTGATAGAGATTCTAAATTTAAAGGGAGTTTTTGGAAGGAGCTTTTCAAACATATTGGAACATACCTCAACATGAGTTATGCATATCATCCTCAAACAGACGGTCAGACAGAAACTGTCAATAAGTGCTTAGAAGCTTACCTTCGTTGTTATGCAGCAAAAAAACAAAATAAGTGGGCTTAGTGGTTACATCTCGCTGAATGGTGGTACAATTCAACTTATCACACTTCCGCAAAGATGACCCCATTTCAAGCTCTGTACGGATATGAACCTCCCAAATGGAAGGATTTGGCCATTTCCGAGACAAAAGTTCAAGCAGTTAAGGAGCAATTAGAAAAAACCCAAAAAGTTTTTCAAACATTGAAATAAAATCTAAGTATTACAAGAAACCGCATGAAGCAGCAGGGCAACTGACATAGAACAGAGAGAGAATTCCAGTTGGAGAATGGGTATTTGTTAAACTTCGGCCTTAAGAGAAATAATCCCTAAAACAAAAAGGAAAAAACAAATGGGTGCCAAAGTTTTATGGACCATATCAGATGAACAAAAAGATCAGCCAAGTAGCATACAGCTTAAACCTTTCGGGCAATAGTCGAGTCCACAACTTTTCCATGTAACTTGTCTTAAAAAGGCATTGGGCAGACACAAATCAGCACAAACAACGCTTCCGATATTAGATGATGAAGGAAAGTTCACCTTAGAACCAAAAGGAAATGTTACCACTAGGGATGATGAAGGAAGTTGCAATCTCGAGTAATTAAAGAATACCTTATCAAGTGGAAGGATCTACCAGAAGAAAAAGCCTCCTGGGAGACAGAAGCTTTTTACTAAAAACACCCTTTGTTACATATGCTTTGAGGACAAAGCATCTTTTCAAGAGGAAGGCAATGTTATGTAATTAATTAATTATGTAACTTGGGCACGATCAAAGATCATGTCCCTTCTCGAAAAGGTGCCCAAGGGCTTATTTATGCCAGGGCCCTTCTTGTAAAAAACCTTCAGTCAGTCTTTAAAAATATATATATGTATTTTATTCAAAGAAATCATGGTTATCCACTCCAGTCAATTGGCATAAGTCAAGCCTCCATTGTAGGCTTTTAGGATTTTTAAAGTCAAAGTCAAAATCTATTTTGTCATGTCAAAAGCTTCCTCCATCAAGTCACCTTGCAAGTCGGCCTCCAAACTAATCTTCTACAAGTTGGCCTCAGAAATTGCTCATGTCGACTCATTTTATAGTTGGAAACAGCTATAAATATACATGTCAACTCGGAGAAGGAATAACAAGTTTGGTTGGTTACAGAGTAAGATAATTCGGAGGTTGAAGGATTATATAATTGCAGGGCGAGACATCTGAACCATCACATAACCGAAGCATGACTGAACCAAGGCATGACTAGGCTCCTACAGGATCGAAGCTTGATTAGGGTTGCGACAAAACCAAAGCATGAGTAGGCTGCCACAGGAAAGAAGTATGACACCATTGCAAGACTGAAGAATAGTACCGAAGTCTATCAAGGATTACAGGATTGTGTTATCATATTGTTTCAGGTACAAAGTATTGAGTACAGACTGAAGAACAAAATCTTGAATACAGGACTCGGAACTGAAGCATGATGTAACAAGGTTGACTTGATGGATGGAAGAAGTCTTTGGTTATGGTTATAAGGGCCTTGGTCATCTCAGTTTTGTTTTTTGAATCTATTGAAGGAAGAGTTCTTGACTGGGTTTTCCCCTACCTAGGAGTTTTGCCCTGGCTGTGTGCCTACATCTTGTGTCCTCCTTTGTTTATTGATTGGCATTAGTCTTGATGATAAGAACAAGATAAATTGAAAGAAGAAGAAATAATAATGAAACATCACAAAGATAATATCATAATAAGATAAATCAACTAAATTGCCACCCTAATGAATTTCACAACATGCCCTAATATAAGATCAAGGCAAATAAATTGAAAGAAGAAATAATAATGAAACATCACAAGATAATGTCATAATAAGAGAAATCAATTAAATTGCCACCCTAATGAATTTCTCAACATGCCCTAATATAAGATAAAGGCAGATACCTAAAAGTTAATTCTAAATTTGCGTGCGATGGACCTAAAATGTGTAATACAAAGAGTGAGATACATTCTCAACAATAAAAATGAGATGAACGATAAGGTTGTCCCTTCAAGCATCATGTTAGTGCACATTACGCCAGAGAAACCTTCATTTTTATATTTCTTAAACATGTGAACTTTCTCCATGCCCTGTGTAAATTAAGCAATGGCATGGATGTATTATGAAATCAAGGAGTAGATCTTCAGGACTATACTTTGTACTTAATAGTCAATGACTGCCTTAAGATGGATGCTCTTTTAGATCTGATAATCCAAACATAAAAAGCTTAAGGAAAGGAAAAGAAGGGAAAGAAGAGGACCTGGATAAAATAGCAGAACAATGGCTTGACTTTAGTTGAGATAATACAACTAAAGTATAGATAATACAATATTGGAATAGGTAACACATCAATTGGTATAGATAATACAATATTGAAATATGTTGTGGCAGAAGATGTGCAAAGGTTGAAAAGGAGATTACTTGGTTTGCAAGTTATACTGCATGAGATTTGGACAATGTTGATGATGGAAATAAGAAGTCTATGGAGCAGGTTGTGAAGATATTTAGAAGCTTGTTAGCACACCAGAGTTGGACAGAGAGATATTATTAAACGTTCCAGAGGACTTAGAAGAGAAGGCTCACTGAATTCCAAATACCTGTAGAGCACCTCAAGAATGGCAAAGAACCTCATCTCTAGATTCCCCGAAACATGTGCAACAGTTCTTACTCTTCACCAAATAATCTCCTCCTCCCCCTTTATAGATATGATGGATAGATCTCCAAGCCTCTAGAAGCATCTTATTTTATTATTTTATTATTATTTTAGAAGCTCCTCCAATGATTTTATCTTAAGTGACCTTTTAATTTTATTTTATTTCACTTAAGTCACTTTTGGCCCATTTTCTCCAATTAATTATTTTTCCTTAATTGAATGACTAATTAAAGTCATTTTTAACTAAGGAAAATGGCAAATCGCCCACCATACTGCCTTCGGCCACTGGAAGTCTCTTCTCAACATCCCATCATGTAAATCTTCTCGTTCCAGTTCCAACGAGCTATTCCATTAAGGTGTTCCATCAATCAATCTCCATGGAATGCCACCTCGAGCATAACTCATTAAGTTAGGCCCCATAATAATGCTAAATTTTTAAATTTGTCGAAATGCGACAGAACGAAAGGCAAATTGTGTGGATGATGAAATATGCCAAGCGAATGCCATCAGATCCCATAAAAAGTCCTCAACACTCCATTGGGACCCCTGATGACATAAACCTGCTCCTCTAACCTGGCCATCCCCTGCCCTGGAAATCCACCCTGGTTGTACTATGGAGAAAAATAAAAATGGGGACATTACAGTCCTCCCGCCCAAGATTTCTTTCCCTCAACGAATCCAGATCTGTGGACAAATCTATGGCCCGAAGCAAATGAGACCCAATGCTCGGATCCCATACAAACCACTGGGTGATGCCCTGCTCCTGTGTCAAGTTGTCAACCCACCATGAACGAACCCCTCAATGCCTAGATCCCATACCAATCTCCAACTGAACCTGCTATCAACGAATCCTCCTGGATTCCACTGCCACCAAGAACAAGTATCAAGGTTCCAAGGCTCATGTTGTGCTATAACTCCAACTATGAATGTTGCTCCATCCACCGCGTACCAACTCATCACCTCTCTCCAATCCAACCTCAGGCATAGGTCGAGGTCAACCCCACTCTACTGATGTTGGGCTAGTGCTACTGATACACTGGTGAATTGTCGATCTGCATCCCACTACGCACTGAAACATATGGTAACCCCCTCATCTAAGTGCCCCTACTGTATTGTGCCCCGAACTAAGGTTGATACTCCATAAAAGGGATACCAACTCATGATCTCCCGCCAATCTAATGTATGGACACCTATGCAAAGGAAACGTTTGCTACGTTGATACTAGTCCATGCTCAACTCCTGATGCTCTACTCGGTCAATCAAAGATTCAAAACATGTCCAAGAAATCATGCCCCTCTCCCTCTAATATGAAAAAGTGGGCAAATTGCGCTGCAAGCCCTGTCTATGTACTCTTGGAGAGGGTTGCTGCCTGAAAATGTTGTAGCTCGGTTGGCTGCCACTACATCTGTCTGCACCTCATCAGTGGGTAGACCCAAAGATGGATGTGTTGCCATCTCCCTCACCTAATAGGAAACTCCACGCTCCTCTAGTCCACCAATCTCCTACCAAATTGTCCTGTCATATTCCAGCATCTCCTGAGGACAAGTGTCAGCGAATACTGTCACCCTACGAACTGTCTGTACATATGTTTGCTGGTCATCAATGGTTGAGCCCAAGGATGGTTGTTCATCCTCCACCATCACGAGTTCAATAAGAACCTCCAACTGGCTCTCCCAAAAGGCTCATCATGCATATTGTGTGCCTCATCCTCCTCAGCTAACCCATGCTCCATCATATGCTGCTCATGTTGACTCATCACTAGCGACACACTATCCTGATTGTCTCCCATAGGGTCCATTAACTGCTCACCATGTGCACTTGAACATAAATCTAGCCTGTTGTCAACAACCCCACATGACTCATGCTCCTCAGAGGCATCCTCGAATGAACCCATGAACTCGTCCAAAGAAGAATCCTCGCGTTGAGACTTAGAAGGAATCTCCTCCTGTTCTACCTTTGTCATCTCCTCAGTGTCACTCAAGCATGAGTGGTCAGGTCCCCTACAAATGAAGCAAAGTCCCTTCCTCCTCAGCTCATTCCTACTGCATGATCCCCCAAACCTGAGTAGCTCCTCCCTGATTAACTGTCTCGTGTACAGCCCAGTGTTCTGCTCAACCAACCTTTCGGCTAGCTCATAAGAAACAAGTGAGACCAACTGCTATCTCCTCCAAATAGACAACAATCAAGACTATAACTCCCGACAAATGGCATCACGACCTCTCATACATGATGACAATATGGACTGCATGTGTGCTATGACCGTGTCGGGATGATGTTTCCTAACGCTAAAGAAGCAATGGAACATCTATAGGATCAAACCATCACACTCTAGATCAAACACGATTTCATAAGTTCTAACCATGGCCATGACTTCTAAATTCTCCAGCTTCTTACCAAAGGTAGAGCCTGCACTGTTACCCAAGCGCTATAAAGTCTCTACTATCAATCTGAAAACTCTCCTCATAACATCATCATTGTAAGGAGCTATAGGGACAATTAGTCTCATTATGTTATTGAGACAAGATGCAACTCGAATTCTAACCCCTTCACAAGGTTCCTCCAAGAACTTGTGTTGTATGAGAGCAAGCATAAATGGTTTTAGAGCCCAAATTAGCTTCTTCCCTTCTAACTGGCTCACTTTGGAAAGGAGGGCATCTAGTTCATCAAGTTTGAAGAGAACTTTCCATGTGACCCTCACGCGCTTCAAATCTGTCCCAAGAGAAAAAAATGTTGTGTCCTAACTCCTGCCACTTCTACACATCCTTTGGTTGTTCTTTTTGAAGAATGGCAACAACCACATTTGAGAAGGGTTTGTTGTTCCGTCTGGCTTTCTGGTCTATATCATTTGTCCACTAACGTGTTGTTGTGTTGACTCATAAGATGTTTTAAAATCTCCATCGTTTAGCAAAAAAAACTTCTAACAGTACATGGCAATGACATCAAACAACTTTCAACCTCTCAATATAATAACCATCACAAGGCATACACATCAATTTCTTCCCTCAAATTTGTTGAGCACATATGACAAAAAAGGGGCATTTGACTACTACGATAGGTAGCTTTTGACTCAATAAAATGTCCAGCAAGATATTTTATTGACGTACATATGAATAAGACTCACTGTCTGACCACATACCAAATTCTAGCTCTATTCTATTCTTCCTGACAACACAGGCATCATACACTATTCCCACTCAACACCTATTACATGACACAGGTTGGTGAAGAGGATATAAGGCTCACAACCATTGTCCTGTTGTAAACAAATTTCTTGAAACCATTTGAGAACAGAATTGATAAGAATTTCAAAGACCAAATTAGAAGGAAGAATATGCAAGAACCGGAGACTACTTCTCTGTTGACTTCCTTTGCTACAGTATTCAACTCCAAAAATGAAGGTGACTTGCCAAAGACTATGTTTTCTCCACAAGCTATGACAGGACCTTGGTCTGAGGTAAAAAGGTAACTCGGTTTGCAACAATAACCTCAGCCTTCAAGCAAATTCACCAAAACTTAACCTCCACAAGAGTTATTGTCCCAGCCCTCCAAACTGGTGTAATTGGCCTCCAATATTTGGCATCCAAACTCAACAACTTGGTCTCCAAAGTATATAGATAATTTTTCCACCTACAGGAACTCGACTTCCACAGATCTAAGAGATTTGAGAGAAACTCAACGCCTCAAACAACAAGTTCAGCCTCCTGGAGTAGCAAACTCGGTTCCAAATTATGGATAATAGAGGGCCCTCAAAACAAGTAAATCGATCTCCATAGAGGAACCAAACTCGACATGTCTAGGATGAATTGTGCTCAACCTTTAATTTTAATGTAAGATAGCGACTCGGCCTCACTAAGAGAATAAACTCGGCCCCTGATCAATAATGTGCTCAACCCAAACACGCTTCAATTAGCATATTGTTGCACAGGTACGCACTCTCGTGCATCATCTTGGTCACTCTTGAATACGTGTGAGATTATGGCTCAGTAATCGCACTAGTTAACAATTATGTACCTTTGACCCAAATTGCAGCTTTTTATTCTTTATGCATGGAGAGGTATATCAATCTAATGATAGTCAGTCTTCACAGGATAACAAAATCGATACCTTGTCTATGCATGGAGCGGTGCATCGATCCATTGTTATTCGGCATGAATTCCTCCCTTGAGAATTTCGACTTTAAGAGTGCCTACATGCCCTGGGGGTACAGGACGGAAAGCCGAGGGGGAATTAGTCCGCGTCGAATGGTCACGGTCGCACCTTTGACACCCGAATGGGATTCATACGTATTTTGTTCACGATGGTGTATCAACACCAACAACCCACAGGCTTAGTGAAAAACGCAAATTTCCACACTAATTTCACGGTGATTTCCACACTGATTTCTACGCAAATTTCACACATTGATTTCTACGCTGATTTTCCACACTGATTTCTACGTTGATTTTCCACATTGATTTCTTGTCTGGTGCAAGATGTTTTCGACAATAGTACCTTGAACCCGGGACAGCGAATATGATCACGTCCTTCGCTTCAGCTGCATTCGCATATGCCCAACGTAGAGTCTCCCCAAATCACATTAGTCTATGCTCATACTGCTTGCACAAACCAAAGCCTCTAATCACACTACGACTTGCGCAGAGGACTCATGTGCATTGATATAATTGGGTTGCGCATTTGCTTCACATCCCCAAATTAGCTTGCATGGTCACGGCCTATAGTTTTAATGTGGCTCTTCTTTCTTTGAATTAGTTACTGGATGCTTGTAATTCTCTTGGCCCAGTGACAATAATTTGGCTGCTACAGGATATAATAGGCACTAGTTGCCAGTAATTTCACGGCCTTTACAAAGACGCCCTCGATCATGTAGATTGTTTAGGATTGAAAGTTAATTCGGCTTGCAACATAGCAATTCTCTACCCATTGTAAAATAATAAACCTTTGAAACAAATAAAATCACACGCCCTTCCAATATGGCCGATTTTGATGAATTATGCCCACAACAATTCGTTAGAATTTTTCCACACACTCAATAACAAAAATTTGTAGAGCCTTTCTAATTTTACTACAAGAACTAGGTTATCGACTTCTCCGACAAAACCTTCCAACAATCATAGCTGCAAGTGAAAACTGAAAAACCCATAGGCTGAGCCAAGACCAAGGCTCTGATACCATCGTAATGTCCCAAATGAGATAACTTTGGAACAAACACTTCACATAAAAATTCTTCTTCAAATTCTAACTCAAAATTTATTCAGATAAAACTTTTATTCAGAAACAAAAGATTGCCATGTAAAATTTAACAACTAGAGCACTTAATCCCATAACACACTAAACAAGAAAATTCTTAGCTTTATTATCTTACATAAATTGGGGTTTACATGCACATACAACCCATACAGCTCAAGATAAATTAGCCTCAAATATATCTACAATAATGCTGCAATTGACCTCCAAAACAAACTGAAAAACAATAAACTGCAACCTTTGAACCTTGAATGGATCCACCAAGGGAAGAGATGGGTGCCACCCACTCACTAAATCACCCGAGGGTTTCCGTCCTAGGGCTGCTGCTGAAGTAGAGAACTAGGTTCTCCAAACCTCACCACAAAGACAATACACAAATCCCAAATGTCTCCAAATGATCTCCTCCTACCCTTTTATAGATCTGATGGATAGATCTCCAAGCCTCTAGAAACATCTTATTTATTATTATTCTAGAAGCTCCTCCATTGACTTTATCTTAAGTGACCTTTTAATTTTATTTTATTTCACTTTAGTCACTTTTGGCCCATTTTCTCCAGTTAATTATTCTCCTTAATTAAATGACAAATTAAAGTCATTTTTAACTAAGGAAAAAGGCAAATCACCCACCATACTCTCTTCGGCTACTGGAAGTCTCTTCTCAGCATCCCATCCTGTGGATCTTCTCGTTCCAGTTCCAACGAGCTATTACATTGAGGTGCTCCATCAATCAATCTCCCCGGAATGCCACCTCGAGCATAACTCATTAAGTTAGGCCGCATAATAATGCTAATTTTTTTAAAGTTGTCGAAATGCGACGGAACAAAAGGCAAACTGTGTGGATGATTAAATATGCCAAGTGAATGCCATTAGATCCCATAAAAATTCCTCAACACTCCATCAGGACCCTTGATGACATAAAACTGCTCCTCTGACCTGGCCATCCCCTGCCCTGGAAATCCACCCTGGTTGTATTATGGAGTCAAATAAAAATGTGGACATTACATAAAGTGGGGGTACATGCAATGTACTTGTAAATTGATGTACTAATAATTATATTCTCTAGCGAAAAAAACATGATTCTCATTCCATAGATTAGATTCCTAATTGATATCAAATTCATAACAATATTATTTATTTATGACTAGCCCCGAGGGTTAGCTCAATTTGTTGAGTCCTCGTTGTTAAAGCATCTTTGTAATTGAGAGGGGTCGCGGGTTCAATTCTCTTGACAATCGTGGGGTCAAGCCCTGAGGTTGAACCCGCAGGAGGTAATTTTGTCGGGTGAATCTTCCTGTTACAAATACTCTGTGGACGTAGTGGTCACCAATCTCTGGGGTCCATGAACCACATAGAAAAAAATTATTTCTAAGTGAAACACATTATTATTATTCCATAGAACAGATTCATAATTAATATCCACTTCAAAGCATTATTTCTAACAGAAACACTTAAGTTTCCAAGATTGACTGCAAATATGGCCATATTAAAATTTTTGCTGACTAGGAATCTACAATTTTAGCTAATAAAGAACATAAAGCTAAGCAATATTATTTATTTTTTACTGAAGCACATGATTATAATTCCATAGACCAGATTCATAATTAATATCCAGTTCATAGCATTGTTTCTGACTGAAACACTTAAGTTTCCAAGATTCCTGATGGCCATCTACAAATTTTGCTTACTAGGAATCTACAATTTTAGCTAATAAGGAACATAAAAGCTATGTTTTCTTTTCTCAACATATATTGTCCCACAAAGTCATGAACTCTTTCACATGGGAAGTCAATTTGCACCAAAAATTTACAGCATTTTCTTGATACGATAATTACTTCTCTGCTTTTTCTTTTCTTTTTTTTATCAACACAGGAATTATGTGTCAACATTCGAACATGAATTGCAAGAAAAGGAAACCGATTAGGTTGTACCTGATACCCAACAGTCCCTCCAACATTTTCTCCTCTTTCCGTAGCTATTCTCTCCGCAACTGAGATTGTATTTATCAAAGCTTATGTCAGTTTTTAAAGATTTTACTCAAGAATGAAAAATATCAAAAAAAAATTAGCTGGAATGAAATAAAACCAGCACCTGATGTAGCGGATATTCTCCGAGGTTGTGTACATAGTATTTTACAGCTTTTGCCTTGGCTCCACATATGATCCAATATAAATTGTGGGACCTGTTATAACAGAGAATATAATAAATTATTCAATCCATCGATACTTTCCCTGCCAGCATCAGAAAGAATAAAAAGTATTACCTTCACTTTTTCAGAAATAATTTGCATTTACAGCTATTATTCACCAAGTTTCAGGGAATGGGTGAAAGAGGGAACAGAGAGACAGATTTCAGAGACAACTGTTGAGACCCCCAAAATATCAGGGGATTGCAAGGAATAGAGCATAGGTGCCAAAGCCAAATATAGAAAATATACAGAAAAATATTCATATTAGTAATTTCAAATTAATGATTAATTGCTCGTAAACACATGCAATGCCCAGTTACACTGTAAAATACAAATAGGTGAATCAATACTTTTCTTATTACTAGATCAAAATGAAAAGAAAATCTATCATCCATACATCACCATGTGACATGATATAAAAGAGACACCTATAAATGAAGCATCTATAGGAAGAAAAGTGAAACAAGCAGGTAAAAATTGAAAGCACGGGACATCATAAGTTCTTCCAATTGTGATGTTTAACTAAATCCACCATTTGTGTGGCAAGGTAATAAACTGTGAATTAAACTTGCACAAACTGTTGAACCTTATAAGCTATTCAGTTGATTGAAGTAGGGCAGTAAGGGTTCCGCTTGCCTAGGTGCTAAGGCTAGTAGAGGGACGCACAAGACAGCCACTTATCATAATAATAATTTATTTAACTATTTCCTAAAGTTAGACTTAGGAAGAATTTAATAATCCTAAGTTAGCTAAAGATTTAATCTCAACCTTTCATCACTATTTAATCTCAGCTGTTGAGAGTGAAGGAGCAGCTTATGTTAAAATTATAAGAGGAAATAGAGCGAGTAAGTGGCCAGTTTGAACAAAACACAGTGTGATTGGCTCAACAAGGGAAGGGTTTTCAGCAGTCAGGAAGCAAATCACGGATCGAGAGGCAGGAAGGAAGAGGCCGAGCAGCCTTAAGCCCAGCCCAGAACCAGCGCGGCCGGACAGCGAGTTGCAGTGCACAAAGTGAAATAAACCTGTGCAGCCATACAGTGCGCATTTGTGCACAAAAGAGCAGATCTGCGCAAGCATTGCACAGGGGTTATCTTGATTTTGATTCAGAACAGTTATTGACTGGAGTTAGTTGTAGAAGTGAAGCATTCCCTTCCTGTATAAATCTCTGAAAATTTATTAATTGCTGAGCTAATAGAAAACACACACAGTTTGCAGCTTAGTGAAGAGAGGGGCCTTACCTAAAGATCATTTCCCTTTCGACGGGTATGAGCTTCTAGGAGCCCTGCCTCCAACATCGCTTATTCTGCCTTGCCTCTCTTCTATGCTAAGTTTCTTTCTTCTTCAATCGATTCATAAGACAGACGTCCTCTTTGAAATAGGAAAAGAAATTTTTAAGGTGCGAAGCCGCTTGTCCCTCCGGGGGTTTTCCCTAGAGTTGGGGTTTCCTGGCTACATCTTGTGTTCTATGCATTGAATGTGTTTGTTTTCAGATTTATTTATTTTCCGTTGTGCATGCTAAGTTAGAGAACTCAATGTATTTGCTGTTTAAGTTTCCGGAACAGCTCTTGCCTGTATTTCTGGGTTTTACAAGTAGAAAATTGTGAATCAGTTGTTGGGTTCTAAAGAAATCTAACATGGTATCAGAGTGTAGCCTCTAATTGAAGACCAAACACAGGTTTTATCCTCAAGAGAAAGTGCTGTGATTCAAAAGGAGTGAATTCACTTGTTCAATTTGGCCACTATGTTTTCTGGGTAGTACAATTTGAAAGCATGGTGTGTCAGGGTCTCAGATTTGAGGACAGATTGCATGGTGTGTCCAACTTCTTTTTATCGCATGATAGGATAGCAGCAGAACTAGAAGAGCAAGGGGTATGGGAGTTTGTTGATAATGTCCCAGTTAAACACACTAACCCTCAGCAATTCGCTCAGCATAACAAGAAGGATGCCAAGGCAAGAAGAATCATCTTGGAGGAGTCATAGACCACATTACTCCTCACATGACTGGGAAGAAGACAACCAAAGCCATATGGACAGCCATCATTGGTTTCTTTTAGGGTTCGAGCAAGGCCGGGAAGTTGGTATTCTAGGACACGCTCAGGAACATTAAAATGTCCAAATCAAATTTTGTGGTGTCTTGCCTCACCAAATTTACCCAAGGGAAGAATTGGTTGGTGTGGACAAGACAGTTCCAGATAGACATCTGGTGAATTTTTCCCTGTTAGGTTTCA
Source organism: Pinus tabuliformis (assembly GCA_031772625.1). Classification (NCBI taxonomy): domain Eukaryota; kingdom Viridiplantae; phylum Streptophyta; class Pinopsida; order Pinales; family Pinaceae; genus Pinus; species Pinus tabuliformis. The sequence continues at coordinate 627,274,446 of CM062818.1, read as the reverse complement.
CCAAATCATGGTAAGTCTTCACAAATGGGATTTGTGCCAGAGAAAAGCTTCCAAATTGGGAGTGATTATGGGGTGACTGCGCCCAAGTGGAGATCCGCAAACAAGTTCGATATTGTGTTAAGACCGAAGAAGGTGAAGAGAACTTTGCCCTAGCCGGCAAAGGGGGCAGATCTAAAGGCAAAAAGAGCAGTGGTGGTAGAGAACTGAACTCCAAGGACAAGAAGAAGTAAAAGGATCTCAGTGAGATCAAGTGCTTTTCGTGCCACCAGTTTGGGCACTATGCAACTAAATGCCCTAACAAGAAGAAAGGGTCTAAGAAGGACCAAGTAGCAGCCTCTACAGAGATAGATGAGATATATTCTCATTTCAAGGAGTTTTCACTAATCGCTTGCATGGCTGTTACGAATAAAATATATATAAATAATATAAATATAAATAATGAGATTAATTGTAATAATGATTAGTTAATTAGTAATTAGTACTGAAGAGGCATGTCTAAATGGGACATGACCTTCCATGAAAAGGCACTGCCTGGTATCTAAGCAGGCCCCTCACTTTCATTTGTAACATCATTCTTATTCATACACTTCATATATATATTCTTGTGTCTCAATGGAGATCTACATATTCCAAGTCTTTTGGAGTGTTTTAACTTGAAGGTCGAACTTTGTTCGCTTCATTTGAAGTTATTAAAGGAGAATTTAGAATATTTAAGGAAGTTATTTTGAAGTTATTAAGAAAGATTAAAGTTTTGAAAGTTTATTTTAAAAAAGGGTTACCTTTAAAACTTTAAGTTCATTTCTACAAGCAAAATGACATCTAATTCGGAAATGAAGGTTGGAAGATTTCCATAAACTAAATATAACTATGCCTCGGTGCTATTTAGAATTAAAGGGTCGACTAAAGATGTTATTATCGCTATCTTGCCAGCCGGAAATAAAAATTTATAAAACCTAAAATCACAAACCAATTAGTGATTCTCGAGTCAAATATAATTGAAAAAATTGATTGTTTTAACAAAATATATGACATAACAAATTTACAATTAAACGTTGAAGATTATACATTTGTATCACAATTAATTGTTTGATCCCTATGGCAAGATCAAGGTGACATTATTCTAGGATCGCCATCGATGGAAACCCTAGGTTCCTTCATAATGAATACGAAGAAGTTTTTGACATTTTCTTACAAAAAGAAAAAAATAACGCGACAAGATCTTACAGTGAAGCCGAATTCAGTAATACCAGAAGACATACTAGATATCTCAAAAGTAATTTTTCAAGAAGGTAAAAGAGTATTACAAAATATGCAAAATGAAATTGATAAAATCACTGCTGATAGAAATGAAGAAGTCTTGCGACTTAAGGATCATTGCGAAAAATTACTAACACAAATTAAAAAGCTTAAGAAGGACAAGAAGTCGTTAAAAGACAGGTTAGAACATTGTATTCAATAGGAAGTATCGAAGTCGCCAATCGTAACATCCCCAATTGAAGATAAACAAAAAAAATACCGAACCAATCAATATCACAACTCAAGAAGAGGACAAACTAGATGAAGTAAAGATGTACCCATAAATTGCAGTTTCAACAACAAAAGATTTTAGTGAAGATCCAGAAATTAACCATGCAACTTCCATCGCTAAAGGAAATCAAATACTTCAAATACATCAAGGAAACGACACAAACAAGATAAAGGAAAGTCAAATCACTAAAATTCCTTATCGACATTTGAATCACGAAGTAGACAATTCAATCAAGCTACTTATTTATAACATAAACAACAAACTTATGTTCCAAAGAATATTGAAGTGTGCACAACTCAATCCAGTGATAACAGTTCATCAAACGTTTCCAGTCATGGCAAGATTCCACAGAAGATTGATCTAGGATGGTCTGATCCCTTCTCAGTGCGACAGTTTTGTTTGTCACTTAGAAGATCATATCAACTTGTATCAACGAAGATGGCAGTTCTGAGACAGGGAAACATTCGAAACTGAAAAAGAGATCAAGCCTTTTTCTTCAACAAGCTTTGAGGACAAAGCTTTTTTGAGGAGGAAGGCAATGTTACAAATAAAATATATATAAATAATATAAATATAAATAATGACGATAATTGTAATAATGATTAGTTAATTAGTAATTAGTACTAAAGAGGCATGTCTAAATGGGACATGACCTTCCATGAAGAGGCACTGCCTAGTATATACGCAAACCCCTCACTCTCATTTGTAACATCATTCTTATTCATGCATTTTATATATATTCTTGTGTCTCAATGGAGATCTAGAGATTCCAAGTCTTCTGGAGTATTTTAACTTGAAGGTCGAACTTTGTTCGCTTCAATGGCAAACTCAATAGCTACCAGTTTATGGTATGTGGACAGTGGTGCATTATGTCATATGACATGAAACAACAAGTATTTCAACGAATTGTCAAAAAGGGACATGCAGTTCGACATTGAGATGGGAGATGATGGTAAGTATCGGGTCGAGCGTACTAGTACAATTCCCACTGTATCTCAGACATGTCATTTATGTCCCTGGGCTCAAAAAGAACCTCGTTTCAGTTTCAACATTGGAGGATAAGGCGTACAAGGAGACCTTCAAGCAAGGTAGGCCTTTATAAAACCCTCAGACTCCAAGGTGGCTAAGCAAATTGGGGTTCGGCACAAGGGCCTATAGAGATTATAGTTTGAGACAGTATCAACTTTAATTAACAGAGGGAGTCGTGACTCAAGCAGGGAGTTTATGGAGTTATCGCATAGGCACATGGGGCATTTGCACAATAGTGCGTTTAAGATTCTCAAGGAAATAGCAACAGGGCAACCACAGTGTAGCATGGATAACCATGAGGTGTGCAAGGGCTACACACTTGGCAAGTATGCCAAAACCTCTTTTACTAGAAAAGATAATAGGGCCAAGGTTACATTTGACCTTGTTCATTCAAATGTTTATGGTTCTTTATCTACAATATCCCTTAGTGGGTATAAGTATTATGTCACCTTCATAGATGATTATTCGAGGAAGACCTGGATATTTTCCATGAAAAAGAAGGACGAAGTCTTCTAGAAGTTTCTGGAGTACAAAGCCTTGGTTGAAAACTAGACTAGAAATCAAATCAAGGCAGTGAGATCTAATACTGGTGGGGAGTACACCTCAAACGCATTCAAGGAGTTGCGTGCCAAGAAGGCAATCAAGAGGGAGCTGACTACATTGTATAATCCTCTGCAAAACGAGGTGGCAGAGCGCAAGAACAAGGTCATAGTTGGAGTGGCCAAATGCATGTTGCATGACCAAGGGTTGCCCAAGTTTCTTTGGGCTAAGGCATGCAATACAACAGTTTTCTTACAGAAATGGAAACCACAGAGTATTTGGGTGAGTTACACTAAAGGAGGCATTTACAGGGAAGAAATCGGATGTGTCACATTTCCAGATATTCAATAGCTTGGTGTACTGCCATGTACAACAGAGAAAATTAGGAAGTTGGAGCCCACTGCAACGAAGAGCATCTTCGTGGGCTATAGCAAGATATCCAAGGTGTACAGGATATATATGCCAGCACTCAAGAAGATATCATGAGGAGAGATGTAAAGTTTGAGAGGAGGACTTTGAGCAAGTCCGTAGAGCACAGGCAGGGTACAATGCAAGAGGAGCGTCAAGCTTCAAAGTAGGAGGCTCAGCGAACACCTCAAACTATAGTTGTACATGTTGATGGGCAAGCCAAGCAGCAAAAGGATGAGGGGACACGCAGTTGTAGGAGAGAGTTGGGCCCACTCAGGCCGTGACTCCCAGCACAAGGAGAAGAAGGGTGAGATGGGAAGACCAGTTGATCTAGGAGGCGCATGAGCAAGTTGGAGCTCCTAGCCAATCAGTTCAATAGATTGGACAACCACAGAGGTACACAGGATACATGACACTTATGATGGAGTTGTTGGATGTCGAGTCTTCCAGTTATCAAGAGGAAACCATTCAGCAGGTGTCAAGAGATGCCATGGTGGAGGAGTAAGCCTCCATCATGAAGAATGATGTATGGAAGGTGGTGTCGAGGCCAAAGGGAAAATTTGTAGTGCACTCTCACTAGGTCCACAAGATCAAGCATGGGTCTGACGGGAGCATTAAGAGTTATAACGCAAGATTTGTGGCAAAAGGGTTCTCGCAGGTAGAGGGGATCGATCATGAAGAGACCTTTGCCCCATTGACCAAATTTTCATATGTCAAGGCTATTGAAGCCTTGCAACTCATATGGGGTGGAAGATCCACCAGATGGACGTTAAAACAACATTCCTCAATGTGGTTGTTGAGGAGGAGATTTATATAGGGTAACAGAAGGGGTTTAAGGCATGCAGCAACAACACACATGTATGCAGACCCAAGAGAACCTTGTTTGGGCTCAAATAGGCTCCATGTGCATGGTATGCTCGGATAAGCAGATACCTTTAGGGATTGGGCTTCACCAAGAGTTAAATGGACCCCAAACTTTAATACATTGTTGCTAGAGGTGAGCCACTTATTCTAGTGTTATACGTGGACGATCTAATTTTGACAGACACAAATAAGCTCATCCAAGAATGCAAGAGAGATCTTGCAAGCGAGTTTGAGATGAAGGATATGGGGTTGATGCACTATTTCCTTGGGTTGGAGGTTGGGCAGGGTGATGGAGAGATCTTCTTGGGGAAGAGCAAGTACGCCCTAAAGATTTTGAGGAGATTTCACATGCAGGATTGCAAGCCCATAACCACACCTCTAGTCACACACTGGAGGAAGGTGGATACATCCAAATCGGAGCGAGTAGATCATTCACTTTACCAGTAGTTAATAGGGTTGTTGATGTATTTCGTAAACAAGCTGCCAGATATACGTTTTGTAGTTAACTCTTTGAGCCAGCTTATGGTCAAGCCTACTAGAGCACATTGGGTTGTTGCCAAGCACGTATTAAGGTATCTCAGGGGGACTGTAGAGTTTGGATTCTAGTATAGTCAGGTTCATGAGATGGCACTTGAGGCTTGTACTGATACAAAGTGGGCAAGGAGCTCCACAGACAGGAAGAGCACATTGTCGGTATGCACATAATGTAGGATGCAGTTGTCTTTTGGTTCAGCCGAAAGCAAAGATAAGTTGCATGAATCTCAGCCGACGCTGAGTACATGGCTGCCAATTCGACAGTGTACGCAGCTATTTGGTTGAGGAAGCTTCTCGTAGACTTGTTTGGACAAGAGTTGGAACCCACCATGATCCACTATGACAATCAAAGTTACATCAAGTTCTCTGAGAATCCAGTGTTTCACAATCACTTAAAGCACATCAGCGTACATTATCATCACATCAAGAATATTGTTCAGAGTGGTATACTTACACTCTAGTATGTACCAAGAGCAAGCAGACAATAGACATTTTGACCAAGGAATTGCTAGGGAACAAATTTGTTTACCTCAGAGAGAAGTTCGGTGTAGTACAGAACATCTTCCTTTGTAGGAGGGAGTGTTGATTGGAGTAAAGCAACAAGGGTTCTACTTGCCTAGGTGATAAGATAGCCACTTATCATAATATTAATTTAATAATCCTAAGTTAAATTTGGACTTACAAAAAATTCAATAATGCTATGTTAACTAATTATTTAATCTCATCCCTTCATCACGATTAAATCTTAGTAGTTGAGAGTGAAGGAGTAACTTAGGTCAAAATTATAAGAGGAGATAAAGCGAGTAAGTGGCCAATTCAAAGAGCATAGAGATTGTGATTGGCCCAGAAGAGATGGGTTTTCAATAGTCAGCAAGCAGATCAGGCATCGAGAGGCAAGAAGGAAGAGGCCAAATCGCCTTAGCGCAGCTCAGAGCTAGCATGTGGTAATTAATTGCAAATATTTAACGCTCCATAAACATAGGCCCTAATGCAGGTTCATTAGTATATGGGCAGATAACAGGTCATTAGAATATGGAATATTAACATAGACATATATAAATATACATATTTTATGAGGAAAACATTGTGGAATCCCTCTTCTTCCCTGGAATATCCTAATGGAGATAATTAAATTCATCACCAACCAAAATCAAGGGAGATAATTAAATTCATCACCAACCAGCACTAGTCCCAAGCAACATTTCAAGAACATTCCAAGCTAGAGCTATTGAATTTGTTGAGACCAAATATGCCCAAATTTCATCATGTCAGGCTGCCTTGTTGAGGTAAAGCAATCCTTAATTTTTGTAGGGGTGCGTAAACTTTGGGCTAAGTGAAGGTAAGAAAATTCAAAGTGGGGAACTATGGTGCACAAATTGTGTCTTGATGAGGAGTGGTGAAGCAAGATAGAATTCTTGCTCATGTTCACATCACCCATATTTGAGCTTCTTCGAAGTGCCAACACAAACAAGCATACCTAGGAGGTTTGTGATGGTATGGATGTTCAGAAATCTAGGCCATGCAATATTAACAATTTCTCTGCTTGATAATTGCTTGTGATAAGTTTTTACCTTTTAGCTTATGAACCTTTCTTTGTTATCTTGTTAATGTGTCCTCTTCATCAAGACAATTATCAAAATAAATAAAGCCAAGTGACACAGTAAGTAGGCTTCTCTAACTAGGGCTAAAACCTCTCACCTCTTGAGAGGAAAACCCGATAAAATTCTTCTTCTAGATCTTTAATTGATAAGTACCAAGACCATGACATGAACCCTTGACTATAGTATCCTCCCAAAAACCTTGTCACCCACCTTGATGTTCTGCCTCTTCCTTCCTTTACCTTTCCTCCTAGAGAAACTCAATCTCTATCTCTTATATTGCACCTTCACAACTTCCCTAGAGAATCTCAATCTCTAGGTCTTCTAGAGAGAAACTCAATCTCTACTTTGATCTCTTAGAAGAGTCTTTCTCTTACTGCCCCAGAAGAATTTCATTGCTCTAAGTTCGCACTACCCAGAAGAATTTGTTGCCCAAACTTTGCACTGCCTAGAAGAATCTACTACCCAGACTTTGCACTGCCTAGAAGAAACTTCGCTATACCTAGAAGATAATGTCCCAAAAGAAACTTCGCACTTCTCAACCATGATATTACTACCTCAAACCCCTCGGGTTGTTCCAAATCTGTGGACCTGCTACATGAGGGGAATGGTCCCTTGTAAGATTTTCCTTCGGTACATCATGTACATGTACCTTCATGCTCTTCTTGAATTCAGGCATCCCTGTCACCATCTGACTTACATCGAGTAGGGTCCCATAAAGTAGACCTCTGGTGCTATAGACGAGATGTGACAACTGACATCGTCCCCAATGGACGATCTTGCAACTCGATACAAATTGCCAACCCTAAACCCATGAGTAAAAGCATCTTTGAAAATCCTATTTTCAAACATGTACCTTTCCATCAATGAATGCCACCCTGAAACCTTTGACTTCCATTGCCGAAATGGACACCAGGTTCTTCTTGCAATCAGGAACATAGAAGAGATTCTTGTAAATAAATCGAGTTACCCTCATCCAATTGAGGGATAACATTCCCTACACCCTTTCCGGGATAGGTGGCATCGACTCCAAGTATCATCCCACAATTGTTTCCATCTTTACCAAATTAGAGAGAGCACCCTTCTATTCGATGAAGTGCCTTGAAGCATTACAATCAAAAAGCCAGATTCCCAAAGCGTCTAAAGGAGAGGGCCAATACAAGATAACGCTTCTTTATCTTATCAGAAACAACATTTGATTCTACATTCCTGGGGTTCCTTGCTTTCTTGAAGAGTCAGTTGTTTCCTTGATGACCTGCATTACCTGTCATTCCTCTGATCATTGAAGATGTCCCTGGAATGATTGTTATCATCATCAAGTGATGTGTCCCTACCATTTGGACACTCCTTCGCATAATGGCCGAATCTCATTACAAACAAGGCATCTTCCTTTCCTTGCACCCTTAGATCCGGACTTCCCATCGAAGTGATCTTAAGGTAGGCCAATAGAAGCTTCTGTTGCGCCACTTGGATAATATTCTTTGCTTCGACTTCACCCTTGGTGAATTTGAAGAGGGATGAGGAATCCATTGTTCCTTTTGTCCTTTCCCAACTGTCTTCGATGTCTTCCACTCTTGCTTGGGCTTTGTCCTCACCTCAACTCTAATACCATGCTAATTTTAGGTATGTTCTATGCTTAGAGCAATTTATTTCAATTTTCACAGTTAGCTCAATATCTTTTCTAGATTAGCAATCACATCAACATTGAAGTAAACTGCAGATAGAACATAAACATAAATCGCAAAAGACAAGCCAAGACAAGGACACAAGATCTGGCGCTAGCAAGGGACAAACCCCAATGTGGGGAAACCCTTGATCAATTCTTCTTATATGTTCTTCAATAGTTCAGCACAGAGAGAGAGAGAGATAGTACAATTACAACAGAAGTCAACACTTTAACTTATCTAGATAAGAGCATAGATCATCTCTAAGAAGATGATACATGAGATCAGTGAAAGACTTGTTGCTTCAACTAATTCTCCAAGGTGACTCCTTCACCTATCATTGTGTTGCATCTCGTCATCATGTTGCACCTCACAGTGTTGCACCACGCTGCACCTATCATCATAATGTTGGACCTCATGACCATGTTATACACATCATATTGTTGCACCTTACGCTGCACTATTGTCCCATGTGCCATTGTTGAACCATGTTGTCATACATCATGTCTCATGTTCTTGCAGCACCATGCTTGCCACTGCTATCCATGTTTTCCATGCTTGTCATACTGCACCATGTTGTCCATGCTTGCCATGCCGCACCATGCTTGTTGTCCCATTGTGCCATTGCTGCACAATGTCATTGCTGTCCCATTATGTCACTGCTGCATAATGTCATTGTTGTCCCATCATTGTTCTGTCTCATCATGTTGCTATCCCATTGACCATTGCCTTAGCATTCCTTTGCTGTCCCATTTACTATGCAGCTGTCCCTTGCCACTTCTGCCTAGATATATTGTTGTAGCTGATGTCCCTAACAGTCATGCTATACCTTGCTGCTGTCCCATGTGTCTTAGCAGCACCATGTAGCCCAGTTGTCCCATTTACTAGCACTACTGTCCTAGGCATGTTGGAGCCCTTAAACCAGCGTCTAGGGCTGCCTTTAGGACAGCGTCTAGGGCTGCCTTAGAACACCGTTCAGGGCTGCCTTTAGGACGGCATTTAGGGCCCCGCCTTTAGGACAGCATTTAGGGCTGCCTTAGAACACCGTTTAGGGCTGCCTTTAGGACAGCGTTTAGGGCTGCCTTTAGGACAACATTTAGGGCTGCCTTGGAACAGCGTTTAGGTCTACCTTTAGGACAGCATTTAGGGCTGCCTTCGAACAGTGTTTAGGGCTGCCTTTAGGACAATGTTTAGAGCTTCCACTCCTAGATTTCTCATCCACTAAAACCCAAGACAAGTGGAGAGAAATCAAGATAGAAGGGTGTGTAGAAATGACTATCAAGTCACCTCTTTTTATACTAAATCATGGAGCACATGTGTGGGTTATTTGGTTGCTGTCTGACCTTGATGAATTGTCTTATAACACAATTAAATTCATAACTCCATGAATACTTATCGGAATCGGATGATCTTCAGATCAATCCTACACCTCTCAACGAGAGGGATCCAAGAAAAATATCAGCTGCCATAAATGAGATGACCCACATGGAGTTTGGCCCTAGTTGCCAATTTTAACAATGAAATACACTCACGCTTATTCTGTGATTTGCACCCTACTTAAGCCTGGTATTTCCACAGCCCTGCTCTCGATTGTTACTCTAGATAAAATTCTCTCACCCTATTTTGTATTTGCTTACTCAGAGCTCCCCTACTCTCTCTAGAGGTTAGTTTCTCTTCATTCGAGTTTGCTTCTTTTCTTTGTGTGCTTGCATGCTTGTTCTACCCATATGTGCACTAACTCAACCTGCTTATCTAGCTCTCCACTACAAAAGAATGACTACTCTTCAGCACAATGTTGATAACATCGGCATTGGCAAAAAATCTACCAGGGTCCTAAAAACATCTTCTCCAAAACATCAACAAAAAAATCGACAAAGATCTACAAATTAATACATCAAAAAATACAAATATGTTAATTTTTTTCACAACAAAAATAAAAAATGCCCACGAGGCATACAATAGACGGTGATGGGGTGTACAGTTAAGTCACTACGTGATGTGAAAGTCAGCAGTTCGAAACTTTGTGGGCAAAAATCGAATCATGTTAAGGGTTGGTGTGGCCCAGACCGAGTGCGATCCCCAGGTGATTTTGACAAATTATATGCCCCTGGGTCACGGTTTCTCAAGCCAAAGGTTAAACCTGTAGTCATCTCTGGAGGACACAGCCAACTTAACAAACAAACAAAAAAATCAAAAATGAAAACCGACAAAAATTGAGAAAAAAAAATAATTAAATCGTGAATTTTTCAAGTAGAAAAATCAGTTGGCAGAAAAAATTATGATTATCTAATACATCAACCACAAATCAATGATGTATCAACACTACGTCGACATTTTTGCAGAGGCATATACTTTTCTCGAGCATAAACCTACTCTTTTTCATGTCTAGAGACATTGCATTTTAGTACCATTTGTGAAGAGTGTACATCCCCATGGAAACAACTTGACGTAGACTTCTAGTTGCGTTCAGACCATTCACGAGTGTAGTGGATTTGAACCCTACAATGGAGGGACTCATATTGATTGGCAGAAATAGCTTCAAATATTTTCAAAACTAAACATTCATAGTTGCTGGAGTAGACTTAGTTCCTGTTAATTTTCTATTACCAAATCTATTCTAGGAATTTATTTTACACCCAGTAAACATATTCACCCACTAAATTATTTTTCCAAAATATTGAAGAATCAAAATACACTGGTATTTTAACTAAATAATTTGCAACGAAAATTTAAATAGAAAATCAACCACAAACACAACAAAATTTTCACCCTCCAAGTTCTCCTTCATTTTTATTATTCAAGAAAATTAAGGGCTCCCTAGCATGGGAAAATGACCCTTAAAGAACACATAGGAAATACATCACAATAGAACTTGGAATTTTCGACTCCGTGGAAATTTCAGCCCCTTGGAAATTTTTGGTCCCTAGAAACTTGGCATGTACAACCTATAAATTGGCATCTCCTTTCACGTAGCCCTATGCACTAGAAGAAATTTGCCCTTCACTTAGGCCATATGGCCCCCCTCACAAGCATCTAGTTCAAAATCTCGACCTCCTCACAAATCTCGACCTTCTCTCTCCAAGATCTCGACCCCTATGAATTCTTCCCACGAGAATCTCCCTGGTGTCCACTTTTCTTTTCTCTTTAGTTTTAAGTGTCTCACTCCTCTTGAGAAATTCACTCTCCCAATGAAATCGATGTGTCTTCCACATCTCCCTTAGGTTTCTTTTATAATTTCTCACTAACCTAGATCCCTAACCCTAGAGCTCCTAAGTGATGGATGGCTAGGATTAGATCCTAAGCCTCACCTGAGATCAACAATATAGATTATATCTAACTCACAAAAATAAATTAATTTAGATTTCCTTAAAAAGCTTTAGTCGAATATCAACTATTGATTAATAAATTAATCACTGTGTTTTTCCTAAGTTAGACTTAGGTCAGAGATTATAAAAGTCACTTACATGAGCAAGTACCTAAAAAGGATTTTAGACATCTTTCGTATGCCTGAAACCTAGCCTATGTAAAAGCACCTATTCAAGCTATCATCATCAATAGTTTCAAATCCACCACAAGTCGAAGAAGCAATCATTGGCATAGTAGATTAAGTTGTTGCTTATGCAGATGTCGAATACCCTGTCGAACTTTATATGAAGGAAATCACTGAGATTATGAAGGTTCCAAGGCTACTCATTTCTATGAGAGAAGTATGCATGTTCTTTATGTTAATATTGCTTCAACTTAACATGCCCATTATGTTGCATCATACATCATCATGTTGTCTCATTCATCATCATGTTGCCTCATACATCAGCATGTAGTCTCATTGCCAATCATGCTGACCTTTACATCATCATGATCATGCTACCCTTTACATCATTATGCAGTCCCATTACTGATCATGCTCATATACATATATATGATGATGATCTATAATTAATGTGATCCTTGTCACTGTTCTTTGAAACATGTTGAGACTCCCTTATTCTAGATCTGAATACAGTGATGATACATATGCCTAGGATCTCTTTATTGAACCCTTATCTCATCATCGAGTCATAGCTAGATTGTAATTTATATAGAGGAGATAACATTTGTCATAATATTCATTGATCTGAGAGAATAGGTCTTTCTCTGTTATCCGATGACTAGTCTACTACAGGACTTCCACCGAAATCAAGACTGCTCCTTGTTATACCAAGATTGCCTATGTCATGAATGGATGGGCTTTAGTTCTGCGGTTCCTTAACCCATCCGAGCAGACAACTGAACTCACTACGGCTCCATGACCTTGACTGCGACTCCACTTGACTGTGGCTTCACTTGACTGCGGCTCTCTACAGCTTTATGCCATGAATGCGGCTCCACTATGTTGTGGCTTCACTTGACTGTGGCTCTTTGCGGCTTTATGCCATGACTACGGCTCCACTATGTTGTGGTTGCGGCTTCATACCTTGGCTGCGTCTTCATGCCTTTGCCCAATTCATAGATGACTGCACCTAAGACGTCTCCATTGCCTGCGTATAAAGTGTCTCCATTTCCCTGCGTATATGTCTCAATTTAATGCGGAAAGGTGTCTCCATTTACAGCAGATAGATGTCTCCATGACCAGCGTATATGAGTCTTCATAATTGCATATAGAGTCTTTATTGACTGCGTGTAAATAAGTCTTCATGACTGCGTTGGATTAGGGCATCATCTGCAGCTAAGGCATCATACTAGGCCAGCGTACTCTTTAGTGTCTCTCCTTCTCCAAAAACGCAAGACGTGGAGAGGAGATCATATGAAGAGTGTGTGTCAAATGACTTCAAGTTCTCTTCTATTTATACTAAAATGCAGATGATGAATAGACATGACCATTGGGCTTTTGAGCCTACACAAGTTGCTGGCCGACTTGACAATTTGTCTTATAACTTAAATAAATTCATAACTTCATGAATACTTATCGGAATCGGATGATCTTTGGATCAATCCTACACCTCTCGATGAGAGGGATCCAATAATATCAGTTGCCATAAATAAGATGACCCACATGGAGTTTGGCCCTAGTTGCCAATTTTAACACTCCCTCTCAACTAGGGAGCACTCCATCTGCTGATCCATATATCCGACTGTATTATCTTTACCATCCGTGCCTTGCACTATACTCAGCTCAGCTCTTCTTAGCTTTTCTCAACTCTTCTTTGCTCTGCTCTGCTCAGCTCAGCTCTACTCAGCTCAGCTCTACTCAGCTCAGCTCAACATTACCCGAAGGTTGTGGATGATAGGTCTATCATCCACAACCTTCGGGTAATGCTGAGTTGAGCAGAGTTGAGCTGATTACCCGAAGGTTGTGGATGATAGGTCTATCATCCACAACCTTCGGGTAATGCTGAGTTGAGCAGAGTTGAGCTGAGTTGAGCTGAGCTGAGCTAAGCAGAGTTGAGCTGAGCAGAGCAGAGCCGAGCAGAGCAGGGCAGGGCACTGATGGCAAAGATAGTATAGTCGGATATATGGATCAGCGAATGGAGTTCTCCCTAGTTGAGAGGGAGTGTTAAAATTGGAAACTAGGGCCAAACTCCATGTGGGTCATCTTATTTATGGCATCTGATATTTTTATAGGATCCCTCTCATCGAGAGGTGTAGGATTGATCTAAAGATCATCCGATTTCGATAAGTATTCATGAAGTTATGAATTTATTTATGTTATAAAACAAATTGTCAAGTCGGCCAGCAACTTGTGTAGGCTCAGAAGCCCAATAGTCATGTCTATTCATCATCTACATTTTAGTATAAAGAGGAGAGAACTTGAAGTCATTTGACACACTCTTCATATGATCTCCTCTCCACGTCTTGGGTTTTTGGAGAAGGAGAGACACTAAAGAGTACGTTGGCCTAGTATGATGCCCTAGCTGCAGATGATGCCCTAATCCAATGCAGTCATGAAGACTTATTTACACGCAGTCAATGAAGACTCTATACGCAGTTATGAAGACTCATATACGCTGGTCATGGAGACATCTATCTGCTGTAAATGGAGACACCTTTCCGCTGTAAATTGAGACATATACGCAGGCAAATGGAGACACTTTATACGCAGGCAATGGAGACGTATTAGGTGCAGTCATCTATGAATTGGGCGAAGGCATGAAGACGCAGCCAAGGTATGAAGCCGCAGCCACAGCATAGTAGAGTCGCAGAGAGCCGCAATCAAGTGAAGCCACAGTCAAGTGGAGTCGCAGTCAAGGTCATGGAGCCGTAGTGAGTTCAGTTGTCTCCTCGGATGGGTTAAGGAACCGCAGAACTAAAGCCTATCCATTCTCGGCATAGGCAATCTTGGTATAACAAGGAGCAGTCTTGATTTCGGTGGCAGTCCTGTAGCAGACTAGTCATCAGATAACAGAGAAAGACCTATTCTCTCAGATCAATGAATATTATGACAAATGTTATCTCCTCTATATAAATTACAGTCTAGCTATGACTCGATGATGAGATAAGGGTTCAATGAAGAGATCCTTGGCATACGTATCATCACCGTATTCAGATCTAGAATAAGGCAGTCTCAACATGTTTCAAAGAACAGTGACAAGGATCACATTAATTATAGATCATCATCATATATATGTATATGAGCATGATTAGTAATGGGACTGCATAATGATGTAAAGGGCAGCATGATCATGACGTAACGGTCAGCATGATCGGCAATGAGACTACATGCTGATGTATGAGGCAGCATGATGATGAATGAGACAGCATGATGATGTATGATGCAGCATAATGGGCAATATTAACATGGGATCAATGAATATTATGACAAATGTTATCTCCTCTATATAAATTACAGTCTAGCTATGTCTCAATAATGGGATAAGGGTTCAATGAAGAGATCCTTGGCATATGTATCATCACCGTATTCAGATCTAGAATAAGGCAGTCTCAACATGTTTCAAGGAACAGTGACAAATATCACATTAATTATAGATCATCATCATATATATGTATATGAGCATGATTCGTAAATATACGAGTACAAGTGACGATGCCCTGCACATGGGCTTCCAATACTACCTTTGGGTTTGCACGCTAAAGGAGGGAGGTTGGCATGGCACATGAAATTTTGTTAAAATTGGCAACTAGGGCCAAACTCCACCATGGACAGCGCATGTGATGGAGATGATATTTTTATTGGATTCCTCTTTCCGAGAGCTGTAGGATTGTTCGACAGATCATCTCATTCTGACAAGTAGAAATGAAATTATGTATTTATTTCTTCTATGGACAAATTGACAGTGTTCCACGGGGACGCATCCCCCAAGGTTGGGTGCTCGCACCCCATGCACCTGGACGAGGAGTTTATTGGGGGTGCGTTTCCCCACGCACCCTTTTTGGGGAGCCTTGGCTTGTAAATATATGGGTACAAGTGACCAATAAAGAGTTTACAGAGTTATTATTTTGGTCCTCAATATTTTTTTTGGGGGGAGGCGATGTCCTGCACATGGGCTTCCAATACTACCTTTGGGTTTGTACGCTAATAGAGGGAGTTTGGCATGGCACATGAAATTTTGTTAAAATCGGCAACGCCAAACTCCACCATAGACAACACATATGATGGAGATGATATTTTTATTGGATTCCTCTTTCCGAGAGGTGTAGGATTGATCTACAGATCATCTCGTTCTAACAAGTAGAAATGAAATTATGTAGTTATTTCTTATATGGACAAATTGACAGTGTTCCACGGGGACGCGTCCCCCAGGGTCGGGCTCGCACCCCACACAACTGGGACGAGGAGTTTATTGGGGGTGAGTTTCCCCACACACCCTTTTTGGGGAGCCTTGGGGAGATGCACGGGGGTGTGTTTCCCCAGTGCGGGGGATGAGACTTCCCAAAAGGGGTACGTCTAGACGTCCCCCCTCAAAACTTCAATATCTAGTATATAGTAATATATTAGTATGTTTTGCTTTCAATTTATATTCTAGAATGATGAATTTAATTTTTAATTCAATGTATATTGTAGAATGATGAATGATATGTATCAATGTATTTGAATATTTCATTATTAAATTCTTTTATTGAATCTCATGCTATGGATGAATAATGAGTATGCCATATGAATGATGTATGTATCAAAATGAATGATGAGGATGGATCAATGTATGTCATTATTTAATTCAATTATGAATTTAAATTTTACGTGTTGATCAAATTTCAATTTTCAATGTATTGGTATCCATATTACTATTAGTCTATTTCCTATTTATGGTTTCATTATTGAACAATGAATATGAACTTGAATTATATATATAATTAAAAATTATATACCCCGACGTCCCCCCGCGCCCCCAAAATTTCCCTAAAATTTGAGGGTACTCTCACACGTCCCCCTTATGCATCTCCCCAGACCCGCGTCTCCCTACACCGGAGTCTTGGTGGAACATTGCAAATTGACAAGGTCGGCCAGAAATCTAATGTAGGCTCATGAAGCCCAATAGACGTGTCTCTTCATCCTCAACGTTGTGTCTAAATGGAAGAGGCATTTTCCTCATTTGGACACACATCAACTCACACATATTTCTCTCTCTTCATCTGATTGGGTCGTACAAATCACAGCAAGCCTGTTCTTCTCCACATGTGCTAAGGTTTGACTGAGCATTTTGTTCTCTGCATTGGCTGAGTTGCAGCCATCTTTGACAAGGCATTGTTTGGCTTCATTTGACTGCGATTTTTGTGGGAGAATCTCTGTTTGGTCATCCTGCATATTCTGGCACAGATACAGAGATTTTCTGGGCAAGTTGACCAGTGTTGACTGTAGCCCTTTGACCACAGAAGTTGACTGTGCATTGACCATATTTTGCAGGATTGTTTTGGCTTGATTTGGATTGTCTTTGGAGACCGAATTGACTGGGTTTGACTGAGCTGATTTGGAGGAGCCTTTCTGCTGGTTTGACCAGCGTTGACTTTTTGTTTAAGGCATCCAGTTGACTGCAGTTTGACTGGACTGTTTTACAGTGATTGGGCAAGTAGATTTTGTATATTGTACTCTCTCTCTCTGCTGAACTTTTGAAAAATAATAAGAAGATTTGATCAAAAGGGTTTTCCCCACGTTGGGGTTTTCCCCTGGTATCCGCCAAATATTGTGTCCTCTTGTCTTGGCTTGTCTTCTGCTTATTGTTTATTTTCTATCTGCATTTACTATCAATGTTAATGTGATTGCTAATCTGGAAATTGATACTGGGTTAATAAGAAAAATTGAAGTAAATTGCTCTAAAGCATAATAGAACATACCATTGTTATCTAAAATTAACAATTTTCCATTCGAATATATTCAGAGAGAGCAATTCTAAATCTAGATGTAGTTTGTTTAATCCTAACCTTTTCAACTTTGGTGGTGGTGGCCAATTATGATATTTCCTATCAATGTGGGACAGATCCTTCACATAATGAATTTGAAATTTCCAATGTCGGTAGATGGTGAGCCCATGTCCATTTAATATTGTGGCCAAAGTATGATATGTTCTGAGACCATGTTAGGTATGTTTCAACATATTATTTTAAACAGGCATTGATCACCAGACATGCTGTATGGCGTCTTTTGAGAGGTTGCATCTTGCAAAGTGAGATTGGGAGGTTAGTCTTCATTCCCCTAAATCAGAGAAGGCATAGGACCCAAACAAAATTAGAAAACCTTTCACCTTTAATATGAGCGCTTCTATTGTAATGACACACTCCATTCTATTTTTTTTTTACTATAGGGAAGTGGCATTGTTTGTATACTCACTACTAAAAATCAATTTACATTCAAATTAAAAATAATGGTATCTTGCAAATAGTTTTTTTTGTAAGCATACCAATTAAATTACATTGTAAATGGGTGCATTTTTTATCAAATCCAACATCTATATAAGTGATTGACAGTGAGGCCTTTAGTTTTGACATCATATCAATCAAATCTTGAGCCATTGCTAGAACCCCAAGCATCAAGCCTAAGCCAAAGTGAAAGCCATGAGTGTGATTTAGTTTGTGGTCATCTTCAAACCGACATCAGTTTGCGGTCATCTTCAAAAATCTCCATTTGTGAGGACTTCGAAGACATCAACTTCTATCCAAGTTTTGGAAATGTTCTTGGCACTATTGATCATTAGAGCTGAGTTACAGAATTGTTGGTCAGAGTTAAACCACCGTTCAGTAGAAGACTTCAACTTTTGTTACCCATTTGGTTTGTGGTCTTCCTTAAACCACCAAATTTAAAGAGCACATTCAGCCATTGGCAGTTGTCCTAATCTCCCTACTTGGATCTACATACACCCCTTCAGATTAAAAGGGGAATGTTAGACATCTAATCCGTTTGGGTTGATGTGAAGGAATACAAATTGTCATCACAAGTCCAAGAGACCTTGGAAGTTGAATCCAAAGGTCATAAACACTGAAGTTGAATCTATACATATATGTGCATTCCAACATTTTATTTATTTTTTTGTTTTGTTATTTATTTATTATTTTATTCTTATGGCATTTGAACAAAACATTTACATGGCCCCAACAATCCATACTTCTAATGGTTTCATACACAAACTAAGTGGTGCAACAAATACAATATAAACACCTCACAGTGTAATTCCACAGTCCATGTGGGATAACGAGATAAACATGTAGATCAACACTCAGCAATTAATCCCAGAGCAAAATCGACATATACAGTGTGTTAACTTCAGGGAGTCATATCTTCAGTTTTAAAAGGCCAAATCAAGCAATAAATAGCTTGTTGGAAAGTTGTGAATGTGAGGAACATTTGCGAGAAAATATAAATTAAAAGTAAATAAATAAATAAATTGCCAATAGAAAGTAATAATACACCAAATAATTGTTTAAAACATAACCTACGAATTTGTTAAAATAAAAATATTAAAAAAAAAATATGCCAAATACCAAAAGAGGAGAGAGACAAAGGTTAAAACATTTTAATTATCTTGTGTGATTTTATTTACAAATTGATTCAGTGTTGAAAATAATTAAAATTCATTCCAGCTACTTGGACTTTGTTACTATTTTTTAATTGGGGATTTTGCTTACGATTAGTTTCTATATCAATGGTTTTTCAATTATTTTAGAAAAAAAAAAATCTATAATCATGAATAAAGGAATGAGCTGGAAAAAAAATTAATTACCATTTTTGCCAAGGATTTGAAGGTCAATGTTTGCCGGTGAGACAGATTGCCAGTCTGGAGTCTTTTCGTCAGGATCTAGTAATTTTTCCACCATTGAAGACAACATTTCTACATCTTCTGGGGCGTCACTGCTTTCTCCATTCTGAATAGGATCTACCTAACAGGTTTCCTGCTTCCCAACATCTAATTCTGGTTGCACATCCCTTCCCAAAAATGCATATTGATACAGAGTTTCTGTGGTAGTTTGTTTATTCAGTTGATTCTAACTTTGGATTTTCTTCCTCGGTTTATTGTTAGATCTCTAATACCAGATCTGATTTTTTTATACCTCAACAATTCTTTTATACCCAGAAATTATTTACTCAATAAAATCTAAAAACCACTGGAAAATAAAATCATTGGAAATTTTACTTTCAAAAGTTAAAATGCAATGAAAAAAAAATAGAGAAATCAATCAAACTATAACAGAAAATTCTACTGCCATCAATATTCCTTCACTGTATATTACTCAAAAAAAAATTAGGGCCTAGACCCACAAAAAATACACAGAAAAATTACAACAGCTGGAACATGGAAATCAACCCCTCTAGGAAAATCGACCTCCAGGAAAACAGCCCTGCTAGAACTCAGCTCTCCAGAAGATTTCGAACTTAGAAAATCAGCCTCCTCTACCAGCTAACTCGGCTCTCTCTTTCTCCCTTCATATAGCCGTTGCATAGTAGAGAAAAGTCAGCCCCTAGATAATTCAGCTACCCTCCTTAACTCAACCATCCTCTTTAGTAATTCAACCTCTCTCTCCTAGGCTTCCCTGAAAAATTCTCTCAAAATTCCCCTGTTACAATCCTTTTCCCTTCTCTTCAATCTTGGAGTCTCTCACTCCTTGAGAAATCCTCTCTCAACAATGGAAGTGTTAGGTGTCTTCATCCTCTCCCATAGGTTCTCTTTATAATTTCTCCATGGGCCAAATTCCTAATCTCCAAAGTGATAAACAGCTAAGATTAAATCCCAATCTTCTTAGATCCACAGTTGAGATTAGATCTAAATGACTTAAATAATTTAATTTTTATCCTTAGATAAACAGTAGCCCAAAGTCAACATTAATTAAATAATTAATCTATGTACTTTTGCCTAAGTTAAAAACATAGGAATACGATCATATTGGTTCCTCCTCTCAAACAACCACCTAAAGACACAAGCCTATGCAGAAGATCTTCCAAAGCTACAACTTCGACAATTACCAACTATTAAAAGCCCATCCTCATAATATATCACAGGGACGAGGGTGAGAAAAAGGGACCTTCGCCCTTTTTAGGAATCCTTCCTCAAGATCACCTCCACACAAATTTTAGTGTAAGCATAGATTCAAAATTTTACTGAGATTTATCAATGCAGATGATTGTTGTTTCATCCATCCTTCAAGCACCTTTGGCCTCCGCAAAGAACCATTAAATTTTCTGATAAGATAAAATTATTAATGTCCACAACTCGCCAAAGGAATAGGTTAATGGAACTTGAAAATAAGGCAAGTCAAAATCTTGACTTAGGGGTGGCAAGGCTAATCCTGAGTGCCAAAAGAAAAATAGATACAAGTGAAAAGGAGGGTGTTTTCAACAAACAACAAAGTTTTGTTGATGGTTGGACCTGATTTCACAAGAGCACAATTGGCTTCATATGTTTGTTTCAGCCACAAGAGGAAAGGTAACTCACATCATGCCTAGAATTCTTAGCAGCAGAGCCTGCAAAGGCTTTGAAGGTCACAGCTGCCTGACCAAACGGACAGGAGGTGGGACCAAGGCAACTTTGGGGGTGGACCTCAACAGATCGAAGGAACAAAGCAGAAAACCCTAGATGAGCAATCTAAAAGCACAATCTCAGCACACAACAAAAATTGGTTGCACTTTTCTGGCATCAAAATGTTATCTTTTCCAACAAAGCCCCAAGATATACATATTTCAAAAATGATCAGCGAAGCATCAATGCAATCTAAAACATTTACAGCAGCATATTTCACAACTTTAATACCCTAAAAAACGCAACTAAAACTAATTCCTTTTCGCAACGAAAACACATTTATATTTAAACCAATGACAAAATAACCAACCTGAGTTGTTTTCCCACAACCAGTTTCACCAGCAATGAGCACAACCTGTTCTGGAAACAAAAGAGCCAATGACCCAGAAATCTCAAGTTACTCTAAGCCTTATATGATAGAGTGAAATATATATATATAAGATCAACCACAAAGGCACACCAAAAAATAAATGTTTCCAAAGATTCTCTTCAAAATTTGTTTCTTAATTTTGATTCTGTATATGTACACAATTAATGACTAATGCAAAATAGTTTTACCTGATGAGAGTCCACTGCTGATGTAATGGGATCCTTAAAAGATGCTATCGGTAACTTTGATCTCTTCTCTGAAATCTGTTAAAAGGGAAACAAATTCAACTTTCAAAACCACCACTACATTACTAAAAGCAAAGTAGAAACCAAGCTCATAGATGAGATGTCGAATAATGAACGGATTAATGGTGTTGTAAGGCAGGAAAGAAATAGATGTTCATTCAATTCTACATGTAACAAAAAGAGAATATAAATTGGCCACAAGGATTTATCATATCAGACCTTGCTAAAATAAAAATATAATCTCAAAAACTTGGGCTCACCTGTTGCAAAGCTGGGGATTTTTTAACTCTGGAAGCAAGCATCTCTACTTGTTTAGCAATTTCCGACTGGGACATTGACACCTTACTAAAACTTAGGTCAGGTTTATTGTCTTCCTTAGTAGACTTCTTCTCTCCTGCAAGGTCTTCCTCCACTTTACTAGCAAACTCGTTCTCTGTTGGAGGATATCGAGAGAATAGTTCCTTTAGGACTTCCTGTGTTTCAACAGAAAACGTCAAAGGTTTTGCCTCGGACTGTCCCTGCTTTGAAGGTCCTATCTTATAAACAGAAAGACACCGCCGATCTCCTTTACTGCAAAATAAAAACCACCAATGCATCATATACATCTGAAAGAACTGCACATATAGTGCAAAAGATGATCCAAATGAATCTTGTTCATCTCATCTAGGCATTATTTTCGGGAAACATTAGACTGAAAAGAAGAAAGAATGAGTCAAAAAAGTGTTTGCAGATATAGAAACGATATGAATTAGCATTATGAAAAATTAATATAAACTGAAAAATACGAGCATGCATTGATGTGAATGCATAGTTAATGATTTCAAGGGTAAGCTCTTAATTGCTCCATCGTAAATAAGCACCCATAGTCTTTCAATATTACGTCATGAATCAATCTCAAAGTGTTTGTACATATAGAAAAGTTACGAATTAGCATTATGGAAAATAATACAAACTGGAAAAAAAACAGACATGCATTGATGTGAACAAATAGCAAATGACTTCCACAGTAAAGTACTCATTGCCCAGTAAGATAAGCCCACATATATCTTTAAATGTTAATTCATGTTATGGTATCACTCACCCTGGCATTTAGAAAATTATGGTTTATATACGGAGCTGTGCAAAGTAAGACAAATAAACCAATTCATAAAAAAGAGTTGCCCAAAAACATACTTTTCATTACAAAGTTACTAATGCATTAATTGTACAGTATTTTTTAAAGTTTAAACTAAAATAAGAATACATAATTCTTAGTTTGAGTTGAGTTTATTTTTCAACCTATTGGACATAATAAAATAGAAGGTGATCATAAAACGCCAATAGGGATGGTGTTCAGCATGTAAAGAGGCTGCCATGTTAAGGCCATATACCTGTGTTCAATTGCCTCGGGCAGAGAGTAATCCCATGTCATGGCAGCTTAGCAAAATGGAAGTGATTATGTTCAAATGGTTCAGAAGATATGATAAATCAAAGGAATATATTGCCCTCCAGATGCCAAATATGCTTTATAACCTGATTTTTGGCCTTTCCATAAGTACCATGAGGTTATGCAAGAGGAGGGGTTCCCCAAGAGATATGGAAGTTGATTGGTTAGCAATGGGACAATACTCTCCATCATCCCATTCATGTGGCAACACTCTACCTCAACCCCACATTCTTACTCCCTTGGTTTTAGATTTAATGTCGAGGTTATGGATGGATTGCTCCAATGTCTTTAGAGGATAGCGTTGATTCTTGTTGAACGCTCAAGAGATTTCCTAACAAATCGAGATAGATAGGTTGGTCGAAAGGAAATTTTATTATGACATGGTTGACTAAGATAGGACCACTAGGATGCCAAGTAAGCTTCAAGTTTGATTTGTTTCAACATTCAAACTTCCAAATTTTAATGTCTTTCCTTTCTATCTATTTTTCACTCAATGGAAATATGATATGTCACCATTCCTTTCTGTTTATTCATTGTAGATGTTTGGTGGACAAACAATGATAGATGAGTCCCAAATTTAATGAACCTTGCAATTCAAGTGGCCACTAAAACCTGTAGCGCTTCAAAATGTGAATGCAACTAAAAAGCCTCTAGAGTCTAAACAATACTCCAAGAACAAGAAGTTTAAAATGTTTAAATTAAATTTTTAGTTTGGCATAATTCATTGATTTAAGTTTATGCTCATCACCCTCTAATTACAATATGACCCTCGTACAAAACAGATACCAATGCCTTAATAACATGATCTATGGCTACTACAATCTCAAGCTATGGATGAAGCAAATTAATAAAACACTTGACATGAAGGCCATTTCATTGGATACAATTGACACCATGACTCTGTGGAGGGTGGAGGCCAATAAGCTTCCAATGAAGGAGACAGGAGCATGACAATGCACCATAGGGGCGGTGGAAGTGGAGGAGGGTGTTCTAATTCCAACACAAACACATCTAGAGGATATTGGAGTGTGTTGCAGCCACTACCTCCAAAGAGACGAGCGACTAAGAGAAGGAATCCCACTTTGGCTTCCACCTCAACCCTAATACAAGCACCCATTGCTGGTAAAAGTAGTGGGACAGCAATGATTCCTTAGTGCACTTATTATCGTAGTATCTAGATGACACATGATGATGAATCATGAGATATATTAATGTTTTTTTGATCTGATTTTGTATCAACTTATTGGGACCTAGGACTCAAAATACATACCAGAATTTATTATCGATGTGTGATGCATCTTTTCACATCTTATAATAATAATAATAATCCAATTTTAAGGCCCTGGCCAAGCCAGACACCAAATTGGTGTATGAGACCCCCTTCACACAGGTATTTGTCTAATAAAGTTTATTGAGGAGTACATACTCTACCCCACTCTCAATGATTCCCTAGTGCATTTATCATTGTAGTGTCTAGATGACTCATGATGATGAATCATGAGATATATTTATATTTTTTTTGATGTGATTTTGTATCATCTTATTGGGACCCAGGACTCATAACAGACATAAGAATTTAGTATCGATGTGTGATGCATCTCTTGACATTTTATAATAATAATAATAATTTAATTTTAAGAGGTCACGGCCAAGCCAAACACCAAATTGGTGTATGAGATGTATGAGAACCTTCTTTGTGGGATGAATGACACCCCCCCCCGGCACAGGGATTTGACTGCTAAAGTCTATGAAGGTGCACATACTTTACTCCTGTATAAATTTGACATGAACATCTTAGGAGGAAACACCATTTGGTCCACTCAAGTTGTACATGACAGTTTTGTCTTCATATTTATATGGCAATGTGTTTTTTTTTATGTTGTTGTTGTTGTTGTTTTCGATGTACAAAAGAAAATGAATATTTTTGTATTTTTTTTTAATTTGCCAATATTTTCTAATATTTTTCCTAAATATTGTCAATAAGTATTCTAGACACTCAGCAACATATTCACCAACATAATAAAAGTAACATTGTTTTAAAACCCACATTTAATAGCATAAACTAATAATAATAAGGATCACATAGAAATGTGCCAAATCTATGCCTCTTTAAAATTATTTTCTAAAATCCAATAGCATTAAGTTGAGTAACCTTCAAGTAATGCCAACCAATGGATGAGACTCACTACTTTTTAAAATTCTTTTGACTCACATTCAATTTGAGCGACATTAAACTTGAGCAACATTCATTCTAAGTACAAGGAAATGACTTCGAAAAAACATGGAAGAAGGAATCCAATCTGCCCTGCTCTCACAATAGACTCTAAAGACCTCATGCTATAGTATAGAAAATTTACATGCTAGATCCCATGCATATAACCTTCAAATCTTGGTGCCATGAGGGATTCATTTCATAGCTGTAAGGTTCAAGAATGCAAGGGTTCATAATTCCCACAGTTCGCACTAACTAAACCTGTGATTTTTTCTTTTAGAGTAGCTTGGAAAGAATCTTAAAGGCACCCCTTGATGGTACACCTCATTCGAAGGGGCTATCTTTCACTAAAATAATTTTAGGCCTACAGTGTTCCCTTCACCCAAGTGGCAGTTGGAATCTTTGAAAAAAAAACTCAACAAAATTATTATTTTTTACTATAGATTAATTGTTTTTTTGAAGTACTATAGATTAATGGTTAATAAATGTAGTCAAAAGTTACCTTATGGCATGTCTTTCTTAACAAACCCTTCTTCCCTTAAGACATATTTTATGTAAGATTGTTATTAGCAGCTTGTTTATCAATTTTCCCTAACCATTAGCATGGGACAATTACAATCTACAATAACAAACTCCTCCAATATATATTCAATGATATCATCTACAAATTACTTACAATGCATTAAAATGTAGATGAGGGTGCACTCTCACAGGACATCCTGTCTAAAAAGTATCAAATATTTCAACCCAATTTCTTACATATTGGAAACAATTTATGTTGAAATTTGGGCAGCTTCGGGGCAAATTTCCACAAAGGGAAACACAGCTACCCCAAAGGAAGCCCAACTGCTCCAAAGAGAAATCAAAGAAATATTATTATGGCACAAAAATTGTTTGTGCAAGCGATCTACACATCATGTAAAAATATATTTAAATGAAAATTTTCCCTCCAATACTCAAGTCAGCCTCACAAGCAAAGGCCTTCCATCGATTTGTATAGATAAAAGATCTTTATTGCTCATTTGATTCATCGCATCATTTTTTAGAAACATGGTTTTTTGTGCATCGCTATTATACACTTTTGTTCATTGACAATATTGGTTCGTTGACCTTATTGGTTCGTAGATATTATTGTATTGGTTCATGTTTTGAAGCTCAGCTCGTTCTTATAATGGTTCATATGATTAAACCTTAAGGCTCGCACAAATTACTCTAGCACATATTACTCTAGCACGATATATGTTGTAGCACCGCTTTCATTCTACGACTCGGATCCTTTCTTCTCTATCACACGAAACAATCATCTGTGATTCACTACATCAGAGGCTCGGTGGTTGTATCATTACAAAGGCATCGTTCATGTATTCACAGTGGCATTGTAGCAATGAATTGGATTGGCATTGAATTAAATTATAATGGCTCGTTCCATTGGTATCACATTTTTGTGGCACATGATATATCATTGTGGCTCATATTAAAATATTGTGACTCACATTGTTTCCTAGGTTATATATATATATATATATATATATATATATTGAATCACATAACTTAGCGGATTGCATAACCATGTGGGTCATATAACTATGGCATCACAATGGATCGCATAACTTTGGCATCATTATACATTGGATCGCATAACAGTGCCATCGCTCACATCGCACAAAGGCACAGTGACATCACTAGGGCTTCCACAGTGACTTGCTCTGAGGTTCCCATCTCATTATTATTGTGGCTCGCTACTTCTGAGGTTCGATTATGTACAGTGGCTTGTACTCTCGTCCTATGGCTCGAAATGTTCTATAGCTCGCATTTGTTATCATTGTAGCTTACATTCATAATTTATGTGGATCACAAGTTTGTGATCTATTTACCTTGATGATCTATATAACAGTAATATGTATATAACTGTGAGACAGTAAGACAATCATCCATATGACATGAGACAGTGAACTGGTTGTATGGATAGCGCCCTTGTTGATAGTATGTCAGTGTTGGACGATCAATAACCTCGATAGTGACCTTGATAAAACAGTAATATATGCAATAAAGGAAGCAACCCTAATTGTTCTAAACAATGTTGCACGAAGCGAGGACGAAACGGGGATGTTTTTTTGGAAGTGGGGATGCAGAAGCGTCATTTTCCAAAAATCTAGGAAGCGAAGCATCTCAGGAACGTCTACTATATATATATATATATATATATATATATATATATATATAATATTTTTTTGCATTTATATTAAAAAAAAAATCCAAAATACCAAATTAGTTGTAGAAGACATGAAACATGCATATTTTTACATAAATCAAGATAGATATGGCATCCATTGTACATCAATGACTAATTATTCCAGCATCAACCATCTACAATCTAGATTCCTCTTCTCTTGTCTAGCCTTTGCCTCTACTTCAATTCTATAGGGATTTTACTCAACATTGCCTAGTTTTGATCAAATAGTTTAATCCAAACCATATAATATGGTAGAGAAAGCTTAACATTCCTGATCAATGATTTTGACTTCAATGAAGGGTACATAATTGCTAAGGCATGACAAAGGAATTCAACAATCAATAACACCAACATTGGGGTACATATAGGGCTTGTTTCTCTTGATTAAATGCCAATCACATGCCCTCATACATGATATATTCCAATGAAACGCTACAATCCCATTGATCCTGAAAATTGTTAAGTCTGTTGAATTTTGAATGGGATATGAAATTCTATTTTCTCCATATGAAGTCTGATGAGGTTGGAACCACTCTCAAACATCCTTAGTCATTTCATCGTAATGTTAAAAATTTAAGTAAAAGGATGGAAATGAAAGATAAAGGAGAATGTCACTTTTACTTCATAAACAGATTCTACCCAATCAAATCAATTCATCATTAACAATGATTCATAACCTACTTGCGCTCCCATCCTCGAATAATGGCCCAATTAAGGAAATCACATGTACAAAAATTGCATCTAATCAAGTTGATCAAGCCCTCCTTAGCTGATATAGATCCCCTTGTTGCCCCCTTACTCGAACCTAGCACACACGAGTGAAATTCCTTCTTCACCCTGTCACTGTGAGGCTCCTCTCTCAGTCTTGTGTTATTGTGGTGTGTCTTCTCCCTCTCCCTAGCGTTGCTTTTATAACTTTGCATTGAGCTAAATCCCTAACCCTAATCTCCAAAAGTGATAGACGACTGAGATTAGATCTCGCCTTACTTGAGATCAACAGTTGAGATTAAAACAATGTCACTAAAGTAATTTACTTTATCTTTCCTAAGTTTACTTTAGCTTAATAAGGCGACATAATACAATTGTGCTTTTCCTGAGTCTAACTTAGGCTAAGTTACATAGCAACTTGCTCACATTTGAGCAAGTGTGCTAAGGAAATCGCAAGCGACTTCTGCACACCTATAGGCCTGTGCAGAAGTACCTACCCGACCAACAAACATCAACACCTTAGAGCCTTACGAGACCTTGAAACAAGAAATCGTCACTCACCAGCAATCCCCTCAAAAATAATTGGAAAAACATAGTGAGGGGGTGCAAGTTCCTAAAGTGATAAAAGCCCTCGCCACAGTTGAAATGGTTGTTCAGGCAAAACTAGAAGTAGAAAGAATGTGTTAAGCCAAGGACCTAAACCATCAAGTTTGTGACTTCCCTGAGACCACAAAGCCTTTATAGACCAACCACAATACTAGCACTAAAAGACGTATCTCTTAACAAACGACGGACAACACCAAATATCACTCTTATTATTTGTGTCCACTCTGTCACAAAATAGTTCGAAGCCTTGAGAGCTAGAATCACGGTATTCTTTCTTCCATAGTACCATGACTTCAAATGGAGGAGCTCCATAAAGGCTCGTGTTTGAGCCAATGTCACGGTTGCAAGGAACCATAAGGAATGGGTTGCAATCCAAAACTGCAATGTAGTGATTCATGACATTTCCCCACTTGGTGGTCGTGTTCTTAATCAACTAAATGAAAGGGTGTTCAAGTCTTAACAGACAATTGCCACATCGTTATCACTTGCCATAATTGCAATGGTATAATATAGTGCTCTCCAAGAACCTTCCACATGATACACTTGGGTCATGAAACCTGCTCTTGCTCACTAAGACCTATAAGAGTATTGGAAAGAAATCCCCACCATTAAAACTAGAGAATAAACATTTTTTCTATGAGATTTTCTTTCGGATTTATCACATTATTGAAATTTGGTTGAAAGACAATCTCACTATCAATATGGATCACAAAAGTCTAAGATCTAACATTTTTTCTGTGGTCAAGGCCCAAACGGGTTGGCCTCTCTTATCTGAGACTCCCCACAAGATAGGGCTCCATTAATCACATTCAACAATATTCTAGATTCATGTGGATTCAAGTCCAAAGTACTACCCCTCTCTCTCAAGATATCTTCATTGTTATATGCTACTTCACTCCACCTTCATCGAGCTTTGGATACATTCTGATGGAGATCGCTATCTTGACCTTTGCATAGATATTTCCATTATTCCATGCTAGAACACATAATAATTTTGAGCATTATAGAAAATCTGTATTCAAATTCAAAGAACTACCCCTCTCGAGAAATCTTCATTATTGTATGGTAATACCCTCCAATTTCCTCAAGCTCTACACTCTACATAAAAATCCCAAAGAAAATATTTTTCATGACTCCACGCCACAAGGCATCATACTTTTACGCGACTTCAATGCTAATACAAGCACCTTGCCAATTACAATACATAACAAATCAAAGAATGTTATTTATCTACAAGATATTGACCATGACACAATGAACCCACATAGAGTTTCAAATCATGAAGGTGATCCAATTTTTCCATATGGGATGCATCTTCTCTAGCTTGGAGAATCTCATGGCTTGTTGCTCCTTAATGGTCACCCCAACTAAATGATTTTCACAGCTTCACATGCTTCCCTTGCAATGGCAATACTAGTGTAGGTAGTGCTAGTATGGTATGTTATGTCAGCCAACCTGCATCTACTTCCTCACATCATTCCTACATCACTTTGTTCACCTCATTCTTCCTCTTATAGCTCACCCTTCATGCTCTTTGTTAATGGTGTGGCACTATTAGTTTCATCTCCAAAGCGCCTACAAAGACAACTAGATGCTTAGCCATTTTTTGTGATCTCCTACATTTTGATGGTCAACATGGGTAAAACCAAGGTGATGATCTTCGACATGACATAGAAGACTTAATTAGACCACCATTACTTTTTTAGGCAAGAGGAAATTCATGTCCTTGATACTTATTTCGGGGGGGGGGAATTTCTCACGGACTTGCTTCAAACTTCAACATGCTTGTCAACCTTGCATCAGCAAAGGTTATGGATCCTTAGCTACACTTGAGAAAGTGTTTTCGTCATTGTTTTCAAGACATTGTATAGAAGATGTCTCTTATGGACTTGCCATCATTTGGCCGACATTCCTCTATGGTTCAGCGATTTGGGGACTTTGTTTATTGGAGGCCAATTGGTCTTCAATTGAGAGAGTCAAACCCTTCCCCTTCAACACATTATCAGATGCAAACTGACAATGCCCCAACATATTGTCCTTGTAAAGTTTGTTGCTCTCCCTTTCCAACTTGAGACTATTTTTTGCCTACTTTTACATCTACATCACATTCAAATCTTTGTCGATTCAACAACAGGTTGAGACCAATACCCATACCTAGCATATTGATCATTGTTGAATTTTGACGACCTTAGGTCTAGGATAGAATCTTAAAATCTCTGACGCTACCAAACCAAGAATCTCAACAAAGCTACTTTGCACAGAGGAATATGAATAGCAGTAAATCACACATGCACAAGAATAGACAATTTTTTATAAATTTTCAACCCAACTTCGTTATATATATATATATATATATATATATATATAATAGTTTTAAAAAACAGCCATTTCTAAACGGAAACGGCCGAGTTGGTCCGTTCCATTGCCCTCCGGAGTGACTCGGTACAAAAAACGGCTCGGTTGGCCGAGTCATGGCTGACTCAGCCAACTCGGTCGTTTCCCGTACTGACTCGACCGAGTCACAAACAGCGGCCCATAACCCACTAAAACAACAATTTAACATTATTTTAATGAAATTTTAAGGGGTTTGCTGATTGGTTTGGACTTCAAGGTGTTTTATGAATTAGCTAAATGTTATTTGGGGTCCATTTCCCCCTCCCAAACCCTATTTAACACACTCAAATGCTCTCTACTATTGATATGCTATTCAAATTTCATGGTAATGTTAAATTCTTAAAGTAAAAGTGACATTCTCCTTAATCTTCATTTTCATCCTTTTACTTAAATTTTTAACATTACCATGAAACGACTCAGGATGTTTGAGAGTGGTTTCGGCCTCATTGGATTTCATATGGAGAAAGTAGAATTTTAGATTTCATTCAAAATCCAGCAGACTTATCAGTTTTTCAGGATTTCAGGATTGGAGGATTGCAATGTTTCCATTGAATTTTGTCATGTATTAGGGTATGGAACTCGTATTCAATCAAGAGCACCAATCCCTCTATGTACCTTGATGTTAGTGACATTGGTTGTCAAACTCCTCTGGGATTCGCTCCCAAACCAGGAGCTTCTGAAAATGTCACTCCCGCTCCCGTTTTCGCTCCTACTCCCAAGTAACACAAAGAAGGGAAACCATTTGGATCAAAAACGGTTAAATGATCTAGTTTATGTCCAATACAACCTCCGACTCAGACGAAACCATTTGCTGACCAAAAGACCTGATTCAGATCCCAGTGTTGGAAGCGATTGATCCAACATCAAATTGGGTAGTGGAGAGTCGTCCAGTAGAGTTTGATCCTGATGAGGATCTTGATTTAGATTTAGATATCGAGACACCAATTGAACTTGAACATGTTGTTCAGTTGAATGCAGATCCCAATCCACCAGCTTCAGTCTCACAGCCAGCAAGGACTCCAGTTGTAGGTGCTTCCTCTGCTCAGCCACAACAGAAGTGCAGCCGCATATCTACTCTATCTCAGCTTGCATCTGCTGCAGTTGCACAGCCTGCTAGTGGTACCACTTCTACAGCTACAGTTGGAGATGATGAGGAGGAGGAGGAGCCATGGGGCCCCCTGTTTGACTCTGATGATGATCCAGAGATTGATCGACATGATCTTGGCTCCTCTGTCAGTAGCTACTAGCCAGTAGCTGTAGTACTAGTACTGGAGTCTGGTCACAATTGACTTTTGTTGTAGAGGCCATTTCTAGCCTCCTTGGTTATATGTCTTTTGTTTTGAGTCTTTGATCATGTATGATAGTTGACTATGTATTGCCATTGGGTACCATTTTGATATAATGGATTGGTTCCTGAGCCTACTTTGATCATATGTTGTCTTCCATCTATATTATAATGTTGTGTGTTTGGAAACATGAATGAAAATCTTTAAAATTATGTTTTTTTAAAAAAAAAAAAAAAATATTTAATGTATTTTTTACAATAACCGAGTCATTGAAATCGAGTCGGCTGAGTCATTACCGTTTCGGAGTCGGAGTCGGATTCGATCCTCGGCCGAGTTGGAGTCGGAGTCGGAGTTTTAAAACTATGATATATATATATATATATATTAACAACGTGGTGAATCGGTAACTGCCAGACCTAATCTAAGGAAGACCCAGGATCAATTCTCGTAGCTGCCACTATAACAACAAGCATACACCCAACAACCTGCAAGCAGATATACTAATTTCTTATGATTATGGCAAGAGTCGAGACTCCAGCTAGTGGGCATTCTACTCCTTGAGCCGCACAACATAGCAGGACAATATACTCAATGTGATTTGAACCCTGACCTCGTGGATTTCACCCAACAAACCTAGCCATCTCACCACACATCACTGTATAACCCAACTTCGTTATATTAATCAACAGATAATACAACTGTCTAGGTCTCCCATACAAGGGGTAATGGCCTTCAATTATCCACAAGTACAAGAATACAAGATACAATGACAATCTTGTTGCTCTAGTGCACAATCACAGCCTTTAAGTCATATCTCGTCTTGTTGGTCTTTGCTTTTTTTCTGCTCTCTAGCTAGCCCTTAGTCCATCAAAGGACAACACGAGTCTCCAGGAACGCTGCCACCTATCACTCTTGCAAGTCACTTCTGCTCCGATGAACACGGGGTGACCCAATCTGCTCTCCTAGGTTGGCCAACACCTGAGCTCCAATCTGCCAATCTAGTAGTCCACTAGTCCATCAATGTACTCCACATTAGGCTCCACAACTTCACCCAACCTTTAGTTGTCAAACTCACTTTATGATTGCTTGTCAAGGGCTACTTTGGGCTACCAACACGCTGCCCTCCACCAGGTCAATGGCACCCAATCCGATCACTGTAGGATTTGCACCTAGAAGAGGCTTTCAACCACCAAGACAAGCCTTCCAAATGGCTCCAACAGGCTGCAACTAAATCCCATCCAACTAGCATCAATTCAACACGAAACCATCATCAAAACTCATACCTTTTTTATTCTTCATGGGTTGTTCTGCACTGTTGTAGGTTTGTACCTCTGGTTAGGGTTGCAACTATACTGCAACAACCTCCTTCCTTCATGTCCAGGCCTCCTTCTAGCTGCACCTTCTCTTTTCCCAGATCTACCCACACTGTCTACCAATTCGGGCTAGAAACCAGCCCCAAACAAGCCCTTTTGTATGCATGAACTATCCTGCGACCTACCTGGGCTCATCAATACCCTTCCGACTCTCTGTCCCAAGCAAAACAAGGCCTACGACCTAGCTGGAAATGTCACTCACAACTACGGCTTCTTGTAGGAGAGAAAAACCATATAAAACATCAACAAAACAGTGCCCAAGTCATCTCCAGGCATGCAGCCTACCTCTCCTGCTCCTCGAACCTGTAAAACCCACTCAAAGGTGACCAAAACAGATCCTTTCCACTTCAACCCTCTTCCTTCTTGAGCTACAGTTGCCTTAGGATGCTTTTCCTATGAAAGATGCACACTTGGATGTGTTGAAATGACTTCTCTCACCTTGTATTTATACCAATACAAGGGCTCCATGAATAGGCATGTCTTTTGGACATATCATTTCAAGCCTACATGACTTGATTGTCCAAAAACCCACTACTAACTTCAAAAATTCATAACTCATCTTATACAACTCGAATTTCGACAATTCTTGTTGCGTTGGATTCTCCACAACGTCCTCTATCATCTCCATCCATCACATGCAGAACCAAACATCAATGGGTGCAAAACCCAAACCTTGGGTTCTAAGCCCACAAATGACTTTTGTGGCGCTTCAAACTCCAAACCCAAACCCTAGGGCTTGGAGTACCTACCAAGCTACTCAAAAATCAAAACTCATTAGAGTCCATTGCCTTATCTAGACATCATGGTCACACTAGGTGTG
Organism: Pinus tabuliformis; assembly: GCA_031772625.1. Classification (NCBI taxonomy): domain Eukaryota; kingdom Viridiplantae; phylum Streptophyta; class Pinopsida; order Pinales; family Pinaceae; genus Pinus; species Pinus tabuliformis. Next base: position 627,239,670 of record CM062818.1, on the reverse strand, counting down.
GGTTTGCAAGGATCTTAGACCTTCCAGAGCCCACCAATGTTTTGACGGAACCGTTTACTCCTTTTACACATTCCATGAATGCACCTGGCCACATCCCACCTACTAGACAAGAATTGAACAAGATCCTCCATGATGACATGTACAGAAAATTTGTGGAAGTCACTTAAACATACCCTCAAAGTGGGATACATCAAAAGATGGTCTTCTATGTTAAACAGTTCATAAAGATGAGCGACATACTCATTATCCATCCCACATGCACTTCTCGTCATTGGGTGCACACTCTTCGCATCCCCCTCCGTCAATTTCAAGTGGGCTCACATAAACTTCAAGATGAGACAAACCATCTGACTATACAACCAAAGAGGATCTCGCTATACCATCTTCATGAGGTTGAGACAGAGGAGCACTTCAAATTCCATTGCCCCATTTATTATGAGATTAATGGGAAATTCCATTGTTTGTTCAGGGGGGGGGATCTTGACCCTATCTAGTTTCCTCTAGTGCTCAAACCAAAGATGTCTATCCCTTCACATGCAAGAGAACCTTAGATTTCGTGCCCATATCCTCCAACCTCCTAGACCATATTGTTGGAAATTCTAAGAGGGGGGTGTTGAATCAATATTTCATAAATTTCAACAATTTAAGCATCAAAACAATTAACCAATAACATCACATCAAAGGAACACAAGGTATATATGAAAAATATATTACATTACAAGGGAAGCTACAACTTCTGGATTTCCCAGCTATGACTAGAAGGGCTACAAACCCAAGATTTTACCAGCTCCCACTAAAAGGAGGCGAGAACCTCATGAAGGAAGCCGCAACTTCCTTCTCTAGCACTGCCATGCCACCCTATAGAATGAAAAGATAAAATAAAACTTCTTGGCCTCCAGTACCGAGGACAATGACCCAATTACAACACCATTCAGACCCTCAAATCATCAATACAAGTTCCCTTACTCACAAGTTCATCAAGGTTAGCTCAAAACTCTTCTCCACAACTTCACTAGAGATCTGCTTCAAGGCTTGTCAAGACATCCACCAGTCTCTACTTCAACAAGGGTTGCTTAAGACTTCAAAGACTGCTCCAAAGATCTGCTTTAAAACATGTGTCAAAGATTACTTGCGACAACAACTTCAATATTTGTTCCAAAGGGTGTCTACGGCAAATCTGCTCCAAAAGATTTGCTACAAAGCTGCTCCAAAAGGTTTGCTACAAATCTACTCTAAAAGTTTTGCAACAAATCTGCTCCAAAAGCTCTGCAACAAATTTGCTCTGAAATTTCATTCTAAAACAGGGTCAAATTCCATCTCAGGAGTAGGTCTGGAATGTGCCTCAAGCAGGGCGAAGATAAGCGTCAAAATACCCCTGAAATGGGACCTTAGCGAATTTGACTCAAAAGGATCCAATCCCTTCAAGTGCAAACCTTTCCTCAATTTTTTTTCAATACACCAAGTTTTCATGTTGAGGGGTTTGATCATTCTCAATGCATGATAGATCTGGAATTAAGATGAATCTACGTATTTAGTTTCATTAACTTATACTTCTAATATAAAAGTTGAACCCTCATTTCAAGGTGTTTTGTGATGGACCCAAAGCAATGGGAAATTACATGGAGAAAGTAGTAATTAAGGTATTTCCCAATTTTTAGTAGTTTTTCAACTGTTAATATTTTAGCATTTTTGTGAAACATGGCAATGTAAATCTCTCTCCTACGCAATTAAGTTGAAAAAGGTAGGATTATCAGATAGCAACTTAGGATTTGAACTCTCGCAAACAAAAATCAAGAAATGCCCATCAAACATGTGCTCGTAATGAGCTTAGCTACATCATCAACACATAGAAATCAACTTTCCAAGTGCATTGTCTCAATTGGCTACTAAACATTGTATCGTGAATGGCTCGATATAAAACAAAATGCCTTTAAAACAAATTAATCTAAAGAGGTGAAACTTAGCGAGTAATATAAGTGTCCTTTTAAAATAATTTCCTTTTGAAATTCCCATAAGTAGGACATCCACAATTGTGTGGGGGGCATGTAACTTGTGGTGGTGCTCGCACCGGTATCCATCAAGATAAATCTAATAGTAGCTCACAAGATCTAATAGAAGAAGTTGCTTGCGATAAGAAGAGAGCCAAATACATAGTAGAATTAGAACAATGAATTGCTTCTCCTTTTCAAATCTATGAACTTGCTATAAGATAAGATAATTACATAAATGTCCAATAAACAATCACCAAAGTAGGTCAATGGGATTTTTTAGTACAATGATGTCGATACAATGCAAAAGTACCAAAATGTCTCCCATATAAAAAACAAGAAGAAAAGTGAGACATGTGGTCTATGCAAAAACCTAGAGAACCCTCAACTCCATATGCAAACGGTCACACTAGCAAGAAGACATGCAAAAATGGAAGGGATCCATGGGCAAGATCATTGTCCACTAGATCTCTCTGCCCTAACATCCAAGGTCGAATGGGGGTAACTCAAAATATCATGGTGCCTTGAGGGAGAGTCAAGAGAAGATTAAACTTAAAATAGAATGGTGCCCCAAGGGAAAGTCGAGGGAAGATTTGAACCTATTATTGTGCCATTGCCTAGAAGAAGCAATTTGTCGTGATGTCTATTTGATCCTGTCTACCTATTGGTAAAGGATCTAGTCTAGAGATGTCTCTAAGGTCTCTAGGGAAGGAGAATGTTCCCTCAAGACCGCACGATCTGAAGTCAAAGGAAGTGTAGCTATAATAGTGTCTCTTCGTGCCTCCAACAGATGAAATGCTCCTCCATCTCAATCTATTAAAGATGGCATAATTGGTAGGTCTTGTCAGATTGATCAATTTGTGTTGGTTAGTCTTAATTCATAGTCTATGAGATCCAACATTGACCTATCCCAGGGGGGTCTGAAGGGTGTGCATCCAATGGCGAAGTGTGTAATAGGGCCGAACAATGGGTCCATTCGTCATCACCATGAAGTGTTCAGCATAGAAGGCCATCTTTGGATGTAACACACCCAGAGGGTTTATACAAGTGACCTGTATATATTGCCTCTAAATATCCTCTCAGATGATTGAATTCACCACCTGTTTGGATGGAAAAAGGTGATTGGATGCACAACAAATATTTAAATGAAGGAAATTGGTCCACCATAATACTAACCGAAGAAAGGGGATCTAAGACTCCAGTGTACCAGTACCAAGATCGAGCAAAAGGTGGTGGCCATATGAGGGAGGTAGAGCTCATGCTAGGCTTTTGCCCACATGTTAATCCTTGTATCAACCATCTTTTCCATTTTGATTTTCTTTCTTTCGTTTCTTTGTGGCCATGATATGATTTTTCTTTTCTTTTAGCTGCATCAACCTCCTAAGGCAAACTTTTCAGGCTCTACTAAAGGTATGTGAACATATGAGTGCCAAATCCCCAAGAACTAATGACAAGTTGTACCTGAAGAATGGAGGTGAGATATAGGGCTTGTAATGTTGTATGGAAAGTGCTAAGTATGGTAAGGGGAGAATGGAATACGCTACCTCGATCATGGCTTTCCAAGTAGTGCCCTTCCTATAACCCAAAGGGCCTTAAGGGAGGACCCAATGGACTAGGATCAAACATTAACCCCTTGGTAAAGTGACAAAACAAAATTACCATCAAGGTCTTTCAATTTTCCAAATCACCCCATCATTCATACTAAATGCTCAAAACACACAAGTATAAGCACCCGATTGCAAAATTATCAAAATACATTTTGAATAACATCCCACCTTCATCCAAGTGTCAATGTCAGATGGTGAGAGGCACGTTGTTGATACAAATGGCAGAGGTACGTGGCATATCATCATCTAATGGTGGCTAGCAGGAGCTGCTAGCTGTCAAAAATAGGAAAAAAATTCCTCCTATGGGTTTACCAATTTTGGTGGGCGTTATCGCACAAAATGTCTAGTCACTGCAACAACGGCTCAGATCGGGGGATGTCACCCTAATACCCAATCTCTCTGTTTAAGTTGTCTCCCTACAACAGGTTAAGGGGGGTAGACACTACAGAAATGGAATGAAGAAGAACTACTTGGGAACCAACTAGTTTGGGAGACAAAGTGAAGCGACCAAGTACTTGATTAAGATTTAGCAAGACTTATAGGATTTGATTGAATTTAAACGATTGGTACAAATGCCTTATGGAGCAGTGTTTTTAAAATCGGCTTTCCTAACCGGTAACCGATCAAACCCACTGGTCAGCAAGGCCACCAGTTGGAACCGACTGAAAAACTCGATCAGGAAGGCGATGTGGCAGATTTTTGGCCCTAACCAGTCATAACCGGCGATCTAGGACGGAACCAGCCGGTTTGCAGTTCCATCCTAAACCGACCAGTTACTATATAATGTTTATGTGAATGAGCTAGGTTGGTTCAACTAACATCAAACTTTCAAAATGTGCAGCTAGTAGAGGCTGTGACTCAAATGAAACAAGCTTGAGTTGGAATCAATGTCCATTGCCACTTAAAGTCCATCTACATCTTGAAACAACTACATTTTACCTACAAGCTCCTTGTTTCACATTAGATCTTTAGCTTGTGTTGTTTAAAGCCTTTTTGGCATTGAGCTTATGACTTGTGAAATTTGTGGAGTGTTGCTCAGTCTTAATTTTCCATCTACTAGTCCCTCTTTTATCTTCACCTCAGTCTTTTGTAGAAGTTTTCAAGCTTTGACACACCTCCTTGAAAGTTACTCTCATTGTGACACTTTTCATGTCACTTAAACTTAGAACTTGCTAGTCCCAGCAACATTCACTAATTTTTGGCAACCTTCCATCTTTGTAATATGGCATGCATCATCGAAGCTTTTAACTTTTTAATACTTATAACAAGGTGAAAATCTCCTAGACTTTGAACCTTTTAAACCTGTGTCATTTGATCAACTGCCTCTATCTTTTGATTTTTTGTATCAACCTATGGCACAAAGTTTGCAAGTTTTGAAGTTCAAAGTTACCACAACACGTTGCACAATGATGTACCTTTGGGTATCAATAAAGGTGCAATAAGACCATAAGAGCCACAAAGCAAAAGAAACAAGTTTAGAACTTTCAATAATGTGCATTAGATCACATGTAAATGAAAGATTGAAAAGTCTGATCCTTATGATAGGGAGCAAAAGGAAAAGAATTTCCAAATGTTGCATTTTGCAAGCTACTTAAACTTTCAAAAAATCTCAACCTCACAAGAAAGTAAAACTTCAATATCAAGTAAATTGCAACAACGAAAAGGGCTTATCATGATAAGTTGTAAATGAAAGCGACATGTCACAAACATCATAACGACTGAAAGATTCACCTCACACAAAACACATAAGACAGATCAATAGCGATGCGACACATCACAAGTTGCAAATCAGGTTGAGGCATCCTCAAACTCTAAACCAGATGATGTCTATGTAGCTCCTGATGATGATCCTGTGTCTAGTAGTGGTGATGAACTTGATGATTGATCATGTGTACATTGTAGACTTGTAGTAGGCCAATGACCTCATAGCTTGCAACATTGTTTTTGGACTTTATAAGCCATTTAGAGCCTCATTGCTTATGTATTTTACTGTTTTGTCAATGATATGTATTGCACTCGGTGCCATGCCATTTTCATATATTCACCTTTACATGGTATATAAATGAGCAAACTTTGCATATTTTGTCTCTATTGGCTTGGAATCATGGTTTTAAATCTTAACATAGTTTTGTTTCATTAAAAAATAATTATTTAATGTATTTTTCTAAAACCAGTTCGTTGAGACCTAACTAGTCCCGGTTCGACTAGTTCCGGTCGGTAAATCGGTTCATTAAGTGGACCGGTCCGGTCACTGGTTCCGGTTTTGAAAACATTGTTATGGAGTCAACAATCTTGCTAGGAAAATTAAGACCAAGCAGTTGATTAGCAATTGTTGCTTAGATGAATGACTATCTTATATGAGACGCAGATCTTAAAATTAATGTGAGATGCATGAATCTTGGTCAATTTTAGTAAAATGCCTATCTAAGTTTAAACCCTTCAATCCTTTCTGTGTTCAGCCTGATTTCGTAGTAATTGGCAGGGAGAAGATAAGGTGAAGCACACTAAGGTGTGATTAATGATACCTCTCCTGAAAATCTAACATACTCGGTGTCTCTAGCGCTGCAGAGAGTTGTGGCTCTAACGACTACAAAGTCATTGTTTTAAGTACTATTAAAAGAAGGCTTCTCAAGCAAAGATCGATGGGTACTTATCTCTCTATTGACCAAGTTTATGCTTAAAAGTAAATTTTAGTTATGCAAAACTAACTTATATGAAAATGCACGAGATGATGAGATGAAGTTAGATTCAAGATTTAGATGTGTTTATTCACAAAATCCCTTAATCACCAAAAGGAAATGCTCACTTTACTAGACAAAAACTGAAAGATAAACCTCTTAAAATATTACAATTATACCACAAGCTTACTTCAAATATTTTTGATACAATCAAAGAGAACAAAAGCTTCTTTACAATTTAATATCAATGCCAACAAATGCTTAAAACATACTCAGCTTATGAAACAAAAGATATGCAATTTATCACAACTCCATGATAGAGTACTTCAATAATTGCTCGAAATATTCACAAAATATTTAAATTGCAACATCAATAATTCAAGTAATTAGATCACACTAAGAGTCAATTCAACGACGAACGATATCAATAGATGTCAAGAAGGAAACAAAACCTTAGCATGCAAAATATTCTAACCATTACATTTTGAAAAAAATAAAAATAATGAAGAACTATGAAAGTTAAATGCTAAGCAATTTTAAACAATTCCAAAATTAAAATGATTGTTCTTTAGTGACCCAAATCTAGAAAAAAATGTCGTTCTCCTATAATCAATCTTTAGAGACGATTTTAAAAATATCTCAGCGTGTTTGACTATAGAGAAAAATATAATACCACAAAAGTTCCCCTTTAAATTTTAAAGTTCAAAAAACACCTAAGACAAATAAAAACACCCAAGAAGGAACTTTAGATTGAATATTTAATTATTCCTTAAGCAAATTTTAATGTGTTAAGTTTTATGAGAAAAATTTAATGTGGCAAATGATTAATTAAGTTTCTTAATGTGACAAATGTAATGAAATCAAAAGGCTTTAGTAAGTTAAATTTTAATTGGCCAAAGGCCACATAAAAATTTAAATTTTTTAATGTGAAAATGCAAATTCCTCTTTTGATTTAATTTTCTAGAAATATCAAAGTCACATTATGAAAATGGAAAAAAAATTAGATTTTTGTTATTATATCAAACAAAATCAAAGTGTCATAAAGAAATCAAAACAAAGGACAAGTAAGAATTAAAAAAAAAATGAAAATCAACTTCTAAAAAAGATCAGTCACAGAAGAAAATTAAAATCAAACAAGAATAAAAATTTGAAAAAGCAAACCCTAAAAAAATCGAATTACATTATTAAAACTAAACCCTAACCAAAGTTTTTTTTAAATAAAAAGAAGAAAGGAAATCGAATGGGCTTTATTTGTATGCAGGCTCAGATGGCGGTGACAAGGGAATGAAGCTCGAGCTTGGACGCAGGTTGCAGGCAAAGGATTCGAGGATGAGCACGAACGACATCAAGAAAGAATGATGTTGTGGATCAGAAGGATGTGGAGCTCGAGGATGAGAAACAGCAAGTCGAGGGATGGGTCTGCGAAGAGGAAACTCGGGCCACGCTAGCAAAGGGCAATGGACGAAGTGGAAAGATGGCAAGTTGAAGAGCAAGGAGGGGAACAGATGAAGGGTGCTCAGACATGGAAGAGTAGAGCCGTGACAGGGAAGCTGGCAAGGAGGAATGGACGAGGATGAGGGCGAAGGTAGAGGATCACGCAAGGAGGCAGAGAGCTGCTAGAAAGAGGGAAAACAAAAAACACAGTCAGCAAAAATTTTGAATTTTTCCAGAGAGGAAAACAAAAACCCAGCAAAAAATGGGAAAAACGCAGCAGAGAGGAGCTCCAATTTTTTTTTAATAGCTTCAGGGCATTAGACGGTAGCCCAAAAACTTAAAAAAAACAAAAAACAAAAAAAAAATTATTAAAACGATATGCCCCTACTTCATATTTGTCCTCGAAAAACTTATGAAAATTCTCAAATCTGAATTTGACACCGTCAAATTGAAAATAATTTGGAATAATGCCCCTACAAAATGATATTGAGGCCAGATCTTAAGCTTATCTAGCTTCAAAAAAAAAAAAATCTTTCAAATCTGCACCTACAAAAACAAAAACACTCAGAACCCAAATATACAAAAATAAATAAAACCCCAAAAACCCAAATCAAAAAACAAAAACAATAAAAAAAATCACAGATCTATGCACAAAAATGGTAAATCTATCGGATCTTAGAAGTATGAAGCATAAAACTTTTGGATAAACAGAAATATATATAGAAATATTTTATTAATAAATGAATAGACAGATGATGATGTTTACAATGGGGTTTCCTGGCTTATATATCGCCATGGGCACCCTTTGGGAAAGGGCATGATCTTATGATCGTGCCCTTTCGTCTGGCTAAACCTAAATTTAAATAATAAACCTAAAATTAACTAATTTTTTACATAACATTGCCTTCCTCTCGAAAGAATGCTTTGTCCTCAAAGCATAAGTAACGACGGATGTTGTTGAAGAATGATTCATTCTCCCAGGAAGCGTCTTCTTGGGGTAAGTCCTTCCACTTGATCACATATTCCAAGATGATCAAGGTCCCACATCTTAAAAGGTCTTGGATTAATCTTGCAATTTCAATTTTTTGGTGATGTGAATATCGGTATGGCTTGATGTTGACAGGATCTGATCTTACCTTGACTTCTATTGTATGCTCAATTTCCTTATTAGGTGGCATCTTCATAGGTAGGTCCTAAAATACTTCTTCATGTTTCCTAATTAGATCTTGTATCTCTGGTGACTCCTCACTGGTCATATTTGCAGATAACATTTCTAATTGGTGACATTGTACTACATAAGCAAGTGCTCCATTTCGACTCAGCTTCATCATCTGAGATGATGATGTAACTTTATTTTCTGGTGCTTGGAATCCGTGTAGCTTGTACTTCTGACCTCCCCATTTGAATTTAATAAATTGTACTTGATGGTTGGCAGCATAAGTACCTAAAGTTCGTAGCCATTGGATACCTAAGACTACATCTACTCCTCCTAACGGTACTGTGAAGAACGGAGACTCTAATTTAAAGTCTTGAATCTGCAATTTGACCTTATGGCATTTCCCCGCCTTTTCAATCTTCTTACCATTAGCTACCATCACTTTCATGCTTCATAAGGGAAATGAAAAGATATTGAGTCTCTTTGCCACGGTTGCATCTAAAAAATTGTGTGTGCTTCCAGAGTCGATGAGAACCACTACATTGTTCTTCTTTATGTGTCCTTTTAACTTTAAGGTCTGAGGTTGTGATACACCTGTCATGGCTGATAATGACACTTGCGGAATACTCCCGTCATCTAATTCAGGTGAGAATTCTGGGGCATCTTCTATTTCTTCTATGTCAGAACCTTCACTGTTTGAATCATTGGTTGCTTCACAATTATATAAGTTCTTTAGTTCTTTTCCTTTAGCACATCTATGTTTGGGGTCCCACTTCTCACCACATCGTTTACATTTACCCTCTTTTATCCTTTGCATTTCCACATTAGATTTTTCATCTTCACGACGATGTGGTGGAGCGTATCTTGTATTATTTGAGTCCACATATTGGGGTATCCTTCGTCTTGAATATGTTTTTTTTGCTTTTGACCAAAATACTGGTTCGGATTTCTTTTCGGTTGTTTTTGCTTTTCGTCTTGCTACTTCTATAAATGTAATGTCATGCATCTCAAGTTCTGCTTGTAAATGGGTTTTGAGTCCCGAGATGTATGATTGAATTAGACGAAATTCTGATAACCCAGGTACTCGTGTTACTAAGGTCTCCCATTCTTGAAAAGAACTCTTCTTCTCTTACACCTTGGAATCTTTTAAAGAATGCATCTTTAAATTTTCTCTAGCTAATGACGTGTGTTGTTTTTTTCCACCACATATACCAGTTATATGCTTCTCCTTCCATTTTCATGGATGCATGCCTGAGCTTTTCGTCATCGTCATTGATGTCATATATCTCAAAGTATTCTTCTGCTTTATTTATCCATGCAACATTGTTTTTTTCGTTTCCATCAAATTTAGGCATCTCGACTTTTGCCCTTCGCTGATATGTTGCTAATGGTTGAGCGAAAAAAGGGTGTTGATTGGTAAAGTTATCCCAGAGTTGCTTGTTTGTAAAGGTTGTGTTACTCACTTCTTGGTGGGGTGTCGCTGATTTTTTTGGGGATTCAACTTTTTCATGAGAGTCTGTTGACTTTGTTGAATCTGACGAGATGTGTTCTTGATTCCTTCACCTTCTTTTAGTAGTTGTTCGGGTGTACAATTCGACCTTTTACACAGAATTTTCAGCATTGTTAAAACCTCTCTGATGCCTGCTTCTGTCTGGACATGGTAATTTTCCATCTTTATTTCTATTCGATTTGTCGTATCGTGAAGATTTTTGATTTCATCAGCTTGCTCCCCAAGCTTGATCTGGAATTCATTTAATTTTTTATGGACCTCATCGTGGTTGCTATTTATCTTATGCTCTGCATCCAACAATTTTTTTGTAAATCCGCCATTGTCATTGTCGACATTGAGCAGGTTTGCGGGGGCGTGTATTTATTTGCCAGCTAAAATATTTTTCCTCCCTTTTTTTTAATTAGCTAAAATAAATTTTATACATATAAATTTTAATTAATTAAAATAAATTTAATTAATTAAATTAACATATATATATATATATAACTTTTAATTGATTAAAATAAATTTATTTAATTAAATTAACTTTTATATATATACTTTTTATTAATTAAAATAATTTTAATTAATTAAATTAACTTTTATATATTTATATATAACTTATAACTAAATTAAAGTTATATATCATATAACTTATAATTAAATTATAATATATATTATATATAACTTATATATATAGTTATATTATATATGTTATATATATCCTATGGACAGTTACGTTCAACTAGAAATTCACGCTCAGGTTGACTTTCACCCTTTCTCGTCCGACAGCAATACTAACCGCACAGAATAATACCGCAAATAAAATACCGTGATCAGTGATTTCAGTATTATTCTGATTTCAGTAATTTCAGTATTATACCGTAGATAAAATACCGTGAACTACCGCAGTTAATAATAAAACGAGAGCTTACAGCGTATGTTACCGCAGATTAAAAAAGAGACGTCGGAACTTCAGCGTTTTCACCGCAGGTTACGCCACACGGGCCCCCGCAGAGATTATTCCACGTAGCCGCAGGCAATCGTTTTGGGTGAGTTGAGTGTCGAGGATGGACCGCAGAGCTTGGGTGAAGTGATGGGGATCTCTGTGCAACAATTTGAACTGCGCAGAGCAGTTTATCTCGACGTCTGGCGAGGGTTTCTGAAATGGGGCGTTCTACAATAGTTTTATACTCTACTTTGTGCTCTTTTTTTCAATTCAATCGCACCTTTAAAGAAGCCCCGCACAAATCCCAGATTAACTCTGGTTCCACACGGAAATTTTATAGCCGAAGGGTTAAAAAATGATTGGGCTACGGGCGTAAAATGGGAAGCGGAAAGCGGAGTGACAGGGGACGACCGAGACCGGCAGAACAGCGAGTGGCAGAGTCGGATGGCGGTAGAAAAAGAACAAAGTGGCGGAAGTGAATGGCAATTGGACCTGTGCTGGATCTGTGCAACAGCAGAGCAACCGAGGATCGTATGCTCTGATACCAGATGAAGCATAAAACTTCTGGATAAACAGAAATATATATAGAAATATTTTATTAATAAATGAATAGACAGATGATGATGTTTACAATGGGGTTTCCTGGCTTATATATCGCCATGGGCACCCTTTGGGAAAGGGCATGATCTTATGATCGTGTCCTTTCGTCTGGCTAAACCTAAATTTAAATAATAAACCTAAATTAACTAATTTTTTACATAACAAAGTATGAGTCCAACTCTGCTCCCAGATCTGATAATTAAGACTCTCGACAGTCAAATCTATCAATTTTCCACAAATATTTAAAACATAAAATTTGAAAATTTTGGAGAGGTACTAGCTCAGAAAAACCCTGCAGGAAAAAATAATTTAATCTTAAGATAAGTCCTAAAGCTTATGTGAAGTAGGCTCTTCAGAAAATATACACTGAGAGTTGGCTAGTCCAACCTAGGACTATCCTCAAACGCTCAACGAAAACCTAAAATATCTCCTACAAACACTAGATCAACCATCAAACCAAGTACAGAAATAGAACAACAATGAAATTCTGAAGAAATAGTGATACTTGCTACTTCGATCAAAATTAAGAATGTTATCCTAGATCCAACACACTGAATAAGATACATGTATTCAGATTATTCTAAAAGAGCTATTGATTGATAGTTTTCACATAACATTTAGCAAAAATTAAAACAATGCTACCATAAATTCGTGAGGAGGAACACCACAGCACATTGAGACCCCAAAGACTTTTGCATTAATTCAAAAAAGTATACAAGAGAGCATGAGAGCTTAGTACACGATTCAAAGATCAGATGAAAAGACAAACTGACATTGACCTCTAATTTATAGGTAAAATCTCCAATGGTTAGTTGGCTTGATCCTTGTCAAATTAATCTCGATTGTTCATAAAGATTTAACTAATCTTTAATCATCACTGTTGAAATTATTTAATTTTTGAGGAAAAATCAAATTTATCATTTAATTGATTTTTAATTAACTCAAAATTAATTATTTTGAGTTAATTTCCTTAAAATTTTGACTTTGACTTAACCACCAAGGTCCAAGGGTCCAAAATTTCTTGATTTCCTTAACATTCCCTTAGTCGGGGACCTCCAAAAATTAACTTCTGTAAAACCCATGAATTTCACCTTTGGAGAAAATAATTTTACCTAGGACACAAAATTAATTAAATTTCTGACTTAGGATTAATTTTAATTTTGCCAAAAAATTTAATTAATTGACTTGCGAGGGGATTAATATTTTTTTCAACCCTTTACTAGTAAGCCATGGTGTCTAACTCCGAGGGACCATGTGCTAAATATTTTTTACATCAAGACTTTACAATTTAATACATAAAGGGCGAATACCCGTTCATTATAGACCCTCAACATTTACCCATTTCTGCGACACAAAATATGATCCAGTAGACCAAGTAATCTGTAGTAAAATAATCTAGCAAATTAGCTAGAATTATTCCCAAATTAATTTTACAAAGACTCGATAAGAAACACTAGGACCCACTTAATATCTTGTCGACAAAATCCACCCTAGCTTTGGAGTGAGGTTGGAGGGAAAAACTCTGTCGATCATTTGTGTCTAGAAACACAGATGAATCAGTGAGGAAAAAACCTCCTAAAGTAGAAATCGTTGTCAAAATATTATGCTTACCTAGGTTGTTACATACATGATGGTCTTACTAAGATCATTTACATTATAACTATGCAGAAAGGGTTTAAATCTTTAACAAAATTGTCGACTTATGATAAAATCTGAAACGCACAAACACTCGAACATGATAGATCCCTTTTGCGAAAAAAGGGGTGCACTGCTATGGGGTCATTGACACAGTGATCAACAGTGGGTAACACTCCCCACCTGGGTTCAATTCCCACATGTGACATGTTCAGCTCATAATGAGTCTATTCTTCTAACGGCTTCAAGCTTTGCTGTCCGAGTTTCTCTATCCGAAACATGTATATTCCTCATATGGAATATAAAGATATTTCTTCAAGGGGAAAGAAATCTATAAAAATATAATGCTCCCAAGACACTTCGATCTCAGGGTTCTTGGGGGATAGGCACTCTACTGCTCCCACTCCCCGCTTCCAACATAACTGTTAAAACAATAGGAAGAGGATCTTCCTGTAACTCTTTTCTGTATCTATTGCAAGTCTGGTGCAATCTTGGAAGTAATATAAGTTTTATTTTCAGAAAGAAATAAACTACAACTCATAGGAAGAGGATCTTTGTGTTAATTCTTATGTCTATCCATTGCAACTATGGTGCATACTTGAATTTTGAAGTTGTCTAAGTTGCATTTTCGAAATAAATAGATGGCATTAGACTCAGTGATCTCGAAACAAGCATCAACAAAATCTATGAACTATTCTGTATCGTACAGCTTGTACTGCTGCTGAAGGGAACACCAAAGGATCTTGGTAAATCAATTTAATGTACTTCAAGTGGAACATGCACAGTTGAGCACCTTTTATCTACAACTGTACTTGAAAAAATGGCCTCTTGGAGGATTGTAGCATATGATAGTTCACGTTAAAAAAAACTTAACAGAAAGCCGATCAACAAGATTAGTTACAGCAACCAAATGCATCTCTCTTCAAACAATGTACAAAAAGTCAAAAGAAATAAAAAGAAAGATGACAAGCTTTTGCCTCTTTCTTACATAAAATCTTTATAAAAAGAATGTTACCACCAATATGGCACAATGATTAAGAAACCTAATCACATCATGCAGGAATCTGTTAGGAAAAATAATTTCGGAAGAACAATACGCAGTTCTTATCTGTGTTTTTCAACACAACAATGCACACTACAAAAGTTATTGTTTTGAACAATATAATACACTGTATATAGTAATTGATATGTAACTAGAGCCTATCAATGGAAGCTTCATTTATATTTTAGACTTTAGCAGAAGAATACGGACTGTAAATTGTAAGGAAATACAAAAATCAAGCTGCATACAAATTAATTAATGAAAGATACACACCCGGAACTTTTGGACTTGAGACCCAATTTCCTGCACATCTCATGTGCAACTGCTCTATCATGATTGCTCAAGTCAGCTTCGAAGGTAAGCACTGCAGACAATACAAACGTTAGAAAATAGTAACTGCTACGCATTTTATCATCTTGATGATTTTCCCTATACACATTTCCTTACCTCCATAGAGAAACCAGGCCAACATAAATCACAAAGTACAAGAAAACCAGCATCCTTAGGCAGATGGCTTGGTTATGACTCTATTTAAAATCAAAATTGTGATCCCTGATGATGATGACTTACTAATGACAAAGCAATAGAAAGCTTCACCGGTCTACTAATCAAACATAATATGTGTAACTAGATATTCCAAGGATACAAACCACAGATTTAACATCAATTTAAAGTCGCAAAATATATACTTGTACTTTGTTCAAGAATTATGAAGCATCACATTATCTTACCGTCGATGTGTTCAAGCTTTACTGCTTAGTGTTAAAAATCATTTCTTATATTGTATGAAATGTGATGGCATTCCAGCTTTATGATGCAAAACCTTACTCTAAGCTCCTGGAGCCAACTTAGTGCTCCATAATAAAGGCACACTGTCCACAACAAGGCTGCTTGGAAGTGGGGAAAAGAAGTGAGGAGCAGATGTGAGGAGCAGAAGCAGAACCAGGAGTAGGGAGCGACAATTTTTTGAAGCTTCCGGGTCGGGAGCAAATCGAGAGTGAATTTTATATAATATATATTTTTATATATTTTAATGCATGTATGTCAACAAAAACATGTAGAGTGATTAATTAAATATAAAAAGCATAAAAACATGGATTAAACCATATAACATCAATCATCTAGTAGTTATAATCTTCATCAACCACATGTCCACAAGTTACAAGTTACAACATATTGATTCTCATGATTCATCAATCTTAAAGTTTCAAAGTTTCAAAATTCAATATATAACATTTGTCATCACTAAAGTTGTACTTGTAACCATTACCAAACTATAACAAAGAATATCAAACACGAAATGGAATGTTTCAACTTTCACAAAGCATCTTATTCATAATTCAAAACCAATGAGTTAAAATTGCCATCTTCAAACTTAAATTGTGATATATTGTTTACAAAAAATACCATAATAAATATGAAAGAGTCAATAGTTATAATAAGTACTAGAAACTAGAAAAGACAAGGAAATCTATTATCTACTACATTTTCCTCTTGCCATAAGAAATTTCTAATTTCTTTTATTGTCGTTTATTGGGAGTCTCCTCCCACATAGTCAGACGACCATGTCCTAACCTAGAAGGCACATGACCTCCACGTGAGGTTGCAGATGGAGGTTGAAGAGGTTTTCCATTACACCAAAACCCGCAGGTGTTGGTAAACGTTCCAAACCAGTAACTAGGATCCCTAGGGTGGAAATTACGGATTCCATAGAGGTGCAATGATTCTTCCAACACCCCCCTCAAACGCAACTCAGGGGAATCAAACCTAGGTCCAGGCTCTGATACCATGAAGAGGTTTTCCGTTACACCAAAATCTGCAGGTGTTGGTAAATGTTCCAAACCAGTAACTAGGATCCCCAGGGTGGAAATTACGGATTCCATATAGGTGCGGTGATTCTTCCAATAGAGGTGGCGGCAAAGCTGGTGCAACTCGACCACTACTAGTGAATGGTGGGGGTGGCATGGTTGTTGATGTTGTTGCTGCTGCTTCATCATCATCTTTCATAAGTTCTGCATCCAATTGTTCTAAATGTAAGGCTCCATCCTCCAAATTGTCCTCCTCCAGGTAGTTGTCCCAAGTGACAAATGCTCTATCATATTGAGCCTAGTCACTATAATGTGTCAATAACCTCAAGTTGTAGTGTACATAAACCAAGCTTTCTTCCCGGTTTTCATTGAGGCAGTTTCTTTTGACATTGTAGATCAAGCTATAGGTGCTCCAATACCTCTCTGCAAAAGAAGTATTAACCACCTGTGAAAGCACTTTAACTGTCAATTTTGCCAAAGACATCCCGAAGCCATACATGTTCCAGCGCTCAATAGGATCCATTCTATCTCTATCATCAATAGCATGCAAAGAACCAAACATTCCAGTTTGACTGAAGTATTTGGTTATTCTCCAGGCAATCTGGCACATTCCTCCCTGCCAGGCACCAACTTGTCTAATGTGGACATATACCCATTTTGTACCTCTAGATTTGTATAGGGTTTTCTCCTAACCCCACCCACAGGTGCAGGTTGGGCCAACCAAGATGGAGAGTAGTACTTTGGAATAAGGACATAAACCAAAGCATGGAGTAGAAAATTAAGATTATCCCACCTTTTGACAACATGTTTGTGAACATGATCATACAAGATGGGATATTTTGGCTCAACAATATCTTTTATTTGCCCTAGCATGCTACACATCTGCTCATACACCAACCCAATCATTGGCACATTTGTATCTGCATAGCAAATCATGTTATAAATGGGCTTGGTGAACTGCAAAATATTCCTCACACCTATCCAAAACTGACCATCAAGAACGGTGTCCACCTCTTGAAAATCTTCCCTGTCAGACGGCATTGTGCCCTATCCTTGAATATTTTCCATGATTCACTTAATACCATGCTAGCTAATGCCTCCATTACCTTCAAAAGACACTTGAAGGTGAGGTAATAGCTAGCAAATCTAGTCTTTGCTATCTTCAATAGCTCCAACCTTGAGTGACTATGAAAAAGGCCATGGGTATTGCTATGATTGGTAATGAATCGTATCATTTTCTTGTCTTTCTTGTATAATGAACCAATTCTTTTATATTGAGGTTCCTTTATCTTAATAATATCATGCATCAAAAAGTTCAATGTGTGAACCAAACACCTAGACCAAAATATGTTGGGGTGTCTATCCTCAATAATTGCTCCCACTGTCTTACAATTAGAAGCATTATCAATGATGACTTGGATGGCATTGTATCGCCCAATACTTTCAATTGTTTGAATTAATGGTTCTGCAATGTTGATGTCAGTCTTAAACTTATCAGAGTAATCAAGAGATGAAAGGAAGATTGCACCAGTAGCAGACACACCAAAACTTATCAACAGCTTGCCTTTACATTTGTCCAACCATCAGATACAATTGATACCCATATTCATTCAAATAATTTGTGAATTTACTCAAATCATTTTTTATTTTGGCTTTCTCCCGATAAAGTCCCACAATTCTAGCTTTGGCATACCTATGGATCTTGTATCCTTTAGGGGCATCATCGATGGTAGCAACCATTTCATGCCAAAAAGGTGAGAGAAGAACATCGAATGGTATGCCACATGCATAGAGAAACCGGACAATTTTTGCATCCACTTCATCCCTACAACCTTGATCAGGTTGTTCTCATATTGTTTTACATCTATTTACAGTTCAGAAACACAAGAAAAATGGAGAGAAGAAATGTGGCATTTTCTTGAAGAACAGTTAACTGAGATTGCATTACCCATTTTTCTATGTCACAAGTGCTCTAGAGCTCCATCCCCAAATATCCAACAGTCTTCTACCACGGTATCTGTTGGCTCCCTGGATTCTTACCATGGCCGTGACTATGCCTCTGCAACGACATTCCTTGCCACCAGCACATCTATCTGCTACCCCAATGCTTTTTTTTATCTTCACGGCACCCTATTTGCTGCCCACGCCACTGTGAAACGCCCACTCATGTTCGTTGGCCACTCTCCGCGTCCTTTCTATTTGTTCTATTCTACTCACTTAACTCAGTCCCTGCCGACAGTCCTGACAACAACTCCACGCTGAATTTTTTTAATGCAGGTCAACCAAACGGTGTGATTGCCCGATACGGTGGAGTGATAACGTCATACGATCTGATACGGTGGCTAGGGTAGACGGTGTGATACGTTGTTATAACATGGTGATAACCGTTATAATGTTAATTAGAACAGTATATATACATAGAGGGTAGATAATTATAAAAATTAATAAAATTACATAATTATATTTTATTAATTATAAAATTTATTTATATATATATATAGTAATAATAATAATAATATATATATATATAATAATAAAATATATATATATATATATATATATTTACAAAAAAGGGAGACAGAGAAACCCTAGCTTTAAGGCAGCATATAAAAAAAACCATAGTTTCAAGACAACATGCTAAGGTACCACTAACAAATTACATATGCCAAGATGACAAACGCAAGGTGAAGAAAATTGTCGGAAATTAAGCTTCGAGGACAAAGCTTTTCGAAGAGATAAGCAATGTTACAAATATAAATTATATAAATTAAATAAATATAAATACTAAATAATTAAGTAATTATTATGTTAAGTAGTCATTAGTTAAGTGAAAAGGCATGTCTAAAAGACATGCCCAATCATGAAAGGACACTTGCCTCATATATAAGTGGGTCCTCATTGTAACATTCAACATCACTTGTACATTTTTATATATAATAAATTATTACTACAAAATACCTCTTGTGTATTTTTATATTCAAGGCAAAAAGCTATAAGTTTTGTTGCTTCACCTCCCCACCTAAGTTCAAATCTTGAAAGTGACATGTTGAGCTCTTCTCAAGTATACATTTACAACAGCCTTGAGCCTTGGGTTAACAAAGCCTTGATTTCTACTAAATTGGGTTTACCCTAGGTACCATCCTTGAGTTTCCACTGAATTGGGTATTGAAAAGGTACCAAGGAGGTGTTTCCTAGTGCTTTTTTCCTTGGCCTATGAAAACATGTGAACCTACCTTTTTAGTGTGACTTTATGAAATCATTAAAGTAGTGTGACTTTTTAGTAACTTTATGGGCTGAAAAATTACATTGTACTTTTATAATATTAGAAGTGACTTTATGAGAAAAGGTACATGGTACAACAAGTTATTAAAGTGACTAGAGGGGCTCATTAATGAAGAGGGAGACATGAGAGGGAGGTCAATGTCAGGTTAGATCTCCACCCTTGATCAAGAGAATCCGAGATCTAATCTCAACCCTTCATCTTAGGGATAGGTCTTCTCATCATTAGAGAGACTAAAAAGGAGGAAAAGGGCAAAAGGCTCAATCTTCATGTGAAGCTTTTACAGAAGAGGAGCAGAGGATAGGATAAACAAGGAGAAGACTGAGATAGTCATTTGTTAAAGGAGAGATCAAATTTGCAGCAAGGAGAACGCAAGTGCACCTAAATTTCTAGGATGGGAGGTAGCACACAGATCGAGGAGGTACAGGGAGGTAGCATGCATACCCAAAAAGTACAGCAGTCCATCTCTAGTGCAGATTTCAAGGAAGGTTCTCCACATTTTTCAAAGCAATCAGAGCATCAATTGCAGGTAAGTACAGGCCCAAAATTTGAGGAGAAATTTCAAGTCTGATAGGCATGGATTTCAAGGAGGAATTTGTCATGCAAAGGCACAATTTTCAAGGAAAATGGTGTAGAAGATTCACCAAATGGATGTGAAGACTGCCTTTCTTAACGCAGTCATACAGGAGGAGGCTTACATTGAGCAGCCACCGACTTTGAGGTGCATGGGAGAGAGTCTCATGTATGCAGGCTTAAGAAAGCCTTATATGGACTGAAGCAGGCAATGAGAGCATGGTACGAGAGGATTGATTCCCACTTACAAAATGGGTTTCCAGAAGAATGATGCAAATTCGAACCTATTTTCATTGTGGTTGGCAAGGATCCACTCATTCTTGTACTATATGTGGATGATTTATTTATTACACGAGAGGAGAAACTCATTAAGCAATGCAAGAGAGATCTTGCTTCAGACACATCTACATGCAGTCATGACTAGATGTGAAGACTTCCTTTCTTAACGCAGTCATACAAGAGGAGGCTTACATTGAGCAGCCACCGACATTGAGGTGCATGGGAGAGAGTCTCATGTATGTAGGCTTAAGAAAGCCTTATATGGACTGAAGCAGGCAACGAGAGCATGGTACGAGAGGATTGATTCCCACTTACAAAATGGGTTTCCAGAAGAATGATGCAAATTCGAACCTATTTTCATTGTGGTTGGCGAGGATCCACTCATTCTTGTACTATATGTGGATGATTTATTTATTACACGAGAGGAGAAACTCATTAAGCACTGTAAGAGAGATCTTGCTTCAAACACATCTACATGCAGTCATGACAGACCCATCTACACCCCATAGAATATTTTGTGACTATTCTCTAGTTTTAGGATCCCTTGGGCAACTTCAAGTTTTTTCCCATCAACTTTGTAATATGTATAAAGATAAACCATCTTCCAAGAGAGAATTGCACCTATAAACATTCTAACTACGATCACATGTCTGATCAGCATTTCAATTTCATGTGCCCTCTTTATTACATGGTTCTCAGAGAGTATCATTGTTTACTTAGAAATTCACATTGTTCCTTGAGGAATTTTATACAATGAAGGCAACAGATGTCTTGCTCCATTCTTACAGGAGATTTCATGTTCTTGGCAAAAAGTTCACAACATTAGATCCTATCAAATTGCCAGCGCCAGACTCATCACTTTCTATTTTCAAGCAATAAACGATTCATGACAGGTAGCCGAGTGAACAAATAAACAACCTATGAAAACAGTCAGCTACTGTGGAATTCATGTGTCCACCATCTTTTAACACAAATCTCTTCACCAAAAAGCAAGTAAAAAAAAATCATTTTTTTTTAGTTTTCAGGCAACTGTTACCGAGCTGGCCGAGATGTTAGACAACTCGGTCGGCTCGGTAATAACCTGGTCGACTGAACCGGTTTGATGGCCGAGTCGACCTGGTGAGGGCTTGACTCGAACCAACTAGGCCGAATCGGTTCCGAGCCGGCTGGTTCTTAAAACTGTGATCTAAAGTGGGTTGCAAAGTTCTACTAGCTTGAGGACCATGTGCAACTAATGGAGAGGAGGGTGTGACAGTGAAATAACTTTTGATATTCATATCACCCTTCTTTTTCATTTTACCCTTACCCTTTTCTTGAATAGACTCCAAAGAGGGAGGAACATATCGGAAGGGGTTAGATGCATCAGTACAAGCAATGTTTTTAAAATCTGCTGATTCGAAACGGAAACGGCCGAGTTTATCCGTTTCATTAAAAAAAAATTGACTCGGTTAAGGGAACGGTTCGAGAGGCCGAGTCATGGCTGACTCGGCCGAGTTATTGCATGACTCGGCCAACTCGGCCGTTTCCGCAATAACTCGGCCGAGTCATAACCTGCGGCCCGTAACCCCAATAAAACAGCGATTTGTCATATTTTTTATGAAATTTTCAAGTGTTTGCTGATTGGTATGGACTCCAATGTGTTTTATGAATTAGTTAAATGTTATTTGGGGTCCATTTCCCCCTCCCAAACCCTATTTAACACACTCAAATGCTCTCATTCTCTCACAGCCATCTCATGCATTTGAGTGAGAACTTCTTTGAGAGTTAGTGAGCAGTTCTTGAGCTTGTTTTTGGAGCAGCAGTGAGGAGTCTTGGGCAAGCATTGTAGCTGGAGTGAGGAGCTTCTTGGGCAGCCATTTGGAGCAGCATTGAGGAGTTGATTCTTGGAGCAAGCTTGAGGAGGCAGTTTGTGCCTGGAGGTTTTTTTTTCACCTCTACAAATCTGTTTTTGCTTATTAAATTTTAGGTGCATATCTAGAAAGCCTAGAGAGTGTTTTTTGTGAAAGAAATGAACATTGAATCAATGTTTTTTTTTTTCATTTTCAAATTGTTTGCTTTCATTTCCTAGTCAAAAAATGGCACCTAGAGTGAGAGATCCCGCTTGGGCATATGTTGAAATGGTTGATAGTCAAATGCAATGCAAATTTTGCCATAGAAAAATTAAGGAAGGCCCTGGGGGCATTAATAGGCTGAAACAACACTTGGCAGGGATTAGAGGCCAAATTACTCCATGTACCTCACCAGAAATTGGGGAGATTAGGAAGCAATTGTTGGTCGGCTTTGAGAAATTTAAAGAAGATAAAGTCAAGCAAAGAGAAATAGAGGCTGATATTGGGAGGAAGAGGGAGATACAAAAAATGATGGCTACCAACCCCAATTATGATTTTGAGGTTTCTTCCTCTATCCCTCAAACTGATGCATCCAACCCTTTCCGATATGTTCCTCCCTCTTTTGGTTCTGTTCAAGATAAGGGAAAGGGTAGAATGAAAAAGGGTGATGTGACTATCAAAAGTTATTTCACTCCCTCCTCTCCATCGGATGCACATGGTCCTCAAGTTAGTAAAAGTCAAATGCAGCCCACTTTAGATAACCATTGGAAAAAAGAATTGAGGGAGACTACTTGTGAGTACATAGCTAGATGGTGGTATGATGCTGATATCCCCTTTAATGCTTCTCGTTCACCATATTATGAGCCTATGTTTGATGCCATACATGCTGCTGGAAGAGGCTTCAAAGGCCCTACTATGCATGAGCTAAGGGGGTATCGTTTGCAGAAAGAAATTGAATCCATTAATGAGTATTTGAAAGATTTCAAGGACTCATGGGCAAAAACAGGATGTACCATCATGTCAGATGGATGGACTGATCAAAGAAACCGTACTATCATAAACTTTCTTGTCTTCGCCCACGGGGAACCATGTTTTTAAAATTAGTTGATGCATCTGATAAGGTAAAAGATGGCCACTTGTTGTTTCAGCTATTGGATCAGGTTGTTGAGGAGGTGGGGGTGGCTAATGTTGTTCAAGTCATCACAGATAATGCCTCTAACTATGTTCTTGCTGGTAAATTGTTAGAGGAAAAACACAAGACCATCTTTTGGACCCCATGTGCTGCACATTGCATAGACCTCATGCTTGAGGATATTGGAAAAATAGATTGGGTCAAAAACATTGTAGATCATGCCAAAAGCATAACAAAATTTATCTACAATCATTCATTGATTTTGAGCCTCATGAGGAAACACACTGGGGGCAAGGATATTATTAGGCCTGCCATCACTAGATTTGCTACTCATTTTTTGACATTGCAATCTATGCTTTCCCAACATAGAAACTTGCAAAAGATGTTTTCCAGTGATGAATGGAATCAAAGCAATTGGTCTAACAAACCGGAAGGCAAAGAATTGAAAAAGAAAGTCTATGAAGAAACTTTTTGGAGAAAGGCAGCAGAGATTGTGAAGCTTGCTGAGCCACTAGTTAAGGTGTTGCGGTTGGTGGATGGGGAAAGGTTGGCTATGGGCTTCATTTATGAGGCTATGGATCAAGCAAAGGAGCAAATAAAGACGGCATACAAGGAAAGAGTGGCAAAGTATGGGCCCATTTGGGCAATCATTGATGAAAGATGGAACAATCAACTCCATCGCCCTATACATGCAGCTGGTATTTTTTGAACCCATGGTATCATTATAAAGCTGAGGAGTCAGGAGCTTTGAGGGGGGAGGTCAGAGATGGATTGATTGATTGCATTGATCGCATGATCCCATTGGAGTCTGATCAGTTGGAGATACATCGACAGGTCACAACCTTCAACAATGCCTCAGGTACCTTTGGGAAGAACCTAGCAAAGATTACAAGAGAAGCAGATGAGATAGGTAAACAAAAATTTCAATTTTCAAATTCTTAATACTTCTACTTTTTTTTTAAGTTTGTTAAATCGTTTATAATTTGAAAGTTGGATATAATTTATAATTTTGTTGAGCTAACTCATTACACTCCTATGTTTTTTGCAACACAATGGTGGGAGGCCTTTGGTGGCTATTGTCCTGAATTGCAAAGGTTTGCAATTCGTATTTTGAGTCAAACTTGCAGTGCAACTGGATGTGAGCGCAATTGGTCTGTCTTTGAGAGGATTCACACAAAGAGAAGAAACTGTTTGAATCAAAAACGGTTAAATGATCTAGTTTATGTCCAATACAACCTCCGGCTCAGACGAAACCAATTGTTGAACAAATGACCTGATTCAGATCCCATTGTGTTGGAAGACATTCATCCAACATCAGATTGGGTAGTGGAGAGTCGTCCAACAGAGTTTGATCCTGATGAGGATCTTGATTTAGATTTAGATATCGAGGCATCAGTTGAACTTGAACATGTTGTTCAGTTGAATGCAGATCCCGTTCCACCAGCGTCAGTCTCACAGCCAACAAGGACTCCAATTGCAGGTGCTTCCTCTGCTCAGCCATGACAGAAGCGCAGCTGCATATCTACTCTATCTCAGCTTGCATCTGCTGCAGTTGCACAGCTTGCTAGTGGTACCACTTCTACAGTTGCAGTTGGAGATGATGATGATGAGGAGGAGCCATGGGGCCCCCTGTCTGACTCTGATGATGATCTAGAGATTGATCGACATGATCTTGGCTCCTCTGGCAGTAGCTACTAGCCAGTAGTACTAGTACTGGAGTCTGGTCACAGTTTACTTTTGTTGTAGAGGCCATTTCTAGCCTCCTTGGTTATGTGTTTTTTGTTTTGAGTCTTTGATCATGTATGACAGTTGACTATGTATTGCCATTGGATAGTGCACTGGGTGCCATTTTGATATAATGGATTGGTTCATGAGCCTACTTTGATCATATGTTGTCTTCCATCTATATTATAATGCTGTGTGTTTGGAAACATGAATGAAAATCTTTAAAATTATGTTTTTTTATTAAAAAAATAAATATTTAATGTATTTTTTACAACGACCGATTCATTGAAATCGAGTCGGCCGAGTCGATACCGAGTCGTAGTCGGAGTCGGAGTCGGAGTCGGAGTTTTAAAACATTAAGTACAAGGGATAGAGGAAGAACCCTCAAAATCAAAATGGGGGTTGGTAGCTAGCATTTTTTGTATACTCCTCTTCCTCCCAATTTCACCCTGTAACTCTTTTTGCTTAGCCTTTTCCTCTTTAAACTTCTCAACGTTGGCGAACAAATCCTTCCTAATCTCCCCAATTTCTAGTGATTCACATGGAGTAATTTGGCCTCTAATCCCCACCAAGTCTTGTTTCAACCTATTAATGCCCCCAAGACCTTCCTTAATTCTTCTATGGCAAAATTTGCAATGCATTTGACTATCAACCATTTCAACATATGCCCAAGCAGCTTCCTTCACTTTAGGTGCCATTTTTGGACTTGGAAATGAAAGGAAAAATCTAAAAATGAAAACAAAACAAAAAAACATTGCTTCAATGTTCATTTCTTTCACAAAAAAAACTCTTTTCAATTTCCATATTTGCACAAAAAAATAAATAAGCAAAAACAGATTTTTACAAGTGAAATAAAATACCTCTAGGCACAAACTGCCTCCTCAAGGTCGCTCCAACAAACCAACTCCTCAACGCTGCTCCAATGGCTGCCCAAGAAGCTCCTCACTACTGCTACAATGCTTGCCCAAGACTCCTCATTTCTGCTCCAAAAAGAAACTCCACAACTCCTCACAAACTCTCATTCAAATGCAATGAGATGGTTGTGAGGAAATGAGTGGGGTTGGGTGGGTTTTATAGGGTTTAGGAGAGAGGAATGGACCCCAAAGAACATAAAAGCAAATTAGAAATGGGTTTGGGGTCCCCAAAAATCAATTTTCAAAAAAGCAAATCGATGTTCTGGCTTTTTCAGGCCGCTGTCACCGAGCCGGCCGGGTTATTACCAAGTCGGCCAAGTCGTTAGACAACTTGGCCAAGTCGTTAGACAACTTGGCCGGCTTGGTAATAACCCGGCCAGCCATTCCAGTTCGAAGGCTGAGTCGACTCGTTGGGAGCATGACTCGGACCAACTCAGCCGAGTTGGTTTCGAACCGGTCGTTTTTCAAAACAGTGGTTTAGACTCAACCCACATGTTTTGTCATGCTGAAATAAATCTCAGTATGCATCAATTGTAAAGATTTAAAGAGTACTTCCCTTTTTCACTTTCCTATCAGCTGAAAATTAACACATAATTTTTGCAAGCATTCACATGTGAGACATTAATTTTTTGGTCAAGGTGACCCCGGAAATACCCCACAGCCTCTTGGGGAAAACAAGTCTTCAAAGGAGGATTGTATTGCTTGAGAAAATTAGTCCAAGTACATAAAATAATCCCAGTACTTATCTCCCTTAGCAGCTGAAGCATTAAATGCAAATCTGGAAATTTGTGCCCACTGATATTTTTCAGGTTTTCACAAAATTTTAGTCCAAAAAAATTCTGCACTTTATCACACAGCTCAGATCCTCGATTTTGGTACCCAAAATCCTTCCTCAATCTGTGCCAAATCTGCCTCGAATTATGTGCTAATAGGTGACTGCAGTGCCTCAAAATTCATGCCAGGTGATAGTTGGAACCCTCCTCGAAAATCATGTTGCTTGTAGCAGCGATTTCGAAAATTTTGCCTCAATTTTCAAGCCATGTCAGTGCAGCAACTTCCCTCAAATTTTGTGCCCAGGTGCCTTGAAATTTGTGTTGCAATTTGGTTGTTATGTTCCTCGATTTTTGTGCCTCTCCTAGAAATCCAAGTTGTTCATCCTCGATTTCTGTGCTGCCTCCTTCCCCTCAAAATTTGTGCCCTAGCTCCTCTTTACTCCTTGGAATTTGATCCCCCTTCTCTTGCTGCAAATTCTCCTTGAAATTTTCCTTCTTCTCATGCTCTCTCAAGTGTGAATTGAAGAATGAGCCTCCCTTTTCTCCTTTTGTCTCTTAGAAAAGATTGAATCCCTAAACCTAGGATCCAATGGATGAGATTTAATCTTCAAATCTCAAGATCTCTGATTGAGATTAACTCTCTCAATTGACCCCCTTCAAATCTTAGTACCTTTTTCATGTTGTGTACATCTTTCTATTAGTATCTCAAGTTCATTCCTGAGTGTGATTCAGCGTGTGGGTAAGTGAGAAGAAGTTTGCTTCAGGTGTGCGTTTTCCCAGCTGTGTATATCAGAGTCTCAGAGAAGAAACAGTGGATTGTTCAGAAGCCATTTCCAACATTGAAGGAGTTGTGTAAGAGGCCGAAAATCTAGCTGAAGGAGAGTTGACTGCGGATGCAAAGTATCAGTCCAAAACTCAATTAAAGAAGACCTCAGAAATGCTTCTTCAAGGAAAGAGATAAGTTAAATCTCTTGTTGTAATTTCGTCGTAAGAAATTTCTAAAAGCAAATAAAATCCTCCTTGAAGACTGGTTTTCCCCTTGTGGGTTTTTCCAGGGGCATTGAACCAAAAAAAGTGTGTTAAATGTATGTGTGTGCTTGCTATTTTCTCTTGTATTAATTTTTGAAAAGCTAAATGGTAGAGTAGTCTTTTTGTTTCAATATAAATGCAAATTTAATGTAAATATCAGTCATATGTTTTAAACTTTTATTATGGGTTTGGGCATTAAACCATGCAAAATTTGAAAAATGGGTTGGTCTACAGCAGACAATAATTTTCTACATGGTATCAGAGCCTGAGAGCAGTCAGATTTGAACTTCTTCATCAACTGATATAAAGACAAGCAAGCAAAAATTCTACCATCTCAGTGAACAGCAGCCACGAAACCTCAGTCAGAAACCCAAAGAGTTGTTGGTAAAGAGGCAGGAGACAGCCTAATATCAGATTTGCTCCATTTTGTTGGTTGTGAGGGTCATGGCTACTGATTTGAGGGTAGAGGACAGATTGAGTGGGGCTGATAATTTTGGTCACTGGAAGGAGAGGATGATGCTTTTACTGGAGGAAGATGCAGTGTGGGACATTGTTGAGGCTCCTGCACAACCACCTACTGATCCAACACTGTTTGTGGACTACAAAAAGAAGAATGTGAAGGCTAAGAGAATCCTTCTAGATGCCATCAAGGACCACTTATTCCATTATGTGATCGGGTTGAGGTTTGCCTATCAGATGTGGGAGTCCTTGATCACATTACACCAGAGTTCCAATGAGAACAAGAAGATGGTGTTGAAGCAAAAGCTAAGAAACACCAAGATGACCAAGATCAATAATGTGACCTCATACCTCACGAGGATGTCAGAGGTGAAGGATGAGTTGGCTGTCGTGGGAGAGGTTATCAGAACCAGTTGGTCAGGATTGCATTAGATGAGTTCACCAAGAAATGGGATGGATTCATAAATGGCATAGTGGCCAAATAGCATTTTCCAAATTGGAGAAGGATGTGGGACAATTTCATCCAAGAGGAGATCGGGGAGGAGTGCCAAGGTTAGCAGTCAGAGTGGTGGGGGAGGTGAGGAAGAGAATGCTGTCCTTGCTACAAAGGGAAAGAAGAAGGCCAAGAAAGGATCTTTAGTGGAGCAAAGAAGGAGAAGGACATGAGCATAGTGAAATGCTTTGCTTGTGGGAAGATGGGTCACTATGTTGTTCATTGTCCCAACAAGAAGAGTAAGAAGAAGCAAGGAGTAACTGCTTCAGCAAAGGTGGACGAGTTCACTTCCAAATTTGACACAAAGTTTGTCTTATCAGCAGAGGTGGTTGAGTTTTCCTTGGTCGTGAGTTTAGCCACTCATGTTACATCTTTCCATGCATGGTTTGTTGATAGTGGAGCATCCTGTCATATGACTAGAGGGAGAGAGCACTTCACAAATCTCTCAGAGGATGATATTGACTTGGAGGTTGTGCTTGGAGATAACTCCAAGGTCAAAGCAACAAGAGTGGGGGTAGTATCATTTCAAAGGGAGTCATTACCTCCTTTGAAAGTGACAGATGTTCTTTATGTTCTAGGGCTGAAGAAGAACTTGATATCAGTCTCTAGCTTGGAGGACAATGGATATGAGGCGGTGTTCCGAAAGGGACAGGTGTTGATATATCCTCGGAGATCTAGTGTCGAGCACAATAGACCTATTGGAGACCACAGTAGGAGGCTATATAGGTTAATGTTTTCGCCTATTAGAGTCTTGATGACGCATCCCAGTAGCAGTGAGTATGCAAGTTATGGCACAGGAGGATGGCCCACTTGCACCATGAGGCTTTCAAGATGTTGAGGGAGATGGTTACAGGTTTACGGGAGTTCAACATGGAGAATCATGATGTGTGCAGGGGGTGTGCTTTGGGAAAGTACACCAAGACACCTTTCCCAAGTAGTGACAGCACAGTTGCAAGTATTCTTGACTTGGTACACTTTAATGTATGTGGTCTTATGTCTCATGTATCACTGAGTGGATGTGAGTACTATGTGACCTTCATTGATGACCACTCTAGGAAGACCTGGATTTTCTTTTTGAAGACCAAGGATGAGGTCTTCAAGAGGTTCCAAGAGTTTAAGGCTCTTGTGGAGAACCAGACAGGGAAGAAGATCAAGGTGTTGAGATCAAATAATGGGGGTGAGTATACCTCCACGAAGATGAAAGACTTTTGTAGGAGCGTGGGCATCAAGAGGGAGTATATAATGCCTTATAACCCCACCAATATGGGGTGGTAGAGAGGAAGAACAGGACCATCGTGAGTGTAGCTAAAGCCATGATGCATGATCAAAGATTATCTTTCTTCTTGTGGGCTAAGGCGTGTAACACTGCAGTGTATTTGCATAACCAGACCCCACACAAAGTCTTGGGGAGCAAGACTCTTCGGAGGTCTTTATTGGCAAGAAGCATGAGGTTGGGCACATCAAGATTTTTGGGTGCCTTACATATTCACACGTCCTGACAAGAAGAGGACAAAGTTGGAACCCACTACAAAGAAGGGTATTCTTGTCGATTACAGTGAGACAAGCAGGGCCTACCACATATATTCTTGCACAGAGGAAAGTTGTCTCGAGGAAGGATGTGAAGATCGTCGTTCTCAATGGCGTTATACATGAGGAGGTGTACATTGAGTAGCCACAACGCTTTTAGGTGCATGGGAGGGAGTCTCATGAATGCAAGCATAAGAAAGCTTTGTATGGGCTGAAGTAGGCTCCAAGGGCATGGTGCAAGAGGATACATGCCTACTTGCAGCAAATGGGTTTCCAAAAGAGTGATACAGATCCGAACCTCTATTTCATTATGGTTGGTGACGATCCACTCATTTTGGTTATGTATGTGGCTGATTTGTTTATTACAGGAGAGAACAGACTCATCAAACACTACAAGAGAGATCTTGCTTCAAAGTTTGACATGACCAATATGGGATTGATGCATTACTTTTTGGGTTTGGAGGTTTGGCAAGAGGGTGGGCATATCTTCATTCGCCAGGACAAGTATACAGGTGATACCTTGAGGAGATTTCGTATCGAGGGTTGCAGGCTTATGGCTACTCAAATGATCACCAACTAGAAGAAGTTGCATGCTTCAGATCCCGAGTTGGTAAAAACCCCCCTTGTATCGTCAATTGATCAATTCTTTGATGTATTTGGTCAACACTAGACCAGATATTTGTTTCGCAGTCAACACATTGAGTCAGTGTATGATGGAGCCCGAGAGAGTGCACAAGGTGGTTGTGAAACATGTGTTGAGGTACCTACAGGTCATAGTGGACTATGGTCTAGACTATGTTAGGAGAGATGGAGTCAGATTGATTGGTTGCATAGACTCAAATTTCGTTGGCAGTGCTAGTGACAGGAAGAGTACTTTCGGGTGTTGTTTCTCGTTGGGCTCAGCAGTTGTGTCATGGTTCAACAAGAAACAAAGGTCAATGGCATTGAGCAATGCAGAGGCAGAGTATATGGCAACTTGTCAGGAAAGTTGCAAGGCACTTTGGCTTCACAAAATGCTATATGTTTTATTTGGTCAGAGGCTCAGACCAACTACAATATATTGTGATAATCACAGTGGTATGAAACTCTCTGAGAATCCAGTATTTCATGACCGGTCAAAGCATATTGAGATCAGATACCACTTCAATAGAGACTAGGGTTTAGAGCAGCACTGTGGAGCTTGAGTATATATCCACTGATGAACAAGTAGCAGACATTCTCACCAAGTCATTGCCAAGAGGAAAGCATATATTCTTTAGAGACAGGATGGTAGTGGTGAGAAACACCTTCCTTGGTAAGAGGGAGTGTTGAAAATAAGGGTGACAAGGAGGTGTTTCCTAGGCATTTCCCCTTTTGGCCTAGGGAGACACTTTAATCACCTTTTGTCCAAGTGACATTGTGAGTTTAATTAATGTCAAAGGGCTAAAGTACTTTTATGTGGAGATGTACTAGGTACTTTAAATTATTGAAGTCACATGTGTTTTAAAAATCACTTTATGAGAAAAAATACTAAATACACTTTATATTATTAAAGTGATTTTTATATTCTAAAAGTGACTTTATGAAGAAAAAGTGACCATGGTATTAAAACACTAAAAGGTAATAGGAGGCTCATTAAGTGAAGGAGGGCCACATTCAAAAGGGGGTAAAGAAGAAAAGATCTCTACCCGTGATCAAATGAGCTGAGATTTAATCTAAGCGCTAGGGTTCTCTAAACTTTGGAGAGACAAAAGAGGGAAAAGGAGAAAGTTCTCTCATTCATTTTTCTCGTGAGAGCTATTGAGAAAAGGAGAGCAACAAGACGAGGAAGAAAATGTGTGTGAAAACTTACAACAGAGAACAAGCTAAGACCACCAGCAGTTTGAATCCTTTTTGGAGACCGAGTTAAAGTTTTTGGAGGGGCTCAAATCTCAAGGGAGCAGCTTCTATAGACTTTTGTGCATAGGTCAAGGTTTTCCCAAGTCTGAGACTTGTAGAACAAGTGTACCAGCAGCTTAGATTTATACTTCAGTCAGCCACACACAGTCCGTATTTTTCGGGGACTGTTCAGCGAGGATATTTTCGGCCAGTTCTGAGCATGTTCAACATACATTTCAAGGCCAATCCTGATGTTCAGCAAGTATCTCAGGTTCATTCTTGAGTGTGATTCAGCATGTGGGCAAGTGAGGATAAGTCTGTTTCAGGTGTGCGTTTTCCCAGCTATGTATATCAGTCTCAAAGCAGAAACAGTGGATTGTTCAGAGACCATTTCTAGCATTGAAGGAGCTGTGTAAGAGACTGAAAATCTAGCTGAAGCATAGTTGACTGTGGGTGCAAAGTATCATTCCAAAACTCAGTTAAAGAAGACCTCAGAAATGCTTCTTCAAGGAAAGAGACAAGTTAAATCTCTTCTTGTAATTCTGTTGTAAGAAATTTTTAGAAGCAAATGAAATCCTCCTCAAAATTTTGGTTCTCCTGGTGGGTTTTTCGGGGTCATTGGACCAAAAACAAGAGTGTTAAACTTATGTGTGTGCTTGCTATTTTCTCTTGTATTAGTTGTTGAAAAGCTAAGTGGTAGAGTAGTCCTTTTGTCTCAAGCTAAATGCAAATTTAATGCAAATATCAGTCATATGTTTTATGATGGGTTTGTGCATTAAACCATGCACAACTTGAAAACTGGGTTGGGCTACAGTAGCCAATAATTTTCTACATACAACAGACCAACCGATGATGGTGGCTACCACGAAGCAGCAACCAATAGTGGCAGTGAGTGGAAAATTATTGTTGAAACCCCTTCCTCCAATCCAAGCTATTAAGGAATCAAGGGATTCTCTAAATAATGGCTGCAATGGTCGAGGCGAGGGCTAAGACCACTGTGGATTTGGCAAATATGAGTCGCAACAATTTGGATGTGGCCATGGGAAAGTTATAGTGTTGAATGTAACTTTAACAGTGAGAACAATACTTATCCAGGTTCATGTGTGAGGCTTTATGAAAGCATTTGCTACTAAGAAAATTAATGAAGTGTGTGTAGGTAGATCCGAAAAATCTGTGGAGGAGGATGGAAACAGGTCAACAACATTCCAAGTGGAGCATTTTCAATACAGTGTTTGGTAATATGTCTAAACAGAAAGTGATATTTTGGATATCAACGACTGTCGGTTATTTTCAAATTACCAGAGTAGATGATGTCCATGACATATTTGATATAATGCTTGAATGAGATGTAACACCCTGGAACGTTATGATTTTAGCATATGTCTAATATGAGAAGGGCAAGGCAAGAGCTCATGGTGAGTGGATTCCTCAAGCAACAAGAAAGCACATGTCCCAAAGCAATAGGATGGTGACTTAAGATTCAAAGCAATAACAAAGCATGAGGATGGCAACTTAAGCGATAATGAAAAAAGAATTATTATAATGGAGTTAAAACTTTTACATGTAAATGGGCATATGACTATATGACCTGATAAGGCATGCATTCCCATTGTAAATTACCAGTAAAGTCTGAATGTAGACCTAGGTGATATGGGGGACCATATAGCATGTGGTGATATGGGGGAGCATGTGGGATTCTTGGATAGCATGCAAGATACCCTAGTTATAAACATTGCGGGGGTAGGGCCTCGAGGTGAGTGATCTTGATCAAATTGGTTAGATTTGGTCAAGGGAAGCCCCAAGTCAAGTTTAAAGGGGGGATTGTTAGGTAAATTAGACTCAGTGAAAGAGATAATGTTGTTAGATTAACAACTGTAGTTTTGGACACCTGGTATTGGTGGTATGTGGTATGACATGTGATGAAGCCTTTAAAAGGCTTGGTGATTCTCCACTATAATGTGTCAAAGTTGAACTGTGAAGGCTCAATTGGTCAAGGCCAATTTGTTGGCCGATTTGGTTGTGTTTAAGTCAAGGATAATAGTAGATCTATTGTTGGCAGTTGTTTCCCAAATTGGAGCTTTCGAGAGTAAAACATTGTTTGTATGTGTGAGATTAATATCATTATTCCAATCATTGTTTTAAAACCCTACCGAGTTGAATCGATATCCAATCAAACCGGCTGGTTCATTAGGCTCAAAGGCAACCTGAACAATGACCATGATGTGGGCCAAGGTAGACCCCGATTTGGTACCAAACCGACATGAACTTGTCAGTTCAATCATAACCAGATCATCTCATTTACAGCTCACACATGCACGACCGCAGACCCACACAAAGCAGTTTAGGGTGGTTGTGAGTGGATTTTTGGGAAACTAGGGGTTGTTTCACTCCAAAAATAGCCCCTCCAAATTTATAAAAGCATACATCCCCTCTCATTTGCCTCACATACCTCATTTGGAGACATTTGGAGTAAAGGGGGTCGATCCCAATGCAGATCTACTAGTGTCAATGGAACTAGAACCAGTGGTTGAATCAAAAGGCAAACAACCAACAGGAAGCACTAGTTTTGCCAGTGACCAACTCATGCTTCTATTAGGTCTAGTTTTGTTGTTGCTACTACTATTGAGGTTGTTGAGGAGTCTGTAGAGCCCTTAGACTCTAAGCCTTATGTCTCTCTTGTTGATGATCCCATGTCTAGTAGTGGCGATGAGTTTGGTGAGGAGTGATCATGTTGATCATTGATATGTAGACTTGTAGTAGGTCAGTGGCCCAATAGCTTGCAGTATTGTTTTTGGACACTAGAGGTCAATTAGATCTTCATTGATTATGTGTCTTGTTGCTGGTATGTATTGCACTTGGTGCCATTTTGAATATATTAACCCATATAGATGAGCAAACTTTGAAAATTGTCTCTCTAATGGTTTGGAATCATGGTTTTAAGTCTTAAAAATAATAATTATTTCATGTATTTTTTTGAAGACCAATTCATTGAAATCTAACCAGTACAATTTTTCTAGTTCCAGTTCAAAAACTAGTATGATAGGCGGTGTTGTCACTTACTGCAAACTATGTTTCTAGTTGTCCAAAGAATGCAAAATCGCAGAGAAGCTTGTAGTCATATTCCAAGCTGCAAAAGGACTCAACACCTACATCAGACCTCTCTAGTAGAAAGTGCTCTGAACAAGCTTTCCAACAACATGTGGAAGTCCAAAAATGGACTCATGGATCAAAAGATATGGTTTGCTGAAGTTTTAAGGATTAAGGCTTCAGGAAGGAAAGAAGATCGGCAATCGCATATCGAAGGTCCAGAGTATCGGTGATCGCAACATCAGAGCATTAGAGATATTGGTGATCGCACATCGGAGGTCCAGCGGCATCAAGCATATCGGCGATCACACATCGTGGCATCAAACATATCAGCGATCGCACATCGGAGCATCAGGCATATCGGCGATCGCAACATCAAAGCATCAAGCATATCGGCGCATCGCATATCAGATGTCCTGCATATCGGAGCATTGGCACATCAGGCATATCAGCAATCGGGGAATCATAACTTCTTCAAGAGACAACCTTTGAAAAGTTGCGATATAGGTGAGGCATTGATAGTGTTAAAAACCATCAGGAACACCAATAAGGGATTAACAAAGGATTTCATTGCAAAACCAAAGGTGGGCAGGCCCTTTTCTCTCTCCTCTAGCAAGACATGTGGCATGATTGGTACCGATAAAAGCTACAGTGGCATTTGATGTTAGCATGACGTCGCAGTACAAAAGGACACGTGGCAGGCAATTTTGGAATTTTGAGGGACTTAAGGGGACAAATCTGGGTGACACATGTCACCACTCGGGAAATGTCACGTGGAGTGATGACATCATATCAGAGGTAGAGGATGTCAACACTTTATAACAGTTGGCAATTGAGAAAGTGTCGATAAGGGGGCTCCAATATTAGGGCTAGCACATGGTCGAGAAGAACTTATAGAACCAAGGGCACCAACCTCTTAACAAAATAAAACCGGCCCGAGAAGGAACAAAATGCCCTAGTGCCTTAAGGCTAAGCCTTTGGTCACCGCAACCAGTCCCATAGAGGAAAATGGAAAGGGGCTAAACAAAAGGGGCCAAGGACATTAGAACTATGTTTTCGTAATGTCTTTAAGAAAAAAAGTCCTGATGAGTAAAAGCTTTGATATAGGACTATTGCAATAATATAGGACATATTGGGCTCCGATACTATAATATGGAGAGTTAAAGGCGTATGGGTTTGCTGCTACAATATTGAATGTGGGAACATAGGAGTTGGTCTCAGGAGTAATGACGACTGACAAAGATCGTTGGGTCAAGGCAGCAAGAACCATGATTTGCATGAAAGAGTGTTGGGTCTGCCTTAAAAGTGATATAAGCCATATTTGTGCTTCGACGCACGTCTTCATTGAGATAAATGGAGGTATGGGACTCAAGAAGCAGTGCGCAGGTCACCTGAGAATTAATTTCTCAATATGGAGCTCCACACAGTCAAACAATGAAGCATTGTCAAGTCGATCTCTGTTTTTTCACTCTAACAAGAAACCAACAATTGATCACTCCCAGCACCAGAGAGTGGGGAATTGTTAAAATTGGCAACTAGGGCCAAACTCCATGTGGGTCATCTTATTTATGGCAGCTGATATTTTTCTTGGATCCCTCTCATCAAGAGGTGTAGGGTTGATCTAAATATCATTCGATTCCAATAAGTATTCATGGAGTTATCAATTTATTTGTATTACAAGACAATTCATCAAGGCCAACCAACAACCAAATAAACCCCACATGTGCTCAACGTTTTAGTATAAAACGAGGTGACTTGATTGTCATTTGTACACACACTTCACTCTTGATTTCTCTCCACTTGTTTTGGGTTTTAGTGGAAGAGAAGTCTAAGAGGAGGAAGCCCTAAATGCAGGTCTAGAAGGAGACCCTACTCGTTGTAAAAGAAGGATGCCCTAGCCGCAGGTCTTGTGAAGGTTTGGCCGCAGTTCAAAGGGAGATCTAGCACGGTGAAGGAGGCCTAACAGCTAACCCTAAACGAAGTCTTATCATACCCTAGATGCCCTAATCTATACGTTGTTTGAGACAGCCCTTAAACACTGCAAAAGAAGCAGTAAACTCGTTGCCCTAACCAACAAAGAAGGTAGGGACAGCATGGGTGGTTTAGGGTTGTTAGAACCTCTTGGTGACTGCATGAAGGGTAGTTCCATGCTACAAAGAGGTCGAGTTAGGTAAGGGTGACACTGTTTGGTTGGCTAATAGGTGACAGCAATGCTTGTGGTAGGCTGCAGGCCTTGCCTAACTAAAATAGGGATAGTGTGGAGGCTTCTTGGGCTGAAAAATACCCAGAACAGTGACACAAATGGAGGAGACCCTCCCTTGACAAGGCCGCAGTTTTGAGGGATGTTTTAGGTGACTGTTTGAGGGTTGTTGTAGCACATGGGTGCCCTAAACAATCACAGTAAGGAACAACAGCAAACACAGTTTTCTACACCTCCTATCTGTTGTAAGAAAGAGACATTGTTGTGTTTTAGGTGCACATCTTGTCCGCTGTCCTAAAGACCAGTCAAATTAAAGAGAGAGGTCTCTTCAGATGAGGAGATCCTATGTGCTGTCACAAAAGGTTCTTATCAGCAGTCTAGATAAAGGAACTGCTACCCATACCTAGCTCCTATAACACACAAATAAGCATTGTGTGTTTCCTAGGACTGTGGGATCATAGTCTATCTAGCTACTAAGACTATGTGGCAGCTGCTAAGGTTGTGTGGCAGCATGACTAAGGCAGTATGGCAGCATGACAGAAGTTATGGTGCAACATATGTGTATCAAGGTGTGCAGCACAAGTGTATCAAGGTGCAGCATAAGTGTATCAAGGTGCAGCATATGTGTATCAGGGTGTGCAGCACAAGTGTATCAAGGTGCAGCATGGTGTATCAAGGTGCAGCATAAGTGTATCAAGATGCAGCGCAAGGGGATGCAGCATGATGGGCACAGTAAGGTACAGTTTGAAGATGCAGCACAAGGAGGTGCAGCATGATGATACGGTGCAGCAGCATGATGTGTGCACCATGATGATGAAGAGCAGCAAGATGGGTACAAGATGATGAGGTATAGCTCAGCAGTGATGCAGCATGGTGCAACTCTGTGATGATGGACATGGTATGATGGTACAGCACTATGATAGGGTGATGGAATCCCATGAGTCCATATCAGTTACCTCACGAGACATCTATGTTCTTATCTTGACAAGTCAAAGTATTGACTTCTGTTGTAAATGTACTATCTCTCTCTCTCTGCTGAACTATTGAAGAACATATAAGAAGAATTGATCAAGGGTTTCACCACATTGGGGTTTGTCCTTGGCTAGCGCCACATCTTGTGTCCTCTTGTCTTGGCTTATCTTCTGCGATTTATGTTTATGTTCTATCTGCAGTTTACTTTAATGTTGATGTGATTGCTAATCTGGAAAAGCTATTGAGCTAACTGTGAAAATTGAAATGAATTGCTCTAAGCATAGAACATACCTAAACTTAACATGGTATTAGAGTTGAAGTGAAGACAAAGCCCAAGCAAGAGTGAAAGAGCAATCACTGAAGGCAATTGGGAAAGGACAAAAGGATCAATGGATTCCTCGTCTCTCTTCTAATTCACCAAGGGTGAAGTCTAAGCAGAGAATATTATCAAAATGGCGCAGCAAAAGTTTCTAATGGCCTACCTGAACATCACTTCTATGGGAAGTCCAGATCTAAGGGAAGAAGAAAAGGCAGATGCCTTGGTTGAAATAAGTTCGTCCATTATGCGAAGGAGTCTCCGAATGGCAGGGACACATCACTTGATGATGATAACAATCATTCCAGGGACATCTTCAATGATCAGAGGACAGTGCAGGTCATCAAAGAAAAGGCCGACTCTTCAGAGAAAGCAAGGAACCCCAGGTATGAAGAATCAAATGTTGTTTCTCATAAGATAAAAAAGTGTTATCTTGTATTGGCCCTCTCCTTCAGATTCTTTGGGAAACTGGCTTATTGATTGTAATGCTTCAAGGCACTCCATTAGATAGAAGGGTGCTCTCTCTCTAATTTGGTAGAGATGGAAACATTCGT
Organism: Pinus tabuliformis; assembly: GCA_031772625.1. Lineage (NCBI taxonomy): Eukaryota > Viridiplantae > Streptophyta > Pinopsida > Pinales > Pinaceae > Pinus > Pinus tabuliformis. The sequence continues at coordinate 627,200,285 of CM062818.1, read as the reverse complement.
GGGATCATACTTGGAGCTAATGCCACCTATCCCGTAAAGGGTATTACCCCTCAATTGAATGAGGGTAACTCAATTCATTTACATAATCTCTTTTATGTACCTAATTGCAAGAAGAACCTTGTGTGCATTTCGGCAATGGAAGTCAAAGGTTTCAGGGTGGCATTCATCGATGGAAAGGTACATGTTTGAAAATGAAATTTTCAAAGATGCTTTTACTCATGGGTTCAGGGTTGGCAATTTGTATCAAATTGCAGAAAATCCATTGGGGAACATGTCAATTAACACAACACTGGAGGTCTATGAGTCAGATGATGACAAAGATGCCTGAATTCTAAAGGAGCATGAAGGTACATGTCTGAGATGTACCGAAGGAAAATCTTACGAGGGAACCATTCCTCTCATATAGCAGGTCAATAGGTTTTGGAACAACCTGAGGAGGTTTGAGATTCATGATCAGGAATCTCATGTGTGCATGTGAAAAAAAGCCCTCTATGGCTTGAAGCAAATCACCCTGGGTTTGATATGAGAGGATTGATAGCTGTCAGATGAAGCTGAGATTCACTAAGAGTGAAGCCGATCCAAACCATTGTTTGAAGGTTGTGGATGATAAACCTCTCATACCAGCACCTTCTGAGAACGACCTATTTCTGACAAGTGCAGAAGTAAGAGGGAGTTGGATTCCGAATATCGAATGGTAAACTACAAGCCTGAGACTACCTCGAGGATCTTAACTTTCAGAAGTTCTATGATGGTGATGCCAAACAAGATTTGGGAAATGCCTCTGAGTTTCATAAACTCATTTGCATTGATGTTCTTGGTGAACTTTCGTCCAGATATATGTTTTGCAACTAGCATGGTAAGCTCATATTTGGTTGAGCCTCACTAAATTGGTGCCAAGAATCTTCTAAGATATCTTCGGGCACAATCTCTCATGAATTGAGATACACTGCCAAAAATATGAAGCTGCATGATTATTTGAATGCTGGCTGGGCTGGCAGTATCGAGGATCACTATAGCACTTCTCAGTGCTGGTTCTTTTGGGTTATGCTTCGATATCATGGATGAGCAGGAAGCAGAAGTCGGTTGCTAGAAGCACCGCCGAGACCGAATACATAGCCACGAGTATGATCTCGTATGAAGCTGCCTGGTTGTGGAAGCTCTTCAGTGAGTTGTTTGTACACATGATGAATACCACCGTGATCCTCTGTGACAACCAGGGGGGATTCGATTGTTGAGGAATTTCATATTCGATGATCGCTCCAGTAGATAGACATCAGATACTACCTTATCTGGGATATGGTAAGTCGATGAACGAGGAAGCTCCATCGCTTTGATACTGATGTACATGTCGCAGACATTTTGTCAAAGCCCCAGGGAAAGGTCAAATCTGTCACTTTCCTGAACGACTTGGAGTCGTTGAGAGACCTTCGTATAAGGGTCCTGCATGTTGCATGCATTGAGCTCTGGGAGCTCTGGGGGGCTTGGGGTACTTACTGGAGCGACATACGACCACAAGGTGACTCACCCTCCCCTAGTGGTGCGCTATGTACAGAGTGACAGGTTCAAACTTTCCTTGTGATACCTCGTGGCGACAATGGAACAAGATAATTAGTTCTCCTGTGGGCCGGGATGATTAGTTCTCCCGTGGCAGCTGTGGAACAGGATGATTAGTTCTTCTGTGGGCCGGGATGATTAGTTCTCCGTGGCCATTGTGGGACAAGATGATTCGTTCTCTTGTGGACAAGATGATTAGTTCTCCTGTCGAGGCATCCTACCCATGCAGTCTGGGACTCATGGGAAGTACCTCTCATCTGATCAATGAGCAAGGAAATGGGGTTACGGACCATACTAGTACTATTGATGGGCACATCGTTGTATCTAACGTACTCCCTATGCTAGGATGACTTATTGATCTGGGATCAATGAAACTGATCTTGGATCAGTATGAGTGGTTTGAGACACTCTCTTGTGATATTGATCTCTGATCAATGGAACTGACTTCGGTCAGTAAGAGTGGTATGGCACACTCTCCTCATATGAAACTGACTTCGGGTCAGTAGAGAATGGTATGAGATATTCTCGATCAATTATTTTTCTTCATGATTCAACAGAGCAAAGCAGAGTAAAGCAAAGCAGTGCAGGGCACTGATGGCAGAGATAGTACAGTCGGACAGATGGATCAACGGATGGAGTTCTCCCTAGTTGAGAGGGAGTGTTAAAATTGGCAACTAGGGCCAAACTCCATGTGTGTCATCTTATTTATGGCAGTTGATATTTTTCTTGGATCCCTTTCATCGAGAGGTGTAGGATTAATCTAAAGATCATCCAATTCCGATAAGTATTCATGGAGTTATGAATTTATTTGTATTATAAGACAATTCGTCAAGGTCAGCGAGCAACCAAATAAACCCCACATGTGCTCAACGTTTTAGTATAAAAAGAGGTGACTTGATTGTCATTTGTACACACACTTCACTCTTGATTTCTCTCCACTTGTTTTGGGTTTTAGTGGACGAGAAGTCTAAGAGGAGGAAGCCCTAACCGCAGGTCTAGAAGGAGACCCTACTCGCTATAAAAGAAGGATGCCCTAGCCACAAGCCTTGTGAAGGTTTGGCCGCAGTTCAAAGGGAGATCTAGCACGGTGAAGGAGGCCTAACAGCTGACCCTAAACGCACTCTTATCATACCTTAGACGCCCTAATCTATGCGTTGTTTGAGACGGCCCTTAGACGCTGGAAAAGAGACAGTAAACTCGCTGCCCTAACAAGCAAAGAAGGTAGGGACAGCATGGGTGGTTTAGGGCTGTTAGAACCTCTTGGTGACTGCGTGAAGGGTTGTTCCATGCTACAAAGAGGTCGAGTTAGGTAAGGGTAACACTGTTTGGTTGGCTAATAGGTGACAGCAATCCTTGTGGTAGGTTGTAGACCTTGCCTAACTAAAATAGGGATAGCATGGAGGCTTCTTGGGCTAAAAAGTACCCAAAATAGTGACACAAATGGAGGATACCCTCCCTTGACAAGGCCGCAATTTTGAGAAATGTTTTAGGTGAGTGTTTGAGGGTTGTTGTAGCACATGGGTGCCCTAACCAATCACGGTAAGGAACAACAGCAAACACAGTGTTCTACACCTCCTATCTCCTGTAAGAAAGAGATATTGTTCTGTTTTAGGTGCACATCTTGTCTGTTGTCCTAAAGACCAGTCAAATTAAAGAAAGAAGTCTCTTCAGATGAGGAGATCCTATGTGCTGTCACAAAAGGTTCTTATCAGCGGTCTAGATAAAGGAACTGCTACCCATACCTAGCTCCTATAACACACAGATCAGCATTGTGTGTTTCCTAGGACTGTGGGATCATAGTCTATTTAGGTATTAAGATTGTGTGGCAACTGCTAAGGTTGTGTGGCAGCATGACTAAGGCAGTATGGCAACATGACAGAAGTTATGGTGCAGCATATGCGTATCAGGGTGCGCAGCACAAGTGTATCAAGGTGCAGCATAAATGTATCAAGGTGCAGCACATGTGTATCAGGGTGTGAAACACAAGTGTATCAAGGTGCAACATGGTGTATCAAGGTGCAGCATAAGTGTATCAAGATGCAGCACAAGGGGATGCAACATGATGGGCACAGTAAGGTACAATTTGAAGATGTAGCACAAGGAGGTGCAGCATGATGATACAGTGCAGCAACATGATGTGTGCAGCATGATGATGAAGAACAGCAAGATGGGTACAACATGATGAGGTACAGCTCAGCAGTGATGCAACATGGTGTAGCTCTGTGATGATGGACATGGTATGATGGTGCAGCATGGTGTAGCTCTATGATAGAGTGATGGAATCACATGAGTCCATATCAGTTACCTCACGAAACATCTTCTTAGAGAAGATCTATGTTCTTATCTTGTCCAGTCAAAGTTGTTATTTCTGTTGTAAATGTACTATCTCTCTCTCTCTAATGAACTATTGAAGAACATATAAGAAGAATTGATCAAGGGTTTCCCCACATTGGGGTTTGTCCCTGGCTAACGCCACATCTTATGTCCTCTTGTCTTGGCTTGTCTTCTGCGATTTATGTTTATGTTCTATCTGCAGTTTACTTTAATGCTGATGTGATTGCTAATCTGGAAAAGACATTGAGCTAACTGTGAAAATTGAAATGAATTTCTCTAAGCATAGAACAAACCTAAACTTAACAGGAATTCAAGCAATTAAGGTGAAAGCTGTCAGGCCAGGCAGTAAATCCTCAAAGCAAAATTGATTTGTATATCATATTCCTTCAGGTGGTCTTTATTATATAAATGAGGGAGAGACTGTTCACTTCATCTCCGGATCAATGTTCATATTACTTATTATTTATTTACATTATATTCACCCAATCCTAATGATTAGGTGTCAACATTCACCCCCCCCCCCAATCTGAAGGGATGTTGGTGGGTCCAAGCATCATTCTGAATCGTTCAAGCTTCTCTTCCAAGTGCTTTGGTGAAGATGTCAGCAATTTGCTCATTAGTGGAACAATGACGAAGATGGATTGTTTTGGCCTCAACATGATGTCGAATCAGATGATATTTGGTATTGATATGCTTCATTCGATCATGGAACTTTGGTTTCTTGGCCAACTTTATTGCAGAGGTATTGTCAATCATGAGTGGAGTTGATTGTACTTGTTTTACCTGCAAATCTTCAAGAATTTTCCTGAGCCACACAATTTCTTTTGTTGCTTCAGCTGCTGCCACATATTCTGCTTCTGTTGTGGAATCTACTGGAACTGATTGTTTGCGTGATCTCCAAGAGACAGCTCCTGATCCAAGACTCATAGCATATCCTGAAGTAGATACCCCAGTTTCTTTGTCTCCATCGAAGTCTGAATCGGAGTATCCAATCAAGCTGAAGTCGTCCACCTGTGTATACTTGATTCCAAAGTCTTGAGTTCCCTTCAAGTACCTTAGAACTCTTTTTGCAGCAGACCAATGTCCCTCACAAGGCTTTTGCATAAACCTGGAGAGGATTCCAACAGCAAACGAAATGTCTGGTCTGGTAATAGTTAGGTAGTTGAGACTTTCTACAAGTTGTCTACACTTTGTTGCATCCTCAAATTCTTTTCCTTCAATAGATGTGAGCTTTAAGTTTTGTTCCATTGGAGTAGTAAGAGGATTGCATTCTGTCATGCCAAACCTGTTCAACAAATCTCCAATGTATTTCTTTTGAGAAAGAAATATGGACTTTGGATGTTGGGTTACTTCAATACCAAGATAGTAACGAACATATCCCAAATCAGTCATTTCAAAACTTTTCCCCAATTCATTCTTTATGGATGCAATGTAGCTTTCATTGTTCCCTATCATCAAAAGATCATCGACATATACCACAAGATATACAACTGTTTTGCCAACTTTCTTGACAAATAAAGTTGCATCATCAAGATCATAATGTTTGAAATTGAGTTTCAGAAGATGCTCAGTTAGTTTTTCGTACCAGAGTCACGGTGCTTGTTTGAGACCATACAAGGACTTCACAAGTTTGCATACTTTATGTTCATGTCCTTTCATAGCAAATCCTTCAAGCCGGGACATAAAAACATTCTCTTTTATATTTCCATTCAAGAAAGCAGTTTTTACATCCATTTGATGGACCTTCCAACCGTTCTGAGCTGCTAGGGAAAAGAGTGTCCGGATGGTAGCCCATTTCACTGTGGGGGCAAAAGTCTCTTCATAATCAACCCCTTCCTTCTGTGCAAAACCTTTTGCCACAAGCCTAGCTTTGTGCTTGTCAAGTGAGCCCTCAGCTTTATACTTGTTCTTGTAGACCCACTTGCAGCCAATTGGTTTGGTTCCTAATGGAGGATCAACCAGCTTCGAAGTGCCATTCTTTATGAGGGCATCATACTCCTTTTGCATCGCTTCTTTCCATTCATCATGAGAAGCAGCTTCTTTGAAGGAAGTTGGTTCAAAATCTATAGACAAGTTCAATTCACAATCATAAGAAACATCCATATCAACAGGTGAATTAGAGTTATCTACATCACCTCCATTTTGCGGGTTTGAATTTCTAGTTCCTGTCTTTCCAACCTCATCAGGATGAACACTTTCAAGTGTCTTTGACAGCCACTTTGGGGGACCTTTCTCAGATGGTCCAAGCTGCTCCGTTGATTGAGTTGGGACTGAATCAAGGTTGAGCCTCCCAATTCTGTCAATCACATCACTTAAAGCATCATCCGTTGTTGGAGTTTCATGCAGAGGAGAGTGTTCTTCAGAAGAAGATTCCACATGTTGATCTAGTATAGGAATCCCCCCTTCAAGATGTGGCATCTGATTATCAAATTCTTGAAATGATTTTGCTTTTGCAAATCTATCCAAGCGATCAAGTTGTCGCTCAACAACATTGTCAGTTTTGGATGATTCAAGAAAAATTACATCTCTAGATACAACAAACATTTTATTTACTTCATCATAGAGACGATATGCTTTGGAGGTGTTTGAATACCCCAGGAAAATACATTTACGACTTCTAGCACCAAGTTTGTTTCTATGAACCTTTGGTATCAAGGCATAACAGGTGGAACCAAAGACCCTGAGATGCTTTACCGAAGGAACATGTCCATAACACATTTCATATGGAGTCTTGTTTCTAATAGCATTAGATGGACGTCTATTCTTTATATATGCAGCACATAGAACAGCATCAGCCCAAAACATTATCTTTACATTTTTAAGAATAGCATGGATCGTACCATATTTAAGATTGTCATATTCATTCTTTCAGCTACACCATTCTGTTGGGGATTATAAGGCACATTTGTTTGATGTTTGATCCCATGTTGGCGAAGATAGTTTTCAAATTCATTTGATGTGTATTCTTTTCCAGTATCAGTGCGAATAGACACAATATGAGATTGTGCATCATTTTCAATCCATTTATGAAAATTCTTGAATGTTTGAAAAGCATCCAATTTGTTCTTCAATAAATAAACCCAACACATTCTAGTGTAGTCATCAAGAAATGTCATTATATATTTGTTTCCATTTGCAGAAGGAACAAGCATTGGACCACATAAATCTGAATGAATGAGTTCAAGTTTTCTATGTGCTCTTGAATGTGAATCATGAAAAGACTGTTTGCTATGCTTTCCTAGAATGCAAGCATCACATTGCTTAAGTTTCCTAGGAATTGTAGGCAAACAGCAACAACATTTTTCTTCAACAAGGGAGGTTGTCATAGTTCAAATGTCCAAATCTAGCATGCCATAATAAACTTGATGGAAGTGTACCTTCTTCATAATGAGAATTGTACGAGAAATGTTGTGCATGAGCAAAGATTCCTTGCAGCTTGAGAAGCCTTTCTTCTTCTATTCCCCTCATGACAAGTGAGTGATCAGATGCTTTTCTTACCTCAAGCTTGCCATCAAACATATGAATGGAGTGACCTTGCTGGCGGATGTGGACCAAGGACAGCAAGTTTCTCTTGAGCTGTGGGAGATATAGAACATGATGCAGAAGAAAGTCTAGAAGACCAGGCAATTTAAGCCTGATTGTGCCAAGCCCTGATGGCTTGATTTTTGATTGGTCTGCAAAGTATACTGCTCCATCAACATTGTCAGTAAATTCTTCAAAAAAATCTTTTCTATAAGTCATGTGGCAGGTTGCTCCTGAATCAAGCAACCAATCATTTTTCCAAGAAGCAAGTGAAGCATTAAATAAATCTTCATTTACTCCAATATTACATTGTGCCACAACAAAGTGAGTGGATTCAGGTGCTTTACCTTTGTCTGTACCATCAGTTTTACCTTTCTGTTGGTTTCTTTGTTGCTCAATTTTGTCCCATGGTAACTCGCATATAGAGGCATCGTGTGATACATTTCTTTTGCAGCATATGCAGTGCAAATCTACCTTTTCTCCTTGAGAGTCTCTGCCCCCCCTGCCTCTGAAATCTCTTCTACCTCTTCCTCTGGAAGAATCTTGAGCAAGATTATTCTCTCTATGTGCAAGAAGAGTTGTCTTCTTTTCCAAACCCTTCTCTTTTTCAACAAACTTCTCCATCATAAAAATTTGAACTGAGCCCAAAAATAATTACAATATTCGTAGCAAAACACTAATAATAATTTGCTATGACTTTACAAAAAATGGAATCAACTGCAAGCTCTCAATATTCATATATCATGCAATATATATTTCACATATTATACCATGGCATGTCATCATAAAACAAACAACATAAGCCCTAATGCCATCACCACATATCTTTCACTATCATTCAGTTGGAAAGCATCGGTCTATTTACTACAACTCAAAGGGAAATCTTTAACAAACAGATAGAGGCTCACAGTTACAGTCAACCCACACACAGCTCTCACTCTCGACAGACTTTAATTAGCCCAAACAGTAGATCCCGATCCCGTTCTGCGCGCAATATAACCATCCATCCAATCGGTGGCAGTAGCTGCCACAAAGATATTTGTTGTAGCCATAGTTACCCACCAACCATTAAAATAAAACACGGCAATTAGAAGAGGAACTGCAGCGACTCGCCCCAGTGTCAACACATTCGGTAATGTAAGAAACTTGGGCGCCAAAGAAATCGGATTGCATTTATCACCATTCTCAAGACCAGCATTTCTTCATCTTGATGTTTCACTCATCATCGAGATTGTCCCAACAAATGAACGCGAGGGGCATGAAGGGAGATTTCGTGCCGTTCTTTACCAATTCCATGCCACGTCTCTCCAAAACACTACTACCGGTGTTGCAGAACTCAGACTCGGCAAACTGGTGGCAGCGATCAACATATGGGTAGTTCAAGACTGTAATACACCAAGACTGTAATACAGCGTAAATACAACATACCTTTTAATATATATAGCCAGCATTCAAAACAGTTCAACGCATGGAGCAGCGTACCAAAATAGTTCAACACATGGCATTTAGCAAAAAAAACTTCAAGGTAAATACCAGCGTTATATGCCAAAAAAAACTTCAGACCAGTGTTAATACAATGCCAAAACAGCGTTATAATACCAGCGTGAAGATGCTAGCCAACCGTTCACAATTCCATTACCATGTCAGGTCAGCGTAAATATAGTGATAGGTTCGTTCAACGCAGAGAAACAACGGGCGGCCTTCAAACGTTATGTTGTTGCTTCTTCCAACTTGTTCAAAAGAGAAATAGGGTATTAACTACTCGAAGATATGTTAAGGAAATTGAGTAACCCATACTTCTGCTTGGCTAATCTTACAGCGGAATTTTTCTTTTTCTTGGTTATGAATTAGATAGAGGCAGCGATGGTGGAGGGGGCAGAGAGCGCAGTAGACAGAGGACAGAGAGCAGTAGGCAGTGGACAGAGAGTAGTAGGCAGAAGGGAGTTACAGCTATTTTGGGAGCTGGCTCTGATACCATGTCAGGCCAGGCAGTAACTCCTCAAAGCAAAATTGATTCGTATATCATACTCCTTCAGGTGGTCTTTATTATATACATGAGGGAGAGATTGTTCACTTCATCTCCCGATGACTGTTCATATTACTTATTATTTATTTACATTATATTCACCCAATCCCGATGATTAGGTGTCAACAAAAGCGACAGGTGAACCGATCGAGCAACAAAAGAGGAACATCATGGCAAAGACATCGCCTAATCAGAAGCCATCACAGGAATGGCAGGGAGATATTTTCCTCAACCATCATTCGTTGTTCCTTATTTCTTTTATTTTGTAATTCTTGCATTTTAATGAAAGGAATCAAATCCTTTGCAATGATTTGGGCAGCAGACCTTCGCACGCCGAGACAATTGGAGCTCAGCTGAGATATTTTGTAACTGTTGTTCAAAGCTCCCCCTCTCCTTATAAAAAGAGGGAAGAAACACTTAACAGAGGTTCCTAGATTTTGCATTCTAGAGGCCCTCTGTTTGCAGAGAAAGTGGTTCCACTTTTCAATTTGCTTGTTCATGTGGTGCTCGGGCATGTACAATTGTTAAATGTAATGGACTGGTGATTTGGACTCCATCTTCAAGGATTAATGAAACAGTTTTGTTGATTCCAATCAAAGCAATGCGCAATATGTTTTCCCCTTTGTATATCACTTCATGTATGTCTTTCCTCCTCTAAAATCGTGTAATGAAGCTGTTGGTTTCACTCTCATTCATGGTTGTATGTTTGCTGCTAAGTAGTAAAAGTACCTATGTAAAAACAGATTTACTTGTGTTATTTGATAGCCTTAGTACCTGTATGTAAACATAGATTTATTTATGTTAATTGATGTCAAATGTATTGATGAGGCAGAGAGCTTGAGACCTTAATTCACACTCCATTTTTTCTACATTTTCACCTCCTCACTCTTCCATATTTCTATTGGAGATTGTTGTTTGGGATTTTGTGATATGTCCAGCCCTCTGCATCGATTTCCCTCCTTTCCTTCCTCATGGTCACCTATACTACAACAACAATGTTAAGCTGCATATTGTTGTGTGTCGGCCACCACAACCAAGACATTTTTCTTTGAGATTAGCCATATTTACCCCTGAGTATTTAGATCTATGTGTTTGCTTGAGTTTACCTTGTATTTAGATCTATGTGCTTGCTTGAGTTTACCTTGATGAAGGACCATTGAACCAAGCCCCTGAATTATCTCTTTTCAAACTACGTGACATGAAGTGCAGCAAGAAAGCCCTTAGACAATCTCCAAAAGCACTCCTCTCGGATGCCCTAGGTACTGGTCTCCTATCAACCCATAGGGAGGCTGTCTCTAAGAGGCTTCTATATCTTCTGAAAGCACTTGTGTGACAGGAGATAGAAAAAACTACAACAGGTGGACTGGACTAGTTGTTACCAGTACCAGTTTTTAATACTATGATTCCGATTGCATTTTTTATAATCCTAACACTAATCCCCTTCATGCACATAGACAATCCAAGCATTACAACAATGTTAACTGAGCCTGTGTTATTTAATTTCCCAGTTTAATGAATTCGTCTGCCCCAAACGGTGAACATCATCGAACACGTCTTTGTTTACATCATATCCCATAGAAACTCCAAACGATATTTGCAGGAAAAAAAATTACTAAGTAAAGAAAGAAGCGCGCTGGGTTTCTAGTGAGAGTACAGCTCAAATCCACTGAAGGTCTAGACGGCATTCAAATGCAAACACAACGACGCCACAACCAGGGCAATGTCAACGAAGAAAACACGAGTATTCTTTATTTATCTTCATCAGCATCTAAATTAGCTGAGATACATGAAAAATAAAACTCAAATCCCTAAGTTATCAGGGTCCCAAAAAAGTTCTTACGAAAAAGAAAAATAATTAAAAGGTCTTCTGTTTGGTAATTCCGGTAAGGTCTGGCGAACCAACAAAAAAAGGTACTGAAAGTACCTCGGTCGGGGCCTGTGCGGAACTGTTCCAGACGTTCGGCGATAGTTATGCGGTCAGCCTCTGAAACCGGGCGTCCGGCCAGTGATAGACCCGGTCGCTTTCCCCTGCCTTTCATATTTCGTGCAAGTAAATCCTCGTAACACGTATTCGAAATTCAGGCAAGCGCGCTATAACGACTTCCTGCACCGACCCGTAGCAAAATGCTTCGTAGTCCCTTTACCTTACCTTCGCCTCTCAGGAATGAAATTGAAAACCCTGTCTTTGACCTAATAAGGCCTGTTACAGTATGAGAATGAGAATGCGGCAGTAGCGTGTTTGCGCTCCTATTACCTTCACGCTCTTCACCGCTTTTTTATTTTCCCTCGGCCGTGCGATAATTATCTTTTATGAAATGATTCTTGGCAAGGCTAATTGCCCAGTATGTTCTAATCGTGAAGGAATTATATTCCTTATATTGAGGTTTAAATCATGTTTTATATAGTAAGTTTAATTTTATGGAATAATTAATATTTTGAATGTTAATACTTTAAGTATCGGTGTGTTTAGTTTGGTTCAATTGATGTAAATTAATATTTATTTATGTTGTATGCTCTCGTTAATTGGTAATTTTAGTGAGATCTAATATGAAATTGGGAGGATATCTAAGAAGATTTAAAACTATGTGGAGGTGATAATATCTTATTATATCAATCATTTGATGGTTTTGGCACTTTAATAGAAGTGAATTAATATTATATAATTTTTAAAATGTTTATGTTGTGTTAAGTAATATGAAGTGCCCTTAAAGATAAGATTTTCAAACATGTATGTGCAAAATCTTTATTTTTGTCATCATTGTGAGTGTGTTGAATTTTTTGAGCATTTTTTTGTTCTATTCACTTATTACATTTGCTATGCTGAAGGAAAATTGGTAACAAAGTATGCTTGGGGTTTGGGTCACATGATCAATAACCAAGCATAAATGCACATCTTATTGCAAGGTCTGCTCCTAGCTAAAGTTATATGAGTGACCAAAATTAACATCTTGGGGGTTCTCTTATTACTATTCAACATCTTCACAAAGGAACTTGGTCGAGAGACAAACACCTAGAGAACCTTCTGAAGAGAATAATAGGGCTTTCTCGATGAATTTCCTCACAGTTTTTTTCCACATCCTAAGAAACTAAAATATAGAAGTTGACTAAGTGTTAATTGTGCATGCCACCTCCAGGTCGAGTAACTTGAAACTAATAGACAACAAGGATGGTGGAGTCTACCATAATTTCAAAGTCATTAACAATCTAATGAAGGACTCCATGGCATATGCTCAAAAATAGTCCTTCTCCAAAGGGACAGCTTAAATAACACCATATTGTTTATGAAGAATATTAAACAAACGGAGGAAGTGATCCTGAATGACATCGTGGCATCCCATCTCTATTCACAACATGCAGGTGATGCAAGACCAAATCCACTACAACCCATGAGTTTAATTTGGCGGCCACAGTACAATTATAGAGCAGGACACCCACTTAGAACAATGATTATTTACTGTAGACAAGAAATTATGGAGAGTGATGCAGCCATAACTCCTCTCGTATGTGGGTTAAAGAGGCGAAGGCATAAATCAATGGATTTGAATTCGCACAAGCAGAGGGGTCTTTCCATTTTAGTTTTTATCTCAGTAAGGAAATGTCATCGACAATTGCAAATCCCATGGTCTCCATGGCAATGCCATGCAAGAGATGCATAGTTTATAATTGAGAGTCCCATTGTTAAATTTTCCATGGGTTACGAGTCAAATTCTATCAGTGTTCATGAATATTGCACAATTGAGCCAGCTTTTGTGTAGTTCCCAAATTTTGTTACTTTGGCTCATCGAGGAAGGCCTCTTCCAAATTGGGTTTGGACTTGGCCTTCTAAACATCTTCAAGGAGGAATTTACGCTGCAAGTGAGTTTTATGAGGTGGTGGATAGGTTAATTTCAGTGGTTGTTGTCAATGCTTTAGTTCTTGTGACTTACCAGCCTACCAACGAACATGAGCTTGTTGTCGATTTCGCAGGGCTTTGTGTCCCGAGGTTGAATACCCAACAATTATTGAAGAGAAATCAAACTTATCCATCTAGGAACTTGTTGCTTTCATTTCATGTTGAAGCTCATACCTACGAGAAGAAAGGATTTATGAGAGGGGTTCAACTATGTTGTGCTAAGGGGAGGAGAGGCAACACAATGTGGAGAGGCCAAATAAAAACATAAGGCAACAACAATGGCATTGGGTAAACCAATTGTGGTTGCCAAGCTAAAGTCAATCAGTTGATGAAGAAAATAGATGTGTTCTAGGTGGACCTAATCGTAATCAATTTGAAACTTAAGGATCAAATGATGACCAGTGTGCAAGCATTGCAAGAGCTCCAGACTTTTATGGCAAAATTAACCGGACAATATGACAAGACGAAGGCTCTCCGCAGCCAAATAATGGGCCTCTGAGAACAGGTAAACTTTCTGAATACTAGGCTTTGTGAAATTGATAATGAAACTTGGAGGCAACGTGGGTAGGGTCTGGACCTTAGCCACCCAACATTTGGGGAATAAAACAATTGTAACTAACACATGTTGTGTTGCAAATTTTGTTTTTCTGTTAGGTTGTCTTTTGCAGAATCTAGAACTCCACGAATATTATGAATTTTGTCGTAGTATGTAGTCTTGTAAGAATGCTTTTAGAAAATTTTGGCCCCAAAGACTTACAAAAAGGGATCACATTGTAAGATTATAAAATTCCCCATGTATAAGTTGTGACCAAGCACATATTTAATACAAATTCTACTCATTCATTTAGAAAAAAAAATACTAAATTTACTAAAAGTTGGATTAACTTTCTATATAGTCTATTCCATTATGTTATTATTATACATGCTCGTAGGATATAATGTCTTCAGTTTTTCATTGACTTGCTATTAGCTTTTCTTTGACTAAAAAAATTTAAAATCTATCCAAAATTTAACATTATGAAATAAAATTTATTATTTTTAAGTAAAATTTATTTCTATTTATCTCAAATACAATGGGTTGAAATATCTCCCCTCTTATTGTGTAATGATGCAAGAATTGATTTTTGTGTACTCTACTATTAATTACTATGTACTATATCACTAATTACTAGGTATAATAAATGTAAATAATTTGAAAATTCAAAAATTCCATTTTCTCATTTGTGTAAAGTATTGAATAGACATTTTTATGGGTTTTATTTTTTAATTTGCAAAAAAATAATTAAAAAAAATATATATAAATTTGAAAAAAAATATGTAAAAATAATATGTGTACAATTTGTACAACTCTCATTATATCAATCTATAATCGAATGACATGACATATGTACTATAATATGAGCATTATATGAAAAAAAATGTCATTATTCAATATTAAATAAATAATTATTAATTCGTTATCATTCTCTCCAATGTCAATTATATATATCCTTTATCTAAAAAAATTAATTATATTTAAAAAAATTAATAAATAAAATGTTAAATAAATATTTATATAATTTATTTTAGAATTTTATTATTGTTTAAAATACATATAACACATCGCATCGTAATATTATAATATTTTATTAAGCTAAATAGCAGACGAACTTATTAAAAATTGGATTAACTCTCTATATAATCTATTTCATCTGTTGTTATTATTCTCATGGAGAATAGTGTCATTTAGCGTTGTCTCCATTTGGATGTTCAATTTGACTTCGCTTAAAAACATGTTCATATTGAAGTTCTTTGCTTTAATCAAATAAAAATAATTAAGTTGTCCTTAATAAAAATCCTTGGTTTATTCGCATGGTATATGCGAATTTGTTTTTGAAATTATTGGGCATGTACAAAATATCTAAGCACAGATTAACTATGTGCAACATTTAATTTACTTTACTATTAGAGTAAAACTTTAGCATAATGCAAAGCCGCCTAGAGTATCCTAATCAATCACAAAGCATGGAGGATAAGTCATGTCATTGAATAATCAAACTAATGAAAAAATGGTATGAACGTAAACATCACTAGGCTCTACCCTCTATGCGAGCCTAGGAACATGGTAAAAATGGTCAACACCTCATTATTATAGACAGGGTACTACTAGTGAGGGGACATTTGAAAGGTTCGAATGATTGAGCTGAATCTTCATTGATGCTAGTTTTTCACTAATTATTACTTAAGTGCTTTGTGTTTATACTTGGATTTACAATCATATATCTACTTGTTTTTGTTTTTGTGATACTTTATTATATGATTATTATATTCCATAGGTATTTTGACCTGATATATTTTTATGTTGCATTAGTTTAATATATATATATAATATGTTAATTAGGTTGGTTTTCTATTTTATATTTAAAAAGTTAATTAAATTTTTCTTGTTTAATTGGAAAGAATGGATGTTATTTTTATATCGAATCAATTTTCGCAAATGATAAGATGAGTTTATATTGAGTATATTATTATAATGACTTCGAGCCTTGTTCTTGAATGGTCTTGAGTTGTAGATAATATTGTATCCTTCTTGTATGAGTTGATATTAAAAGATATTGATCTTTCAAATTACCAAGAAATTTTATTTTATTACAACATTAAAATAATAATAATAATAATTATTATTATTATTATATTGTAGTGAAAAATAAGTTTTTTTTTATAACACTGGCCTAGATCAATCCTAAACACAAATCTATTAAGCATCAAGAGGTATCAAATCTCCGAAGGTGCGAGCATTTTTTTTAGTGCAAAACTTTGTTGATTTTCTAATGCAATAAAGACTAGTACAAGTTTTCAAACCCATAACTACTTCTAGTGATACACTTTGACTTCTTTAGAGCATTTCAATCATCAAGCGATTATACATAAAAATTATCAACTATTAATAATAGAGAAACAGTAAAGATCATAGTAAACAATAAGACAATAGACACCAAAATTTAGGCCAACGCCCAAGGAGAAACCCATAAGGGGAAAACCCAACAAATCTTTCCTTGTGAGAGAGTTTAGTTCATCAAAATGTACATCGGAATATTCCAAACAAAATTCTAGTCTTCTTACCTCAATAAATGCCAAGTCAAACAAGTGAAGTGAGAGAAAATAGTCAATGTTATCCAATTCAAAGTCTACAACAAAGGCAGTCAAATTCTGGCCTAAGACAATTGGTCAAAGGTCTGAAATTCGGCCTGTAATACCACAGTCAAAGTGCAGAGGTTGACCTACGATCAACCTTGGTCAACGAGCTCATAACAGAGATATAACTTTGATCAAACCAATCAACGAATCACAGATGAACTTGGCCCCTAAGATCAGTCAAACTTCAGCAAATTGTAGCAGCCCTGGTTGGTTTCCTATGTAAATAAAAAATAAAAAATAAACCAAGGTCATGGGACATGTATTCCAAGTTGAATGTTGGGAAAAACATAGTGATTAGGATCACATGTGATTGATTAATGGCTAAGGAAATTGGCAAAGACATTGGTAAATGCAAAGTGGCATTAATTGGCATTTAATAAAGGAAATTAGGAGAAAAGGGAGATGAAAGGTCACAGATTTGCATGATGAGGAAATTAAAGGGAAAATGAAGAAAATAGAAACCTAAATGCTAAAAAAACTTTTGAGGATCAATTCACAACCTTTTATTAGTTTTAGCTTGGAGTTATCTTCTATTCTCTCATACTCTTGCACACTTAGAGCATGTTTGGAGCACTCTAGTTTTTACTTGGATTGGAGAAAGAAGGCAAAAGGATGGCGGGAAAGTGCAAGGGAACAGGGGGATTAGCAGTTACAGCTGGATTGCTTTGCAGGTAACATGTTACATGTGTGATTTCCTTGTTGATTTATGGATGCATGGTAGATGCATGTGGTTTGTTGGTTATGTGTCGTCATTGGCATGGAGATATACCTGGATTGGCAGTGGTTTTAGCCTTGTCTTGCCTTTTCCTAGATAGCCACGGTGTTGTGGGTTTTTCCATTTGAATGTTTTTTATTGGTGTTCATAATTCCTTATAGTTGTGGGTTGGAAGAAACGCTCTAGAAGCCCTAGAACAACTTGGGTTGAGTTACTAGTCTTGGAGCCTAGGTTGGGACAAACGCTCTAAAGCCCTTGGTGGGTTGAGTTACTAGTCCCTGGAGCCAGGTTAGACAAACACTCTAGAACCCTGGAAGGTGGTGGGTTGAGTTACTCGTTCCTGAAACCTTGGACAACCTGGGTAGAGATTGATCTAGTTGGTGTTAGTGATGTCCAACCATGAGGTGGAACCACTGGTTAAGAGTTCAGGTAGTTTAGCCTATGGAAACCCCAGTTTGGTTTTATTTGGTTCATTCTGTGATATACCACATTCACGCTTGAAATATAGCATGGGGGTGATTGGTTGAAATATATATTTTATTCAACCCAGTGTATGTTCGGGTGGTACGTGGAAGTCCCTTACTTGGTTAGTATTTTCATATGTTAATAAGAGTTATTATTCTATTGTGATTCATGTACATATGTTGGCATTATGTTAGCGATATTATGGTTGAGTTGAAATGGTTTTTATGTTGGTTATTTTATGATTATATGGTGTTCATGTGATGTGTATCTTATATGGCTCTTTTCATGAGTTGTTTAACTATTGATTAGTGGATGAATGTATGGACTAATAGGTGGTGTTGCAACTACATGGAGAGGGCATAGGGCCTTCTCGGTGATTCTCAGATGAATAACAGACATTTGTGATCAGATATGGATTCATGACCTGTAGCTTACATGTTTGTCATGTGTTTTATGAAATGCTTAGTATGTTATGGTCTGTTTAGGTCAAGTTTTTTAGTTGAGATTCAATGTTTAGCTTTATTTCCATCTTAAATATGATTTTGGAAAGTCTCAAGTAATATTGGGCAGTGTTCTGGAGGAAAGCCTGAAAATTTGGTACTGATCCTGAGACTGCATGCTCAGAACTGGAGAAATTGGGCTACAACTACATGGATGTAGTGTTATGCATGTTGTTGGAGGCCTACAACTGCATGGAGATCTTGTTGTGGCCCAGGGAAGAGAAAAAGGGATCCATCTCAGGGTTTGGCCACCTAAGGTGGTTGTTTAGCTTATGAGTGACCTATAGCCCCTGTAGGATGTTAGTATGTGGTCATTTTTCCAACCCCACTTCCTTAATTGGATCTAGGAGGTCGGGTCATGTCATAGTAGCCATTAGCTTGTGTTTACCTTAGCAGGCTTGTGAAATTGGGTAAATATGGGAGGGGTGGTTACAGATTGGTATCAGAGCTCTCAGGTTCAACACTTGAACTGGATGGGCAAAATGTGTTTGCCATGCATGCATGTTAGTTTTTTGTGTGTTTGTTATGCATGCATTGTGGTGGTCAATGTTACAATAGTGTCATCATGTAGAGGTTGATGATGTTGATGTTGATATGATTCATATGTTGATTTCATTATATATACATATGTTGTGTTAATCCGGATTGATTTTCCAAACGAGATAACCTCCCCTAAACTTCACTGAGGTATGTTGATCATGTTTATATTTGGTTATCTGGCATGTTATGTTTGCAAGAAGTAGAAGATCAAGATGTCTAGCAAAATGGTGGAATACATTTCATGGGATTCTCCCTACAAATTAGATGAACAACATGGTGATGAGTACTCTCTTGACATAACAAATACATTGAGAAGTTTGAAAGAAAAGATCATAAGTTTTAAGGCAAATAATGACATGATCATTCAGTCATAAGAAAGACTTTCCAGAGCACAGGAAAAGCAAGAAAAGGTTAATGCACCCATTCTTTAGAGTCTATCAGATTTGTAAAGACATGGATCACTTAGGATCAGTCATGGACAGGAAGAAAGGACCAATGGGACATATGGCAGAAAGTCTCAATCAGAATATTGTTTTGATAGGGATGACACAGTTAGAGATGGTAGGTTCTTGGATACACCTAACAGGAGGGGTAATGACCATGGGTTCTATTCTAATTCTAGTTTAGAGAGACATCATCGTTGCCATCATCACCATCCTTATAGGAGGAATGAGAAGCAGTACTTGCAAGAGGAGTTCAAGAAAGCAAAACCTCCTACATTTGATGGAGAAATGAAGAAGTCACAAGATGCAGGATTACTTAGAGAATATGAAATACAGTATAACTACTTTCAGTCTTAAAGAAAAAACAAACATTTAGTGGGAAGATGTGAGGAATGTTAGAGGAATTCGAGAAGAGGAGATGACTTGGAGTGAGTTCCAGAGACTTTTCAGGAAGAAGTATATATCTAAAAGATAATATAATGACATGGCAAAGGAGTTCTATGAGTTGAAGATGGGATCTATGATTGATGGGGATTATACTAGCAGATTCTTGGAGTTGTTGAGGTATGTGTCTTATCTTAAGGAGGAGAAAACAAAGGTTTAAAGATTCATCAATGGGTTCTTGGAATCATTCAAATATAGGATTGAGATTGATGAGCCCAGATCATTGGAGGAATCCATCAAAAAGCTAAAGCACTATTATGAGAAATAGAAGCGCAAGACCGAGTCTAAGAAGGACTAGAAAGGTAATTATAAGAATAAAGGAAAGTGGGCTAAGAAGAGAGGAAAACCTCAAGACACAAATGAAAAGGAGAATGCAACATCATACAAGAAGTTCAATGTAGCTGATAGAGGACAGGGATTTCAGTCTGAGGAGCAGAACAAGGGTGATGGCAATAATCCTTTATAGTGTTGTACTTGTGGTAGGGACCATTGTAGGAGAGATTGTCCACAATATCAGTGTGGCAGACAGCGTATCTACAGTGGTCAGGAAGCATAAAAAGTTGGGGATGTTGGACAGAGTATTCCTCATATTTATACAGCATTGGATAATAGGTAGGTTGATCATCAAGCATCTATTATCGAGATGGAAGGTAAGCTTTGTGATCAAGTTGTTTCTATTTTTATTGAACCTGGGTCTAACTATAAGTATATCAGTCCTAACATGGTGGATAAGTGTTGCTTGGGTAAAGAAATGTATGCAGAGTCTTGGTTAGTGTAGTTGGCTACATGTCCTAAGAAAAGAGTTCATTATTGGGTAAGATCTTGTGCATTTGATTTTAATGGTATGTCTACATTAGCGCATCTAAATGTGCTTTCGTTGGGATCATACAATATGTTGTTGGGTATGGATTGGTTATATATTCATAGGACTAAGGTGGATTGATATGATAAGGCTATTGAGTGCTTGGATGATGATAAAGAGAGGATACTCTTGCAAGGTAAGAATAAGCCTACATCAATGAGAATGGTTACAACTATGTAGGCAAAGTGTAGTAGCAGGAAAGGATGTGTATTATTTGAAATTCATATTTCTAGTGACAAAGGGAAGGATGTTGAGGATGCAGAAGTCTTGAAGAGGTATCAAGTTTTGCAACAGTTTCAGGATGTATTTCCAATAGAGATTTCAGAGTTACCACCTCATAGAGAAGTGGAATTTTCTATTAAGTTGATGTCAGGAGGAGCACCAACATCAATGGCACCATACAGGATGAACACTCCAAAGTTAGTGGAACTGAAATTGCAGTTGAAGGAAATGTTTGACAAGCGATATGTTAGGTCAAGTGTGTCGCACTGGGGTGCACTAGTGTTGTTTGTGAAGAAGAAGGATGCTACTCTCATGTTGTGTATTGATTACGTGAAGTTGAACAAGGTGATGATTAAGAATAGGTATCCTTTGCTATAGATTCACGACTTGTTTGATCAGTTGAAGAGAACAATAATGTTCCCCAAGATTGATCTAAGATTAGGATATCATCAGGTACGCATCAAAGAAGATGACATCTACAATACTACTTTCTGGACTAGGTATGGGCACTATGAGTTTGTAGTAGTTCCTTTTGGTTTGACTAATGCTCCAACTACTTTCATGTGCTTGATGAATAGTGTGTTGCATCCTTATATGGACAAGTTTGTGATAGTATTCACTAATGACATTGATATATTCTGAGAATGAGGAAGAGCATGCAAAACATCTAGCAACAATGTTAGGATTGTTGAGAGAGTGTCAGTTATATACGATACTTTGTAAATGCAGTTTTTTTTAGACAAGAGTTCATTACTTAGCACATGTGGTTTCCAAGGAAGGTATAACAATGGACCCAAAAAAGATCGGATCTATCATGGAGTGGGCAACTCCTAGGAATGTGGATGAGATTAGATCATTCATGGGGTTAGCAGGTCATTACAAGTAGTTCATCGGCAACTTCTCATAGGTTTCCTATCATATTGCATTGTTGCAGTGAAAGGGAAATAAATTTGAATGGACAAAGGAATGGGCAGTTAGCTTTGAGCAGTTGAAACAGTTGCTTACAAACACTCCATTTCTAAAGATTGCAAATTCAGATAAGAGTTTGTGGTATGTATAGATGCTTGCAAGAGGGGACTTGGTGGAGTCCTGATGCAAGAAGGACAAGTAGTATGCTATGAGTCAAGGAAACTAAATGATCACGAGCATAATTATGTGACGCACGATATTGAGTTAGCAACTATTATTCATGCACTAAAGACGTGGAGACATTATCTTCTTGGCAGGAAGTTCATCTTGATGAGTGATCACAGTGGATTGAGGTACATGTTTAACCAACCTAATCTGAATGCGAGGAAAGTTAGGTGGTTGGTTATGCTCAGTGAGTTTGACTTCGAGATCAGGTACATTAAGGGTAAAGAGAGCAAGGTTGCATATGCTCTTAGCATAAGAGTGTAGGTAAATCACATAGCAGCTATGAGTTCATATGGGACAGATTTCCAGGATTGGATCTTGTAGGCAGGACAACAGGATGACAGGTACCAGCAACTTAAGCATAGGTTATAGCAGCAGGGTATAAGTGATTAGGATGTGGATTATCATCTCACGTAGATGGTTTGGTCAAATTTAGGGACAAAATCTATGTGTCAGACAACAGTGAGCTCAAGAAGCTTATCTTGAGGGAATTTCATGTCAAGTCATATTCAGGTCACCTAAGATATCAGAAGACATTGAAAACGGTTAAGAAGTTCTACTATTGGTTGAACTTGAAGAGGGAGGTGGCAAAGTTTGTTGTGATATGTTTGGATTTTCAACAGGTAAAAGTAGACTGCAAGCATCCAAGTGGTTTATTGCATAATATTTTGATTCCAGAGTGGAAATGGAAGGTAATTTCCATGGACTTCATTACAGGTTTGTTGAGGACATCTAGACAACATGACTCTATTATGGTTATGGTTGACATGTTGACTAAGGTAGCTCACTTCATTCCAGTGAAGTCTACGAATTCAGCTAGTGAGGTAGCCCATGTCTTCATCAAGGATATAGTGAGGTTGCATGGAATTTCTAAGAAGATTGTGTGAGACAGAGATGCCAAGTTCACTTCCAAGTTTGGTAACAGAGTTATCTTTCGGTAAAGGTTATCATCCGCCGAAAGATAAACATACAGAGAGGGTTAACAGGATCCTTAAAAACATGTTGAGGATGTATGTTATGCACCAATAGAGGTGGTGGGAGGAGTATCTTCCACTGGTGTAGTTTTCGTACAACAATGGGTATCAAGAATCTTTGAAGACGAGTTTGTTTGAGGCACTTTATGGGTAGCATTGTAATACTCCCATCATTTGTAGTGATCCAATGAACAGGGTATTGATTGGACCAGACATGTTGGCAAAGATGGAACATGAAATGCAGGTTATCAAGAAGAATCTAAAGGCATCACAACACAGGCATAAGAGTTATGTAGATCAACACAGGGTACTTAAGGAGTTTTAGGTTAAGTAACATGTGTACTTACACATCAAGCCCAAGAGGAGCTCCTTGAGGATTGGATCATGTGCCAAGCTAGCACCTTGGTATTGTGGGCCTTTAGAGATCCTTGAAAAGATTGGACCAATGGCCTACCGATTTGCACTGCCTCCAACAGTGAACGCCCATGATGTTTTTCCATGTGTCATTGCATAAGATGTATGTGAAAGATGTTGATCATGTGAATGACTGGTCTGTATTACAGGTTGATCCAAAAGGAGAATTCCAGCCAGAACCTCAATGCATTTTGCAGTGAAATATGCTCATGCTTCAGAATCGAGTAATCGAGCAAGTTAAAGTGAAATGGAAGCATTTTGGGCCCGATGAAGCTACATGGGACATGGTTGATTAGATGTGGGCTATGTATCCTTCTCTATTTGTTGGTTGAGCGGATGTATTATGATATATCCTTTTATTTGTGT
Source organism: Pinus tabuliformis (assembly GCA_031772625.1). Classification (NCBI taxonomy): domain Eukaryota; kingdom Viridiplantae; phylum Streptophyta; class Pinopsida; order Pinales; family Pinaceae; genus Pinus; species Pinus tabuliformis. The sequence goes on along the minus strand of CM062818.1, from coordinate 627,176,701 downwards.
TTTGGTTATGTCCATATATGCATATGTATGTAAATACCACATCGAGTTGTTTTATAAAGCTCCAATAAGCGATATGGTGTTCACGATATGTTAGTAATGTCTTCAGCAATATGATATTATGTAAATGTTGCATCGATTTGTGTTATAAAGCTCCATGGGCAGTGTGTGTTTTGTTGGTTTATAAGTGTCATTGAACATCGATGATGGTGTTCCCCCAAGGGGGAGGGGTTTGTAACAACCCCTGGTTGATTTCCTATGTAAATAAATAAATAAAATCAAGGTCATAGGACATGTATTCCATGCTGAATATTGGGAAAAACATAGTGATGGGGATCACTTGTGATCAATTAATGCCTATGGAAATTGGCAAAGGCATTGGCAAAGACAAATTGACATTAATTAGCATTTTATTTATGAAAACAAAAGAAATTATGAGAAATGGAGATGAAAGGTCACAAATTTGCATGAGGAGGAAATTAAAGGAGAAATTAAGGAAAATGAAGAAAATAGAGGCCTCAATGATAAAAAGGCTTATGAGCATCAATTCACAACCTTTTGTAAGTTTTAGCTTAGAGCTATCTTCTATTCTCCCATTCTCTCATACTCTTGCACACTTAGAGCATTCTTGGAGCATGCTTGGAGTATCATAGTTTTCACTTGGATTGGAGAAAGAAGGCAAAAGGAAAGCGGGAAAGTGTAAGGGAACATGGGGGATTAGCAACTACAAGTGGATTATTTTGTAGGTAACAAGTTGCATGTGTGATTTCCTTGTTGATTTATGGATACATGGTAGATGCATGTGGTTTTATGGTAATGTGTTGTCATTGACATGGAGATATGCTTGGATTAACAATGGTTTTAGCCTTGTATTTCCATTTCTTGGATAGCCATGGTGTTGTGGGTTTTCCATTTGATCGTTTTTGGTTAGTGCTCATAATTCCTTATGGTTGTGGGTTGGAACAAATGCTCTGGAAGACTTGGAACAACTTGGGTTGACCAACTAGTCATGGAGCCTAGGTTGGGACAAACGCTCTGGATCCCTTGGTGGGTTGAGTTACTGGTCCCTGGAGCTAGGTTAGACAAACATTGTGGATCCCTAGAAGGTTGTGGGTTGAGTTATTAGTTCCTAGACCCCTAGACAACTTAGGTAGAGGACGATTTGGTTGGTGTTAGTGATGTCTGACCGTGAGGTGGAATAAATGGTTGAGGGTTGAGGTGGTTTGGCCTCTTGAAGCCTTGGTTTGGTTTATTCCATGAGATCTCACATTCATATTTAGAATATGGCGTGGGGGTGATTGGTTGAAAGAGAGATTTGGTTTAGCCCAATCTAAGGTGGGTGGTACGCGGAGGTCCCTTACTTGGTTGGTATTTTCATATGTTAATAAGAGTTATTCTTCTATTGTGATTCATGTATATATGTTGGCAATATTATGGTTGAGTTACCATGGTTTGTATGCTGGTTATTTTCAGATTATATGATGTTCATATGATGTGTATCTTTTATGGCTCTTGTCATGAATTGTTTAGCTATTGATCAGTTAATGAATGTATGGATTAATAAGTGGTGTTGCAGCTATTTGGATAGGGCATATGGCCTTCTCAGTGATTCTCAGATGAATCTCAAACTTTTATGGTCGGATATTCATTCATGACCTGTAGCTTACATGTTTTCCATGTGTTTGACGAAATGCCTAGTATGTTATGGTTAGTCCAGGTCAAGTTTTTGAGTTGAGAATGAATGTTTAGCTTTGTTGCCATGTTAAATATGGTTACGGAAAGACTCAAGTAATTATGGGAAGTGGTATGGAGGTAGGCCTAAAAAGATGGCATTGATCTCGGGACCGTAAGCTCAGAACTGGAGAAATTGGGCTACAACTGCATGGATGTAGTGATGTGCGTGCTTGTTGGAGGTCTCCAACCGCATGGAGGCCTTGCTGTGGGTGTGATTGTGGGCTCACGGTAGAGAAAAAGTGGTTCAACTCAGGGTTTGGCCACATGGGGTTGTTGTTAAGCCTTTGGGTGACCTGTAGCCCCTGTAGGATGTCAATATGTGGTCAATTTGTTGGCCCCAATTCCTTAATTGGATCTAGGAGATCGGTTCATGGTAGCCCTCAGCTCATGTTTACCCTCAACGACTGGTGAAGTTGGGTAGATATGGGAGGAGTGCTTACACAAATAATCCCAAATCAACGTTGGTTGGACATATTTCAATAAGTTGGTCAACACAGAATGAATCTTCCTCTTATCTCCTTCACACGTGTGGACTAATGTTCTTCTTGTTTTTATATATATATATATATATATATATATATATAAAATGACCGTAGCTACCAATTTTCGACACTCCCTCTTAGCTAAGGGGGTACTTTTCATTCTCTCTCTCTCTCAAGATCAATCTCCTCAACAAATCCATTAGTCTCTCAATAATAACCCAAGGGAGAGATCATATGTACAAGTATCATCACAAGGAAATATACATAGCATCAAACTCATCTCATAAGCCAAAACCCAATGGCATCAAGGCCAATTCTCAACTGACCATGGGATCAATGAGGTTAACCTCTCCAACCATATGAAATGGTTTCTCAGTCAAGAACAATGATCCAAGAGAGTACAAAAAATCAATCTTCTCGACCAAGTCCACTCGGTCTCTCAATCAAACACAATGACTCAAGGAAGAGAACTCAACATCGATCTCCCTGACCACCTTAGTAGTCTCTCAGTCAAACACAATGATTCAAGGGAGTAAGCTGGATCAAACTCTCCCACAATACCATTGGTCTCCCAGTCAAATCTAGTGACCTAAGAGAGTACATAAGGTCCATATCCCTAACCATAAACAAGGGTATCTTGGTCAAGCACAATGACTTAATAGAGGAATCCTTATCTCAATACCAAAGTCCTCGACTATATAATCTCTCGATCCACAACCCAAGGGAGGAATACTGATCTCGATGTCAAAAGGGTCAATCTCCTCGACCATATGGTATCTAAGTCAAATACAATGACCCAAGGGAGACTACTCAAAATCAGTGTCTTCGACCAAACTTATAGGTCTCTCGATCAAACACAATGACCTAAGGGATCACTCCAAGCATCAAAACCAAGCTCCCCAACCATATTAGTTTCTCAGTCAATCTCAATGACCCAATGGAGTAACTAGAACAATCTTCTCGACCATAAATATTAGATTCTCAGCTAAGCCTAAGGAAGATTGTGAATCTCATGATGTTACACAATCAATGCTTCTTCTCTTTCTTCAAGAGGAGTTCTCAGTCACTCCAGGTTTCTCATAGGAGTAAGAAAACTTCATCCAGGACAATCTCTTAGTCAAAAACATCAGCAACCTAGTTATCAATAGAAATGTATTCGAGCCCCACAGCTCCACGTAGGACAACATCCCGAATATAGTGATACTTGATCTTAATGTGCTTCGACCTATCATGAAAATTTAGGTTCTCATAAAGCTTTACATAACTATGATTATCACAATATGCAATGGTCGATTCCAACACTCGATCAAAGAAACTAAAAAACATCTTGCGAATCCACACAACTTCACAACAGGTTGAACATGCAGTTGTATCTCCAGTCGTACTAAGAGCAACAAAAGTTTGCTTTCTAATTCACCATGAAATCACAGCAGAGCCCAAGCTAAAACAAAAACCAGAAGTGCTCTTTTTGTCTTCATTGCGTCCAACCCAATCAACATCAGTAAAACCATACAACTGCCATTTTTAATTAGAGACATATTTCAAACCAAAATCAATGGCGTGATGCATATATTTCGATATTTCGTGTAACCCAATGCACATGTCAAGGCTCAGTCAAGAATTGACTCAATATGTTCATAACATAGCAGATATCAGGTATGGTATTCACCAAGGAGTTCAATGTGCGACTCAATTTGTGATACATAGAGGGATCAACCTGATCAGAATCACAATCTCACAACTTCTTCAAATTTGTCATCATGGGAGTGTTCATGGACTCATAGTCCACCATGAATTTTGTTTTAAGGATCTCAACAAAGATTTCATCAGTCTTTTGTCACACTTCTAATTCCAAGTAGTCACGCATTAGACCAAGATCCTTTAATCAACTCCCTGTTGTTGAAAATTGGGCATTTATGAGACAAATTTCCCATGGGAACCTAACTACCCTAACAAAAGTCCGAAAGATGAATTTAAAATTGGATAAAAAGAAAATATACTTAATGTTAATTTGAATTTTACATTTCCGTCCAAAAATATTACGAGTCGGTCATCCAAATTGTCATGTCGGCTTGCCCAAGGTTCTTGACCCTTCATAAATAGCGACAACTATAAATTGGTAGTTGTACCCTCTCATTTGGATCATCATCTTAAGCTTTTGTAGCTCAAATGTTTTTTAGGCCCGCATATTTATGTGTATTGAATTTTCTAAGGCTCATATTAATTGTCATGTGGATCGCATCAAGCTCTATGGCTCACTTAATTATTCTCTCTGTGTGGCTCGTGGCTTCTTATGGATCGAAGACTTCTTTGTGGTATCACAATGATTTTCTTAAGCTCACTATTGGACATACATGTCTCACCTTAATCACAATGGCTCGCATTTATACATGGCACACTTTCTATATAATTATTCGCATCTTTTCAGAGGCTCGCATAATAGCTCGCATCTCTGAGTATCACATTTGCATAGTAGCTCGCACATTATGATTCATATTTATGTAAAACTGAAATGAAATACAAAATTAAACATAAACACATAGCTACAACGAAAAATTGAACTTCAATTGACTAATAAGAAATCTAGAAAATTTGTTTATATGTAGAATGGAAACAAACTAGCTCGGGCGATGGTAGTTCATCAATGAGAAGAGATATGACGACTACATGCCTTCTAAATTATATTATATTGAGTCTCAGAGGCATATTTATTATTGAGAACCAATTAAAAACCCTAAACATCTAAAAACCTAACCCTAGGAGATGAAGCGCCAGAAGTCTATGGGCCTTATTGGGGTTAATTGGTACATCAACTTCCCGAGGTTGTAACTTTGGCATACAATCTTCGTTTGACATGTGTGATACCTCATTATAAAGATCGATATGGGGACTACAAATTCCAACTGTAATCCCTTGCCACATGCTATAAGTTTGCCTTGGTTTCCAAAAAAAATGTCGTTTTGGGGCCACAAAATGGCTTCGGAAGTTCAGGACCCGAAAAACTACCAAAAATAGTAAATTGTGTTGCAATTAAGGAAACTGAAAGAAACAATGGTGGGGGTCCAAGTGGAATAACCAAGTGGCCACCAATATCCACCTCAATCAATCCTCCCTCCTTAGGAATAAATGTTCCCTATTGCGTTGAGTGCCTCCATGAGATGGGGAAACTTTTGCTAAACTTGGTCCCTTGTAAGCCACTTGCCTTGGTGCAAGAGTTGGTCAGCTTTGACAACCTGATACAACTCAATCTTTTGTTGGCAAAGTGTTCTTGATCTATGTGTCCATGACTTGATCAATTGTATATTGTTCCATGTAGTATCGGTTGAGATTTGTCGGTGTTAGTTGTTCTACAATCTCTGATATGTCCAACAATGGTGGAAAGTAAGGCTGAAGGCAGTCCACATTGAACTCTGGATGCAGGCCAAGGAATGGGGGAATGTTGTGCTCGAAAAAATTGTCTCCCATAACCTTGGTGATGGTGCAAGGCCCGTATTGGAGTGGTCAGATCCTTTGTTGAGCTCCGACAAGGCGTTCTTTCTACAAATACAACCAAACTTTGTCACCCACCTGAAACTTATGTGACACCCGATGATGATCATGCCACTGCTTGTACTTGGCATTGAACTTCTCTAAGATGTCGAGAACCTGTTAGTGAATGTGTTGGATCCGTTCCCAAAGCCTAGACGTTTTATCAACCTCAGACTGTACGTGTGTAGATTATGTCTATGTAGTTGCATGAAGCATGGAAACATCAATAAGACACAAAGCTCTGTTGTAATTGTGTTGCACATAAGGAAGGCTCTCATCCCAGGTTCGTGGATGCTTGAAATTTAAAATGTGTAGTATGTGTACTATGATCATGTTGATGATGTTTGTTTGGCCATCTCTCTAGGGATAGAATGCAATTGACTTGGTGAGTTTGGTGTCCAATAATGTGTAGAGGCTTGACCAGAGTGTGCTCAGGAACTTTCTATCCTGATCTAATATAATGGTCTCCAGGACCCCAAAATTTACCCACACTTGTTCAAAGAAGAGTTTTCCAGTGTCCTTTGTTGTGATACTTTTCTTGTAGGCTGTCAATATAGCCATCATAGAAAATATGTCCAACAACCACAAATACACAGTCATTACCATGCTTGGTAGAAGGGAGGCCAGACATATAGTCCATGGAGATGGATTCTTGAGTCTGGATGGGAGCAGGTAGAGGAGTGTACAAGCCTTGCTTCTTTATGGTTGGCTTGGTGATGGCACAAACAGTGCAGGATCTGATATATTTTCTAGCATTCTGTCAGAGGTTTGGCAGATAAAAATGATTTTGTAGTACGACCACAATTTTCTCCACACTAAAGTGTTATGCGACTCGACTGTAGTGCTCCTCCCAAATTAGCTTGGCATGCTCGCTTGAAGGAACACAAAGGTGGCCTATGTAGAATAATAATGCATATTGGAGGTGGAATTTTGGAACTTTCTTGCCATACACTAGCACCTAGTATGTGGTGGCGAACTCTAGATCATTTTTGTACAGTTGCAGCCATCCAAAGGTTTCGTGGCCACAAGAGTCAAGAACATTAGTAAGTGTTGCAACTAGGGGCCGACTAAGGCAATCAACAACATGAATGTTATTTCCCTTCTTGTATTTTATGTTCAAGTGGAATTGTTGTAAATACGTACACCACTTTTGATGGCGATCACTCTACAACTTCCCTTATGTCTGTATAAACTGAAGAGGTCGATGATTTGTATGGATGACCGTCTCCTTCCCCAGAGTGTAATGCTTCCATTGTCGGCAAGCCTGTACGATAGAATACATCTCTTTATCATAGGTGGGGTATTTCCAAATTGTATTGGAAGTGTTTCAATGTGATAGGCCATCGGATTCCCTTGTTGGGTGAGAACTGCACCAATAACATAGTCATAAGCATATGCCTGAATTTCAGATGGTTGTTGTTGTTATGGCAATGTGAGTATTCATGCAGAGCAAAGGTGGTGCTTAAGCTCAATGAACGCCTTATGTTGGGACTCAAACCAAGAAAATTTTTCTTTCGCTTCGCCCTTAGTAACCTCATTCAATAGCCAAGTGATACGAGAGAATCCCAACACGAACCTTCAATAAAAATTGGCAAGGCCCAAAAAGTTGCGAAGCTCTGTTAGAGTGGTTAGAGCTGGCTAATCCCAAATGACTTGGATCTTAGTTAGATCCACATACATGCCTCGCTCATCAATGATGTAACCCAAATATTGGACTTGACTCATGCTAAAGGTGCATTTCTCCAAGTTGGCACATAGTTTTTGTTGTCGCAGGGTTTTAAGGGCCTATCGAATGTGTTGCAAGTTCTCTTACCAACTCTTGTTGAAGATGAGGATGTCATCCAGATATACAACTACGAATGAGTTGGTGAAGGGCTACAAGATGTCATTCATCAACCACATTAAAGTTGTAGGGGAATTTTTCAACCCAAAAGGCATGACCAACCACTCAAAAAGGCGCTCCTTCGATTTGAAGGTGGCCTTCCATACATCTATGAGTTGTATTGGAACCTGATGATAACCAAACCTCAGATTGAGTTTGTTGAAGTACTTGTCCCCCTTCACTTGGTCAAGAAGGTCATCGATTCGTGTGATTGGATACTTTTTCCTGATAGTGATTTTGTTTAGTGCACGATAATCAATGTAGAGCCTCCAAGTCCCATCCTTCTTTTTACAAGTACAATTTGGCTCCCACAAGATGAGGAACTTGGTCGGATGTGCCTTTTTTGTAGCAACTTCTGGATCTACTGCTTGATTTCTTCATTTTCCCTAATGGAGCGACAATATATCGGCCTGTTGGGTGGAGGTGCTCCGTAAGTCAGATCGATCAAATGCTTGACCTCAAAGTGTAAAGGTACCCCTATGGGTGAGGAGAAGATGTCTCTATATTCTTCCATGACCTTATTCACCTATTTTTGCTACATGGAGGAACCCATCCCGGGGGCCATGGATGTGGCGATAATCTTCCCCTTACTTTGAGAGTGAATAAAAAATAAAACAAATTTCATGGTCTGCGAGATGATCTTATTGCATTTCCTAACAAAGATGAAAGAGATGGAGATAGGTAGGGCTAACTCAGTATCCTATACAACTTACTGCCTAAATTAATAATAATAGTGTTAAGCCTAGACTCATACACAACATGACACTTCCACAAGTATGGTTGGCCTAATAACTCAGCACAAATTTCAAGAGGAGCAACATCACACAATACCTTATCTGTGAAGGGCTTGGTATTGTAGGGAAGATGACACTATTTCCTAACGCATAGATCTCGTCCTTGGTGGAGCCACCCGATGGTGTATGGATGTGGGTGTGGTGTGGTCGGTAGGCCCAACCGCTTAATGATCTCGACTGGGATGAGGTTCTTTTGGCTTCTATTGTCAACAGTGAACTGCAATGGAGATCCCTTCACCCACAACTGTGAGTGGAAGAGATGCTCCCCTTCTTCTGGATCTTTGGGCTTAATCTTTTGGACCTTGGTGGTGGCAACAGTGGCGCTTGGCTCCAAATCGATAATTTAATTCCCTTTGTCGCTTTCCTTTTCAAGTTCTGACTCAGAGTCGAAACATGCATCTGCCTCTGAAGCGTTCAACTCGACCACTAGTGATTGCTTGGCGCAATACTCACTTGTGTTGTGAGTGGGGTTGTTGTGGAATGCACATCACTTTCCTTGGTCCTTCTGTGTCTTCGTGGTGTTATTCTTTGATTGTGGCTTTGGTGGGTTGTCCTAGTCACCCCTCCTTGGCTTGTTCCTTTGTTATGCGGTTCAAGGGTGCCCTTTCCCTCCTTTATATTCATAGATCCAAAGTCTCGCTTCTTCTGTTTAAATTTTTGTTCGATCTCGATGGCATATCTGTATGCGGTGCCAAGTGAGGAGATTTCCAAGAACTCCATCTCGTCCTGGATGTATTTGCGTAGATAGCCCTGGTACTTGAGTAATGGATGCCGCCCAAAATCCTTGAAACCCAACTTCGTATGAGAGTATGAAAAATATTTGTGAACTCTGGCATGTCTTGGTTCCTTCCCTGCCATAGTGTGGTCTATTTTATGTGTTGGCATTATGAGATAAGTGTTGTCCTTGATGGCAAACCACACTGATGACAAATCATAGTGCAGAAGGTCAGCAGCAAGGAATTGATGATCAGACTATAAGAAGAAGAGAAAGTTCATACACGCAGGTTCGTTAAGCCCAAGTCGCGTGTACACGCAGGTTGGCTTCATCAAAAGCGCGTGTATGTGGAAAAGTACCTTTGGTCCATGGCGGTTAGTTCTTGGAAGTTGTTCCTATGGTTTCGGACCATTGTGTCTCGACGGGCGTGTCGATCCCTAGTTTTGAAGTTGATGGTATTGGATTTCTATGGTTTTGGATCTTGGTATTGAACAAGGCCTAAGGCTATATAAGGAGAAGGAAATCATTAGGCAAGTGCATCTGAAATGTCTTGAATATCTGATGAAGCATTAGATCCAGTATGCAGGGTTATGGGTTGATGATGCATTGCTTGATCTGAGCTAAGGAGAGATCTCACCGGTTGATGGAGAACTAGATCTAAGGAGAGATCGGGATCAAATGGTTTGAAATGAACTATCTTTATGATGCTTATTCTAGATCTACATACTGACGCATGTATTATTCTATAAGTGTTATGAGTATGACTAATGTCTGGTACAGCTGCAAGTTATGAGAAATTATTTTTAGATCTGTACGCGGTTTGTCTTTGGTAAAAGCGCGTATACACGCGGGTTTGATTCATCGAAGTAGCGTATACATTGTAAAGCTTGATATTTGAAGTTGCAGATGGATCTGATGGTTATTACAGAGTTCTGTGTCTGCTCTGTGTTCTGGTGACTGTTGTTAACAGGGTTTCAGTGATTCAGAGTTTGATGATTGTTTTGAGCTTCAATGATAGTTATGGGTCCAGTATGAAAATTGGATGAAAAGTGGCCTTACAGATTATGTGTTGTGCTTCAGTGTATCCAGTCTGAAAATTGATGAAACGTGGTACCTGGAGGTGAGAAGATTGTAGGCAAGCACCTACGTACTAGTATCTAAGCTAGTACAAAAGCTAAAGGAGATCTTTGGAGCATTGTAGCAGGTAGCAGCCTGCGTACTAGTAAATGAATCGGCTAGTACAAGAGCAAAGGGGGTTGTAGCTCCCGTACTGGTATAAGACTGCACCAGTACAAATATTGTAAAAGGATTTTCTTATTAAGAAGAAGATTGAGATGACTTGCAGCAGGTGGTTTTCACCCACATTGGGTTTCCACCTTATATCTTTGTGTTCATGTGTGTGGCTCTTGTGTGATGTTCTGTTCTGTTATTCTGCACCTGTTTACTGTTAATATGCTTAATAATGATCTGATGCATTTACTGAAGATTAAGCTAACTGAATTATAAGATCTCTGGATATACGCGAGCTTCATTAGACACAGTAGCGTGTACACGCGGGTTCACTTAATTGAAGTAGCGTATATGTTTCTGAGTATGAAATTGAAAAGTTTGATTGATCTAATAATACTGATTCACCCCCCCTCTCAGTATTATTTCCAACATTATGTACTTATTTTCATAACTCCTGACAGGGTAATATTATTCCTTAATGGTGTATCAGAAGGAGTTCCAAGTGGGTGCGGCGGAAAATAATGAGGGTTCCTTCTCGTCCTTTTTCTCACAATAGGTTTCCCACTATTTCTTGATGTGGGGGGGGGGGGGCTTTGAGGAGTGCAAAAGTAATCTTTTCCCTATCAGAAAAATCATGAACAAAAAAATATCCTTCTAACAGATTTAACCATTAATCTGTGACATATACGTCTATTTGGCCTTCAAATATAGGAATGTCAAAGTTAACTTGTACCTTGAAGAGGCCAATGCCTCTGAAGTGACTACTGGGTGAAGATGCATCACCTGTTGGCATCCGCCGAAGGATCTGGGCAAAATTATCCATCATATGTTCCTTTGTCACTCAAGGGATTCTTTGAGTAGCAGGTTGATAGGATCTCTTGGTCCCTCATCTTTCTTTTCTTCCACCATGGGAGGTCGTTGGTGTTGACGGGGACGGTCTTGCAAAGGCTCAACCATTTCAAGTCACAGCTCCTTATACCCCGACCTCATTGGGGGCATGCACAAAAAAACAAAGAAAGAGTAGACCACTCTGATACCATTGATTTGGATTTATGCAGGAACTAAATGAAATACAAAATTAAATAGAAACACAGAGCTACAATAGAAAACTATAGTTCAATCTATTAATAAAAAATACTAAAAAATTGTTTACATAAAGAATGGAAACAAACTATCTTGGGATGTGGTAGTTCATCTCTAAGAAGAGTTGTGACAACTACATGCCTTTTGAACTGTGTTGCAATGAGGCTCGGAGGCCGATTTATTATTGAGAACTAATGGAAAACCCTAAACTTCCAAAAACTTGTCCCTAGGAGATGAAGCGCCAAAATTCTGTGGGTCCCAAAATTTGTTTGTTTAAAAAAGAAAAAGGAAAATGTCTTTTAGAGCCTTAAAATAGCTCAAGACTTGGAAAGCTGCCAAAATTAGTAAATTGTGCTACAATTATCGAAATTGAAAGAAACAGTGGTGGGGGTCCAAGTGGAATAGGCGGGTGGCCACCAATATCCACCTGGATCACATTACGTTCAATGACATCACATTTTCATAGTGGCTCATTCATTGCACTTTATGGCATCACATTTGCATAGTGGTTCGTTCATTATGTTCAATGGCATTGTAGTTGAATACTGTCTCATTCACATAGTGGATCACACTTGTTTCTATGGATCAAGTTTTTTAGTGGATCGCTCCACACATAATGACATCGCTCCTACATTACAATGACCTACGACTCACAATGTGTAGGGTCTCACATTTCTCTATGACAAGATCTGCATATGATCATTGTGCATGGTGCTTTGCATTTTATATTATGATTCTCTGTGACGACTGGCATTTGTTTATTATGGATCATCAAATTCGTATGTTATTATGGCATTACAATTCGATATTTTGATATATGTTGAGACTTGCTCAGTGGCCTACATAACTCACTACGTATGATCTTTATGATATGACATGAAATATCTTTGTGATGTGATACAACATAGTGATATATCAATAAAGGATATGACCTAACCAGCTAGAGTTCTTCAGTGGTAGTTGGACAACAACCTTGTTCTTATTTAATTCATAATGACAATATGCTAGTTCATGATGTTAGTGCCCTCGTTCACATGGAAGAGATAATGATACTTCATGAACAATAACCTTGATGAACATATTGATGACAATGATACTCTTGACAACAATATCCTTTGATATGGTTGTAACTTGGATTGGTAGTGACCTTCTTGGATTGACAATGACCTTATTTGTTATGACAGTAACCTGGTTGGATTGGTAGTAACCTTGTTGAATTCAAAGAAGTGATATAGATATCTCAATCCCTTTGATGACAATGATGACATGTTGGATGGCAGTTGTGATATTGTATAGCAGGTCTCTTGGACTTGTCTCATTTAGTTCACAAATGAAGTTGTGAACTAACTTAGGTTGGCCCTAGGAGGCCTGAGGTGATGGTTGTATATTATTCACATTGTACTTTGTATCTCAGTTGAACAATTGATGAATATCTAATAAAAGAATAATTTGGTCGAGTTTTCCCCCTTGTGGGGTTTTGCCCTGGTTTGTGACCTAAATCTTGGTGTCTCTATTGTGTATCATTTTCTTTTGTTGTTCCTTTCTGTTCTACTGCATTGTTGATGTTTATTGTTCTATTTACATAAATACTAATGATGATACGATGTTATGGGGTGATTGTAATGTGTAAATGATGAAAAAGTTCGAAAATTCAATTACCTACAACAGAGAACAATCGATCCCTAAAAATGAACACTTATTACAATGAACAAAGAGATCCTCAACCCTAGTTAGAAATCAAAATCACGGGCTCATTTTCAACAATAGATCAACATCACTCTTTGTAGAACCAATTAGCCATCAACTTGAGGGTACCGTGCACAAGGTGTCTATCTTCATATTATTCTCCCTCTTACTGAGGTAATCCTCTGCATGACACTTCTAGCCATCTTCATCTTGGAAGTCTCAGCTAACTTCTTTTCGACATATATGAAAACAAGCTTTAATTTAGCTGATTTGTATGCTCCCTTTGACTCCAATGCTCATCTAATACAATATATCTCAACACAAGTCTTCTTGTCACAAGCTTTGTTCTTCCAATCTTTTCATTTATTTCCATAGCCTTAGCAGACTTCATGTACCTAAAATCCTCACTATGAGGCTAAGGAAGAAAAAATACAACCAAACAAGATATATAAGGACAAGAATAATAACAACAACAGTAATGATTTAAAAAACAAGAGAGATAAAAGATACTTATCTTTTGTGAATATGTAAGCTCCTTCTTGATCTTTAGCCTTCTTCAAAATCAACCTCATCCACATCATCATCATGATGACCTTCTTTATTAGAGTTAGGTTTTCTTTTATCAGCAACAACAATCAATCCTAGGGTTTTTTCCCTAAACCCTAAATTTTTACTCATCCAAACCATGATGCCTGCTAGGGTTGTCTAGTCCTAATGTTTTTTATGATGATTCTTGATCAAATTCATTTACCCAAACTCACTATAGCAACAACTTCATATTAATAGATTCAGTCAACCACAAACTTACAACATGTTTGATTCTTCCATAGTAGCACATTAATTAGGAAGCTTTGTCATTAACGTATTTATCCAATATCCTTAGTCACAACAAATCAGGTAGCTAGACTTCTTCAAATTTTGTAGCAAAGGATTTCATAAAGGAATATCTTAAACACTCAAGTCGATTGATTCATACATGGCATTGATTCCTTTTAAAAATATCTTTATCGGACCTGCAAGAGCTTTTAATCTTCATCCTTGAAGAAGATATCAACCTCTTTTCTATTGTAATCAAGATTTATTCTTTAAGAATGTGTTGTGATAATGATTTCCTCTTGATCATCCAACACTCATAAAATAGACATAAATTTTCAAATATCATTCTTTGCAACTCAAAACTTTAGTATTGTTACTTCTTCTTATTATATCAAGGCAACTCCTATGTCACAACATTTCCTTGAGGACTTATTCATGGAGGAAATTCATTCATGTCTCCTTCAAAGGCTTCTCTTAAGCATACCTCTTGGTCCTATTTCAATCTCCAAGATATATTTACCTCAATAAATCCTACAAACCTATACATGGTCATCTCAGACATAGTTCCTTAATAATATAATATTGAGATCTAGGAAAAACAGATAGAGATCAATGATACATACCTCTTAAGCACTGGATTCCTGGATTTCTTGTAAGTCTATATTTCCTTGATTGATTCATCACTATAAGACATTTTAATTCCAGCATTAGATCTTCAGTTTTAGTAGCCATAAGATAAAATCACCTCCAATTCAAGGATCTTCTTTCCTTTGATATGCAAAATAAAATATGTCGATGCCCCTCAACATCCAGAATTCACATATCAGCCATCAATATATGATTGTCTCTAGGAAATATGAACCTTCATAATTAAGTTCTTGAACTAGAGATGTCTTTAGTGCCTTTTCCAAAGTGAAAATGTTAGAAATCTTCAATACATTTCAGACTCCTCCTTGTTTGTACCTTGAAAGGGGACTCATCCTTTCTTCAAATGAAGCATACTTTTAGTGACAATGATCTCCTTTAAAATGAAATGAGCATCTTTTCCTCAACATATCATGATACAACATCATAATTTTTTTATTGTCATATCAATTTATCTAAGTATGAATGTCTGTCCTCAAGGGTTTTTCACTGATCTAGTGAGTTCCTTCAATCTCCAAGAGATATAAAACTTATACAAATCATGTCAAGGTAGATTCAAGAAAATAATATCACTGAGACTTTAGAATTAGTTATAATACATATCTCACATGTTAGCCTTAAAATTTTATTTCAGTGCAAATGTCTTCTTCAAGGAAATCATGGGTCGACTCTTTATCTAGCTCTCTTTCACTATGTATAGAACATGGAACTTTTAAGCTAACATCAGATTCCCTTTAGAATGGTTTTGAAAAATCAACTTCTTTATTCTTAAGATGACTTTTGGTTACAAAGATCATAAGCCTCGAACATGTCACCTTCCAAAGTGGCTCAGTCTTGACTCCTTCCATAGAGACATACAAGCTTGGACTTGGTCACTAATTTGGATCATGATCCATAATCGAATATGCACTTGTATTATTATCAAGGAGCTTAGATCATTATCTCATAGGTCACAAAACTTTGCACTTATCATATAGATAACTTTCATATGCTTTGAACAATACCACAAAGATCTCGCTTTGAGTTTCTTTCAGGACTTGGCTTCAATCACAAGGGAAACCTGAATGCCATAGAGAGTTTGGATGCCACAGAAACAGTGTTAAGGCTTCTTAGGATATTTCACAGAGAAAACTCAGATCTTTCACAAATACAAACTTGTACTTCTTTGTGGCTTCTTTGAACATTATTCTAAGGCTTTCGATTAGAAAGCTCAAATTTGGAGTGTATTAGGGCTTCCAAGGTAACCATAAATGACTCTATCTTCAGGCTTGCTTCAAGTGTAGAAAAGAAATCTTCTTTCAAATGTAAAATTGGGTCTCTTCAAGAGTGATCTCATGCTCTTTTCTTCCACCATAGTCCTAATACCATGTTGATTTTCTAGTGCAATCCAGACTAGTGCAAATTTTCAAATTGATAACTAATTCCAATGATACAATTTAACTTCTTTAGAGCATTTCAATCATGACGCAATTATACATGAAAATTTTCAACCATTAACAATAGAGTAGTAGCGGAGATCATAATAAACAATAAGACAAGAGACACCAAAATTTAGGCCAACGGTTAGGGAAAAACCCACAAGCAGAAAACCTATAAAATATTTCCGTATGAGAGAGTTCAGTACATCAGAATATGCCAAACAAAATTCCATTCTTCTGGCCTCAATAAATGCCAAGTCAAACCAATAAAGTGAGAGAGAAAATAGTCAACATTATCCAAGTCAAAGTCTACAATAGAGGGGGTTGAATTTCCTCCCGAGGAAACTAGTCAAAGGGCCGAAATTCAAACCTGTAAAACCACAATCAAAGCTGGGTCAAAGTGAAGATGTTGACATGTGGTCAATTCTCAGTCAATGAGCCCATAATAAAGATATAACTTTGGTCAAACCAACCAATGAATCACAAATGAACTCAACGTTCAAAATTAGTCAAAATTCAACAAATAATCCCAAGTGAACATTGGTGAAATATAATTCAATAGGTCGGTCAACACATAATGAATCTTCCTCTTATCTCCTTCACACGTGTGGAATAATATTCTTCATGTTTCAGATCGAAATGAGTGAGTGAGATGAATGCCAAATGAGGTTGTCAAATGCCAATATATGTGTGTATGTGTGTGCTAGGAGGAGGGTTTTGACCATAGGGTCAAACCCATTGAATGAGTGGGGATGACTTGTGTAAATGAGGTTGACTTGATCGACATATAAATTCATAATTTCTTCTCTGATTTGTCAATGAAAATATCGACTATAGTTACCAAATTTCAACAAACTTGAGGAAAGGTTTGCAATTCGACTGATTTGATCCCTCTCGACATTTGATAGGTATGGTGTTAACATGGAGCTGGGTTGATTGTTGAGAGGCACTCTCTAGCCCATTATGGAAGAGATGTTGTAATATCTTGTTATGTTATGTTATCTAAACATTTTGACTCAGTCAAATAAAAATAAAAATAATAAATGATACACACACACACACATATATATCTTAAACCAACCTAGGTCCATCTTAACTTCAGATCTATCAAGCACCAAGAGGGATCAAATCTCTCGAGGTGTAACCTTTCCTCAAGTTTCGTGCTAAAAAAAGGAGGTTTTCACCATGAGAGATTTGATCCCTCTGAGTGCTTGACAAATCGAGAGTTAATATGGAGTTGGGTTGGTTTAATTATTAAATAACTAATAATTTTTTTATTTTTATTTTATTTTATTTTTTAATTTTTTAATCTTTTAATTTATTTTTATTTTTTATGTAATTTGACCGCGTCAAAATATTTTAATTAATAATAATAATAATAATTCCCGTTTGTGGTAGCTCAATTAGCAATGACCGTGGAAATGAAGTCTCACCGAACCAGAAGTATTGGGTTCAAATCTTGTGTTATCCCCCCGATTAGGGTGAGAAGTTGGATATGATGAAGATGTAGTCCTACCAAGCTTACAATAATAATAATAATTATTATTATTATTATTATTACTTATTTTATTTGTTTATATAATTTGCCTAAGTCAAAATGTCTAGATAACATAATAGGACATTACAACGTCTCTTCCATATTAGGCTAGAGAACGTCTCTCGGTGTAATTATATTACCTTCCTAAATCCATCTTAACTCTTGATCTATCAAGCACCAAGAGGGATCAAATCTCTCAAGGTGCAAACCTCTTGTTTGAGTGCAAAACTTGAGGAAAGGCTTGCACCTTGAGATATTTGATCCCTCTTAACTGATCCAGATTCTCTCAGCTACCGAAATTAACCAAGATCTTTTAATTTTGTGGTGTTAGCATAATTGCATGTGAAAGAGTATGAAAAAACACATGTGCATACTTTAAAGAAGAGGAAAAATAAAGGCAACCATCAAATCAAAGAACACACACAAGTTGATAACGAAGTTCACCCAATGTGGGTTACGTCTCCGGGCTCGACGTCAAGAGTGGGGAGGTCGCTTCATTAATTGTTGCAAGATGATGATGAACACATGATGTGTTCTTTTTCAACACAACGGAGAAATCCCTTAACTAGAGTGGCATGTCTCTCCACGAGATGCTCTTCTATAATAACTCTTACTCATAAAAGTTCTCCTACAACATGACAAAATTATAAACTCTCACATGAAGTGGCATACAAGGATCCTCCAGCAAAAGTGGCAAACAAGGATCTCAACAGCAAATCATCATCTAAGCAATAATCAAAGAAGACATGGAATCAATGCATGTTATACCTCCACTAAGGGGGACAACCTGAAAATGCACACCTCTGCTGAAGATACAAACTGTATGACTAAATTTCTAGCAAAAAATCATGAAATATGACTGTAAACTTGACCCCTTCCTAACTCGGTCAAATTTACGCTCCCCGAGAATCTCAAAGATTCTCTTGTGCGGGCTGACTGAAAAATATGTTTCTCAGACGAAGAATCTAATGACACCATCGTGTTCCTTGACAAAAACTAAGAAAAATGAGTAAAGCCGGCCTAGTTCTGAAACTGCCATTTTTGGGCCTCTAGGGAACCTCACAGATTCCACAAAGATTCTTTTCTACAAGTTGACTGAAATTTTGTTGCTCAGATAAGGAAACCGATGACACCATCAAACTCCTGGTGAAATTCTGGTTAATTTTAGTATAAACTTGACACAATTCTGACATTTTTTAAATTTACCCCTCAAGGAATCTTAAAGATTCCTAAAAAAAATTCACATAGAATATTCCCTAACAAATGCTCTGACAATATTCCTAGAATATTCTTGAGATTCGTGTATTCATTGGCCTGCCTGCACCCTCATCTCTCATGTATTCTCCATCATTCTCCATGGTTCCCTTTGAACATTTGAATGACATTTGATAACAAAGTGTGAGGCTAAATAAAATGAAGTGTGTAATTGACCATAATGGTTAGCATAGGCATATTAAGTTATTTGTTACTCAGGAGGTTTTGGGTTCAAAACCCATGGAATTTCAATTTTTCTTTAATATGGTTTTAAAGCCCAATTTTGGTTTTAATATTGTTTTCAAACCAGATAATATAGAAGAAAGAAAGAAAGAAATTATTTTAACGTCCACGAGGCTAAAGATATCCTATGGGACAGATTGCTTCTTCATCTGCTTGATGTATTCGACCCTTTTTCTGTGAAGCTTCACAATAAATGCTCCCAGCTTCTCGACAAACGCATCGCTAAATAGATTATCCCAAGAGTTAGCTGCCATCATATCTACATAACTTTCCTTGTTGTCTTTGAAGGCCTCACATTCTAAAATGAAATGTTTTTTTGTTTCCACTTTTCGGGAAGAACAAAAAATGCATACCCTTTCCTCCCACACTTCCTTTGGCCTTTTCCAGTGCTTTGTTTCACAACAGAGTTGATGAGAATTAGTCCTTAATTGAGCAATAAGAATTTTGGCTCTCCAAGAGATATTGGCCTCTATATATGCTTTTGGTTGATGATTATGAGTGGGATTAAACACTTGAATATAGTAATTTTTATTTCTTCCTAGCTCCTTATCCCAAGTACGTTTGTGGAACTTTTCCATAACAAAAGCTTTTATCTCTTTGTTGTTTATGGGACACGCGTTCAAGCAAATACCCCATTTACTAAACCATTTGTTATTTTGCTACATCCAATTTTTTTTGCTCTTGCACAATCTATCATTAAAGACAACCTTAGGCCATCTACCATCTTCCATTTGCTCAATATTTTTTTAAATACCTTATGACTCGCACCATAGCAATTGCTTCAATAGGAGCAGACCCTGTTTCACTTAACAAGATATCATAAGGAACTGCACTTTTAATCTTAAATTTGTTTGTAATCAAACGCTTCTGAATTTTCTCAATTTTTCTCCATTGCATGTCAGAGGTACTGCTAGCCCATAGTTCACAACCATAGAGAATCACCGAAATCACTAGAAGCCCAAAAATAGTTTGAGTGGTCTTCCAGTCCCATAACTCTGCCTCTCTACACCTATTTTGAAAAGCATAAAATGATTTCCAACCCCCCCAAAGTTCTTTTCTTTCTACAACCATTCCAACTTAGATTTTTGTTGAAGTCAATCCCGAGGTATTTGTAATTGCAACTTGTTCCAAAATGTTGCCTTCAAAGTATAACTTATGATAGTTATGTTTTCTTTTTTTAGAGAAGACCACTACTTTCTTTTTGCTGGTATTGACTTGCATCCCCACACTTCTACAAAAATGCTCAAGGGATAGTAAGTGCTCTTGCAAACCAAGAGCCAATTTAGCAATCAGAATAAGGTCATTTGCATACAAGAGAAGCCTTATAACAAACTTGAACAAAGAGATACCATCACCCCCTTGCGAATTTAACCACTCCTCGAGCTTGTCGATATATAAACCAAAAAGGGTAGGAGACAGTGGGAAACCTTGCTTGACCCCGATATCGCTTCTAAAACTTTCAGAAATGCTTGTTGAAGTTCTAATTTTGACTTTCACATCTTCATACAACCTATGCATAGCTGCTCTCAAATGTTTAAGAACCCCAAGTGCCTCCATTCTCTGCCAAAGTTTATCCTTAGGAACCAAGTCAAACGCTTTTCTGAAATCAATAAAGCAACAAAAGAATTCTTCCTTTTTCTCCCAAACTTTTTCAATGACGTGCCTTAAAGTTATGCAATGATCAAGTGTGGAATGTTTAGGTCTAAAACCTACTTGCCCTTTAGCACGCTTATCTCTTTCTTCGGCCCACTTGCTAATTTTGTTTTCTATCATGCTTCCAAATAGCTTTGCAAACAAAGGGTTTATCATGATGGTACTATAATTGGAGTGATTATTGATGTCACCGCTCTTGAAAAGAGGTATTGCCAGACTAGTTGACCAATTTGTGGGTAGCCCTTGTTGTATGATTTTGTTGAAGATTTTTGTAATGTGAGGTGCAAGAATCTTTGAGCCCCACTTTAGATATTCTGCTTGGAGTTCAGCTAAGTCTTTTGCTTTTCCAACACCCAACTTCTTGATACCCATCTCTACCTCTTGTACCGTCAAGAGTTTAGTATCATTGTTGACCAAAGGGGGGAGGGACAACCTTGGGAACCTGCTCATAGAGTTGTCTTGCATAGTAAAACCATTTAGGAGCTGCAATATTATTTCCAATTTGTATGTTTTTCAGTTGGAGCTCCTTCCAAAATAATTTGGGATTATTCTTCCCAAGGAAGATTAGTTCTTCCCTCCTTGAAACCATGAAATCAACCTTTTTCTTGCTTAATAATTGCTTGTACGATTTGAGCTTTATGTTATCCTTGTTTGACTCTTTCCACATTATCCTTGCCTTTTTGCATTTCTCATCAAACCAAGTGTTGGGTAGGTAAATCCCCTCTGCGGACAGAGGCGATCCCACTAGCCTATAACAGAACTAGCCACAATCAAACCACGCTGCTACGCAAGTTCCTAGTAATGCCTCAAAGGTGAATCAAGAAGACCAACCTGGAGTCCAACGCTATGATTGAAGCAGAGTTGATATCCCCGCTCCCTCGCTCCAACAGATCATAAACGAACACCTGCACATGCAAAGGAAGAGACAGATACCAACATAAAAGCTACCAAGGCACAACTATATTTCAGTCAGAAAGGAAATAAATCAACACATCACCAGAATAGATAATGAGATTGAAACTATAATAGCAGTCGCTCATCAATTAATAATAAACAGGAAAAGTTACAACCATTGTTCTGACGTTGACCCTTCTCCTGGCTGGGCGAGTAACTATATGTGTCTTGCAATGCATCTCCTCTCCGGCAGCATAACCTCTCTAGCACTCACTAGCATTCCTCCAAGAACTCAAGAACTCAACATCTAGCACTCCATGACTAATGACTATCACTATTATCACTAGCTTGTCCAATGCATAATGACAAGCTTATATAGATGAAGAAGGGAGGAGGATACGATGAACTGGGACACCTATTGTGGATTAACATTATCCCCAAAAGCCATTAAAGATGGAGATAGGATAGAGCTCGACATAAAGCTGATTTTTTTATCCTCAGAAAAGCTCCATGTAATGAAGGAAACAACAGTCGGACATGCGTTAAGGCAAAAAGCATGACCAAACTTGGTTGGCGCGACTGCTGCTCTAAGACAGAGCGCCAATGGTCGCGCCCTCTTTTGAGGATCTCCATGATTGGCGCGAGTAAGATACTGTGGACTCGCGCCAATGGAAAAAGAGCACCTTTCAGGGATATTCTGTAGAAGGTGTCTTCAGGGAACATGAAGTACATACTCAGGGGAACATAATGCAAGTGTTTTTAGACTTTGTCACTTCTTATAACTCCCGGGATGAGTCCTCCAAGGTACGACAAGAGGAGTAACAGGGATGGTGACAAATTACTGGGTAACAGATGCCCCCTAAAGCATGAAGTCTGAGAGGTGGAGAGGGGTGAAATGCTTTACAAGAACACACAAGAACACATAAGAGCACATATAGTTACTGCCGCCGAGGATCTGTATTAAGAGACATGACTGATAGTTCAATTACATGATGTACGTGGTATGGTCGCAGCCATCCATAAGAGAGTACATAAATAATCTAGATCCATAGTATGGACGCAGCCATCCAATGAATGAGTCAAGTATCAAGAATCACGCCTGGATTACAACAGACACAATCCAGGGTCTTGCGCTCCATCTCGCCCCGAACAAGAGTACAAGTTCAAGCATGTGAATATATGAGCTGAAGTCGAACATGCATGAACATCGTCTGATTACCAGTCAATAGTGGAAACTGTTAACAGACGCGAGAGGTACCACCAATAATGATAATGGCCCTCAAGGTACTATAGGTACAATCTACGGCGTGTGAATCAATGATCCGAAGTCGAACACCCGTAGAATCATTCGATCGGAGGCCAATGATGAAAACCTCACGTTGAACACGAAGAACCTGCCATTGAGGCATGCAGGCTCCAAGGCACCGGAAGGGAGTCTCTAGATCAACTTCCTGGATAATGAATTGAAGTCGATAGGACGTGACCTTGATCGAAGGTGGGCCATAATGTTTCCCACATCATCGACACGAGACAGAGAGATAATGTTGTGAATCAAGATTGTGCGAACTATCAGAGGGAGGTTGTTTCTTTGCAAAGGTCAACTTCTCTTGAACATATCGGCGGCACATTAACGGAATTGGCAGTATTTGACATCAATGTATCAAAGGTCATGATGACGAGGCAATGAGTGGATGAGAGGTCAAACAAGGTACCCAAGTCCATGGAAGCAAGCGAAAGATATGAGATGAGATATCCCCACCCCGGACAAGAAAGCAAAAAAGTGCCATGTTCAAGAGCGACATACTGCCGTCACGGTAATAATTATGGTTCAAAAATTTTCTTTTCCCCCCGCCATTTCTGGCGAGTACCCCAGTTATTTTTAACAAGCTTGATGGGGATAGCATATGCTTGTGTTGTGACAAAATCCGATGTCATTAAGTTTTAACGAGTCTGACAAAGGAAGAACTCGGCGTCTTTTCATGTTTAGAGAGTTTGAAAAGACAGCAGAAAAGGAAACTCCAGGGATGCCCTTTTTCGTAAAGTTGTGTCTCTCGGGCCCGAAAAAGTATAAAATAATACCCGAAAGAACCGCCCGATCATTACGATCGAGGAGTACTTTTCATAATTAGTGATTTCGACCTGAAAAAGTAAAAAAGCAGTCAAAACCACGTCGTTTCGTAACCATTAACGAGTTTGAAACGACAAAAACCCGGTAATATTTTTATGTTTTAACGGTCGACAAAAAGAACTTAAAACGACCGCCCCTTATTAACATTTAACGAGTCAAGAGGAGCGACTCGGCAATCTTTTTCTCTTTAAATGGTCAGAAAAGAGATGAAAGCGGACCTCCATTTTTATTTTCTTTAACGAGTCAAAAAGGAAAAATACTCGGCAATCTTTTCATATTTTACGAGTCAGAAAAGAGCGTAAAGGCGACTCGTCCTGAAGGAACGAGTGGTATAAAGGATAGCAACTGGTTCCGGTAATGGTGGAACTTACTCGAAACATGTAAAGGTTAAGAGGCTGGCTAATAAAACCACTCATCGCTGCGGTTCCTCAGGAAAGGAGAAACAACCAAGTGAAAGCATATGATCGGCCAAAAAGATGGTGGCGATGGAATGAAACAACCAAGGCTCATCTAGCAGAATTTAGCGGATAAAAGGCAATCACGGGATGTAAATCAGGTATGGGTTCATTTTTACACAAGCTTGAACCATAGAGAACTTTGCTTGTTAAAATTTTTTTGTTGCATGCCCCCAGCATAATAATGCAAAATCGGGATACTGCCCCCCAAGCTTCATGGCATTCACGGAGTGGATGGAATGAAGGTTTAGTTGGAAAAACTCGATTTTGAAGGAGGATGCATGCCTCCGGGGGCCAGCCGCCGTCATCAGAATGACAGAGTGGAGGCTAGGGTATTTCCTGTGGAAATAAGACCATTTAGGAATGGTAGATGACTATATGTGAAGTGTGAACCGGGGAATGAAAGTTGGTCTACGACTTTGATTGTCCTTCCTTCATGCGGAAAACACATCACTCTGAAGAGTGAGGACACAATAGCACGTATGCGATAAATATAGTCTCGTCCAAGGAGTAAATTGTAATCTAACGGACCTTGTACTACCATGACACCCATTTGAATAGTCTTCCCTTCTAACGTAATAGGTACATTGGGAAGAATTCCTAAAGGTCGAGTGGTTTCTCGATGGAAACCTGTAAGGTTTCTCATCTCAGGCAGAAGCAGTGGGGAACCAAGTGCTTCCCAAGCTGTTGAAGAAAGGATACTCACAGGAGATCCCTCATCAATAATTGTACCGGCCATAACCATGTGATAGACTTGAACTATAATTCGAAATGGTATGGAGGCTGGTAACCGAAGATTGACTAGTTGATCCCAATTGAAGGAAACAACTAGGTTGCTTGGAGGTGGGACTGGATAGACAGCCGGATATGACTCTGATGGACTTTCTTCCTGGTGCGAAGGAATGAGAGGTATGCTCACTTGATCATCTATGTTAATAAATAGAATTTGGACAGTGGGATCTTCATTCTTTGCAGTGATAACATCATCTGAGGAGGTAACTTCTGAAGGCAAAACCGGGTCACTTGTAATCTGGACCGTTTGACTTTTGTCTGGTTTGGATTCAGATGTAAGATCGTTTAAGGCTGGAACTTCTGAAGGCAAAACCAGGTCACTTGTAATCTGGACCTTTTGACTTTTGTCTGGTTTGGATTCATATGTAAGATCATCTAAGGATGGAACTTCTGTAGGGAAAACCGGGTCACTTGTAATCTGGACCTTTTGAAAGGCTGGGTCAACTGTAATCTGGAACTGTGGACTTTCATTTGGTTTGGACTCATGTAGTTCATCTTTGATAATAGAGTGGTGCGTAGATGATGAATGTAAATCAACACTCGTTCCGACCAGGGACTGGTCTGGAACAGGCGGAGCACGGCTAGGTTCAGGAAGAAAAGGCTGGGCCAAAGAGGAATCATGCTTGATCACTTGGTTAGTGGAGAGATGATCTGCAGTTGCAAAAAGACGCTGATATCCAGCGGGTAGTTGGGGTAAGGGAGCCGACAGACTCGCCAAAAGACGGGAAGCTTCATCCATAAGCGGACAAAGGCGAAGGAGATGATTACCTTCACAAAGTCGACAAGGGAAACGAACCTTCCCTTTTCTCTTACCAACTGACAAGGTATCGTCGATTGGCGACGACAAGGAGTGAGTCGGGTCACGGGACCATATATCTAGGATCCTGGGAATACCAGGACAATCAGAAAGAAAATGGTCCTCCTTGCATAATCAACAAGGAGACTTAGCCTTCCGCGGAGGAGCAGAAGGTGGTTCCACTTCAGATATTTTCGTGGTAGATGCGACCTTTCCCTTAGGAGACTTCTTCTTGTTGGTCTTCTTCTTCTTTTTCTTAGCCACCTGGTTAGTGAAATCCACAGTTTCACCAGGCGAAATAGAAGATGAGGACGCAGCAATGGGCGAAGAAGGGAAGGGGTCCACCTTAGAATCAACATGGTGTTGTTCGGGTGGAGGAGGTGGTGGCGGAACAGGAGTCATCACACTTGAGACCACCGAGTTTGAAAACAACCATACGAGTAAACCAATGGTCAACCCGGGCAAAGACAATGTTGCGATATACTGAACACCGACATTTCCAACAGAAGGAAATGGACGAGGGTTCCCATCAGGAGGAACACCTTGGCCGGTGGGCGCCAGGAAGGCTGCCATTGAACGAGAAATAATCCTACTCAAGCTAACGCAAACAGAATCTAATTGGGTAGATGTTATCATGGCCAATAAATTTTAAGACACTGAACTTAACCTTTTCATTTTTTAAGAGTCGAGAAAAGGATAAAAGATAACTCTAGTCTCCTTCGAATATTTAATGAGCACGAAGTGACAAGACGCTCACAGGCACCTTTTCGTTTAGGGAGTCCGAAAAGGATCAAAAGTGACTGCTCTGGAATTCTAGGTAGAGGGTGTGCCAAACTTTTCGCAAAACCACAGAATACTTTTTAGGGTACTGTTGATGCCCCGAAATTCGTTGCAACAACATCGGGGAAACCACCCGGTCCGGACCTTAGTGCAGCTCCTTTTCCGTTTGGGATAGTGGCTCCGACTGGGGATAATGGGACCAGTTTCCCATTAATTATAAGTAGACGGGATGGATGAATGATTTACGATATAAGGTGGTAATAAGTGAATAGCTAAACTATAAGAGAAATATAATAACTATAATCTAATCCCGGGACTTATCGATTCATAGAGTGCAGCGTTTGATAATCTGTGCTTAATGGCAGGCATATAGATGACTCTAACACTAAAGCATAGATGTTTAAATCATTTAAGATTGCTCTGCATAATTAGTTATGCAGAGCGATAATAGCGAATTACTACACTTAGTCATTTATATTATTGCTACACGCATGAGTAAGAGAGATAACAAATCACAAAACATTCAATAGTGATATGAAATGAAGATTTGCTGTTATATTGCATACATGTATTCAACAATAGCAAAGATAATAACACAGCAATTCATATAATAGAAAAGAGGACAGATACAGATAATAGTACCATGTAAGCTGTTTGATCAATCCAGTATATTAATCACTATGTCGAGGTCCTTCCTTCAAACCAGAAAGCATTCCAAGCAAATGACAGTAGTGCACAATTGCATAAAACAGCCTTCTAAGGAAAATTAAGAACCATTGGTCGAGTTTCACAAAAGGATATAGACTGAAGCACAATAGTGCAAACTTCAGCCTTTAAGTCTTTTACAAAATTTTACGACCCTTTCCAAAACAATGAAAGGATCTATAAATACTATGCTAACCTAAATATCTAAATATCTAAAAACTGAAAAGCTACTAAATTGGCATTAACAAATATCATCTTGTTTCCTGGCGATCTGGCAGTCGGCGGCGATGCTTCATTCAAAGGTCTCTTTGCCTTTACTCCTTCGCTGACATATCGCCAGCATTGGCTCTACTTCTGGTGGAGTGTTGAGGCGTGAAGTTAGCTGGGCATTATATGTGGCATCCTGAATGTCGGAAATCAGATATCGGAGGGCATCTGTTAAACAGTTAAGAGCCGACCTTTGAGAATGTGGTTTAATCAGAAAGCGCCAGTATGCGTCGGCGGTTAAAGTATTTACTCCGGCGATTAACCGTCCTTGTTTCTCCAGATCAGGGTAATTTCTCTGCTCCAGCATGTTTGCTGTTGTTATGCTTCCAGGTGTGCACTGGGAAATCATGTTTGCCAGATACAATGTGTCGTTGACTAGATTGATCATGTTGCTGGCAATCATTTTACATCTGGAAGCCGCCCTTTCAGCTTTCATTACCTGAGTATTCCATTCCATGAAGAGTATGTCCTTGTATGTTGTATGGATTCGGGACAAATTTGCCGCTTTCCCTTCTGGAGTGTCTTGCCACTCAATATATTCCGATATGTCATCCTCGGCCTGATCTAGCTTATTCCTGGCCTTTTCTATTTGTTCACACACTACTGTAGATGTTTCACAAAATGACTCAGCGTCAACAAGTTGTCGGCACAAGAGTCTGATCTGAGATATTAATGCGTCGTTTATTCGAGTTGCCTCTGCTCTGAAATCATCAATACTCTGGGCGTCCTTGATACCTTTGAGCTGTGCTGATAGCTGAATTATTTGCTTGTCTTTAGATTTTATCATCAGCTCATTTGATGCTTTTAACTGGGATAATGCCTCTGATAATTCTTTTGCCTTCTGAACCTCACTTTGGTCTATCCTCTGTTTTTCGATTAGCAGTTGCTGGGTTAACAAATTGTTTTCTTGCTGTTGAGCCAGCAACTGTTCCTCTACCTGTGCTGCCTTATTTTTCGCCTCAATTACTTCTGCCTGCAATGCATATATTTCATGATCTTTAGTCTTCAACAGAAGACTTACCTCTGATGCTTTGTCAATAGTTGCTGCCGAATAAGCTCCCGCAAATTGCGACAGTTTAGTCAGATCTTCAGAGGGATCTAATTCTCCCTTCCAGACCACATTGCCCGTGACTGTTTGCTCAGGAGAAATAGAAGGTTGATCAAGCCTTCGTCTTTTCCTAGAGCGCCTAACAACGGCTCTATGCTTTGGGCTGTAGAAAATATCTAGGGGAGGAATTTCTTCCACCTGGAGATCAATTTGATCGGATGGGTCTTGAGTGATTACCTCAACATTCTGTAACATGGGTGGGCCGCTGGTTCCTTCTAGAACCTGAGAAGAAGTAGTATCGGGAGCATTACTTGTTTTAGAGGTGTCTGAGTCTTTGGAGGCTTCCTTACCACTGATAATGGAATCGAATTGGTTCCATTCCTTAATCAATTCAGGATCGGTAGAGATTTGCTCACTTTGTTCTGTGTGGGCTTTACTCTGTTCTTTCTCTTGTTCAATCCTCTGCTTCTGCTCCTCCAATTCCTTTTTCTGCCTATCTTCCAGTTCTTTCTTTGCTTTCTCTTCTTCTTCCCTCTTCCTCTGTTGCTCTAACTCTTTCTGTTTTCTTTGCTCTTGATCCTTTTGTTCCTTTTGCTGCCTTTCTATCTGCTCCCTTTTATGCTTCTCTGCCTGCAGCTTATTTTGCCTTTCCTCCTGTTGTTTATCATACTCTTTAATTGTAACAGGAGGTGGATGTATTTGCTGCTGACCAGGCTCGCTTGAGGAGGATGTTGGGGTTGTGGATAATAAATCTAGAGGCAAAGTTTGCAACCTTTGCTTTCTAAGTTTATTAAATTCAGTTAACTCCACATCTTCGTATCTCATTGCAGCAAGCTGTTTGATTTGGCTTATTGAATCGGCACTCACGAACAGGTCATCAAACTGATCTTCTTGATGGACAACCTTTGACAGTTTGGCCTGTTCCAAGGCAATGAAAGCAGTCTTTTTTGGATCATAGAGTCTGTTTGGAATAGAAGCCAGGGATATCATTTGGAGTTTTGCTGCTTCCTTTTCTGCATGCTTGTAATTCTGCAGCGTATAAACTCCAATTCTTAAAGGAAAAGAGGGCCATCCTCTCTTTTTCTCATCTTTGAGAGTTTGTGTGACACCCTCAGACATAATCTGGTAGGAGATTTCCCGGGCTAACAATTTATCTGGGATGTACAGAGGGAGAACGTGTGGCCTAGCCTTGCTTCCAAAAACTCTAATATAGGTAAAATGCTCTTCCCCGAACCAATGTGCTATGGCTGGTAGATCAAAAGAAGCTTCATAGGAAATTCTTGGGATGGGTCTGTCGAAAATAGAATAGTGGACGGGCACCATGAAACCATTGCAAATTTCATACAAATGGTCTTTGTAAGAGGGTTTCCATAATTTCCGATGGTACAAGTGAATGGGTGTTGGGTCATGGGTGGTCCATCTCCAACCAAGGACAGGAAACTCAGAATTAAAACACAGGGTATCCATAATGTAAGCAGAGTAATAAAAGGGTGGGATTTTCCTTTCGGTGACTCTGGTTTTGGCTCTAAACTCACGAACAGCTATGACCAATTTATCAGACAGAATAGTGGCCCAATCCATAATTGTACTATTGACGGCCGCTTCCATTAAGGGAACCATGTCAATATGGATATTAGCAGAGTCATGTAATCCCCACAATCTACACATCATAATCCCAGCATAGCAATAGGGAGAAGCCAAAGAAGCATTGGAGTACTTACCCGAACTTTCATGCTTGTGTTTGGCTGGATGCTGCCTCCAATCTCAGAGAGGTTCAGATGGTGATTCATTCTCTTTCGCGAACTTCTCCACAAAGGTTCTGTTATAGACTAGCTCAGGTTCAGGCAAATGATACATCCGCCTCAGGTCATCAGGCTTGAAGGATCCGAAAATCCTTCCATCCTTTGTATGAAAGGTTCTATCAGTGAGGGTAATTTCCTCAATTGCCCAGCGGACCACATCAGTGTAAGGTAGGACTTGTTCTCTGGCTGCTATTCTGTGCAAAAAGGAGTCAGCCAAGTCTTTGAGAGTTGCCTCGGACTTCCTTAGTTCATCCACACTAGCCTCAGTTACTGTTTTTTCTGGTTGCTCAGCCTCTAACAGATTATATGTACCCTGCCATGTAGTGCTAGGAAGACCAGTGCATGTAGTATCTGAGATTAGGCCTTTCTTCGAAACTATAGCAGCTTGACCTGCGACAGGTGTTGCAATAGGACCTGCAGCCTTCTTGAATTTCTTTCCCATCATGTTCAGGCTTCTCTCGACGGTTGAATTCTACACAAGTGCAAGAGAAATCGTAACAAGGAAATAACAATGACAATCCATAACGGGATAGATATATTACTTGAAGCGTGGCGAGGTTAATTCTAAAAGTGGCTGCGGATCTAATGATTTGAGAAGGCACCGCAGATGCAATGATGGTGATTTTACAGTCTGCAGCTCCATAAATGACCATTACTTAGTTATTAAACCGAATGACCCCTTAAAGCGTGCAACAGATTTTTTCAAAGGTCTAATCGTGAATGTTCGTTAAATCGAAGGGGCAAAGCTTTAAATACGCATGCATTACCTTATCCCTGCATTTAACGACATTTTGAAATCTGTGCTTTTGTCAAATCAGATTCAAATATAACTTTGAAGCTTTGAAATAATCACCTTTTAGTAATTCTGGTCATCATTAAGCGTCATCGCATCGCATTGGGGGTGTGAGTGATATTATCGTTTGGGAGAGATCTTGGCGAATGCCGATTGCGACATTGCATCATATTAGCGTGCGAACATAATCCCTAGATGTATATCAAATGATTTACCGACTACCGATAGCGATATCACATCGCATCGGGGAAAAGATCTGAACGTCTTATGAAAATGTATGGGATTCTGCCGACTACCGATAGCGATATCGCATCGGGTCGTGGCTTAAAGCGCTTTTCATAAGAGGCAGCGCCGATAGTTGATCACCGATATTACGTCGCATCGGGGAAAAGACATGTGCTTTTTCTGTGTGTGCATTGACTATCGCCGATGGCCGATAGCGATATCGCATCGGAAAGGACCAAGGTAACGAGCGATCTTGCGATTGCTTTTTCGGACTTAACCAAAAATTGCTTGTTATTTATTCAAAAAAAAGGCTTTTATTGACAAATTCATTTGATTATCAAACCTTTTTTGAACAAATTCATTAATGCCAATTAAAATTTTAAAAGGGACCCATTTCATATGTTAATTGTTTGTGATAAAAAATGTTATGAAATGGGGGGTTGTTGTAGGGCACAACAGGTACGGGTGGTCAATCTTCGTGAATGCTGTGTTCACTGCATTGCGAATCGTAGGGCGGCTGACACGGCTTCCTATGGATAAAGGCTTTATTCCTATAGGGGTCTCCCAATATATACGCGACGGTACGTGGGAGCACAGTCCGTATTGGCACCTATCGTTTCACCGTGGAGGAATCACCCAACCACTCGACGATATACTACCAGGTTTAAAGACGCCGGAACACGTCTCTAACTTAGACCTCTAGAGTATTTGCGTTATGTTCCAATGCGTTGTTATGTTCATTGAGTTCATTTTAAAGTTTATCTTTGATTATGTTTCAGTTTTTTGGTCCTACCGTATGTGATATCTCAAAAACTTCTTAAATGCAAACTATATGCCAAAATTATATCATTCGATTCGATGAATTCTACCTACAGGAGGGTTGAGATCTTTTCACAAACGAAATGATCACGCAACAAACAACAACGATCCTAATGCAGCTAATAACAAGAAACAAAAATTTTTCTTTTTCTTTTTAATAGCAACAAATAACAATAAATGCTAACTACTATGATGCAAAAGATTTTTTGTTTTTCTCTCCTTTAAGATGACATGATGCATTTAAACAAATTTTAAGAGATATGCACAATCCAAGTTCAGTCTATGAAATAGAACCAATTCTAAAACACCAAAATGAACCATGCAAGCAAGGAAAAACACAAAGACTTTCACTGAACCATGTAATCTAAGTTCGAATGAAGTCAAGTGAAATCCAAAGAGGCTAGAAGTGAAGCACTCAGAGTATAGAAGATCAAGCTTTAACAAATCACTGGATAGGTGCAGAACACAACCAACAAGCTGACTGGATAATCAAGAGACCGAAACTTCCCACAGAAGGCTAGACATGCAAAGTCACTAGATGTCCTAGGGCTGAGTCGAAAATCCATAGAAAAAAGCAAACAGCTGAAGGATGAAGGCTAAGACTAGTCAAGCAGAGGTTCAACACACTTCCAGAGGCTGTAAGAGATATAAAAAGAGACTGAAAGAGATTTCCACCCACACACAGGCAAGATTTACAGGGCTGGCGCGACTGTCAGCCTGCAACTTGCGCTACCACAGGATTGGCGCGAGTTGCCTTTGAGCAACATGCGCCAACTGGCGCGACTGTCAGAGAAATAACCGCGCCAATTAAGCTTGCCGGCTAGAAAAATAAACAATACGACCTCAGGTCGGGTTGACAGTGCTCAGATGGGTCAAACAGTAAAGAATAAACTCAAAACTGACTCAGGAAGCTCATTCACTCAAGCAAGCAGAAGAAAATTAACATGCAAGACAAAAATCAAATAGCTTCTCCCCAGCGGAGTCGCCAAATTGTTGGGTAGGTAAATCCCCTCTGCGGACAGAGGCAATCCCACTAGCCTATAACAGAACTAGCCACAATCAAACCACGCTGCTACGCAAGTTCCTAGTTATGCATCAAAGGTGAATCAAGAAGACCAACCTGGAGTCCAACGCTATGATTGAAGCAGAGTTGATATCCCTGCTCCCTCGCTCCAACAAATCATAAACGAACACCTGCACATGCAAAGGAAGAGACATATACCAACATAAAAGCTACCAAGGCACAACTATATTTCAGTCAGAAAGGAAATAAATCAACACATCACCATAATAGATAATGAGATTGGAACTATAATAGCAGTCGCTCATCAATTAATAATAAACAGGAAAAGTTACAACCATTGTTCTGACGTTGACCCTTCTCCTGGCTGGGCGAGTAACTATATGTGTCTTGCAATGCATCTCCTCTCCGGCAGCATAACCTCTCTAGCACTCACTAGCATTCCTCCAAGAACTCAAGAACTCAACATGTAGCACTCCATGATTAATGACTATCACTATTATCACTAGCTTGTCCAATGCATAATGACAAGCTTATATAGATGAAGAAGGGAGGAGGATACGATGAACCATGACACCTATTGTGGATTAACATTATCCCCAAAAGCCATTAAAGATGGAGATAGGATAGAGCTCGACATAAAGCTGATTTTTTTATCCTCGGAAAAGCTCCATGTAATGAAGGAAACAACAGTCGGACGTGCGTTAAGGCAAAAAGCATGACCAAACTTGGTTGGCGCGACTGCTGCTCTAAGACAGAGCGCCAATGGTCGCGCCCTCTTTTGAGGATCTCCATGATTGGCGCGAGTAAGATACTGTGGACTCGCGCCAATGGAAAAAGAGCACCTTTCAGGGATATTCTGTAGAAGGTGTCTTCAGGGACCATGAAGTACATACTCAGGGGAACATAATGCAAGTGTTTTTAGACTTTGTCACTTCTTATAACTCCCGGGATGAGTCCTCCAAGGTACGACAAGAGGAGTAACAAGGATGGTGACAAATTACTGGGTAACACCAAGCATTAACCGAAAAGCAATTTGTTTCAGACTTCTTAATTTTGTTCTTTTGCACTTTGCAAGTGCGCATTGAATTAAATTTTTTAATTCATGACTATGAAGGCTGTGAATTGTAATTTTCTCCTTCTCAAAGAGCCTCTTTAGCGTCATTTTGGAGGTATTACAATTTTCTAGCGTCAAAAGAATTTTTCCTTGTGGGAGATTTTGTTGGACATGCTGAATTTTTTACTCTAATTGTTTTTTCCAATCCAAGAGAAACATAAATAAATTGGCTTGTGATTTGATTTCAAATCCCACAACTAATCTCCAACCAAAACTTCTTCCATTTTCTCACACAAACCATGCAAGAAAATTACATAATCTACCACACTTGCTCCATTGTAAGTATTGCAAGTGAAATTATTGGACTTTGCCCATCTAGTCAAGCCATTACAAATGACTAAATCAAATGCCCCACATAGAGTAAGCAATTGTTCACCAAAGAGATTGCTGCCCTTGTCCTATGAAATTCTTTCCCACTGATGATTACTTTCTTCTGTAAGCCAAATAAGGTCACAATCATCTTTACAACAAAGAATGCTAGCTTGCTCACTTGCAGTCCTAGCACTGAAATCACCCACTATAAGGACTACACCTAGCTGCGAATATGTTGCAATATTCACTTTTAAAGTTGCAAATGGATCTTTGTGGTCAAGTCCTCTACCTTTGTAGATTTTTGGAACCTGTGAAGCAAAATAACATGCTGCAATTCTGATGTGGTTTCCATCTTCTGATATTTTAAACCACATGAATTGCTTATTTGAGTCTTCTTTTTCTAACTGAATAAGACGACCTTCTTTCTCCCTTACTAAAACCACGATACCCCTATGCCCTTTGCCATTCCCTGCTGCCTTGTTCCACACTGCCATCTTCCGGTGTCCTTCAAACAAAGGTGTCTTGCACCCTTCATGCTCATGTGTTTCTATGATGCAAATTATGTCTCTATTTTCCGCAATAGGCCCTAAACCAGGTCCTCGTCTCCATGGGTAACCTCTGTAGTTCCAACAAACTAATCTTAAGGAAACCTGGGTATGAGTTGATTGCTATTTACTTTGACATGCAAGACTCACATTTGAGTCTTTGTCCCTATTTTCCCTCACTGACCTTGCTTTTTGATTTCATGTTGAAGAGTTCGTTGCCTCTTCTTTATTACCATATTGTTGCTCTGTTCTGGAAGGAGGTCCAAATTTGCTATCACAACTTTGCCTTTATAAATCCATGCTCTCTTTCCTTCATCTCTTGCCGCCCTAACCTTTAAAATTTCCTCCCTTCTTTCCTCCTGTTGTTTTACAGTTAAATCTTCTTCTAGCAAAAAATGAGAACCCCTCAAGAGATGTTTCTTGCTTAGAATAATATATTTATCATGCAAGCTAGGCATAATGACTTTTATGGGCCTGGCTCTCTCCATGTTAAACTTATCCACCCTCCATGCTTGACATACTTGTCCTTGCCATAGCAACTTGTATTTCAAGAAGTCTCTTGCAAGGTCAAGAGTACATTCATTTTTCCCATAGTCTTTCACTCCTTTAATAATTATGTTTGCTGCCCTATTTTGTCTTTCTTTGCCTTCACTAGGTTGCATGTTCTCAACTTGAATATTTGTTTCTCCATCCTTATTAGCAGAATTGCTAATAACGTGAGCCCAAGTTTTGGAAACTTTGGTGGAATCTCCTTTCGTTTGTTCTCTTGCATTCTCTTCATGGTTGTTTATTTGGGCAATCATTTTCCCTTTATCTTGGGATGGTTCACATTCACCACCTCTGTACTTTCCACTACATATTTCTTTATGTTTTGCACATCCGCTTTCATGCGTTGCCATTCTGTCTTCCCTATCAGGAGAGCTTCCTGTAGCAATGCCACTTGTTCTTTTAAAATTTTATTGCTTTCTGCTAACACCTTGTTCTCAGTCGTTATTATATGAATTTTATGATCTCTTTGCTGCCCTTTAGCTTCTAAAACCTCTAACCTTTGTTTTGCATTTAACAATTCTTTCACATAAAAATCAAATGACCAGGTGAGAGGTGTGGATGTGGGACTATATAAGGCAGAATCATCAATGACTTTTCCTGTGGACTTCTTATTGCCACGTGCTTGTGGAGGAGACTTGTTTGAGTGCTTTTTGTGAAGGGCTCCATTACTTTTCTTTTGAGACTGTTTCTTCCTTGTTTTCTCCCATTTTAGACGGACTATTATTCGTTTTAAAATGCCCCGATATTGTTTGGCATTAACCCAAACCCACTTCGCAGCTTTGGTGGATGAGGCAATTTTCACTTGTCCTAAATCATTTGTCTCCACATGTTCTGAAATTTCTAGTTCCTTTATCATGTTTGAATGCATTTGTTGTTGCTTGCTCGTTGCTCGATACTTCTGCTGCATAAAAACTCCCTGCTCTCACACTGCTCACTGTTCATTGTTCACTGCTCGCCTCTCACTGCTACTCACACTGCTCTGCTCTGCTCATACTGCTGACCACACTGCTCACACTGCTCACCATGTTGCTCAATGGTTGGACAAAAACCTCCAGCCAATTCAAACCCAGCTGCTCCTCCAAATTCAGTCATGTGCTAAATCGACTGCCAAATCCTCCATAAATTATTCCTCTAATTATAATGTGAAAGTTGCAGCCTGCATTTTGCGAGAAGTTTCTAGAGGAGTCCAACTTTTCTGTCAATGGAGTCGTGATAAAGACGACAATATAACGGCTAACAGAGACCTGCATGTCATACTCTTTCATTCCCTTTGAGTTGATCCCTCACTTCCCTTGCCGAAGTATCTCACTTTTCTGATTTAAGGATTTTCCGCGCTCAGGCCGTTGTTCCTCTATATGGTGTTAGCCTACATAGTAACTGCAATGCTGCCAATAAAACCACGTAAAAGTTCGAAAGGACTCGCTAATTAAATTTATCGATGTGCATCCTTGTTACATAGTAATCTGTCACCATTGGTCACCGTCCCTGTTACCCCTTTCCTGCACTTTGGAGGATTCATTCCGGGACCTGTGAGAAGTGACATAACTTGAAAACACTTGCATTATGTTCCCCTAAGTATGAAATTCATATGCCTTGAAGACATCTCCTGCAGAATATCCTTAAAAAGTCCCCTTTTTCCATTAGCGCGGATCCCCAGTGTATCACCCGCGCCAATGGGGGAAATTCTCCAAAGAGGGCGTGCCGTTGGCGCTCTGTCTCAGAGTCTTACTTGCGCCAACCAAGTTTGGGAAAGCTTTTTAACAAACGC
Source organism: Pinus tabuliformis (assembly GCA_031772625.1). Taxonomy (NCBI): domain Eukaryota; kingdom Viridiplantae; phylum Streptophyta; class Pinopsida; order Pinales; family Pinaceae; genus Pinus; species Pinus tabuliformis. The sequence goes on along the minus strand of CM062818.1, from coordinate 627,139,188 downwards.
ACGCTCAAAAGTTTTTTCCTTTCGACCCATGAGGCTTTTCAAGGATAATGCCAATCTCATGGATGTCGAGATTCATCGTATCTCTATCCATAATAGCTTTTTGAGGATAATGCTTATCCCATGGATGTCTGGATTCATTGTATCTCTTCCTCCTCCTCCATCTATAAAAGCTTGTTCTGGTGCATTTGACAAGCTAGTTTTGAGCATAGGGAAAATGATATTGTTAGAAGTCTGAGAGATTGTTGTAAGAGTCTTCTTTGCATTCATATTCGAAGAGAGAGAGGATTGTTCCTGATCCCGACAAGCTTTGCAAGACATATGTAGCTGATCACCCAGCCAAAGGAGGATTTGACGTCAGAACTATGGTTGTATACTCCTTTGTTGATTATCAATAATAGATGACTATCATTATGGTTCCATTCTTGTTGTTCATTGTGATGATGTTTGAATTATATCTTTTCTGACCGATATATAATTGCATCTATTGGATTTTATGCTTGTATTCATGTCGTTCTTTGCATGTACAGGTGTCCATTCACGAAGATCGTGAGGATCGTGACCGGCCGGAGCAAAGGAACAGGAGTGTCAACTCTTCTACAACACTAGCGTTGGAATCCAAGTAGGTTCTCATAATCCACCTTTAATTTGCAATTAGGAACTTCCGTGATAACATTGTTTGATTGTTGCTAGACCCATTTTGGGCTAGTGGGATCGCCTTTGTTCGCAGAGGGGATTTACCTCTCCAACAATTTGGCGACTCCACTGGGGAAGCTATTTGTTGTTTGATTCGTAAACTTTGGATGGAGCCTAAAGTACAGCCAGGTAGCCTTCGAAACGCTATTGCTCTGCATTAGCGAAGTAGATCAACGCCACTTCAGTCAATCTCCGGTTTGGTTTACGAACCGAACAGCTTGGAGTTTGTCTTGCACTTTGGTTTTCTCTTGTTTGCTTGCTTAGATAAGCTTTCTGGGTTGAATTTTTAAGTTGTCTCTTGCTGCCTGGTCTGTCTGGATACTGTTGATCAAGCCCTGGACTGCTTGTTTTTATTTTTAAGCTAGCAAACTTTATTAGCGCGATTTTTTCCCTGATAGTCGCGCCAGTGGGCGCATGTTGCACAAAAGCAACTCGCACTAATCCCTTAATAGCGCGAGTTACAACCTGACAGTCGCGCCAGGCCTGTGAACTTTTCTAGTTTGCTTGTTTGGAAGCCTTCTGAGCTTGGATTTCTGTCTTTTCACATCTTTTTCAACTACTGGAGTGTGTTAGAGCTTTGTTTGACTGGTTTTTGACCTTCATCCTTCGGGTGTTTGCCTCTTTCCATCGATTTCATATTCCAGCCCTAGAGCATCTAGTGGCTTTGTACATCGAGCCTTCCGTGGGAGTTTTTGGTTCTTTGATTGTACAGTCGACTTCTTGGCTACTTTTTGCACTTGTCTAGTGGTTGTCAAAATTTTTTATTGTGTTCTTTGAGCAATCTACCTCTTTTTCGTTTGGATTTCGCTTGGCTTCGTTTGGGCTTAGATCACATAGCTCATTGAGGTTTTTTGTGATTTTTCTTGGTTTGAAAGATTGTCTTGGTGTTTCAAACTTGATTCTATTTTCATTGAGTGAAATTTGTCTTTTTACTCTTTGTTATTATCTCTCAAAATTTGTTTAAGTGCATTTTGCCATCGAAAAGAAAACAAACAATCTCTTTTGCATTGCATTGGTTAATGGAAATTAGAGTTCTTCATTGTTATTAGCGATTAGTCACTTAAAAAAAAAAGAAGAGAAATAAAAAGTTTCGTTTATTGCCATTAGCTGCATTAGAGTCATTGTTGATTGTTTGATGATCATTTTGTTTGATTGAAAGATCTCAACTCTTATGTAGTTAGCATTCATCGAATGGAATGATATATTTTGGCATATAGCTTGCATTTAGGAAATTGTGAGAGATTACATACGGTAGGACTAGGAAACTGAAACCTAATCAAAGATCAACTGTAAAATGAACTGAATGAATCTAAAAACGCATTCGAACTTAACGCATACATCTAGAGGTCTAGGCTAGAGACGTGTTCCGGCGTCGTTAAACCTAGTCACTGTTGTTTCACATTATGGTTGGGTGATTCCTCCTTTTGTGACTCAATAGTGGTCTGGCACGGATTTGTGCTCCCACGTACCGTCGAGTATATGTGGAGACCCCACTAGGTTATCATCCTTTATCCACAGGAAGCCGTGTCTGCCGCCTTACAAGCCATAATGCACTGAACACAACATTTGGGAAGATTGACTGCCGTATGGGAAGTCCTTGGTTTTCATATGATTGCCAAGGTGTATATGCAGTTTTATGGATTCTTTGGTAAACCTTTTGCCTAGTTCTCTAGAGTAGTCACTTTTGATCCTTTTCGGACTCCCTAAAAGAAAAGGTTCACCTGAGCATTTGTCACTTCGGGCTCACTAAACATTCGAAGGAGACTAGAGTCATCTTTTTGTCCTTTTCTCGACTCTTAAAACATGAAAAGGTCAAGTTCAGTTCCTTTGTCTTAAAATTTATTCGGCCGCGACTCACATTTACCCGGTTAGATCTTATTTGTGTTAATTTGAGTAGGGTCCTTTCTCATTAGCTTCCCTAGGATTTTGTGAAGTTTTCATGCTGGCGGAATTACCAATTTCATCTTCATCCTTTGTCGAGATACCGGTTGTGAGTGATATTCTTCCTGTTATTCCGAGTATACAACCGCTTAATTCTCGTGCTCCAGGCGACGAGACTTATGAATTTCATTGGAACCCCGTTTGGGAACCTTCTGAGGACGGTATCCCTTTTTGGGAATACACTTCCCCTCGTGTTTTGGCCCCACTATTTTCTTCCGATATGGAGGAAGTATCCCCTACTTCGACTGAAGAATCCGTTGCGACGAGCGGTGAAATTCCCACCGCAACGGAACCTATACTTGTTAGTAGCACCCCTACTACTGGGAGACTACCTCCAGGCTATAAAGCATTAAAAGATGTTATGTCTTCTAGAACTCCCTCCACGAGTTCTATTTGGTCACAACTCGCCATTCCCACCACGGAGCCTTTTACTCCACAAAGTCGCAGTACGTCTGTTACCTCAATCCCAACCATTCCAACGGTATGTGTAGCTTCTTCGACTCCCGTTTTTAGTCATCCTTTGGCCTCTATATTCAGAGTCTTTGATCCTACGTCAAACGTCCCAGAAGAGGGGCCATACGACTAGTATTTACCATATCTTGGTAGGCCTTTGTCGTCTCAATCGACTGTTGAGATTTCAGTCCCGTTGTCAATTGATTGGGGCCCCACCTATTATCATGGTGGCCAAGTATCGTCTGCGCAATCTCAAGGACCGCCTAATCAAGACCAACAGTCTCACACAGGGCAACCTGGGAGCCAACAAGGACAACCCTTCCAGGGACAACCTTTGGCCTCTGGTGGTCCGTCTTTCACCTCTTATGCTCAACCTTCTGGTAACTCAGGTCAATCTTCTGTTCAACAAGGCCAACCTGGTATCCAGCAAGGTTATCCTACTGGACAAATTGGTCAATCGTATGTTCACCCAAACCAACCTAATGTCCAGTATGGTCCAGCATCTGGACAAGCTGGTCAACCTACCGTCCAGTATAGTCAAGCACCTGGGCAAGTCGGCCAGCCTCAAATTCAATTAGGCCAACCAACTGCCCAGCCCACTCGGCCATCTGGTCCGTCAGGACAACCCTCAGTTGTGCAACAACACCTCCACCCCCAGCAAATGCAACCTTCTGGGCAGGTGGGCCAACCTCAATATCAACTAGGTCATCCTTCCGGCCAGATAGCCCAACCTACAGGACATCCTTCTGGCGCTGCTCAACCCGGTTTTTTGCCCCAGGCTGGACCCCAAGCCCCATCCGGTCTTCAAATGCAAGTTGGAATTCAATCCCAACCAGTTTATCAAACTCAGCCTGTTTCTCAAACTTAGTTTGGAGTCCAGCCAGCTTATGGTTACCAGCAACCCCAAGGGCAACCTTCGTTTGCCGCATATAAAAATGATCAACAACTGCAGGCAAATCCTTATCAGAATTATCCACAACCGTATGGTGCTCCTGCAGGACAGCTTGGTAATCCATGGAACGCTAGGGGGCAGAACCAAAATCCCTACGGACAAAACCCTATGGAGCCAAATCCGTCCGGACAAAGCCCATGGGGGCAACCGCCAGCTGGTTGGAACCCTGGAGCTCCATCCTACCCACAGCCCCAGATGTCCTTCAATCCTCAGTTACCTTTCTTAGCAACCTTAGAATTACCGGATGTGTCCAAACTGACCAATGATCCCATTCTCCATAATCCGTATTGGCCTCCGGTTCCGACGAAAATTCCCAGTGATTGTCCCAAATTTGACGGTAAAGCTAATGAAGATCCTCAAGTTCACGTCATGACCTATCACTTGTGGTGTTCATCCAATTCGTGGCTTGATGATTCGATTCGGCTTCGCCTTTTTCAAAGGACTCTCACTGGCTCTGCAGCTAAGTGGTATATTGAGCTCACTCGCGGATCCTTTCAGGATTTTAACTCGTTGGCTATGGAATTTCTTACTCATTTTCAATTGCCCATTCGATATGAAACGTGCACACACCTCCTGATATCCTTAAGACAGACAACGGCTACGCATATCTCTGATCATATCCATGAATGGAGACGGCATCGACGTATGATCAAGTTTTGGATTCCCGATCAACTTCTTACTGACTGGTTACGACTTCGTTCGTTCCTCCAATAGCACGAGACGTTGCCATGGGGGCGTGTGTCACTGAAGAGCAAGCTATCGCGTGCGCTCAGTACCTTGACTTGGTTTATTCTCAGTCTGGTACATTGTATGATTATTTGCCTGATGCCCCGAGACCAGGAACATCCAAAGCCCCGCCGACACCCACTGTTGACGGTATTATTGGTTCTGTTAACTCATCCTCGAAGAAAAATTCCGCGAACCCTGGGAAGCAAAAATCAAATGTTTTGAATGAACACACTTCTCAGGCTACACCCACTTCGAGTATTACTTCCGAGGTCAATGCCGTCCAGTCCACCACGACAGACAAAGCCTCGAAAGGAAAAGGGAAGAATAAGCCGTATCAACCTAAACAGAACTCCCCTAAACCTTCGCCCGAGGAAGGTGCCAAGCACAAACCCAAGTATCCTTGACTTATCTGTGATGAAGATCACTATACCAAAGACTGCCCTGGGCGGTCCGAAGTTAGTCATTTGTTGAAAGGCGCCCCTGGGACTCATGCGGTGCTCAAAGAACCCTTTCCCTTGCAACAAACTCAAATGGTGGCTGACCCCTCTCAACCTCCATCTACCTTTGGTTCTCAAGTATTTATGGCTGGAACGATACCTGTCCACATCAGTACTCGAACAAAAGAATATTCGTCATCTGCTGAGAAAGAGCCTGAGGTCCCCTCTAGTGCTCCTCCGTCCAATTCAGGCCCGGTCCACATCGAGAGACCTAGCACTGAGACACCTATTCGACCCCCTCCAAAAGGAGTACTCCAGAAATCTTCTTACAACCCAAATGCTCATGCTGCACAGCACTACAATATTGTTGAGGACTTAGCTCAGACCCCGTCGGCTATGTCCGCTTTAGAAGTTCTTCAGAACTGCCCTTCTCAGAGGAAGTCCTTGCTATCGGCTATCGGTGGCATAGACCCGACCGACTCGGATTTGATTACTTTTGACTTGGTACGCCATACACCGAGACTGCCTCACCAAATCGCATTCCTCATACAGGTTATTATTAATTCCAAAACAATTCATCGTACAGTCATTGATGAAGGTGCTTCAACTTGCATCATGTCTGTTGCCTGTTGGAAAGCTATTGGTTCTACGACGCTGAGCCAGTCTCCCACAACCTTGGAAGCTTTTGATGGAAGAGCATCCCGTCCCTATGTTATACTCCAACGTTTTCCCATCTCTTTGGAAGGGAAGACGGTCGAGATGGAAGTTGAAGTTGTTGATGCTAATCTTACCTACAACCTCCTTCTCGGACATAGCTGGACATACGCAATGCAAGCTGTAGCTTCATCTTTTTTTTGTATCATCTGTTTCCCTCATCAAGGGAAGATTGTTACCGTCGACCAACTTTCATTCTTCGCTTCCTCTTCCGAAGGCAACATTCCTTTTGTGGAGCATACCTCCAAATCATATGAGAGTCTGGGAGCTGGGCTTTTTAAAGATCCTGCCCTCATGGGTGTTTTTCCGCTCCCACCTCCTAACGTCGCTTCCGTCAATATGATTACTACTTGTTCTGATCCGTGGATCCTTCCTCCAACTGATCAAGTAAATTCTTGGGGCAATGAGATGCCGTTGAGTCCTGCCGAGCTCAACTACGTGGAAATCATTGCTGCATCGGCTCCCTTTTCTGAACCTGCCCCTTCGAGCAAGGTTCCCGGCTCGTTCGCTCCATCCTCATGGCCCTGAGATGTGACTTCTTCGGACCCTTTAAAAGAAATATTCCCTTCTGACGAAGCCATTATTGAGACTATGTCTCCTGAGGAATCTCCTTGGCATGATTCTCACCATCGTTCCTCGTTTCTCCTTGCCCATCAGGATATGCTTACTTGTCTCGAGCGGTTTGCTCCTTGTCTCCCATTTCAAACCCTTCAAACACCTATCCAAGTTTATCAAGTGTCCTCTGAAGGAAATATGGCGAGCATCACGCAAACCCAGTCTATTGACATCTCTGCAAAACCAGGGATTGTTGAACATCTTCACATTGGAGTCACTTGTACTTCGGAGGAGATTCGACTCTATACCAATATTTTTCGCGAATTTCGTGACGTCTTTGCATGGTCCTACGAAGAAATGCCTGGCATTGATCCTAGCATAGTGGTGCATGAGATACTCACGTACCCGGGTGCTAAGCCTGTTCGTCAACGTTTACGCCCTGTACACCCCCGCAAGGTTGCAGCTATTAAGGCAAAAGTGGAAAAGCTTCTTAAAGCTAGTTTTATTTACCCTATCCCACTCACAGATTGGGTCTCCAACATCGTGCCTGTGAATAAAAAACAGGGTACCATCCGTGTTTGTGTTGATTATCGTGATATTAATCGGGCCTGTCCTAAAGATAATTTCCCCACACCATTCATTGATCAGATTATTGACGAGTGTGCCGGAAGCGAAATGTACTCTTTTATGGACAGTTTTTCTGGGTATAACCAGATCAATATTGCTCCCGCTGATCAACACAAGACCGCTTTTATCTGTCCATGGGGCACTTTTGCCTATAAGAAGCTCCCTTTCGGTCTCAAAAATGTCGGTGCTACCTTCCAACGTGCAATGTCTTACGCTTTTCATGACATTCGCCACATTGTACAGCCATACATGGATGATCTACCAGCTTATTCAGCCAAACGTCAGGACCACCCTACTCACCTTCGCAATATCTTTCTTCGCTGCCGACACTACCGTATCAGACTCAATCCTCACAAATGTGTCTTCTACGTTGAATCTAGCCGACTTCTCGGGTTCATCGTCTCCCGAGAGGGCATCCGTTTGGATCCCATTAAAGTCGAGGCTATTGTGAATCTTCCTCCCCCTGCTTCTTTACAGCAATTGCAAAGCTTGCAGGGTAAAGCAAACTTTCTGAGACAGTTCGTTCCAAACTATGCCGAGGTGGCTAAAGGTTTTACACGGTTGCTAAAGTGAGATGTCCCTTTCCATTGGGATACCGTCGCTCAGGAATCTTTTGAGCGTCTGAAGGGTCTCCTTGTTTCCGCTCCGTTGCTACGTCCTCCGAACTATCATCGCGACTACACTCTGTATTTGGCCGCCGCCGACACCACTATCGGCATGGTTCTCGTTCAAACTGACGACGATGACACTGAGCATGTTGTATATTATCTCAGCCGCAACCTTTTAGACACGGAAACTCGATATGCTTATGTCGAGAAGTTGGCTTTGGCCGTCGTTTGTGCTGTCCAATGCTTCCGTCACTACATTCTGCTGCGCACTACCACCGTGATTTCTGATTGCAACCCCATGACGTACATTTTGTCACGCCAGTTGTTGGGGGGAAAGTACTCAAAGTGGATTGTCATCCTCCAAGAGTTCGACTTGGAATTTACCACTGCCAAGTCCAAGAAATCCCTTGTATTCGCTGAATTACTTTGCTCTTTGCCATCTTCTTCCCGCCCTCTCACTCAAAGGATCATATTCCGGATGAGACTTTGTTTCTCATTAGCACCCTCGATCCCTGGTATGGGGATATCATCATATATCTACAAACGTCCTCCTTTCGCCCCGCCGTGTCCAAAGATGCTCGGCGAAGGATTCGTCATCAGTCTCAACCATACCGTATCATTGGGGATACACTATACCACCTCAGCGCCAACTCTGTTCTCCGCCGATGTCTAACTCTCGAGGAAGCTGAGCGTGTTTTGAATGACTGCCACTCTGGCGCCTATGGTGGTCACATGTCCGGATATGCCACTGCCCAAAAAATCCTCCGTCTTGGCTACTTTTTGGCCCTCTATCTTTAAGGATTGCATTCTTGCCGTCCGCTCTTGTCATGAGTTCCAGATATACCAGCGGAAGATGCGAGCGCCTCCCGCTCCATTGCACCCTTTTGTCACCGTCGGCCCTTTTGCAAAATGGGGCATTGATTATATGACCTGTAACCCTCGCTCGGCCGGGGGGCATGGGTTTATTATCGTTGACGTCGATTACTTCGCTAAATGGGCCGAGGCGATGCCCACATTAACTGAAGACGGTCACACAACGACGCAATTCTTATTCAACCATGTTATCTCGTGATTCAGCGTCCCTCAAGCCATCGTCACTGATCACGGGAAGCATTTCCGTAATCATATGATGACGGAACTAACAACCCAGCTGGGCTTACGGCACGATAGTTCGACTCCATACTACCCTCAAGCCAATGGCCAAGTTGAAGCTATCAACAAGATTTTGGTTACAATGCTTCAGCATACCGTTGGCATGCATAAGTCTAACTGGCATTTGATGTTGTTCCCTGCCTTGTGGGCCTACCGAACCTCCGTGAAGGATGCCACCGGTTTCACTCCATTTCAACTAGTTTATGGACTGGAGGCTACCCTTCCAATCGAGTGCGAAATCCCTTCATTAAAATTGGCCGTCGAGCTACTTCCCAACACTACTCCGTTAGAAGAACGCCTTCTTTACCTAGAACGGCTAGATGAGACCCGTCGCCTAGCCTCTTTGGCCATTGAAGCACAAAAGAAGCGAGTCAAGACTCACTTCGATCAGACTGTCCATCCACGTTCTTTTGTTGAGGGAGATTTAGTCCTGCTATACGATCAGGCAAACGATAAGCTAGGAGCAGGAAAACTCGAGCCTATGTGGCTAGGTCCTTACATTGTCAAGAAAGTTTTGCAAAAAGGGGCCTACGAGCTAATTGACTATGAAGGGAACCCTCTCAAGAAGCCCCGAAACGGGCTGTACTTGAAAAAGTACTATGCGTGATGCTTGTACACTTTATTTTGTACATACATGTACTTTAGCAAGTGTGTTGTGTGTGTGTGTTTAGTTCTGAAGGGGTGACTACCGCTTATTATGTCTTTCGCTTCTTGTGCAGATGTCTGATGCACCTTATGTTGGTTTCGCTGATGGTGCTTGCCGCAGTACTAGCAACTTGTCCTCTGCGGCGTGGGTGATCTATGATCCTCATGGTGAGTTGATAGATCTTCAAGGTGTGTGTTTGGGCTGTACCACTAACAATGTCGCTGAATATTGTGCTGTAATTGAACTACTTGCTGAAGCAATCAATCTCGGCATTCGTGCATTGGTAGTGAACCTAGACTCTCAACTTGTCGTCCACCAGCTCAATGGGCAATATTCCGTCAGAGACCATCGCATTTTAAGGTTTTATTTACGTGTGAGATTGTTAGAAATGAACTTTGATTTCATCACATATCAGCATATTCCAAGACAATTGAACACATTAACTGATGCATTGGCTAACCATGTATTAGATAGACATTTGCGTAATAGATAAAACATCATGCAAGAAAGCATATAAAGCACAATAATAAAACCAGAGAAATAGGCATATGTGTATATATATATGTGTGTGTGTGTGTGTGTCGCAATGTTTGCACCACGTGCATCATATAGTCCAAAAAATAATACATGTTCCTCTCAAATACATCCGGAGACGACATGTCTCTCAAAAAATATGCAGGAAAAGGAAACCTAGGAGTCTAGTCCCGGTGGTGCTCATGATAGCACAACACCGTGCGCACCAAGCGTCTCAACAGACGATGGACACGGTTAGGCACTCCCACTGTGTGCCTCTGGTATGCTAATGGCATATCTCCTAGTCTAGCATAATCAGGAATCCCTCGGGCGAGTCCCTCGAGATTCTGAATCAGTTCATCCCCCTCGGCACCCTCTTCCTGAGGGTCGGCTGCGGGCTGGTTCCTTCGAGCGATGGGAGACATACCAGCTAGTCGCTCTAGGCCAACATCTGCATGTATATACAATTGTTGTTAGGAAAAACATGTATTAACAAAAAAAAACATATATAACATCAAAAACAAAAAGAGATCTTACCCAGCTCTTCGTCCCACTCTTCTCCCTCGGGCAATGGGAGATCTGGGTCTCCGGTGAAGTCGGTCCCTGCATAGGGCCAATCCTCCACCAAAATCAGCTGACGGCGGAGCCATATGAAGAAATCGGGCCTCCAGGACATCTGCTGGCCCCCTCCTCCCCTGGGCATCAGTGCTGCCCAGCGAGCCATCCTAGGCTCTCGTGGCAAAGGATCAGCCACTATAGCTCACTGCCCCTGAAAATTTGGTAATCGTTCAAAGAAGAACGATACCACGATCGAGTCGTACCCAAATTGCTTTACCTTTCCTCGCTTGCACTTTGTAAGCTGCCTCTTGATGTTAGTAGTCACTGCGGTGGCCCAGTCAAAGATGGTAGGATTTAGGCATTCTGTGGCCAACAGAAGATGGTTCTTGCTTGCCTCATGGGGCGCCTACACTCCTGTAGCTCGAGTAATGGTGAATAGTATCACCCTGAGAATCAAGTCCGGAACGGTGGGAATATCCACCTTTGCACTGTTCTTTCCAAATTGCGCCCTTGGGCACACTCGGTCTCGAACTTCAGTCATCTTCTCCCTAGAAGGTCTACTCCCGGTCAAAATAGGCCTCACCCTTATCCATGATAACCCCGTGATGAAATAGACATCGGACACATCGATCCCCAGCACTTGGTCCCGTAAACGGAACACTTGGTCATCAACATCCCACAGATCAATTATGAATTGTAGTAACTCGGGCTGAGCGCGCATCTAAGGCGTAAGAAAGAATTTCTTAAGCCCACAGTCCCTTAGGGCATTCATGCACCCTTCATCCTCAAGGGCCAAAGCATCCTCGACATCATGTTCTCGTTCCTTCCATTCTACTACCATTTTGCCTGCTTCTCTGCATCCACAAGCACGCATAAACCACAATTAGATCACTGGTAAACTTGTAATCTAGTTAAATTCAAAATGCAATGGGAAATTTTAAGTGGAAAATTGAGTTGCGCAGTTGGCGCAACTGTTTCTAAAACAGTCGCGCCAATGAACGTGACCCTTTTAGAAAAAATCGCCCCATTAGCGCGGGTCCGTGCTGGATACCCGCGCTAATGGGCGAAGCCCTAAATTTTTTAATACCCTCTTGCAGAGGACAATCAGGAAGCAAAATGCATAAAAAATGTATGGAAATGGAGCTAAGGGAAGCGCCTCTTACCTGGAACCGACGAAATCCCGAATGGTTGCACGGATTGGCTGTAATCACCATCTGAAGTTCACTCCCCAAACAGACCACTGCTACTATTCAGAGAGGTAAAAAGTAAAAGTGATTATATTTTTACCATTTTCACCATATTTATAACTTTTTGACTTATACTTAGGTTTAAAAAGTTACCTTTTGAATATTTTAATATATTTTTGGTCGAAAATGGATTTTACGCTTGCTTTTTGTGCAGTGACAGGTCTTTTACGCAACTTCGATGGTGAAACGAGTTGTATTTTATACTTTTTTCGGACTCGGTAAATACACGAAAAAGTCACTATGGAGTCATCTTTCAGCTCTTTTCTGACTCGCTAAACATGAAAAGATCGTCGAGTTATCCCTCTTGACTCGTTAAATGTAAATAAGAGGCGGTCGTCTTTAAACTCTTTTCCGACCGCGTAAAAAATGAAAAGATCATTGGACCCTTGTCGTTTCAGGTTCGTTAACGGTTACGAAGCGACGTGGTTTCGATCGCTTTTTTACTTTTTCAGGTTGAAATCACTACTCATGAAAAGTACTCCTCGATCATAATGGTCGAGCGGTTCTTTTGAGCATTGTTTTATACTTTTTCGGGCTCAAGAGAGACAACTTTACGAAAAAGGACACCCTTGGAGTTTTCTTTTCTGTTGTCTTTTCAAACTCTCTAAACATGAAAAGGCGCCGAGTTCTTCCTTTGTCAGACTCGTTAAAACTTGATGACATTAGAGTCCGTCGAGATGACGTTACAAGCATATGCTATCCCCGTCAAGATTGTTAATAAAAATAAATGGGGTACTCGCCAGAAATGGTGGGGGAAAATGGAACCATAATTATTGTCGTGTCAGCAATATGTCGCTCTTGAACATGGCACTTGTCTGCTTTCGTGTCTGGGTGGGGACATCTCATCTCGTTTTTCACTTGCCTCCGTGGATTTGGGTAATCCTGTTTTACCTCTCATCTACTCATTGCCTCGTCACCATGACATTTGATCCATTGATGTCAAATACTGCCAATTCCACTGTCGTGCCGCCGATATGTTCAAGAGAAGTTGACCTCTGCAGAATAACAACCTCCTTCTGATAGCTCACATAATTCTGATCCACCACAACATTCTTTCTCTGTCTCATGTCGATGATGTGGGAAACACTATGGCCCACCTTCGATCAAGGTCACTTCTTGTCGACTTCAGCTCATTATCCAGGAAGTTGATCTACAGACTCCCTTCCGGTGCCTTGGAGCCTGCATGCCTCAATGGCAGGTTGTTCGTGTTCGACGTGAGGTTTTCATCATTGGCCTTCGATCGAATGATTCTATGGGTGTTCGACGCCAGCTCACTGATTCACACGCCGTAGATTGTACCTATAGTACCTTGAGGGCCATTGTCATTATTGGTGGTACCTCTCGCATCTGTTAACAGTTTTCATTATTGACTGGTAATCAGACGATGTTCATGCATGTTCGACTTCAACTCATATATTCACATGCTTGAACTTGTACTTTTGTTCGGGTCGAGATGGAGCGCAAGACCCTGGATTTTGTCTGTTGGAATCCAGGCTGCGATTTTGTGGATTATTATTACATGACTCATTCACTGGATGGCTGCGACCATGCCTAAGTCTATTCATCGATCCTCACCGGATGGTTGCGCCCATACCATGGATCTAGATTATTATGTACTCTGTTATGGATGGCTGCGCCCATACCACATATATCATGTACTTGAGCTATCAGTTGTATCTCTTTATGCAGATTCTCCGACGGCAGCTGCATGTGTTCTTGTAAGGCATTTCACCCCTCTCTCTCTCTCTCGGGCCTCATGCTTTAGGGGGCATTTGTTACACAGTAATTTGTCAACATTGGTCACTGTCCCTGTTACCCCTTTCCCGCACTTTGGAGGACTCATTCCGGAACCTGTGAGAAGTGACATAACTTGAAAACACTTGCATTATGTTCCCCTAAGTATGGACTTCATATGCCTTGAAGACATCTCCTGCAGAATATCCTTAAAAAGTCCCCTTTTTCCATTAGCGCGGATCCCCAGTGTATCACCCACGCCAATGGGGGAAATTCTCCAAAGAGGGCGCGCCCGTTGGCGCTCTGTCTCAGAGTCTTACCCACGCCAACCAAGTTTGGGAAAGCTTTTTAACAAACGCACGCCCGAAAGTTTTTTCCTTTCGACTCATGAGGCTTTTCAAGGATAATGCCAATCTCATGGATGTCGAGATTCATCGTATCTCTATCCATAATAGCTTTTCGAGGATAATGCTTATCCCATGGATGTCTGGATTCATTGTATCTCTTCCTCCTCCTCCATCTATAAAAGCTTGTTCTGGTGCATTTGACAAGCTTGTTTTGAGCATAGGGAGAATGATACTGTCAGAAGTTTGAGAGATTGTTGTAAGAGTCTTCTTTGCATTCATATTCGAAGAGAGAGAGGATTGTTCCTGATCCCGACAAGCTTTGCAAGACATATGTAGCTGATCACCCAGCCAAAGGAGGATTTGACGTCAGAACTATGGTTATATACTCCTTTGTTGATTATCAATAATAGATGACTATCATTATGGTTCCATTCTTGTTGTTCATTGTGATGATGTTTGAATTATATCTTTTCTGACCGATATATAATTGCATCTATTGGATTTTATGCTTGTATTCATGTCGTTCTTTGCATGTGCAGGTGTCCATTCACGGAGATCGTGAGGATCGTGACCAGCCGGAGCAAAGGAACGGGAGTGTCAACTCTTTTACAACACTAGCGTTGGAATCCAAGTAGGTTCTCATAATCCACCTTTAATTTGCAATTAGGAACTTGCGTGATAGCATTGTTTGATTGTTGCTAGACCCATTTTGGGCTAGTGGGATCGCCTCTATCCGCAGAGGGGATTTACCTCTCCAACAATCCTTTCTCTCTGCAAAATCGAACCCTGTGGTTTTTTAGTTCAAAGGCAGAAAACCAATATCCCATCATGGATGCATATTCGTGAACAAGAGTTCGTTTCGCGTTATTATTATGCTTCCGTCCACTAACCAAGCTTTATAAAAATTTGTGACAGATACTGTCCTGTGACTATCGTCTAGTAGTATCAAACATTTTGAGAACATTCACTCTTAATTCACCACTTCCGGTGCCATGAAATACATCGCGTCGACCGAAATCTATACTAGACATGTTAATCTGGCCTCAACTCCCGTCGATACAGCTAGAACTCTGAAAAAATCTACGACATGTTCCTGATTATTCCGAAAGAATTGAAATGGGTATTTCTGGACGTTGCCTGCGATGTGCCTTGGCCCTAGAAATTATTGGGTTCTACGCACTCACCTGGACAACTATGTCCATATTGTAACGACTCCTAAAACCATGAGAATAAGACTGAAACCATGAGAATAAGACAAAAATGGAGATTGCACCATGCCCAGGCCACTTGGGCCTAATTTGAGGTTCCATATGGAACCATGTGATTGGGCCATGTGGCGAGCTCTCCTTGGTTGACGTCATATGCCACTTTTGCCACTTACTTGCCATGTGTCGACTCGTGGTGCTGTGACATCATTTGCTTGTGGGTCCATCTGGTTAGCTGACTGTGATGCCACACTAGCTTTGTGGGTCCCACTACTACCATTGACTTTGATGCCACGTGTCTTATGTATGGTTTGTCACGTGGCAGAATGTTGACTTTGACTTTGACTTTTCCTTAATTTGATTGAAACTTTGACTGAGCATAACTTTCGCATACGAACTTGGATTGAGGTGTCGTTTGCACCGTTGGAATCAGGAAGATGAGCTCTACACTTACGTTTTGGTTTTGATGAAATCCAAAGACTTTTATCTTTAAGCCTTTCTAGAGCCCCCTGGATCGTTAACCAACCTAGATCCATCTTAACTCTAAATCTATTAAGCATCGAGCGGGGTCAAATCCCTCAAGGTGTAAACTTCTTTTTTGAGTGTGAACTTGAGGAAATGTTTGCATATAGAGAGATTTGATCCTTTATTCTAGAATATTGTTTGTTTTCATTAAGGTGTCTGATGTTTCAGGTGAACACTTCACCCATCTTCAGGGACAAAAAGCTAAGAATGTTGATAAGAAGAGAGTAAGACCAGGATTAAATAGAGGAAGGATATGACCATTAGGAAATAAGAGAAGAATGAGAATGTTAAACATGTACTAATTAATAATCGGAATAAAATAATAAAATAAGATAAAATATGTTTCCCTAATGTTCTTATCTTTCCTCTATTTAATCATGGTCTTACACTCTTCGTATCAACATTCCTAGCTTTTTGTCCTTTTAGATGGGTGAAGTGTTCGCGCGAAACATCAAACACCTTAATGAAAACACATAGTATTCGAGAAAAATCTCTCAACATCAAAATGTTAACTATGAAAATCTTTACGTGAAGATTTGATCCCTCTCAACGCTTGATAGATCCAGAGTTAAGATGAATCACCTGTTCACCTCACAGTTCTCTCTAGAAATCGATTCTACACCGATATATATGTTTCATTTATTTTTATTTGACCGAGTCAAAATGTTTACATACCTCTTCTATATTGCACTGCAGAGCACCCTTTTTTTTTTACAACTTTGTCAAAATGTTCATACTCATTACAACATCTCTTCCATACTAGACTAGAAAGTGCATTTTAGCTCAATAATTAATATTAATTAAAAATATAATCATTAATTTAAATATATATATATATATATATATTAATTTTTATGTAATTTGACCAATTCAAAATGTTTTAATTAATAATTATAGTGATTTATTTTATTTTTATGTAATTTGACCGAGTCAAAATGTTACATAACATAACCTTACAACAACTCTTCCATACTGGGTTGGAGAGCGCCTCTCGGTGCAACTAGCTTAGATCCATCTTAACTCTGGATATATTAAGTGCCAAGAGGGATCAAATCTCTCAAGATGCAAACCTATTTTTTCAGTGCAAGACTTAAGGAAAGATTTGCATCTCGAAAGATTTGATCCCTCTCGCCCCTTGATAGATCCAGAGTTAATATGGATCTAGGTTGGTTTAATTATTAATAATTATAACAATAATAATTATTATTATCATTATTAAATTTTATGTAATTTTAGAGAGTCAAAATATTTGCATAACATGACATAACACAAAATAACCTGATCTTACCACATCTCTTCCACACAAGGTTGGAGAGCGCCCCTCGACGTAATAAAATTTATTAATCATGATTTTTTCTTTCTTTTATAATTTGATTCTATTAACATTATTAATGATTTGAAACACTTTCTTAGAGTTTAATATTCCGTGAGATGAGAAAATTTGACATGATACTTTCAGATCCATCACATTGCGTTTCTTTACTCAAAAATGCAATGTGATGGATCTGAAAGTCTCACATCAAAATTCAAACACTTAATCACCATCTAAAAATAATTAACAAAATTATTAGAAAATATTATAATTCAAACCCACAACTTGTTTCATAACACTGGTGTATTCTTAATAACTCTTTAAACATTAGGGATGGTAGGTGTCAAGGGGAGGGGGGTGGTCTATAGCCTAGATAAAAAAAGGAAAAAAGTATGGCGGAGTCTAGACACATTGATACATAGATCAAAACTAGGCTAAAAAATGAAATTGTTCAGAATCTATCGAAACTGGAGTCAAGTCGTAGTGTTCTTCGTCTTGATTCCAACGATGCTTGAATTGCCTCAATTCGACATTGTATGACAAAGTTATAATGTTCTAATAGTTTTTTACCAACGACAAATTTTTTTGTAGGTGGGATAACTGGGTTGTTGACTGCACATTTCGTGTTGCTGACATCAACATGCCATTGGGTGTACGAAAGGCCAATCAATTTCGTACAAGATGTGGTCACATTGTTTGATTGGTTTGTGGTGTTTTTGGTGGTCCAATAGAACGCTACCACATGGCCCAACTAGACGTTGTCACATGGTCACTCATCATTGGTAAAAAAATTTGTGTTGTGCCCAAGGGCCTTGATAGGGTTCGACCAATGGACCTTCCGAACACAAGCTCCATGCTCTATTGTCTCACCATGGGATTAGTTCTTAACCATTATGGGTCTCGACATATATTTAAGTTGTATGTATTTCTGCATTGGAGGAGAGAGGTCGAGAGTTATCCTTGGCCACCGGTAACGCCATGACTCACACGACCCTGACAAAAGGCATAGCGGAGGGGGCAGGGACTAACCCCAACCCTAGGTCACAAAGCGGGCACATAACCATAGAGCTATGGCAGAGTAGCGAAGTCGGAGTAGGGGCGGGAACCATCCGCAGCCCCGGGGAACGTTGTTGTCCATATTCCCACCACGGAGGCGCAAGCAGAGAGGTCGGTTCGTTGGGCCCTGGACCTTGGTTATTGGAACCACCCACAACCGTTGTCGAAGATTTGGGTGTTAGCCCGGCGGGGTTGGGTATTTGGCTCGACACCCGACCACATCACCATCCATGTGACCCTATTCTGATGGTGCATAGGGCTTAGCTTGGAGGGTGCGAGCAGTTGGCCTCGACGCTCAGCCACATCATCCCTCCATGTGATCTAACCCCGACAAGAGAGGTGCCAACATTGATGGGGGCAGACCATTGGCCCAACCCCCGATCGTATGCATGCCATGTGGCCCTATTTTTGCGCACAAGGGTTATTGGGAAAATTAATGAGGCAACAAATTACACCTTTTGCAAGCGAAATTGTCACCTCCCGATTGTTTAAAGGGCGAAAATGTTGCACAGTTAGCAGGGTTTGGCCAAATTGCGAGACATATAATAGAGCTTAGCTTGGAGAAGCATAGCTTGCTCAATTTTGAACCTTTTTTAGCTAAAGAAGAACCTGGATGCGGGTTTTTGAATGTCCTGAACTCATTGGCAGCCTCAGTTTTCTGATTTGAGCAATTTATGATGAAAATTTTGGAAGATTGAGTCTTTTAGTGCTAGAGACAATTAGAGGTTATGAAGCAGTTTTGAAGGCATTTTGAGCATGCATAGAATCTTGTAGGGGGTTTTCAACCTTCTTATGTCATTTGCAATAGATGTGACTTATGTAGTGCAACTTTAGTCTTTTCTCAATGTGTTCATGAGAGAAGATCTTTCAAGTACTTCAATGTGGAGTTGTTGTACATTTTATGCTTGGTTTTTAGGTGGAGTACAAGGACCCGATGTGTGAGTCCTTTTTACGTTGGCCTTTTCATGACTTGTTGTAGGGAGTCATATTTTTCGAGTGAGAATTCTTTGTAGGAGAATGTTTCCTTTGAGGGGAAATAAGCCACTCATTTGTCAACAACTTGTATGTACTCATTTGCCATTAAAATCAATAGAACAGTCCAGCTATTGGAGCAGGCCCAGAGACGTAGCCCAGTAGGGGTGAACTCTGTCATCAAATTTTGTTTTCTTCTCTTCATGTTTTGTCATTTGAGTTGCATGTGAATATGTTACTTGTTAAAATTTCATGTAAAAACTAACTCACCACCTTTATTATGAAACTTGTTTACCTTTAAAGACCCATTTTATTTTATTGCAAAGCGTCAGAGGATGGTCAATTTTTGAGAGGATAAGTTCTCCTCCATTTTCAAATGACACATAATCAAATAATCAAGCGAAGTGATTTGATCTGGAGTAGATGGTCAACATAATTAAAAAATATCTGGTTCATAAATTAGCAATTGTCGGAGACTCCCACAATATCATTTGACATTTCAATCTAATACGAGTCCATAGGATTTTCAGTTGCAAAGTATACAAAAAAGGATTAAACTAATTCTAAAATCAATTAAAGAGTATAAGGTTTTCCACATCCTCTACCAATTAAACTCTAAACCTAGCTCAATGGAAAACTTAGCCACCAAGTGAGCTATAGGAACCTCAAGTGTAAATGGAATTTCCCACTCCATGATTATAGGAATGACCCCATGTGTTTTGAAGTTGAGTGGAAACGTGGAATGTATAAAAACAAGAAGAATAGGTTTATGTTGCCATCCCTCAGTAATGATGAGCTATTATGGTGTCATCCCTTAGTTAAGGCATTGACCCTCATCCCCTGTGGGGATTTTTCAATATAACTCACTAAGACAATGAAGATCATCATCGAGTATTGGGCTCTGATTCAAAGAAAAGAGGGTGAATTTGACTAGTCAAAGAAGTAATTGAAAGAACTCTAGCTATCATTACGATCTCCTTTGGAAGCAACTAGTCCAACATCTTCAACAACCCAGATTTCTTATCCCTCCACAACCCCTTTTGAATTGAATATTCATGTTTGTGATGATACTTAGAAAAAAGAAGATGCCTCTTCTAAAGAAAAAAACATGATAACAATAAGGCATGGATACAAAATGTAGTAAGACTGGATATGTATTTTACAAAGCTTTTACATTTAGAAATACATGCAATTTTGGATTTTTGTTTCGGATAGGAAAATTAGCTAAAAGCAAACCATGGCTAGGATAGATCGTGAAGAAAATAGCTTTGCAATTAGTGTTATTTCAAGTGCTTGAGCATAATGGTAGTTATCTTCCCAACCTAGGTTCAATTCCGTGTAAGTGACACAATGATGAGAAATATTGTTGTAATGTTGAAGTGGCTATGAATATTGTTGTGTTGATCCTCACTCTCATCATTGAGAGAGAGAATGATTGCCTTGAGAAAAAAAAATAGTAACTGAAAATACATGAAAATGAGTTTGTAGTGATTTTTTTTAATGAATAATTAGTATTAGCTTTTTAGGTTTAATTAATATTGATATTTTTGGTAAATAATATGTATCATGTAATAAAGTAATACATGCTACACATGCCCAAAGGCATAAAATTTAATGGTGGAAAGTGCAATGTTTTTCATAATTGGGCAAAGTTCAATTTTTATGAGAGCATAATTTGGAATCATAGGGACACTTTGAGGTAATGGTAAAACTTGTGGTTTCACCCAAAAAGGTTATCAAATGACTTTGTGACATGTGCATAAGTGGATCAAAGCTCACCCTCGTGTCCTCCTTTACAAAATAATGTAAATTGGGTTTATCTATAGTTGTTGGTAGGAATGATTGTTACCCTCCTCTCTCTCTCTCTCTCTCTCTCTCTCTCTCTCTATTTATAAGGTATAAATGAGGTTACATCATCAAATTATTATGCATTCTTGTGGCCCATAGTCCTTCTAAGTGTTTATACAAGGTTACTGCAATTGTTATACAACTACCATGTACAAAAAAATGGTTTATAATAGTACTATGATCTAACAAAAGCTGATAGCAATGTTGTCCCTGAAATAATTAAGAAAACAAGAGATGCCTTCCAAGATAGTCATCAAAAAAATATACAAATGTCTAATCTATAGCTTGAGAATTAAAAATACACACATCTTCAAGAAACTCCAACATATGGTTCCTTAACAATCATTTTAGTAAAAAGTAAGTGGCCCCATAGTTTAATTAGACCCATGGGTCAAAAAGAGAGCTTTTTCTTTGGTCGTCTTTAGTCTCAAAGACCGAGCATGAGCCTCTGTCTATATCCATTCCAATTTTTGAGAGTCGATCTGCCTCTTCGTTCTAATACTTGTATATGTGGTCAAAAGAAATATGTGAAAAAAATGAAAAAAATATATTTATTTTTTCCAAAAGAGGAAGTAAGGTGAAATTCCTAAGTGTTGTTTTCTTTTGCATCCATTTTTTATAACCACTTGAGAATCACCATATATATGAAGATATCTGACATTATTGGATATTTCTAGAAGAATAATCATATATAGAGAAAAAAGTTTAACATGGTTGTTTACAATTAGCCAAATATTGGTTGAGGAAGAGAAAAAATGTGAATCTGATAAATGAAGAATGCCTCTTGCACCTCCAATTGAAGTACCCTGAGCAGCACCATCAAAGAATGCCCAGGGAGAGTCAATTTGTAGGACAATAAGATAGGGAGGAGAGAAGTGTCTGACTAATGTAAATGAAGAGGATAAGGATAGAATTGTGAGGCTTTGTGAAGAAACTTTCATGGAGTTTGGGATTTTGTTCTAAAAAATAATATTCAAGATATATATATATATATATATATATATATATATATATATATATATATATATATATATATATATATATATATATATATATATATATATATATATATATATATATACTTTAAGGTATTTTAGCATGTATTACATATATATTATCTATCAATATTTTAACAATAATTAATGTATATTTGAGTAAACTTAATGGTCAAGAATATGTGTTTCGTTGTAAGAGGTCAAAGGTTCAAATCCAAAGTGGGGTAGAATATGTACACCTTTGTAAACTTTAAGAGTCAAAAGGTGAAGGTGGATCCCTTATCACATAAACTAGGGGATCTCATACACCAATTTGGCATTTCGTGGGCCCCTTTTCTCACTAACAAAGGAATCCCATTGATCCGAGATAGGCCTTGTTAAGTTCGATCGAAGTTTGCTAGGTGGTGTTTGAAGACCAAGATGGTCACAAATAGCGTCAGTTCTCGACATGCTCGAAATTATGCAGTCTCAGATGTTCAAGAGATCAACTCCAATACAAAGAGCTCATCGTGCTGAATCCGACAATATCTTCGGTTTCGGAAAAGGCCTCCGAATGAAGGAGAAAATGTCCGTTGAAGTTTTTCCTCCAAAGAGGTTAAAAGTCAAAGTCAAAAGCTCAAATTTTGATGTTTTATTTGGTTGGTTTATTTTGACCAATATGGGAGCACCACGTGAGCTAATGATTCGCTACCATGTGGCCTCCTCTTGTCGTACTAAAACTATTGTTATGAGTACAGGACCTCTAGAGATTCGACCTCATGACCTAGCAACAAACAACTCCAATCCAAACCATTGGACCACGACTTCGTTTGAATTGCAATGGTGGCAAGGCATTATGTTTTGTATATGTGGTATAAAAGAGGTTGTTTAAACGCACCAGTTTAATATGCCATGCCATCAGAGCTCTAGTCGGAGATACGTAACCACCAAAGTATGGGTATATGGTGCCATGACAACCACACATCAGCGTAGGGTTATACAACCAGAATGGTCGGGCAAAAGACATATCCCACAATCACCACGACAGCATGGGAGTTGGCATGGAATATGTAAAACAATTATTTCACCGCCACCACCGGAGTTTACTACACGGTTCACACGTCAATGCCACGTGATAGCACCACCGGTTTAATGTGTAGACATCGCACAGTTGGAACCAGAGTTAGCATGAACCGTTTGGGAGCAGGTCACTGCCAAGGAGTGGTCCAATCACATGACGACAATAAATTTCACAAAGTCTGCAGTAGGAAAACCATCAGGGTTGATGTATGATTTGAAATGTCGGATGCATATGCGGAGGATACGCTATGTCAACAGGGCGTAGAGCATTAAATAAATATTATGTGGCAACATAGTATTTCCATATGGCGCGGGGTTGTTATTAACGTCACCATGTCAGCATGCCACGAAGTTCTATTGTTGCGCCAATGTCCAAACGCCACCGGAAGATATGCCAAAGTCTATTGGATATGCAGAGTTAATATGGTATTAATAGCCACCAAGCATAGGTTGTTATAACGTTGGTGCATGGTTTTAATATTTGAAACCATAATGTATAACTTGGGTAATGGGATCACATCTCTGTCGAGTTAATCCACCAATCACATATCATATGATTTACGACAGGGTCTAACACCGTTTGGTTAGGATATTGATCAGTCGAAGGTCCAATACAATGACAACAAATATGTTATAAAGTTGTTAAAATTATATACCATATGATATGTATTACTATTTCGATTTAATTCGAATAGCCAATTTGTAAAGTTGTTATAACATTTGTTATATTGTTATAACAAAAACTCTAAACTTAGAGTTGTAAAATGTTATAAAAGGTGGTCATAGCACTAAATAAGGGACAAGCCAGTTGAAGCCATTCCAAGGCCATTCAAAGACTTTCAAAGCCATTCAAAGTCAAAGGCAAGAGAATCCCAGAGTGGTATTGAAGACTAGCTTAGTGAGTTAGAAGGATTGGGCCAATTGCGCCTTCAGAACGAGAAGGGAATTGTGAGGAGCATAGCTCAAAGTTGTTGGTGCGAGCCATGTTATAAATTTATTTTGTAATTAGCGTTCCGAAGTCATCCAGAGACTGAATTGGGCACTTGAAGAACCGAAACAGGGTTTTTGGTGCACTTTGGACTCATTGGTAGAGCCTGTTCGTTAGTTGCAACAACTAATTCTTCATAAATTAGTGCTTGAACCATTTTCTCTCCAAGTCAAGTTGAGACAGGTAATTGAATGATGTATTGTTGATGCATGATTGCTCAATTTCAGTTGAGGTTTAGAGTCCTTGCAGGAGACTCTTTGTTTTGTTGTAGATGACACGTTGATTGCAGATTGTCAAGTATATTGCGAGAGTTCTCTGTAGGAGAACATTTCCTTGTAGGGGAAATAACTGCAATTGTAAACAACAAATTGATGTACCTATTTTAAAATATTGAAATATGAGTGGCCTAGCCTTTTTAGCAGGGCCCGAAGACGTACCCCAAGAGGGGTGAACTCCATCATCAAACTTTGTGTCGTTGTTCGTGATATTTGCATAGTTATTTGTGTTATGTTCTTATGGATTAACGTACACACAATAAATAATTTGTGCTTGAAAGAACTCCTAATAAACATAATTTGTTGAAGACTCATTTTCAAATTTTCCAAGTGAAGAGGACGATCTTTTTCCGCAATTTTCAGATCACCCATACACTAGTTTGGCGTTTGGCTTAGTCGTGGCAATAAAATAAAATAATTATTATTATTATAAAAATGTTCAATAAACATAAACTTGTAAAATATTCAAACTTAATACGACTAAGTACACAAGAAAAACATTTTTTACTCAAATAGTTTGTAAAGGAGGATTGAATTGTCTACCTTAAAAGCAAAAAGAGATTTAAAACATTTGAAAAAAAAAAGTTTACATGAGTAGTTACCAATTATAAAATAAGTATTTACATTATCATAACATAATATAATTATAACATCCATACATACTAGCCATTGATAGTTTACAACTAATAAAGATACAATTATTATTATTATTGAAAGGGAGAGACAAAGAGTATATAAAATGTATATAATGTTGTCAATCTTTTTTTTTCACAATATTTAGTTTCAAATGTCATAGGCTTCAGAGTTGGGAGAAGTTTTGCTATGAAAATTTTAGGATTTCTTCCACATGGTTGTTCATGTTCAACTTTGTAAGAGGTGGCTCTACCTCCTCCTTTGGCTAGATTGTTTCATAGTTCACAATGATTTTGAATATAATGGTATTCCCATTCAATCTCCTCATCTTCGATATCCTTTTCACAAAGAAACTAAGCAAAGTGGGGTTTATGGTTTCACAGTGCAACCCCTATTGGGTGAATCTTAGCAAGCTAGAAATCTAGGGCGTTGCCTTCCAAAAGTGGGGTAACATCCAGAATATGAGGTTAAATCTAGCAAGATCGAAGAACATATCCAATATATGCAAGATCACACTATTATGTGCAAATTAATTGGATTACGGTCCACTCAAAAGTTTGATTAGGTGAATTTGAAATAAATTGTGCCTTTGGGGTCAAGTAGAATTGGAGTTGGGGAAATAATGATTCTCCACAATCAATTTCTCCAACTTGGAAGACAGATTGAGGGTTTTTTCGTGAGGGCCATATTTTTTGAACAATGTAGGGCTCTTCATGTGAATTTGGAAGGGGCAGTATGTTGGAAATATGAAGAGGGGGGTGAATCAATATTTCTTAGCCATTAGCACTTTTTAATATTTTTCCAGAGCATTAGTTAATATTCAGTTATTATTATTGTTCTTGTAACAACCTTGGTGAAAATTCCTTGTAATAAAAGTTAAAAACAATAACCACGGTCGATGAGACACTTATTCCAAGCTGAATGTTGGGCAGGACATCTTAGTGGGTGTTCATTTGGTTGTTTATGGCTAAGGTTTTGGAAAGGGAAAAAGGCATTTTGGCACAATTAATTATCAAAATAATGGAAATTAGGAGAAAAAGGAGGTGAAAGGTCACAGGCTGCATGTGAGGAAGAAATTAAAGGAAAATAATGGAAAATGAAGAAAATAGAGGCCTCATTCGTAAAAAGGCTTCCAAGGATCACTTGGTAACCTTTTGTCCGTTCGGTGTTGGAGCTCTCTCTCATTATTCTCCCTCTCTCTGATACTTTTGGATACTTAGAGTTTTCTTGGAGCACTCTTGAAGGGTGTGGCATACTTGGATTCTTGGAGTGATCCAAACTAGATCCATGAAAATTATCAGAGTTCTACGACTGTTTCAAATTATGACAGACTTCAAAACCTTGTAAATAAAGAGATATCAGGAAGGACCTCTAAACAGTGGCAGTTTGTAGCCTGCACAGAACAACGAGGACCTCAGTCAAAGCGCGCTGACCGAGGCCCATGAAGACCATGCAGTAGCACAAACTAGCAATTGGGAAATCCAGATAAGAAAACGGAGGCCATTTCTGATGCGTGATTAGCACAAAGTGCTAATTGCTCATCGCTGGGCAAAACCCCTTGAGAAGGAAAAGCTCGAGCGCACGGTCACAAGGGAAACCAAGAAACCATGGGAAAAGCGCTAAAACGACAGGCGCGTCCCACGCTCCAAAACAGGTGAAATATCGGAGGCGTTTCGGGCGGTAAGCGGGTCTGACCGACGACCCAGCGATTCCATACGTTGAATGATGCGTGTCCAGCGGATGAGAGAGAAAACCGCTCTCATTGCAGGCTAACGATCGAGCAAGTCAACCGCGCAAGAAGAGCGATAACCATAGGATCTGGAGGCCCTAGATCCAACGGCGGAGATTGCACCTGATGGGAGACCAGATTTGGCGGAAGAATAAGCTAAGGCATATAAACATTTGACCGCTGAGTTGGCAGATGAATCTTTTCACAAAGTAACCAAAATAACGAACCATTCCAGGAAGAGCTGGTGCTCAGTTCGTGAGAGGACAAGTGGCCACCTCCCTGTGAAATGTTACACAATGGCGATGACGCAGAAGCAGGGGATTTCAAGCGGACCAAGGCAGGCGAACCGAAGGGACGGAAGAGGAAGTGAACAGTCAAGGGACGAATTGGCTTTAAGCTATGAACAAACAGAGAACAAAGAAGAGATGACAATGAGACAAAAGAGACAGAACAGAGAGTAAAGCAAGAAGCAGAGAATAGAAGAAGCTGAGTTGACCTACAAAGCTAAGGCAGCATCGAGCAAACAAAACCGAGAAGGCTTGAGAGGTTCAAGCAATCTTTGTGAGGATATCGGTTAGGAACTGAGTACCAAATTGGACTCATCCCATTAAGACCAGTTGAGGTCGAGACTTGGTAAGGAGGAGTCTGTGTACTCTAGTGGCTTGGGGAATCTAAGAACCACCCTACTAAGCATCATCTGTTTAAGGAGACTTAAATTGAGCTCCTCATTGTAAAAACTCTGCTTAAAGACACAATAAAAGAAGGCCACCACCGAAAGCTGGACTAGGAGACGTAGCCCAGGAGGATTGGGTGAACTCCATATTAAATTGTTGTGTTTTTGTATTTGTTTACTGTGTTTCTCTTACTGTTTTCCAGTGTCTATGTATTTTTGAATCTTATCGATCCGTTGCCTAAGATAACATAAACACACCCACCAACACATGAGTCTTTAATACCTACATTAATTAACTGAGATCATATATAAGTGATTTTCAGATCATGGAGCACTTTTGAAGGGTGTGGCATACTTGGATTCTTGGAGCAAGAAGGCATCAAGATCAACAACTACATCAAATTTCTTTTACAGGTACCAAATTGCATGTATGATTTCTTCACTAGTTTTGGCATGCATGGCATATGCATGTGGTTTCTTGATTGTGATCTGTCATTGGCATGAAGGATTGCTTGAATCGGCTATGGATTACCTAGCCTTTCCATTTCCTAGATAGCCATTGTGATTGTGGGTTTACTTTCATTTTTTGTTGTTGGTTGGTTCTCATGTTTCCTTATCTTGGGTTGAGTTATTAGTTCCTGGAAGCGCTGGTTGGACAAATTCTCTAGAAGCCCTGTAACATCTTAGGTTGAGTTACTTGTCCTGGAAGCCTTCGTTGGACAAATGCTATGGAAGCCCTTGGTGCGTTGAGTTACTAGTCCTGGAAGCCTTGGTTGGACAAACGCTCTAAAAGCCTGGTGATAGCTGTGGGTTGAGTTACTAGTCCTGGAAGTCTTGGATGGAACAAATGCTTTAGAATCCATAGAAGGCTTAGATGGAGACCAATTTGATGATGGCGTTGTGATGTCTGACCGTGAGGTGGAATCACTATTTGATGGGTTGAGGTGGATGGCCTCTGGAAGCCCTATATGAATGTTTTATTGATGTGTTCTATGAGATCCGACATTCATGCTTGAGATATGGCTCGGGGGTGATTGGATAAAGAGAGACCTGGCTCAACCAATCTATGGTCAGGTCGAACATGGCAGTCCCATCTCCGGTTGGTTCATTTCTTTCATTAATGAGAATTTCATTCACTTGTTTTTCATGTGTAGAAGTATTGATGTATACATGTATTTTTATGGGTTATATGTCCATTGTATTTTTGTTCCTAATATGCTGGTTATATGTATATTTTGTGACAACAACTATGTATGGCTCTTAGCATGTTTTTACTTGTATCTAAACGGATAATGTATCTATGATCTAATAAATGATAAGGCAACAAATGACATGAGGAAACAATGGTTCATGGTGATTCCCAAATAAGTATGAGATCCCTAAACTTAATTTTGTTGTTTACACATGTAGGTTACATGTTGATGATATGTTTGATGAAATGCATAGCATGGCTTGTAGGGGTCTGGTTATGATCTTGCTCAGCTTATTGCTTTTGCATCCTTGTTTCCTTGTATTCTTACCGATTTTAAGTTCTCACCTAATTCTGGGCAATGTTATGAGTTGTGGGCCTGGAAAGGTGGCTCAAATCCCGGAATGTTGACCAACCAAAGCATTAGCCTAGAGACTAACAGATTTGGCTAAGGGTTGGAGAGCGTTATAACTTTCCTGGGTTGTGTCTGGGGAGCGTTACTCTAGCCTAGGTTGGTCAAAACTTCAGTAAGACCCAGGGGAAAGCTGTCTAAAGTGCTTGTTTGGTTCCTGTGGGTCCTGAGACTAGTGTTGGATGTCTGTGTGTTATAAGTTTGTCGATTCCACTTCCTTAAGGTCACCTAGGAGGTTGAATCCCATCATGGTAGCCTCTCGTCGCATGTATACCCCGATTGGCTAGTTACTTGGGTAGATGTGGGAGGAGGGTGTTACAATTCTTCTTGAGATGATCATAAACAATGATAAACAATAGACAACACCATAAAATAATGCATAAAGAAAATGCAAAGGACACAAATATTTTTAGGTGGAAAACCCCCTGGGGGACAAAAACCACGAACGCTTCTTTTGTAATTGTCTTATCCCTGTTAAAATGAAATTGATTACATCAAGATTTCAGCTACAAATGAGGGAGGCATCAATCCCCTAATTCAAATGCTATAACCTATAGGACACTACTAGACCCTCATATCCTATCGCAACCAGAAGGACACCACAATGCCCTGTAAATCAGGCCACAACCTGATGAGTGCCCCAACACTCTGTTTACCCGCTGCTATCGGAAAGCATGCTTCGTTGCCTTGCTAGTTGATCAGCCACAACTGAATGGATGCCACAATGCCCTGTGCAAGCCACAACTTGCCCTAACACCACCCTTACACCCAAAAGTGTTCTCAGGCCACAACCTGAAGGTGACTCCAATCACCAAGTAGAGTTAGTAGATCATGTTTCAAAATTTTCACACTGAATCCCCTGTACTCTGAATCAATGTAGAATAGTTGTAGAACAAAGGTCAAATTATGGTAGTTGTCGATCACTGTTCCCACGAATTGATCCTTGCACAATGTTACACATAAAACTATGATTTTTCCACTGCACATTAATGTCACTACACACTATATATCATTGTTACTACAAATCATTGCACAAATATTGGTTATCACTACATGTCACTACTCATGAATGAATAGTCATCAATGCACAACCACTATCACTGCACACATATATTGATTCACATCTATTGGCTACCACTGCATGTCACTGCACTGAGTTGTTCAAGAATGAATAAGCACCAAGATTCAATATATCATGCTGCCACATTGTATCAAGTTGCACATGACGCTACAACAATCTAGCACTGCTATCAAATGATGGCACAAACCAAGGTTCCTCAGGTCATCCCTATGACCTACCTCTAATGCTCTCAAATTCTGCCTTTGAAGAGCTGTCAACATACGTGTAAACAATCTTGTTTAGCTGATCAAACCCTACTATCCATCTTTACATCAATTTGCACAACTAGATGATATTGCCTTCAACGACCTGCTACCATGGAAAGTCATGTCATTATGAGAGTATGCCCTATAGATTATTACTACAAATCCCTAGGTCATCATTAACTCATCTCAGTCACAAGTCTATGTCAGGTATCACTGCTAGGTCAAGTCAAAAATGAAAGTGTCAGACCCATATGTTAGAACTTAGGTCTATATGTTATATATGTGTCATGATATTTAATCAAATCATGTTTGTATGTTAATTTATTGCCAATCAACTTATGTTATGTCACTGTACAATATGTCAAGTTGTCAAGTCAATAGTAATGCATCATTATCATATAGTGTCAGAGTTAAGTAAAGTGAAAGTCAAGACACTCATCATAGAATGCTCACTATGTCAACCAATGTTCCACATCATAATCAAGGTACTTGTGATGTTGAGGTATAAACCTGTCACTTGTTGTCCCAACACATATTTCTAAAACATTAGATATGGATAGTGCAACACCTAACAGGCTACCAGGTCAATATAAAATCATTGTAATCACTGTTATATTATATTATGTAGTCTCATTTCATAGATTATCAAGTCAAGGTTTAAACTTAAGAATGTCTTTAGCATTCCACTGAAGAAAAAAAAATATGCCAATGTCACTTGTTGTAGATAACATCCAATTCCATTAATTTAATAAGTCAAAATCAAAGTGTCAATATAATTGTTATGCCTATGTCTAAGTATCTCAAAGGTGAATGTCAAGTCAAAGTCAAATTGTCAATTGTTATACTAAATGTCATTACATAATATTAAGTCATAGATGAGACATAGAACAACAATCAAAGTCATAGTTAAGTGAGGTCAAGGTCAAGCATCACTTGTTGTTCATTAGAGTCAACATTATCACTATTAATGTCATAGTAAACAAGTTAAGTCAGTGTATTACTATCATATTAGTGTTAAGGTCAAGTGAATTGACTCAAAGCAAGCAACTTATCATAGTACTTGTCACGTTAAGGAATCAATGTTAAGTTTATCAACATAGTTCAAAGATGTTGTTATTTCTTGTACTAATGTTGTCATATTAACACAAGAGAATGTAAATATTGTTACATATACTTATAAATTACTTTTACAACTTATCACCACTTCAAGTTACAATTTCTTATGTCAAATTCAAGATGTATGTTGCACACATTACTTGTAAAAACAATCAAGGTGTCAAGTCATGGTCTAGGTCACTTGGGGTCCTAAAATCACAGTGCAAATCCTAACAACAATCTCTAATCAAGCTTGTAATCAAGGCTTAATTGTAGTCTAACTTCAGTCGACTACCCTTAAAGTTGACCCTAAAATGTTTACGAATGGTCCTCTACAAGCTACAACAGCCCAGACCGAGCTCTAAAAATTGTTTCTTATGTCTTCTTTGCACAACTTTAACTTTGGTCCTAGATTAGTTTTCTCAAAACCAAAACTTATGTAATAAGCTCTATTAATAGATAGTCAAGCATCAAAACATGTCTACAATTAGTTTAGGACGGTGAGGCTGAGAGTTGTAGAGCAACTTGGAAGAAAGGCTGAGGCTTCTTGTGACCAAACCCTAATACCCTAGCCATAGGGTTCTGCAATTGTGTTTCAAATCTAGTCCCAAACATTTGTCAAAAACATCAATCAAAAGAAATTTAACCTTACCTCTTATTCACTTTCCTATTTGCCCCAAAAGAATCAAACTTTCTTTGCCTCATAAATCTTCAAAAAAAGACAAAAAATCAAAGAAAATTTTCAGAGCTAACGCGTAGAGGAGTTGTTGTGATTTGTTATATCTTTTGAGGGTTGGATATGTCTCTTTTATAGAGAGTGAAGGGGCTTCATACAAGTAGAATTTGGACTAATTTATTGGAGAGAAATAAAATATTAGTTGTATTTAAATTAAAACCATGAATAAGGTGTTTTAGAATTAAGTGTTAGAAACTCATTATTAATGTTTAGGAACATTCTATATTTTAATGTGTAGAAAACCCATTATATTTAACGTTAGTGACTTTAAGATTACTTTTCCATAGGGGTAACTATTTAATCAATTACCTTTATTATTATTTATAACGTGCTTTCCCTTAAGATCTACTAAAATTTGAAGTCAATGATTGGTTTAGTGCATATGGTATTACCCAAGTGTGAAGTCAATGATTGGTTTACTACCTTTGGATGTTGAAGTTATTCAAATTATCCATGGTGGGATTACGGTGAGAATCCCTGTCATATACTTACAACCGTTGGTGAATAAGGTGCCATGTCTCTACCCCTGGTGTTTTAGCCCACAAAACTGGGTCTTCAACTTTAAACTCAATTTTCTCTCAAACCAAAAGGAACCATGGGGCATACCACATATCAATAGAAACATCTCTTCGAGGAGAATATAGTGACCTATATCTTCAACACAAACTCAATGTTCTGACCCTTCAAAAACCCTCGACAAGTTCGGGGTACATCCTCAGTCCAGGGAACCTAAACCATAGGACATGCTCAACCATCCAAAAATATAACTACCATCTTGATGTAATCTGACAATGACTAAGAAGCGTTTATTAACCATTAACATCAATCACTAGTGTTTTTAGTTGAAGTCAAACCTAATCAACTCCACGGGTTAACATCAATGGCAACACCATCCAACAATCTTCCCCTTTTCCATTGATGGCAACACACGTACTCCTCCTGCGAGTACAACTCCCACTGCCTTCATGCTTCACCTCCTTCTCGAGATTTCAATCTCCTTCTCAAGTTTTTCTCTCCTCCTTTAACATCAATGGCAAAGAGTTAATGCCCTTGAGAATTTGCTTGCTTCATGTGGGCTTGTTATCTGCTTATGCTCCCCCTTACGAAAAAGCCTTTTTGCAATAGTATGTCAATGACGATCCCTATGGATCTGTGTCTTGTATGTGCTTCCCTTAGAGAAAACCTTCCTATGTGAACCTGTAATCCTTCAACTGTTCTACTCCCCCTGAACATGTAATGAAACTGCCATCTTGTTCAAACTATCTGTCTATCAATCGTATACGTGTTCCATATACTCCTTAATAGACTCCTCCTCTTCAAATTTCAAGGAGTCGATGAGCTGAATCGTTTAGAATAGTGAGTCATCTAACAGACTATCTTGACTTGAGTCATTAACCAAAGCAATTGTTGATTCCTTACGACCTATTATGAATCCTGAAAGCATAACTGTTGAGACCTTCTTTCCTTCTTGCTTTTCTTGCTCATCTTGTACTTGTTCATCCCGTACCTGTTTTCTTTTCCAAACCTTCTTATTCTCGTCGTCAAGCTTTTCATTCATGGTTGATTCCATCTTGTACCTACAGTGATGAGCTATGTGTCCATAGTTATGACATTTGTAACATTCAATGTCATTCATAGAAGATTTTGTTTGGTGTCTGTCTCGTGATCCTGCAAACTTTCTTCTAGGGTTTGCTGATAATAGTTGTACCTACTAAAAACTTCATAGTCCCTAGACATATGTCCATAGTTAGCACAATAAAAGAAATAATCGTTATATAAATGTGCATACCTGAATGATTCATTCAGATGCAATGATCCTTCATAATTGTACATGTCAACAACTTTACAATCTCAGGTGATATGCCCATAGTTAGCACACGAAAAACAATAACCATTAAATAAACAAACATACTTAGAAGATTAATCATTCTTCTTTAGAGTTGGTGCTGTAGTTTGTTGTTGTCCTTTGCTCTTGACTGCGTTGGTCTTGTTCTTTGGAGTTGTAACATTCTTCTTTGGCTTTTCACTTAGATAAACTTCCTTCTTAGAATCATCCTGCGAAGATGTGGAGTTTGTACCTTCATCAATTGGAGTTTTACCAACTTTAATTGCCTTCATTTTTGCTTCATCTATCTTATCTTGCAAATGCTCTTTTTGTGATCCCTTGAGTTTGTTGATCTCATCACGGGTTGCATCAAGTTCCTCTTGCTTTTGAGCAAGATATTCTTGAAACCATATTTTCAAGATCTCCCTTCTTTTTTCTGCCTCCTCAACCTGTAGCTTGAGAAGAGTGGTTTTTTCTACTTCTTTGTTGAGATCCTATATTTGTTCCTTATGCCCCTCATTTCCAATCCTGAGCCTGCTTAGTTCAGCTGAAGAGGTTTCCATTTCCTTGTGGTTTTGGTCAACTACGGATATGTATCTTTGATTACATTCCTTCCTTTCAATTTCTGCTTCCTACATCTGTTGTTTGAGCCTGCTAATCTCTACAAAGGTTGTGCCGAGTTCTTGTTGCTTTTATTGGACTTCTCTCTTAAGGTCTTGCATCTTTGTATTCTTGACTTCTTCCAATTGAGTTCTAAGATTGCTAATCATCTTCTTAGACTCTTCATTTTACTTGGTGAGTTCCTTTGTTGTCTTCAAGTCTGCTTCCAAAAGTCTTTTCTTTTCTTTTTGCCTTTTGAGTTCCTTTATCACCTTGATCACTTGATTTTGAAACTTTGTCTTACTCGTTTCTCCATTTTCTTCATCATAATCAAAAGATTCCAAATTTTCAATAACATATTGACCTGATTACTTTGTTGAATAGAGATTATGAAGCTTTTCCCAAAGGGCTTTAGCTATTGAACATTGACCAACGTTTACTTTCAAGGAATTTGACAAAACATTCAAAATTACATTCACGGCTTTTGCATTTTACCTTTTAGCTTTGTTAGTAGATGTGTCTCTAGAAAAAACTGATTCCCATACTCCATGTGCCTACAAATGTATTTCCATCATGGATTCCCATATCCAGTAATTATCTGCATCAAAATCGGGGGTTGGTACACAATATTCATTTTCTTCAGATTTTGTTGTACCTTTAACTTTCTTTGAAATCCTTGCAACCTGCTTCTTTGAATTTCCCGTCTCTATGCTCTGAAAATTGCCTTCCAACGGTTAAGTTGTTACTAAAGGAACCAAGCTCTGATACAAATTGTTGGAAATACTGAGAGGGGGGTGAATCAATATTTCTTACCAATTAACACTTTTTAATCTTTTTCAAAGCATTATTCAATTATTATTATTGTTCTTCTTCAGAGGATCAAAAACAATGATAAAAAATAGACAACACCATAAAACAATGCAGAAAGATAAAACATAGGACACAAAGATTTTTAGCTAGAAAACCCCCTTCGGGTCAAAAACCACCAAATGCTTCTTTTGTAATTGTCTTCTCATGTTAAAAGAAAATTGATTACATCAAGATTTCAGCTACAACTGAGGGAGGCATGAACCCCTTAATTCACAAGCTACAACTGTAGGACATTACTAGACCCTAATATCTTGTTGCAACCAGAAGGATGCCACAACCTGATGAGTGCCCCAACACTCTGCTTACCAGTTGTTGTCTGAAAGTATGATTCACTACCCTACTAGTTTATTAGCCACAACTGATTGGACGCGACAATGCCCTGTGCAGGCCACAACTTGCCCTAAGAAGAGTCGGTAGATAATGCTTCACAATTTTCACACTGGATCCCCTGTACTCTGAATCAATGTAGAATAGTTGTAGAATAAATGTCGAATCTTGGTTGTTGTTGATCACTTTTCCCACGAATTGATCACTGCGCAATGCTACACATCAAGCTATCACTGTTCAACTGCACATCACTGTCACTGCACATTGTATATCAATGTTACTACAAACCATTGCAAAATTGTTGGCTATCACTGCATGTCAGTGCTCATGAATGAAAATTCATCACTGCACAACCACTGTCACTGCACACATAGATCAGTACGCATCTGTTGGTTGCCACAACACGTCACTGCACTGAGCTACTCTCGAATGAATAAGCATCAAGATTCGATATATCATGCTGCCACACTGTATCAAGTTTCACACGATGCTTCAACCATCTGGCACTACTATGAAATGATGGCATAAACCAAGGTGCCTCGAGTCATCCCTATGACTTGCCTCTAATTCTCTCAAATTATGCCTTCAAAGAGCTACCAACATATGTGAAAACATTGTTGTTTAGCTGATCAAACCCTGTTGCCATCTTTACGTCAGTTTGTACAACTGGATGATATTGCCTTCAACAACCTATTACCATGGAAAGTCATGTCATTATCATAGTACGCCCCGTAGGTCATTACTACAAATCCCTAAGTCATCACTAACTCATCCCAGTCACAAGTCTATGTCAAGTATTACTGCTAGGTCAAGTCAAAAATCAAAATGTCAGCCCCATATGTTAGAACTTGGGTCTATGTGTTTTGTCTACATGTCATATCTAGGTGTCATGATATTTAATCAAATCATGTTCATGTGTCAATTTATTGCCAATCAACTTATGTTATGTCACTGTACAAGTTGTCAAGTCAATAGTAATGCATCACTGTCATATAGTGTCACAATTAGGTAACGTCAAAGTCAAGACACTCATCGTAGAATGATCACTATGTCAATCAATGTTTCACATCATAATTAAGGTACTTGTGATGTTGAGGTATCAACCTATCACTTGTTGTCCCAAAACATATCTCTAAAACATTAGATATGTACAGTGCAACACCTAACAGGCTATCATGTCAAGATAATGTCACTGTAGTCATTGTTATATTATATTATGTAGTCTCATGTCATGGATTATCAAGCCAAGGCTCAGACTTAAGTCTCTCTTTAACATTCCACTGCCAAAAAATAAAATAATAAATAAATAAATAAAAAATCCTGCCAATGTGACTTGCTGTAGATAACATCCACTTCCATTCATTTAAACAGTCAAAATCAAAGTGTCAACATACTTGTTATGCCTAGGTCTAAGTTTCTCAAAGTTGAATGTCAAGTCAAAGTCAAATTCTGAATTGTTACACTAAATGTCATTACATAATATTAAGTCATAGATGAGACATAGAACAAAAATCATAGTCATAGTTAAGTGAGGTCAAGGTCAAGCATCACTTGTTGTTCATTAGAGTCAACATTATCACTGTTAATGTCGCAGTTAAGTCAGCGTATTATTGTCATATTAGTGTCAAGGTCAAGTGAGTTGAGTCAAAGCAAGCAACTCATCATAGTACTTATCACGGTAAGGCATCAATGTTAATTCTATCAATATAGTTCAAAGATGTTGTTACTTCATGTACTAAGGTTGTCATATTAACACAAGAGAATGTTAATAATTTTACATATACTTAGAAATTACTTTTACAACTTATCACCACTTCAATTTACAATTTCTTATGTTAAATTCAAGATGTATGTTGCACACATTACTTGTAAAAACAATCAAGGTGTCAGGTCATGGTCTAGGTCACTTGCGGTCCTAAAATCACAATGTAGATCCTAACAACAATGTCTAATCAAGCTTGTAATCAAGGCTTAAATGTAGTCTAACGTCACTGGACTACCCCTACTCAAAACTGACCCTAAAATGTTTATGAATAGTCCTCTACAAGTTAAAACAGCTCATACCAAGCTCTAAAAATTATTTCTTACGTCCTCTTTGCACAGGTTTATCTTTGGTCCTAGATTGGTTTTTTGCTTCCCACATGTTCCTCTGCAGGAGAGAGAAAAGGCTTGTCCTCCTTTGGTTTTGTCAATGAATCCTTTGTAAAACTTGTTTCGGCCCTCCTCAGCGCTTTAATGCTGAAGGAATTTCTCGACGGTTTTATTTCATATCACATTGTTGCAACTTTTAAAAGCTGTCACCCTTGCGATATGTGATCACCAATTGCGATACACGATCTGCAAAGGACCCCGTCCACTGTCGATTCGTCAATTGAACCCCGTCGATATGCATGATCACTGGTCGCTATGCTCAAACCTACAATCGCCGATATGCAATATCAGCGATCGCTTATCACCCCAACCTCTGCTTTTGCTCCTTTCCAAATCTCCAATATGCGGGATTTGGGACTCATACGTAGCCTTTTTCCTTTGTTTTCAAGCCTTTAAAGAGGGATTTGAATTTTCCATAACTTTTGATCTAGAGGTCAGTTTGAAGAACTCGATATACAATTGGAAAGCTGCTTCCGAGAAATTTACAGTGAAAATACCTGAAACATGATCTAAACCAGACCTCATATGAAAAAGAAATCCCAAACATTTAGACTTGTTTTGACCACAGGACTTCAAGGACTAGATGACTTCTTTAAACGTCATGCTATGACACCTTAGTGTTTCATAGCTAAAATGACCAAAATGAATAGTAAGAGACCAACACTACTGATACCTATTATGGGACACTAACATCGGCTCTAATGGGGATGGCACCCTCCTAGTGAGGTGCCAAGAACAAAAATTAGACTAGTGGCCTAACTATTGGGAAATGGAATCAAACTAAAAACCGACTAATTGCAAAAAAACAGACGGACTTTAAAATTGACTAAATGACTAACTTACATAGCTGAAAACTTTAAAATAAATAATAAATTTGACAAAACATCACCAAAGTCTTAGGGCCTTCTCCTCGGGCTTCAAATGCTAATGACAATCGCCCACACTTGCAGTATTGAAAAATAAAATGGTATATACAATGGAATGTTGGACCAATTGTAACTTAAACAAGAAAATGCTTCAACAACCTGCCATTGACAAGCCCTCCTCCAAGTAGCTCTCCTGACAGGTCTTTCAGTAGATAAGCATTATTCCCATGAAATGCAACAACTTTAAAATGATCTTTCCACAAGCTATCAAACTTCCCATGTTTTTATTTCTCCTCATTCCGGACATCCCATTTCAAAACCAATTCTTCAATTTGGAAATCAACTGCTTTGGTTCTCTTGTCATGAATTTTCTTGATTCAGTCTTGTATCAGCTGAGTATTTATGAATACCTCTTCTCTTGACTGCTGAAGTTGTATCATCTGACTGATTCTCCTTTGTATGTCATTTGGTTCCACTTTCACTTCTTGCAACAATTTCATCGCAAGAACTCCTAATGAAGAAGGAAAAAATTACATTAGTGCCAAAAACTGGTTTAAAAGGAGACATGCCTATAGACTTTTTGGTGCTGACCCAATCAATACACAATGCATTTACCAGTTTCTGGTGCCAATTCCTCTTGTTTTCTTGCAGCAATTTTTTGATAATATTAACTAGGCTCTTATTGGAAGATTCAACCAAACCATTACCATAAGGGTAATAGGTTGTTGAGTGGCCAAGAAAAATGTTGTACTTATGACATAAATCTACCATTTTCTTTGATCTAAAAGCAACTGCATTGTCTGTGATGACTTTCTGTGGGCAACCAAACCTGGACAAAATATTAGCTTCCAAAAACTGAATGATCACCGAGTCTGTAGCCTGTCTGGTTGGAACTACCTCAATCCACTTGGTGAAATAGTCAGTTGTTATCAATATCCACTTGTGTTTTCATGAAGAAGCATGATGGATTTATCCGATAAAATCAAGTCCCCATTGCTAAAATGGTGACTAAATTGTTATGGGTTTTAGGGGTAGCAGTAGTAATTTCTTCCTTCCTTCAAATATTTGGCATTCCTGACTGCTAGCAACTCTTTTATACACGTTGACAAACAAAGTTGGCCAGTAAAACCCCACTCT
Organism: Pinus tabuliformis; assembly: GCA_031772625.1. Classification (NCBI taxonomy): domain Eukaryota; kingdom Viridiplantae; phylum Streptophyta; class Pinopsida; order Pinales; family Pinaceae; genus Pinus; species Pinus tabuliformis. The sequence goes on along the minus strand of CM062818.1, from coordinate 627,099,478 downwards.
TAGGATCTTGTTTGCAATGGTTTTCCAAAATAAATGTACACCATAGTCCCCTTTATGAAATTCCTCCATTTTCTTATGAGCTTCATATTCTAACAAACAGTTTAACAACATGCCACCAAGATCCTTCCAATACAAAAATTGATCTATAATACAAAACTTGATTGTTTTTAACTTTAATAATATAACTTTGGTTTTAGTCAAACCTAGTGGAGCTTGTCAGTGTTGCAATACATACAGGATGTTTACATACCATGGAGAGACAATGAACTTCTTTGCAACCTGCTAAATTGGCCCAACTCATCTTCTTCTAACAAGGGAGCCAATAAATTTATCTCTAGATCATGCAGATTTGATTTTGCCATCATTTTCGCCAACCCTTGTCCCTTGATCAACTTTGTGGGCTTGATTTCAATATCATACTCAAGTATGGAAGCGATCCACTTTCCATGTCGACCTTCTGGATCATTATGTGTAAGAATGTCTTTGACAGCAACACTTGGCACGTAAGCAACAACATGTGAATGTAAAATATACACCCGAAAGTCCTTTAGAGCCTTCACTAGAAAAAATGTCTGTTTTTTCTATAATATTATATTTGAGAGCAACATCCCTGAGTGTTCTACTAAAAAATGCTATGGGTTGCTCCTCACCCTATTGATTCTTCTGCATCAAAACAACTACAATACTATGTTTCGAGGCGAAAGAAAATATAATAAAATCTTGGGTGTAGTTCGGACTAACAAGAACAGGGGCACGGGGCAATGCAAATTTAACTTCATCGAAGGATTTCCTGCTTTCTCCATCCCATTTTACTTCGTTGTCCTTTTTAAGCATGTTTGTGATTTTCCTCAAGAGTTTAGCTAGATTAGGAATAAACCTTCTCAAGAAATTTATTCTGCCCATAAAAGACTGAATCTCTTTCTTGCTTCTGGGAATATCCATCTTCTGAATGGTTGCAATTCTGTTTCGATCAATTTTGAATTCGTAAATCCCTTAAGGTCGAGGAAAGAGATCCTAGAGGTAACCACAAACCACTTGTAAGTTAAGGTCCAGTCCCCCTAACCTTGGAGAGGGCTCTCTCACTAGAGCAACTAACAATAAAAAAGAATGATAGGATATGGATTTTAGACTCGTTATTGAGTTCATAAAGTAACGGATATGAGATTTAATGAAAATTGTTGGGAGTGAGGGCCACTAAAGTTTAAGATTATAGAACAATAGGGCATGCATGAGACATCTAGATAACATAGGCAAGGTATGCATGTATTTCAAGTTGATTGTCGGTTGTAGTATAACAAAGAATGAAGGAAACACAAAAATATTCAGTCAAATGTAACAAAGTATATGGTTATGAATTCTATTACATAACTAATGGCCAAATATTCAGAAGAAACATGATATAGCAATAAAGAATTATATCATGTATAGATCCAGAGTTATCCTGAGCATCTGAGGATGAATTCAAGACAACTGCTTCAGAAATGGATATCAATTTAACATAAAGAAAACAAAAAATTGAAAATACACACCACAGGAGTGTCTGAAACTAATAGCAAAGTCTTCTTTGAGATTTTTATTAAAATGTTTACATAGAGGGCCTCCCCCTACTCTCAACAATTCTCCTTTCTTCCAAACCAAACAAAGATTTTTTGGGGTTGGGTGAAATGCCATATTTTCTGCACTTCATAAAAACTGCCCTCAGGTGCTGCAAATGCTCCTCATCTGACTAGGAATAAACAATGATATCATCCATATATATCACCAGGAACTTTTCCTTCTCATCTACAAAAGATAAGTCCATATCTCGCTGGAAAGTCGCTCTCGCGTTCATCAAACCAAAAGGCATTTTAGCATATTTGAAGGTTCCCCAAGGTGTAGTGAATGCACTCTTATCTTGATCTTCTGGGTGAACCAAAATATGGTTATACCTCGAAAAACCATCCAACAATGAAATCGCCTTGCACCCACCACTTTCTGAAGGATATGATCCATCTTCGGCAATGGGTAATTGTCCTTGAGATACACCTTGTTGGTAAGGTAAATCCAATCTGCGGACAGAGGCGATCCCACTAGCCTATCACAGAACTAGCCACAAACAAACCACGCTGCTACGCAAGTTCCTAGTTATGCATCAAAGGTGAATCAAGAAGACTAACCTGGAGTCCAACGCGATGATTGAAGCAGAGTTGATATCCTCACTCCCTTGCTCCAACAGATCATAACGAATACCTGCACATGCAAAGGAAGAGACAGATGCCAACATAAAAACTACCAAGGCACAACTATATTTCAGTCAGAAAGGAAATAAATCAACATATCACCATGATCGATAATGAGATTGGAACTATAATAGCAGTCGCTCATCAATTAATAATCAGGAAAAGTTACAACCATTGTTCTGACGTCGACCCTTCTCCTGGCTGGGTGAGTAACTATATGTGTCTTGACATGCATCTCTTCTCCGGCAGCATAACCTCTCTAGCACTCACTAGCATTCCTCCAAGAACTCAAGATCTAACACTCCATGACCAATAATCATCACTACTATCACTCAATCACCAAATCACTAGCATAACACTAACACCAACACTCTCTCTAGCACTCTCTCTTTTTGCACTAGCTTGTCCAATGCATAATGACAAGCTTATATAGATGGAGAAGGGAGGAGGATGCGATGAACCGGGACACCTTTTGTGGAATTAGCAAAAGCCATAAAGATGGATAAAGCTCGACAAAAAACTAATTTTCTATCCTCATAAAAGCTCCATGTAATGAAGGAAACAACAGTCGGACGTGCATTAAGGCAAAAAGCACGACTAAATTTGGTTGGCGCGACTGTTGCTCTAAGATAGAGCGCCAATGGTCGCACCTCCTTTTGAGGATCTCCATTATTGGCGCGGGTAGGATACTGTGGACTTGCGCCAATGGAAAAAGGGCATTTTTTAGGGATGATCTGCAGAAGGTGTCTTCAGGGAACATGGAGTTCATACTCAGGGGAACATAATGCAAGTGTTTTTAGCCCTTGTCACTTCTTATAACTCCCGGAATGAGTCCTCTAAGGTACGACAAGAGGAGTAACAGGGATGGTGACAAATTACTGTGTAACAGATGCCCCCTAAAGCATGAAGTCCGAGAGGTGGAGAGGGGTGAAATGCTTTACCAGAACGCACATAAGAGCACACAAGAGCACATATAGTTACTGCCGCCGAGGAGCTGTATTAAGAGACATGACTGATAGTTCAATTACATGATGTACGTGGCATGGTCGCAGCCATCCATAAGAGAGTACATAAATAATCTGGATCCATAGTATGGACGCAGCCATCTGTTTAGGATCAATGAACTGACTCAGGTATGGTCGCAGCCATCCAGTGAATGAGTCAAGTATCAAGAATCACGCCTGGATTACAACAGACACAATCCAGGGTCTTGCGCTCCATCTCGACCTGAACAAGAGTACAAGTCCAAGCATGTGAATATATGAGCTGAAGTCGAACATGCCTGAACATCGCCTGATTACCAGTCAATAATGGAAACTGTTAACAGACGCGAGAGGTACCACCAATAATGACAATGGCCCTCAAGGTACTATAGGTACAATCAACGGCGTGTGAATTAATGAGCTGAAGTCGAACACCCGTAGAATCATTCGATCGGAGGCCAATGATGAAAACCTCACGTCGAACACGAAGAACCTGCCATTGAGGCATGCAGGCTCCAAGGCACCGGAAGGGAGTCTCTAGGTCAACTTCCTGGATAATGAGCTGAAGTCGACAGGGAGTGACCTTGATCGAAGGTGGGCCATAATGTTTCCCACATCATCGACACGAGACAGAGAGATAATGTCGTGAATCAAGATTGTGCGAACTATCAGAGGGCGGTTGTTTATTTGCAGAGGTCAACTTCTCTTGAACATATCGGCGACACATTAACGGAATTGGCAGTATTTGACATCAATGTATCAAAGGTCATTATGAAGAGGCAATGAGTGAATGAGAGGTCAAATAGGGTACCCAAATCCATGGAAGCAAGTGAAAGATATGAGATGAAATATCCCCACCCTGGACACGAAAGCAAAAAGTGCCATGTTCAAGAGCGACATACTGCCGTTACGGTAACAATTATGGTTCAAAAAAATTTATTTTCCCCCACCATTTCTGGCGAGTACCCCAGTTATTTTTAACAAGCTTGATGGGGATAGCATATGCTTGTGTTGTGACAAAATCCGATGTCATTAAGTTTTAACGAGTCTGACAAAGGAAGAACTCGGCGTCTTTTCTTGTTTAGAGAGTTTGAAAAGACAGCAGAAAAGGAAACTCCAAGGATGTCCTTTTTCGTAAAGTTGTGTCTCTCGGGCCCGAAAAAGTATAAAATAATACCCGAAAGAACCGCCCGATCATTACGATCGAGGAGTACTTTTCATGATTAGTGACTTCGACCTGAAAAAGTAAAAAAGCGGTCAAAACCACGTCGTTTCGTAACCACTAACGAGTTTGAAACGACAAAAACCCAGTAATCTTTTTATGTTTTAACGGTCGACAAAAAGAACTTAACACGACCGCCCCTTATCACCATTTAACGAGTCAAGAGGAGCGACTCGGCAATCTTTTCCTCTTTAAATGGTCAGAAAAGAGCTGAAAGCGGACCTTGAAGTAACCTTTTCTCGTGTTTTACCGAGCTCAAAAACCGAAAAAAAAAGTTCATTATGTTGCTCGAGTGGCACTAATCCCTGTCAACACACAAAAACAGCGTAAAATCCTACTTTGACATAAAAATATTCACAAAAATATGATTTTAATGTGTTTTTTAAGCCAAAAGAAGTTATAAATAGTGAAATAGTAAAAAATAAAATTACTTTTCACTTTTTACCTTGTGAGTTTACCGTTGGAGGGTTTTGGGTGCAAATTTCAACTGCTGATTGCGACCAATCCAGGAGACCATTCGAGCCGCCGTTTGAAACAGGTAAGAGGCCTCATCCTTAGCTTCATTTTTATTCCATTCTTTCAGTTTTCTATCCACAGAATTATCCTCTGTAAGGGGTATTGCAAAAAATAGGGTTGCGCCCATTGGCGCGAGTTTCCCACGCGGGTTCGCGCCAATGGGCTGTTTTTCTAAAAGGGGTCGTGCCATTTTTGCGACTGTTTGTAAAACAGTCACGCCAATTGCGCGAACCAATTTACACATAATTTTGACCGTTGAAAATGCAATTTTCTTTAATTTTTGGTTCCACCATTGATCTTATGATGACATTTTGGTGTTTTGGTTGCAGGAATTGGTCAAAATGGCTATAGAATGGAGAGAAAGGGAACATGAGGCCATAGATGCTTTGGCATTGGAAGATGACACATGCATGGATGCTTTGCGAGATTGTGGTTTGAAAAAATTCTTCCTTACCTCATATCTACGTGCACAGCCCGAGTTACTAAGGTTTATTGTGGATGCCTGGGATATTGAGGATCAGGTATTTCGCCTGAAAGACCAGACATTGGAGTTGGATGTCTCTGATGTTTATTTTATTACTGGACTATCTCGGCGGGGCGCACGGCCCATCTTGACCGGTAGTAGACCTTCTAGGAAAAGATGGGGGAGGTAATGGCCAGAGTTTGTCCTGGGGCCCATTTTGGATCCAATAGTGCCAAAGTGGACATTGTCACTATCCCAGATTTGGTGCTACGAGTGGTACTATTCACTATCACTCAGACAGCTGGGGTACAGGCACCCCACGAGGCCAGCAAGAATCATTTGCTGCTGGCAACTGAGTGCCTACACCCTACATTATTTGATTGGGCCACAACAGTAACAACAAATATAAAGAGGCAGCTTACCAAATGTAAGCGTGATGGCAATAAACAGTTCGGATATGGATCCATCATAGTATCATTTTTTCTGGAGCGGCTACCGATATTCTGGATCCCAGGAGGTATAGTGGCAGATCCAGTGCCACGGGAGCCGAGATTGGCTCGATGGGCACCACTTATGCCCAGAGGAGGTGGGGGCCAGCAGATGTCCTGGAGGCCCGAGTTCTTCATTTGGCTCCAACACCAGTTGATCGTCGTGGAGGACTGGCCCTATGCGGGCACTGATTTTACTGGAGATCCAGACCTCCCGTTGCCTGAGGGAGAGGACTGGGACGAGGAGCTAGGTAAGGACCTTTTATGTTTTCAATACTTTAGCATATTCGAGTTTTTATAATTTATGTCTGTTTCTTACAACATCTATATATGTATGCAGACGTTGGTGCAGAACGACCAGCCGACTTACCTCACAACGTACGGAGAGTACAACCTGCAGCGGACCCTCAGGCAGAGGGTGACGATGATGACCTAGTATAGAACCTCGAGGCACTTACTCGAGGGATCCCAGATTATGGCAGACTGGCGGACGTGCCTAGAGTGTACCAGAGGCATACGGTGGGAGTGTCTACTCGCGTCCATCGTCTGTTGAGACGTGTGGTGCAGGCGGTGACATGCTATCATGAGCATCACCGCGATTAGATGCCTAGGTTTCATTTTTTGCACGTTTTTTGAGAGACATGTTGTCGACGACTTTATGAGTTTTGGACATGTATTATTTTTTGGATTATGTAATGCGCGGGGCGCAAACATTTTGACACTCACGTATATATATATATATATACATATGTTCATGGTTCATTATTGTGTTTTCATGTGCTTGCTTACATAATGTTTTAATTACAAATTATGCAGATGTCTATCTAATACATGATTGGCCAATGCATCATATAATGTGTTTAATTGTCTCGGAACATGTTGATATGTAATAAAATCAAAATGTCTTTCCAACAACCTTACACGTAAATACAACCTTAGTATATGATGGTTTCTGACGGAATATTGCCTGTTGAGCTGGTGGACAACAAGTTGAGAGTCCAGGTTTACTATCAATGCGTGAATACCGAAATTAATTGCTCTAGCAAGTAACTCGATTACAACACAGTATTCGGCAACATTGTTAGCAGTATGGCCTAAACACACACCCTGGCAATCTATTAGCTCGTTATGAGGATCGTAGATTACCCATGCCGCAGAAGAAAAACTGCGGGTACTGTGGTAGGCACCATCAGCGAAACCAACATAAGGTGCATCCAGCATCTGCACAAGAAGCGAAAAACACAATAAGTGGCAGCTATGTGTCGAAAACCGACACACAACACACCAAAGTACATGTATGTACATGATAAAATGTACCAGCATCACGCATAGTACTTTTTCAAGTAAAGCCCATTTCGGGGCTTCCCAAGAGGGTTTCCTTCATAATCAATCAGCTCGTAGGCCCCTTTCTGCAGGAATCTCTTGACAATATAAGGGCCTAGCCACATAGACTCGAGTTTTCCTGCGCCTAGCTTATCTTTCGCTTGATCATAGAGTAGGACCAAGTCTCCCTCAACAAAAGAACGCGGATGGACGGTCTGATCGAAGTGAGTCTTGACTCGCTTCTTTTGTGTTTCGATGGCCAAAGAGGCCAGGCGACGAGTCTCATCTAACCGTTCTAGGTAAAGAAGGCGTTCTTCTAACGGGGTAGTGTTGGGAAGCAGTTCGATGGCTAATTTCAATGAAGGGATTTCACATTCAATTGGAAGGGTAGCCTCTAGTCCATAAACTAGTTGAAATGGAGTGAAACCAGTGGCATCCTTCACGGCAGTTCGGTAAGCCCATAAGGCAGGGAATAACATCAAATGCCATTTAGATTTATGCACACCAACGATACGTTGAAGCATTGTGACCAAGATTTTATTGACAGCTTCAACTTGACCATTGGACTGAGGGTAGTATGGAGTTGAACTATCGTGTTGCAAGCCTAGCTGGGTTGTTAACTCCGACATCATATGATTACGGAAATGCTTTCCGTGATCAGTGACAATGGCTTGAGGGACACCGAATCGTGAAATAACATGATTGAATAAAAATTGCGCCGCAGTGTGACCGTCTTCAGTTAATGTAGGCATCGCCTCGGCCCATTTAGTAAAGTAATCGACGACAACGATGATAAACCCATGCCCCTCGGCCGAGCGAGGGTTACAGGTCATATAATCAATTCCCAATTTTGCAAAAGGGCTGACGGAAACCACAGGGTGCAACAGAGCAGAAGGCGCTCGCATTTTCCGCTGGTATATCTGGCACTCATGACAAGACCGGACGGCAAGAATGCAATCCTTGAAAATAGAGGGCCAAAAATAGCCAGCACGAAGGATTTTTTGGGCTGTAGCATATCCGGACATATGTCCGCCACAAGCGCCAACGTGGCAGTCATTGAGAACCCGTTCAGCTTCCTCTAGAGTAAGACAACGGCGAAGAACAGAGTCTGCACCAAGACGATATAATGTATCTCCGATGATACGGTAGGGTTGAGATTGATGACGAATCCTCCGCCGAGCGTCTTTAGACACACCCGGACGAAAGGAGGACGTTTGCAGATATGTGATTATATCTCCGTACCATGGATCGAGGGTGCTAATTAGGAACAGGGTTTCATCTGGTATTTGGTCTTCTGCTGGCGAGGTCAAGGACGACGATGGCAACGAACAAATTAACTCAGCGAACACAAGAGATTTCTTAGACTTGGCAGTGGTAAATTCCAAGTCAAACTCTTGGAGGATAACAATCCACTTTGAGTATTTGCCCCCTAGTAACTGGCGTGACAATATATACGTCATGGGGTTGCAATCAGAAATCACAGTAGTAGTACGCAGAAGAATATAATGACGGAAGCGTTGTACAACACAAACTGCGGCTAGTGCCAACTTTTCGATATAAGCATATTGAGTTTCCGTGTCTAACAGGTTGCGACTGAGATAGTAAATAACATGTTCAGTGTTATCATCATCGGTTTGGACAAGAACCATGCCGATAGTGGTATCGGCGGCAGCCAAATACAAGGTGTAGTCGCGATAATAATTCGGAGGACGAAGCAATGGAGCAGAAACAAGTAAACTCTTGAGACGTTCAAAAGATTCCTGAGCTGTGGTATCCCAATGGAAAGGGATATCACGCTTTAGTAATCGCGTAAAACCTTTAGCTACTTCGGCATAGTTGGGAACAAAACGGCGTCAAAAATTGGCTTTCCCTTGCAAACTTTGTAACTGATGCAAAGAATTTGGGGGAGGGAGATTGACGATAGCTTCGACTTTAAGGGGATCCAAACGGATGCCTTCTTTAGAAACGATAAAACCGAGAAGTCTGCCAGATTCAACGCAGAAGACACATTTGTGGGGATTTAGTTGGATTCGGTAGTACCGACAGCGAAGAAAGATTTCGCGAAGGTGTTTAGGGTGATCCTGACATTTAGTTGAATGAGCAGGAAGATCATCCAGATAAGGTTGCACAATATGCCGAATGTCATGAAATGCATACGACATTGCGCGCTGGAAGGTAGCACCGGCATTTTTAAGACCGAAAGGGAGCTTTTTATAGGCAAAAGTCCCCCATGGGCAAATAAAGGCCGTTTTGTGTTGATCAACAGGAGCAATATTGATCTGGTTATAACCGGAGAAACTGTCCATAAAAGAATACATTTCACTGCCGGCACACTCGTCAATGATCTGATCAATGAATGGTGTGGGAAAATTATCTTTAGGACAGGCTTTGTTTATATCACGGTAATCGACACAAACCCGGATTGTACCTTGTTTTTTAGTTACAGGGACAATGTTAGATACCCAATCCGTAAGAGGAATAGGGTAAATAAAACCGGCGTTAAGAAGCTTTTCTACTTCGGCCTTAATCGCCGCAGCCTTCCTAGGATGTACAGGGCGTAGACGTTGACGAACAGGCTTAGCATCTGGGTATGTGATTATTTCATGCATCACTATACTAGAATCAATGCCAGGAATTTCTTCATAGGACCAAGCGAAAACATCACGAAATTCGCGAAAAAGTTCAGAATAAAGTTGAATCTCCTCTGGAGTACAAGTGACTCCGATATGAAGATGCTCGACTATCCCGGGTTTAACAGAGATGTCGAGGGATTGGGTTCGTGTAATGTTTGCCATATTTCCTTCAGAAAAAAGCTGATCAATTTGAATAGGCGTTTGAAGGATTTGTGATGGGAGACAAGGAGCGAACTGCTCGAGGCATGTCAGGAAATGCTGCGAGGCAGGGAGAAATGAGGAACAATGGTGAGAACTGTACCAGGGAGGTTCCTCTGGAGACATGGTCTCAATAATAGCTTCGTCGGAGAGGAATATTTCTCCTAGAGAATCCGAAGAAGCCTCATCTAGAAGTCCTGAGGATGGAGTAAGCGCAGAAGAGGGAGCCGAGTCAGCAATGATTTCAACATAATTAAACTCGGCAGGACTCAACGGCATCTGGTCGCCCCAGGAATCTACTTGGTCTGTAGGGGGTACGAGCCACGGATCAGAGCCAGTAGCGATCATATTGACAGAGGCGACATTTATAGGAGGGAGTGGAAAAACACCCATAAGATCAGGATCTTTGAAAAGTCCAGCTCCCAGAGTCTTAGGTAATTTGGAAGTATGGTCCACGAACGGGATGGTGCCTTCGGAAGAAGAAGCAAAAAAGGAGAGCTGGTCAACGGTAACGATCTTCCCTTGATGAGGAAAACGAATAATTCGGAAGAAAGATGAAGCAACAGCTTGCATTGCGTATATCCAGCTACGTCCGAGAAGGAGGTTGTAGGTTAGAGTAGCATCAACAACTTCAACTTCCATCTCGACCATCTTCCCTTCCAAAGAGATTGGTAAACATTGGAGTATACCGTAAGGACGGGACGCTCTTCCATCAAAAGCTTCCAAGGTGGTGGGAGATTGGCTCAATGCCGGAGATCCAATCGCTTTCCAACAGGCAACGGACATGATGCAAGTTGAGGCACCTTCATCAATAACTGTACGATGAATTGTCTTGGAATCAATAATTACCTGTATGAGGAAGGCGATTTGAGGAGGTAGTCTTAGAGTGTGGCGTTCTAAGTCAAAAGTTATTAAATCCGAATCGGCCGGATCTATGCCACCAATGGCAGATAGCATGGACTTCCTCTGAGAAGGGAAGCTCTGGAGAACCTCTAAAGCGGACATAGCCGACGGAGTCTGTGCTAAGTCCTCAACGATGTTGTAGTGCTGTGCAGCACGAGCATTCGGATTATACGAGGATTTACGGAGTACTCCTCTTGGAGGGGGTCGAAGAGGCGTTTCGGTGGTAGGTCTCTCAATGTGGAGTGGACCGGAACTGAACAGGGGAGCACTTGGGGGAACCTCAGGCTCTTTCCCGGCAGATGACGAATAATCCTTCGTTCGAGTACTGATATTAATGGGTATTGTACCAGCCATAAACACTTGAGAACCAAAGGAAGAGGGAGGCTGAGTAGGGTCAGCCACCATTTGAGTTTTTTGAGTGTGTTGGGTGGGAAAGGGCTCCTTGAGCACCGCAGGAGTCCCAGAGGTGCCTTTTAATAAACCACTAACTTCAGACCGCCTCGGGCAATCCCTGGTAAAGTGATTTTCATCGCAACTAAGGCAAGGATATATGGGTTTGCGTTTAGTGCCGTCCTCGGGTTGAGGTTTTGGGGTTTCCTGCTTAGGTTGCTCCGTCTTATTTTTCGCTTTCCCTCTTTTCTTCTCTTTCGAAGCCTTGCTTTCCGTATTAGATTGGACGACGTTAACCTCAGAAGTAACATTCGAACCAGACGATGCCTGGGAAGGTTGTCCATTCGAAGCAGATGTTTTTTGCTTTGCAGGGTTCGTATTTTTCTTAGAGGGTGAATTAACCTAACCGATGATATCGTCAACAGTGGGTGTTGGCGGGGTTTTAGATGTTCCTTGTCTTGGGACATCAGGCAGATAATCATATAACGTACCTGACTGAGAATAAACCATGTCAAGGTACTGAGCTCGAGCAATAGCTTGCTCTTCAGTGACACACGCCCCCATGGCGATATCGCGAGCTATTGGAGGCACGAACGAAGTCGTAAACCAATCGGTAAGAAGCTGGTCGGGAATCCAAAATTTGATCATACGTCTACGCCGTCTCCATTCATGAATATGATCAGAGATATGCGTAGCTGTCGTTTGCCTTAAGGAAGTGAGGAGGTGCGTACCCGTTTCATATCGAATGGGCAACTTGAAGTGAGTGAGAAACGCCATAGCCAAGGAATTGAAATCTTGAAAGGACCCGCGATGAAGTTCGATATACCACTTAGCGGCAGAGCCAGTGAGAGTCCTTTGAAAAAGGCGAAGCCGAATTGAATCGTCAAGCCATGAATTAGACGAACACCACAAATGATAGGTCATAATATGGGCTTGTGGGTCTTCATCGGCTTTACCATCGAATTTTGGACAGTCACCAGGTATTTTGGTTGGAACTGGAGGCCAATAAGGATTATGAAGGATAGGATCATTGGTTAATTTGGATACATCTGGTAATTCTAAAGTCGCTAAGAATGGTAATTGAGGATTGAAAGGCATCTGGGGCTGTTGGTAGGGTGGAGCACCAGGGTTCCACCCAGGTGGTGGTTGCCCCCATAGAGTTTGTCCGGAAGGATTTGGCCCCATAGTGGATTGGCCGTAAGGATTTGTATAGTGCCCCCCAGCATAAGGATTACCAAATGATGCTGCAGGCGTGCCGTATTGCTGTTGGTAATTCTGGTACGGGGCAAACGGAAATTGCCCTTGAGGTTGTTGGTAGCCATACAGTGGTGGGGCTCCGAATTGAGTTGAAGGACCAGGCTGGGTTGGATGAAAAGTTTGTGATTGAGACCCAGCCTGCATTTGAAGGCCAGATGGGTGTTGGGGTCCCATTTGGGGCCACAGACCAGACTGAGCAGTACCAATGAACTGTCCTATAGGTTGGGCTATCTGGCCAGAAGGAAAACCTTGTTGATGGTGAGGTTGGTCGATCTGTCCAGAAGGTTGGACCTGCTGATACTGAGGTTGGCCTACCTGCTGGAACGACTGTTGTGCAGTTGAAGGTTGTCCTAGCAGACTAGATGGTTGAGGAGATTGGGCAGTTGGTTGGCCCAACTGTGTTTGGGGCTGACCAATCTGCCCAGAGGGTTGTGAATACTGGACAGTAGGTTGACCACTTTGTCCAGCGGGATAGCCTTGCTGGATACCAGGTTGGACTTGTTGAAAAGACGACTGACCTGAGTTACCAGAAGGTTACAAAGAGGAAAAAGGAGCAACAGTAACGAAAGGGTTTCCATAAATGGATTGCCCTAGTTGGTCTTGAGGGGGTTGTATTGGAGATTGCGCAGATAAAACTTGACCACCATGGAAAGAGGTGGAGGTCCAATCAATTGACAATGGGACCGATACCTCAACAACCGGTTGAGATGACAAATATGGATCATATGGCTCCTGCATTGAGACATTTGTCATGGGGTCAAAGACTCCAAACAAAGAAGCTGAGGGACGACTATAAATAGAAGTCAAGGGGGCTGCACATACCGTTGGAGCGGTTGTGACGGAGGTAACAGATAGACCGCGACTTTGTGGAGTAAAAGGCTCCGTAGCAGGAAAAGTGTGTGATGACCACATGGGACCTGTGAACGGAGTTCCAGAAGGCGTAGCATCTCTCAAAGCTTTATAACCCAGTGGTAAATTTGTAGTAGTAGGCGTACTACTAACATGTATAGGGTCCGTTGAGGTGGGAATTTCACCGCTCGTTGCAACGGACTCATCGGTTGTAGTAGGGGATAATCCATCCATGTCGGATGAAACTTGTGGGACTGACCCACGAGGGGAAGGATGGTCCCAAAAAGGGATATCGTCCTCAAAAGGCTCCCACGTAGGGTTCCAATGATACTGGTAAGTCTCGTCACCCGGGGCACGAGAACTAAGTGGTTGTATACTTAAAACCACAGGAAGACTCACCACCGGTGTTTCGGTAGAAGACGAAACTAGTAATTCTGCCAGGATGAAACTTGAGAAGTTTATCGAGATAACTCCTACTTCGGACTGATACAAACGAAAGCTAATTGGGTAGATGTTATCGTGGCCAATAAATTTTAAGACAATGAACTTAACCTTTTCATTTTTTAAGAGTCGAGAAAAGGGTAAAAGATGACTCTAGTCTCCTTCGAATATTTAATGAGCATGAAGTGACAAGACGCTCATAGGCACCTTTTCATTTAGGGAGTCCGAAAAGGATCAAAAGTGACTGCTCTGGAATTCTAGGTAGAGGGTGTGCCAAACTTTTCGCAAAACCACATAATACTTTTTAGGGTACGGGTGGTCGATCTTCGTGAATGCTGTGTTCACTGCATTGCGAATCGTAGGGCGGCTGACACGGCTTCCTATGGATAAAGGCTTTATTCCTATAGGAGTCTCCCAATATATACTCGACGGTACGTGGGAGCACAGTCCGTATTGGCAGCTACCGTTTCACCGTGGAGGAATCACCCAACCACTCGACGATAAACTACCAGGTTTAACGACGCCGGAACACGTCTCTAACCTAGACCTCTAGAGTGTTTGCGTTATGTTCCAATGCGTTGTTATGTTCATTGAGTTCATTTTAAAGTTTATCTTTGATTATGTTTCAGTTTTTGGTCCTACCGTATGTGATATCTCGAAAACTTCTTACATGCAAACTATATGCTGAAATTAAACCATTTGATTCGATGAATTCTATCTACAGGAGGGTTGAGATCTTTTTCACAAACGAAATGATCACTTCAACAAAGAACAAAAATTCTAATGCAGCTAATAACAAGAAACGGAATTTTGTCTTTTTTCTTTTCAATAGCAACAAATAACAATAAATGCTAACTACTATAATGCAAGAGATTTTTTGTTTTTCTTTCCTTTAAGATGGCATGATGCATGTAAACAAATTCTAAGAGATATGCACAATCCAAGTTTAGTCAATGAAATAGAACCAATTCTAAAACACAAAATGAACCATGCAAGCAAGGAAAAACACAAAAACTAGTGAACTTCAAAGAGGCTAGAAGTGAAGTATTCAGAGTATAGAAGATCAAGCTTTAACAAAGCACTGGATAGGTGTAGAACAATCAACAAGCTGACTGGATGATCAAGAGACCGAAACTTCCCACAGAAGGCTATACATGCAAAGTCACTGGAAATAAGCAAACAGCTGAGGGATACAGGCTAAAACCAGTCAAGCAGAGGTTCAACACAGTTCCAGAGGCTAAAAGAGATATATAAAGAGACTGTATGAGCTTGCCACCCACACACAGGAAAAATTTACAGAGCTGGCGCGACTGTCAGCCTGCAACTTGCGCTACCACAGAATTGGCGCGAGTTGCTTTTGAGCAACGTGCGCCAACTGGCGCGACTGTCAGAGAAATAACTGCGCAAATTAAGTTTGCCAACTAAAAAGATAAATGATACGACCTCAGGTCGGGTTGACAGTGCTCAAATGGGTCAAACAGTAAAGAATCAACTCAAAACTGACTCAGGAAGCTCATGCACTCAAGCAAGCAGAAGAAAATTAACATGCAAGACAGAAATCAAAGAGTTACTCCCCAGCGGAGTCGCCAATTTGTTGGTAAGGTAAATCCCCTCTGCGGACAGAGGCGATCCCACTAGCCTATCACAGAACTAGCCACAAACAAACTACGCTGCTACGCAAGTTCCTAGTTATGCATCAAAGGTGAATCAAGAAGACTAACCTGGAGTCCAACGCGATGATTGAAGCAGAGTTGATATCCTCACTCCCTTGCTCCAACAGATCATAACGAATACCTGCACATGCAAAGGAAGAGACAGATGCCAACATAAAAACTACCAAGGCACAACTATATTTCAGTTAGAAAGGAAATAAATCAACATATCACCATGATCGATAATGAGATTGGAATTATAATAGCAGTCGCTCATCAATTAATAAACAGGAAAAGTTACAACCATTTTTCTGACGTCGACCCTTCTCCTGGCTGGGTGAGTAACTATATGTGTCTTGACATGCATCTCTTCTCCGGCAGCATAACCTCTCTAGCACTCACTAGCATTCCTCCAAGAACTCAACATCTAACACTCCATGACCAATAATCATCACTACTATCACTCAATCACCAAATCACTAGCATAACACTAACACCAACACTCTCTCTAGCACTCTCTCTTTTTGCACTAGCTTGTCCAATGCATAATGACAAGCTTATATAGATGGAGAAGGGAGGAGGATGCGATGAACCGGGACACCTTTTGTGGAATTAGCAAAAGCCATAAAGATGGATAAAGCTCGACAAAAAACTGATTTTCTATCCCCAGAAAAGCTTCATGTAATGAAGGAAACAACAGTCGGACGTGCATTAAGGCAAAAAGCACGACTAAATTTGGTTGGCGCGACTGTTGCTCTAAGATAGAGCGCCAATGGTCGCGCCCCCTTTTGAGGATCTCCATCATTGGCGCGGGTAGGATACTGTGGACTTGCGCCAATGGAAAAAGAGCATTTTTTAGGGATGATCTGCAGAAGGTGTCTTCAGGGAACATGGAGTTCATACTCAGGGGAACATAATGCAAGTGTTTTTAGCCCTTGTCACTTCTTATAACTCCCGGAATGAGTCCTCTAAGGTACGACAAGAGGAGTAACAGGGATGGTGACAAATTACTGTGTAACACACCTTGTTAAAATTCTCGAAATCTACACACAATCTAATTTCCCTAGTCATTTTCCTTACTGGGACTAAGTTAGATAACCATTTAGAAAATCTAAGAGGTACAATGATACCAACATCAAATAATTTCCTAACCTCTTTTTCGATCAAGGGCAGCATAACTTGATTTTTCCTCTGCAACTTCTGTTTAAATGGCCTCTAATCTTCCTTGATCGATATTGTTTGTTGGATGATGTCCTTGTAATATACCTTCAAATCTTGAGTCCCCAGGGAAATACATCAAAAAAATATTTCAACAGGTCCAAATACTTTTGCTTCATTTCTGGACTTAAAGTCTTGGACAACTTGATCATTTTTGGTTGGTCCTTTGTGCCTATATTACATTCCTCCACTCTAGCTTCAATAGGCATCAATTTCAGCCTCTTGGTTACATCATTCTGGTTGAAAAGATCCTCCAATGGTAGCAACCTTCTTGGTATAACATTGTATTTCAGTTGTAACACCTTCAATTATGCCCCTGTCTGTCCAACTCTTCCTTAATTTGGTTTATGAAACTCTGCTTTTCATCTTCTTCTATCTTGTAGTCTTTTTCAATCCTTGATTTGGAAAATTCCTCTTTCATCAGTAGGAAATTTTCCAACTATTTATCATTCTCAAAAACTTGCCAGTACTTCAAATTATCTGGGACAACAGGCCTATGTTTCACTTCAACCTTATACTTGCCTCTAACACTGCTATAAATCTAAAAATTAGAGGTCGATGTGGCTAAGGCGTCTGCAACAACATTTTATTTTCTAGGAACAACTGAAAAACTATACTCAAAAAAAATTTGCAAGCAATCTAGAACAACATTCTAGTAAGCATGCATCTGGGGATGTTTTGTCTGGTACTCACCTCTAACTTGCCTGATGACCAACTCTGAATCTCCATAGACAACTATCCTTTTGGCTCCTAATTTCTTCAAGACTTGCAAACCCAAAAGGAGTGCTTCATACTCCACCACATTGTTGGTACAATAAAAAAATAACTTGTACGAACAGAGCCTGGTCTTTCTGACTACCAGGCTAACTATCCATACACCTGCACCAACACCTTCTCTACTTGCTGCTCCATCAAAATGCATGGTCCAAAGGTGTTGTTTTGGTTCTTCTTCTTCACATATTTTATCCTTCAAATTTTCAACTTCTTCATGAATTGTTTTGTTGGTCTGTTCTTCAATTTGCTTGCTGGTATGTTCTACATTTTCTTCCTCTTCTATCTCTGTTAACAAGACTATATTTTTCTCCTCTTCATCAAAACAACTAGAATTAAAAAAAAAAAAAAGAATCTAAATCGAAATGAATAGCATATACCAGATGATTTGTAGGATTTTCCTTGTTGTTGATCGTATATTGCATGAGTGGCTCTCTATACAACCTCCTTGTCTGACCACCAAAGACTAAGAAGGTGATGTAAGACATCAATTTGCATTGCACTGCGTAGCTTTTCCATCTATGATCTGGAAAGAAGCATGCCAAATTTAGGAGGTATGTATACTACAACAATGTCCATCACCATACTTTTGGAAGGAATTCGAGTTAATGAGACTGCTAAATCCTTGATCAATCCCAGGCACTTCACTTTGTTGGAATCAAAAGAGTACAGGTCCTTGTAAGGTTTGGTGATGTCAAGCCCCAACCTCTCCATAATCACCTTCGGCATCAAATTGTGTGAAGCCCCGGAATCCAACATAGCATTGTGCAATATTTGATCATGCACATTCAAACTGACATAAAAAGGAGGCACATCTCCACCCTGGCTTTTGTCATCAATCTTTGGCCCAAAAATGATAGTTGGATGGTCATCAACTATGTTGACAATATTATAAGCTTTGTCAATTCTCAGTGCCTTTGAAATTTGAGTTTTGTATTGATCATTTCTCATCGATTCACTAAGGGGAAAGGAAATCTTCAAATTTGCAAGCTCAGTCTCAAAATTAAAAGGATCTGGTGCTTTGTCTACCTCCTTAGGGACAACATCTCTCTTATCTGCAATATCCTTTGAAGGATCATCTTTCCTCTACAAAATTGTGATTAAAGGCTCTTTCTTTTGGCCACTGCTACTTGGAACATCTTTCTTTACACCACTGGCTACCACATCTTTCTTTGCTGCATTGTTTCCCGCATTTTTGCTCCTCAGATTGTACTGTCTCTGGACCTGCATGATGGCATTTTGATACCCTTTTCTGTATTCTTCATATTCAGCCATCATCATGTCATTTTGGGACTGAGCAAGCAACAATTCTTCCTCTTCTGTCATAAAATTCTTGAACTTCTCTTGTTCTTGATCTTCCTTGGTCAAATACATAGTTTGTTTCCCATCACCAAAGAAAATAATCTGCTCTTCTGGTGATTTCTCATCTTCTTCGTCCTGTTCTTGGGCATAGTTTTGCTGAAAATGTTGTCTTACTTGTTGTTGTGATTGCTCTGGACCTTTTTGATCCCTTTTCTTGATTTGCATTTGTGCTTGTCTTCGAAAATTAGGATTTCGGATTTGAGGACTAGTTTGAGGCTCTCTAACAACAACTCGATCAATTAGTGTCATCTTCTCCATTGTTTTGACCAAGGTGTCCAGTTTTGCATCAGAGGAAGTGGCAGGCTCTTCTTTTATAGTCACCTTTCTTTCTGACTTCATTTTGGATTTCTTCACCAATAAATTAGCCTCTACACTGACTGCATTGTTCTGCATGTCTTCTAGTGTCACTGGATTTCTCTCCCTGAGTTGGTATGCCATCTCAGGATCAAAACCATTAGGATAATGGAACAAAGTTAGTCCGGGAGGAGGCTTTATGTTTAGAGGTATGGAATTGTACACCTTGTTGAAAGGAGTTGAGAAACCCTGTACTATTTCAATAGTTTGCATTTTCAAGTTATCATACTCAACAAGGATTTGTAATGGATTCTTCTTCTCACCCCATCTAGTCATGAAGGCATCCTCCAGTTCTTGATAGCTAGCAAAAGTTCCAACACAGGTAACTCTGAACCACTTCTTAACCTCACCAGAGAAACTTTGAGCAAACAATCTCATTTTAACATCTTCATCATCTACTTCCTCTAGGTCCACAAAATCATTCACCTTATCCACATGCTGTTGAGTAGTAATCTCCCCTGTACCATCATATTGGGGAAGTCTTTGGCCATAATTCTAAGGTAGATCATGCAACTGAGCAAGTAGAACCAGAGGGGCATATCTTGTTGCCATAACTACTACTTGGGTAGTTGAGGAGCTTGTTGATGATGTAAATGCAACAAAGGATGATGGAATAGTTTGGTGGATGGATGCTGAGGCAGGTGATGTAGAAACAATAGATGATGTGGGAATTGCATTAAAATTTAGGCTGGTAGGAGTTGCAAATGTAATAGGAGTTGTAGCTCGTAAATGGGTTTTCTTTTGAAAAAAAATCGCTTTCTCAACAATTTGTTGTACTTTATTGACTAGACCTCTGAGTTTATTGAACTGTTGAAATATATTTATGCCAAACTTTGATTCTGAAAGTGGGATGTGAGGACTGACAATATATTGATCCACCAGAGCTTCGAAAATACAAGACTCAAATTTAGTTCTGGATAGAGAAGGCTCAAAAGAAAGATGTGATTTATCAACTATGGTCAAAATTTCTGGCAAAGAAACAAATCTCTCAAAAGGGATATTACTTCCTTGACTCTCCACAAATGTTCCTTTCTTCCTGAGCAGTCTTTCAGGATCATTCACAATCACAGGAGGATTTGGATTAGGATTTTGTCTAGTATGCCTCTTAGAAGCCATATTTTCTTGCACAAGTTTGCATGCAGCCAATTTCAACACAAATTTGGGTGATCTTCAAGCTTTCAACCTATGAATACCTAGAAACTTGTTACCTACAGGACTAGGATGAAACTTTTAAAACAATATATTTTCCAAGGAAAAATTTAGCTTTCATTCCTCGACAATGGTGCCATTATGTTAGCACTCTGTAAATCCCTTTAGGCTAAGGAAAGGGATCCCAGAGGTAACCACAAACCACTTGTAGTTTAAGGTCCAGTCCCCCTAACCTTGGAGAGGGCTCTCTCACTGGATCAACTATTAATAAAAACGGGTGATAAGATATGGAATTTAGACTAGTTATGACGATAAAAATCAGTAGGTTTAAGTTGTTGCTTGAAGGTAGGTGGAAGAAGGAAGATCCACTTAGAAAAGGCTCAGAGTATTTAATGATTCAAGTGAATAAGGGAAGATGATGATATTTTGAGCAGGGGCAAGATGAGCAACTCTGTTAATAATTAACAATTTCATTGTAGTGAGTGGATGAATGCAACATCAAAAGGCGAAAATAAGAGCATCAAACTACAGATGAATTCAAATTGGCGTTAGAAGAAAAGGAAACACATAAATGTTCAGCTGATACAAAGTAGAGCACAAAGTGAATTCTGCAAATTTCCTTTAGTTGAGCACGAAGAATTGTTTTCACACCATGGAAACATAAGAAACACTAATAACAAAGAGAATACACATACCAACAGACATCTGACATGAGAATCCCTGGAAAAACACCCTCGACCTTCTTCTATTCACTTAAAATACTTGAAAATACAAAATAAAAGTCTTTTTTCTTCACACACAGACCAACCAACCCTTTCTACATTGCCTTTCAAGGTCTTAAATAGACTTACATCATAAAAATATCTCATGACCAGATTCAATGTATGAGTTATCCATTTAGAATAGATGGAAACCCACAAAAATAGAAACTTAATGTTTTTCATAAAAATTAGACACAACAATTCAAAATAGTGCCTTTGGAAAAAACTGAAATTGTCTGCCATCATGCTAAAAATCCTATTAAAAACAACCAAAATCCTTCAGATGTCTGGGTTCATTCATCTTCTGCTTTATCGACCTCCTTCAATCTTATCGGGCTCCTCCATCTTTGGGATGAAAAAGAAGAAACAATGGCCCCTCTGTTATGTGCTGCAAATGTGTGACAATCCCTGGTGGTGTGCCTTAATACATTTCTTTGTTCTGCGATGAAGGGTAAGACCAGGGGCCAATACATCAGAACTTTAACAAAATCATAATTTTCTGTTGAGTGCCACTTTGAACTGTGTGGGGATGAAACTTTGTGATACGCTTAGCCACGGGGGCTTAGGCGAAAATTTCATGACCGGGGTGTGGGGACTCAGGGCCAAAGCCTTTTTAGGGGCAAAACCTTGTGTCTAGGACGAGAGCTGATTCTCTGTAATATTGCCACATTATAAACGGTCCCCATGTGTAATACATGGGACCACAAACACATATGCACGTGGCATATCAGAACCAATTGTTGCTCGCCACGTGTTCCTCTGTAGGAGACAGAAAAGGCATGTCCTGCTTTCGTTTTGTCAATGAAATCCTTTATAAAACTTGTTTCGGCCCTCCTTGACACTTTAACACTAAAGGACTTTCCCGACGGTTTTATCGCATATCGCAACTTCGTATTATCATAACTTTTAAAATTTGCCACCCCTGCAACATGCAATCATCGATTGTGATACACGATCTGCAAAGGACCCCTCCAATTGCTGATTCGCCGATTGAACCCCACCGATATGCCTAATCGTTGGTTGATGTGCTCAAACCTTCGATCACCGACATGTGATATCGACGATCGCTGATAGCTCCGACCTCTATTTCTGCTCCTTTCCAAATCTCCAATATGCGGGATCCAAGACTCATACTTAGCCCTTTTCCTTTGTTTTCAAGCCTTTAAAGAGGGATTTGCATTTTGCCATAAATTTTGATTAAGAGGGTAGTTTGAAGAACTGGATATACCATTGGAAAGATGCTTCTGAGCACTTTATAGTGAAAAGACCTACAACATGATCTAAACCAAACGTCATATGCAAAAAATCTTCCAAACATTTAGACTTGTTTTAACCATAGGACTTCAAGGACTAAATGGCTTCTTTTACAAGTAAACTTTTAGGCTATGAAACCTTAGTGATTCATAGGCTAAACTGACCAAAATGAATAGTAAGAGACCAACGCCACTGATACTTATTATGGTACCCTAACAGAAAGCATCAACAATGCCATCAACAACTTTGTCAAAGTATCAAAGGCTACTAAGAGAGGGAGGTACACATCATATGCTCGAACCTATATTTACATTAATATCTCCCAGCCTATTCCATCCTCCATAGATATTTATTATTAGGATAATGTTTGTCTCTATATTATGAACATGTCCCCTTTAGATATGGGCATCTTATTAAGAATTATATGGTGAATACGAAGGAATTTCCTGAAGGACACCCTTCTTTAAAAGAGTAAGATGATTTGGGAAAATCCCCCCAAAAAGAAGAAATTTGACACCTCATGGTACCTTAAATCTTGACCAGATACCTAGATCTGGAAATAGGTTAAAGTCTCTCTCTTCTCTGAAGAAGTCTCTAGTGCAAAAAAAAATTCAATCAAACATATAATCAGTAGAAGGAAAATCCTATAACCCTCTATTGAATCTTGCAGATACCGTGCCAAAGTCTCCCCAAGAGCACCAACAAAATCCATCACCACTAGAAATGGTTATCTCCCTTTCTAAAGATGCTAAAGTAGAAGCCCTACCAGAAGATATGGATACAAATGACCCATGACTGATTTCCCTTGTAGAATAATGGCATGGAAAAGATATGAAGGATATACTAGCTCAATGGGCTAGGATTATATACAACGCCTATTTTCGAAATAAGGAAAAAAATAACTGGGCTTGAGTTCTTCACAATCTGGCCTTGGGGTTCAAATGAAGGATTTTAAGGTGTTCTTCAGGAAAGATAAAGAAGCTAAAAAACAAGGCCAAATAAATAATCAGGCACTTATCCAAGAAGACAATGAACAATTAGTCAACTTAGGGAAAATCATGCCAATGTCAAGGGCATTTCCCCTTGAAATCTTGAATCTTCAAGAAGTTTTAATGTAGCCATGATTGTCGTAGTCAGTTTCTGATTGTGTGTTATTGTTACATACCTTGCTAGTCTCAAGAATCTGCTGAATTTAGTCCTCTATTGGAATTCCAAGCTATATATAATTTTTTTGTGATTAATGAAAGGATCCATTTACCCAAAATAAATGTCGTGGACTTTTTTCTTGTTTTTTATTTCAACTTTTGCCTTTTAATTTTGACCTTTTTTTTTTGCATTTTTCATATGATCTTTTCTTATTTTCAATCTTACAATCATATTTCAATTTACTTCACCAATAAAATCGTACAAAAATAAATTTTAATATGTCATACCAAAAAATATTTGTCTAATAGACTATCAGATGGGAAGACTTGACATTTCCAGAACATTGGATGGTGAATAATCCTAAGCCTCTTCTGCCAAAGAATATCACTACTGCTGATATTACAGAAAATTTGTCTTCTGCTATCATATCTTTTCCCAGAAGATCCACAATTGACCGCCGAAGAATTGAAGCCGCCTGTAAACTATCCAAATATTACAGAGACCCTACCACTATAGATACTGCTTCTTCCAATTCTTCTTTTTGTAAACATGATTCTTTGATTGAGTTAGCACAACTTGTAAATTATCACTCATTAGAAGTAAAATGCCCTGAATGCTAGGAGAGTATAAATCTGCTTACATTTGTTGAATCTACATTACATGCCAATCATAATCCTAGATCGGGTATCGCTCCTCCTTCAACCTTTGTCAACCCATGCCCGAATCCCAAGTGCTTAGATATACCTTTCCCACATGAGCAAGATATCGATCATGTACTCATGATGCATGAAATTGTGACATTAGAAGGAGAAGACCCAAGGCTGACTGAGATGATGTGCCTAATGTGACCTGCTAAGCCTAGATATGGCCTAGGAGTCCTTGAGCAGGCAAATCGCCTGATACCAGACTGCAGATTCTGCCCAGTTCCTGCCGACTGCAAAAAGCCTGCAGTAATGGAAATACATAAATTCTACTCTCTCATGGATGGATGCTTGAAATCAGAGATTAGTGCAAAATGGATGAAGGCCATGTTAAATTGGGATTTGTACACTAATCCACAGGCAGATGCATTTGACAAAAATTATACTCCTCAAGAGAAGAGAGATTTTGCTGAAGATTGGAAACATTTTATGGAAATCAATAACACATGGATATCTTTCTACTCTTGGAAAGATAATATTTCTCCATTAAATGTTTTTACTGGTTCCACAAGTACTTCAACAAATAAGCATGCTTGGACTGCACTAGATGGAACAAAAGTTGAAACTCCATCAACATTTCCTCCTTTCAAAGGAATTGTGATTGGAGAAAATCAAAATACAGCCAAAGCCATACCAATAGTACAGAAGGATGACAATGCTCTAGGCATTGATGGAAGAATACAGAAGGCCAGTGAACAACTCAATTGGGCAAATACTGCATTAAAAGGCTTACAAATAAATGCAGCAAAATCTGCAGAAGTCAAGGAACAAATTGATACTGTGCAAGTATCAATTAATGATGTAAATAAATGTTTGAACAATGTACAGTTTGATTCCATTTTGATTTGTTCTTATGCAAGAAAAACTTTATCCAAGATAGAAGGAGTAGAAGAAAAGTTAGTTGATCATTTAGATACAACTAAAAATCTCATAACTGGTTTAACAGATAAAGTTGAAAAGATGAATTCACCAAAAGTTGAAAAACCAGTTCCAAACTCCTTTCTTGTAAAAAGAAGTATAAAGATTCAGGATCTTGTTTTTTTTTTTTCCGTGGAAAATAGAGTTCGTAATTTCTATTAAAAAGATGTTAATAGTAATTACATAGATTCAGGATCTTGTTAACAGGTTTCCAGCTTTATTTCCAAAAGAAGTAGTCTCCTCTTCAGATTCTAAGACTACAACAAAGATAACCATTGCATCCTTATTTAAGGATGAAGTAGAACAAAAGGGGGAAGAGGAGAAAAGTTAGGATACACAAATCTTTCCCATATATGAACCTCTTGAGCATAGGTTCACCAAATATCCTGCACCCAACATTGAAGGAAAAGGAAAACTTCCTGAAGCACACACCTTCTTCCCAGATTCCCACAGAGAGTGGAACATAGATAACATGAGTGTCGGCCAAATCAGGTAGATGATTGACATGATGTATACAGAGTATAAACTCATGTGTCTTAGAGGAAAAGTGAAATTGATGCTTGTAGGACAATTATTCATTGTTTTGCAGGGACACTCCTCAGGTGGTGGGAGACAGAATCTTCTCCTAAGCTCATTGAAACAATGGAAGCAGAAGTTCTTAAAGATGAGAAAGGAGATGTAATCCATAATTCTGATGGCATAGTTATCAGCAATATGATAGGTGCATTAACATCAATGATTTTAGAGCATTGGTGTGGAAGTGAAACAGAAATTGTTGATAAAAATGAAGTTATTTTGATGAATCTAAAATTCCACAAAATGTCCCAATATGAAGACTTCCACAGAGACTGGATGCAGAGAATCTATGAGGTCAAAGATTCTAAGAACTTGTTGTGGAAACAAGTATATCTTGCAACCCTGCCATCCAGATTTGTAGATTATATTAGATTGCAAGAAGTCTTTCAGCTACCTTTTGAGTCATACACATGGGGTGAGATATATGCTCACATTACAAAGACATTGGTAAGTCTTTGCACAAGCTCAAAGGTAAATAAATCTCTGGAAAAACTTTCCAGATTGCCAGACAAGAAGTCCATCTGCAGCAAGTATGGGCTTACAGCGGATGATCCTTTGGTAAAAACAAGGAAAGCTAAGAAAAGAGCAAAGAGAGAGTTTAAAGAAACTTTCTACAAAAACGGAAGAAAATATCCAAAGGACAAGAAAAAATATTCCAAACCAGTGCAAGGCCAAGCCTACAGAACAAAGAAAGGGTATTATAAGTATGTTCCCAGAACACACTATTATAATCCCTCTGATATTCGCCTGCGCACAGCCAAGCAGGAGAAGTGGAATAAAATTACTTGTTGGTTATGTGGGAAAAATGGACATACATCCTCCAGATGTCCACAAGGCGAAGAATCAAAGTTAAACATGGGTAAGAAATATGAAATATTTGCTCAGAAAGCCAAGAAAGTTAAGCAAGAAGGAAGAGGACCAATGATCTGTATGAAATGTGGTTCTCATGCACACAAAACAGAGCACTGCCCCAATGTTACCATCAAGGAAATTGCACAGCAGCATTAGATAGAAGAATCATCTTGTGACTCTTTCAGTTCTTCTTCTGTAGAAGAACTACAGGCTCAAATGGAACAATATTCAGATTCGAACTCTTCAGATTGTTTATGTTCTGACTCTGAAGACTGTGCTTGTCATGCCCAATATGATTCTGATTCTGAATATTATAGTGATTCAAGTGAAGAAGGGGAAAGGCCCAAGCCCCAAAAAGAAAAAGTCCTCATGGCAGCAATAGAAGAAGACGAGCTAAAAATTTTATCCCAAATAAGTGCCATGGAGGAAGGAGACATGAAAAACCGCATGATCGAAGCTTTTATAGATCAGCTCAAATCCAAAGCTTCCAAAGAATCAGGTAAGAAGTCCCTATTCATTGATGCTTCATATGAAGGAAATACAAAATCATTTCAAATGCATCATCAAAAACCTGGTAGAGTGAGATCACTCACTCTAGGAGAAGTGAGCCATGAGATCCATAATCTCAAGATAGAAATCTCTGCAATGAAAACTCACATTGCAGAACTGAAGAAAGGTAAACAAGTTGCAAAAGAAGAAGAAGATGATCAACCATGGGATACTGCTCAATATAGCAGTAACCAAGAAGTCCAGGTTGCTGAAGGAATAAAGGATCCTAATTTTGGATTCAGAGATATGAGATTATTAACTATCTCCTATCAGTAACACCATGTCAAAGTAAATGTTTGCGTAAAAGGGCAAATGTTTGGAATGGTTGCTCTTTTAGACTCTGGAGCAGACATAAATATCCTTAGCATGAAAAATATTCCAGGAAAATATTGGGTAGCTGCAGAAAGAAAGATAGTAGGTCTGGGTAACAAAAATCTCAGATGTGAAGTACCCAAACCCTCTCTCTGTTTTGATACTCACTGTGTTTATTTAAAATTTGCAGTAGCCGACATTCCAGTAGATTGCATACTTGGCAATGTCTTTTTGGCAGCAGTAGAACTTCATGGGTCACTCAGACTTAAAGGAGGAAAAGCTGGATATTTTATATCAGTCCCCACATCTAAAGGGACAAGGAAGAAAATTGAGCTTCCATATATTTCAAATCCCAGAATTTCAACAATGGTCCAAACCGTACAGAATTTGGACAAGGAAGAAGCCAGACTTTCAGATCTGAAAGATCTGAAATCTACCGTGAGAATTGAAGAACAACTTAAGCAACCTCAGATAAAAGGAAAGATTGAAGATCTAAAGAAACAGATTGAAGAAGAATGCCGCTCAGAAGAACCCAATGCATTTTGGCATAGGAAGCAACACATAGTGGAGCTCCCTTATAAGGAAGGACATGCTGGTAAACCTTGTAAGAGCCGAGCAATACCTATGAGCAAAGACTACAGAGATCTTTGCGAACAAGAAATTCAACAGCTCCTGAACAGAAAATTGATAAGAGAATCAAACAGTCCCTGGAACTGTTATGGATTCTATGTAAACAAAAGAGCTGAGCAAATTAGAGGCATCCCAAGGCTAGTCATCAATTATAAGCCTCTAAATTCAGTCCTAGCTAATGACACCTATCCAATACCTCATAAAGGGGATTTAATTCGAAGGATAGCAGGGGCCAAAATCTTCTCCAAGTTTGATCTGAAAGCAGGATTTTGGCAAGTGGCCATTTCTGAGAAGGATAAATTCAAGACTGCCTTCAGTATACCAGCAGGACATTATGAATGGAATGTCATGCCTTTTGGATTAAAGAATGCTCCATCAAAGTTCCAAAAGGTAATGGACAGTATTTTCAAGCCATATTTTGATTGGCTAATTGTATATATAGATGATGTATTAATTTTCTCTAAAACTATTCATGATCATTTTAAGCATGTAAATATATTTAAGAATTTGGTTAAGCACAATGGCTTGGTGCTTAGCAAAAAGAAGATAGAAGTTTTTCAGACTTCTATCAAATTTTTGGGCCACACAATCTGCAATGGGCAGATTTCTTTGCAGAAACATGCACTCAAGTTTGAAGACAAATTTCCAGATGTCATAACAGACAAGAACCGATTGCAAAGGTTCTTAGGTTGCCTCAACTATGTCAACAACTTCTATCAGGACTGTGCCAGTGACAGAAGATTATTGAATAAAAGACTAAAAAAGAATCCCCCAGAATGGACAGATGTCCATACACAAGTAGTCCAGAACATCAAAGCCAAGGTAAAATCCTTGCCTATTTTATATGTCACTGATGATATTGCATACAAAATTGTTGAATCCGATGCAAGTAATATTGGATGGGGTGGAGTTTTAAAACAAAAGGTTGGAAAAGAGGAACAAGTGGTTCAATTTGCATTCAGATTCAGTAATCCAGCCGGGCTAAACTACTCCACAATAGAGAAGGAAGTAAAGGCAACATGGAATTGCATCAGTAAGTTTGAAGTTTATCTCATTAACAAATCTTTTCTGCTTAGAAATGATGCATCTGCTTTGCAGAAGGTGTTAACAAAAGACATCAAGAAGGCTGGAGAAGCCAAGTTTGCCAGATGGCAAGCTCTTTTTGCAAACTTTGATTTTCAGGTGGAACATATTAGAGGAAAGGACAACAGTCTCCCTGATTTTCTTAGTAGGGAATATATTGAAGACAGAGATCATGTCATGATGATCATCACTGAGTGGGACCAGCACCAAAAACAAGAAGTACTAAGGACCATCCCAGATAACCAAGACTGGGAAGAATACAAAAGAAATTGGAAACCCACTTGGCAGCTGAGAAACACAAAGGTCCTGGACGCCAACTTGCAGCCTCATATTGACATCCAGCACTTTGTACCCGAAAGAAAAGTGTACCCTAAAGGTAGCAAATGGATTCATGACATGATATATGATAAGTCTAAAAGAGATGCTAGGATTGCGCACCAAGCTTTAGAACAGAACTTTCATGATATTGCTAGGATTTGGTGTCACGGAGGGCATAGTACTGGCATTTATGAAAAATAATTTTGTATTTATCGGACCAGAGATCTTTGGAATGAACAATAACATTGGCCTGTTCAGCCCTGTGCTCGTTGGCCTCGAAATGATCCAAAGATTATATTTCCTGACATTGTGTATGATTTTGCAGGGTATAAAAAGTTATGGTGGGACTTCCTAAATATTGATGACAAGGAAGAGTCTCACTATATAAAGTTAAAATTTAGCACATTAGCCGCTTCTCAGAGAAATCAACAGTGTCAGTGGTTTCGAGAATGGTGGAGTGATTATGGGGTATGCAGAACTGCCATGGATCTTGTATACCATGAGGCGTACAAAAGAAAATATTGCGATTGGTGCCAAGAACATGGTATTGGAGAATGTTTTCATACCATATACAAAATTGTTAAAGACATGACAGACAAAGAATGGTCTCCATTCCATAACTTAAACTATTCACTCCAGGAATATATGAGGGAACACTTAGAATGGTTAGTCTTAACCAAAGTGAAACATCAAATTGTTTTGGGAAAACCAATGATAGTCCGCAGGATATACACTAAAGCCTGGGACGACCTGTTGTATAAAAGAGATAGATTCCCTGATTTAAAGGTATTTTGATGGTTCACATGGGCTTTCCAGTAAAAGTATCCATATTGTAAATACAAGTACCAGTCACAAGGGCTTAATTGTGACCAGATTTTCCGTGGGCTTTGTTTTACTAAAGTTTCCACTATGTAAATAATCTTTTGCATGGGCTTTTATGAAAAACATCCACTTTGTTTTGTCGATATCATACGTTTCTCGTGGGATCTGTCGGACATGAATCTGCTGGACGGATGACGCCTTAGCATTACCCAAAAGCAATAATTCCATCCACTCGGATTGGAATCTTTGTGCGGATGTTGCCCTGGCGGTACCTAAAAGGAATGATTCCATCCACCCGTAGGTTAGTTCACAGATGATCCACAATAATGCTTGTCCCCCTTCACTTCCTATATAAGGAGGGTAAGGCTCATTGCTGAGGCATTCAGAGTTTGAGTCAGTCTGAGTCTTTGAGAGTTTTGTGTCATCGAGTGCCTCTCCTGCTCTACATCTGCGGACGTTCAGTCTGATCTGCTTGCATCACGAGAAGAACTCAAGTCCTTAGGTGATTTGGGAGCCTGCGCATCAGTGTGCTCGACACTGGTGAGAACCTAAAGTGGCCGAATCATATTAGAAAGTCATCCAGTCTATATGAGTGAAAGTCATATTTTGAGGTAGAGCCTATCTTTCGCCAGGTAGCCTTCGGTATTGCTTGTTCCTTGCGAACAACATATAGTCTGATAAATGCGAAGATAGTCAATCTCTGTAAAGAATATCTCTGTAAGAAGCTTTATCCATTCTGAAATAAAATGAGTGTACCATTCTGCATATGAATACTTTGCGCATATAATGTCTGTTGTGGTAGTAGTTATTGCTGAAGCTTACATCCGAAGTTTGCAAGAAGTTCGCAGGAAGTTCACCAAAGGAACGAAGGGACGCCAAGGCCATTGTTAGGCAAGGAAGCCATTGTTGGGGCCGCGAGAGCGTGAAAGTTCTGAGTAGGTTCACCACTGGTTCACCAGCAGTCACTAATCAGAGATAATCAAAGAGACACAACAAGGCCAAGTCAGCAGAGGAAGCGACAACAACGTAGCGCGCAGAGCACGCGGCACTATAGCAAGCTTGTGACCAGAAGCCCCTGCTAAAATAGGTAAATATTTATAATTAAAACATAAGTAATACAAAGTCAATGATGAAGTGATTAATACAATCCCATCCTTAACAAAGAATTATTAAAATTTTGCTAATAAATATTAATTTAACATTCCTTCTCACTTCATTGTTAATATTATCATTAATATCAATATCATATTATTTATAGTTATTTTGAATTTCTAATTTTTCGTATAAAACACTTACTATTAGGGTAATACGTTTCTGTGGTAAAATTTTGTTTTGCATTGATATTTTATCTTTTGAATTTGTTGAGGTCCTTTAAACTATTTCACTTCAGTCCATTTAAAACTTCACATGTAAATGAAAATACCTAATATTTGTTATATAAAAGGAATTATATAGATTATTTAAAATATTTGTGGGAAACTACAAATATTTTTATGTACAATATGATTTATATATAAATTGAAAATTGATATAGACAAGTGCTACATAGTAACTAGTACTTGCCACTTAGTTTAAATATAGCTAAATTAAAGTAAGAAATGATAAACAACTAAAATTGCATATATCCCATCTTGCAGTAAGAAGCCAATTGTATTTAGGCAAAAAAATGTAATAGCCTTTGATGCATTTATTATCTTTATTCTTTTATGCTTACTTGATGTTAGTAAATGAAATACTTTAATAAAGATTTTGTCAAGCATCCTACCATTGAATGCAGTTGTAATAAATTTGGATATAACTGCATTGTGAACTTGGTTTATTTCTCAAGTTACCACTTTTCATATTCCCTAAGTTAAATAGGTTATGTACTAATGATTACATGCTATTGATTTGATTAAAATGGTTCACCATTTTCTTAATTCTTAAAATGCAAACGATACTTAATTTAATCTAGATTTGTTGTGAGATTGATGATGGGAATTATGATCTATTTTGCATCGTCATTTTCAAAAAAAAATTGTATAAAAATACTTATAATTAAGAATAACATTCCTAATAGCCTATCAATGTGAAGACATACATCTTATCTTGAAAAAAAATAATACAACAACAACAAAAAACAAAAAACAACAAAAACAAAAACAAAAACAAACAAACAAACAAACAAACAAAAACTACACTAACATTGAAACCCAACTATGGAAGTGATCCCTTTGACAATCCCAACTTTTGTATATATCTAATGTCATTAGAGTCCTTTGCATTCACAACAACGTTGAAAACCAACTATTGAAATGGCCCTTTGACTATCCTAACTTTTATATATAAAATGTGATCAGAGTTTTCTCTGCTTTAGTGAGACCTATATGGAAATAATACAATATTAAATATACTTTGAAGAAAAGCCAACCATTGCATCAAATATGCTATATGCTATGGTGTACAATACAATTATATAAACAAAAGAAATCACATAATAATATGAATAAATTTGTAATTAATAATTATTATTTAAAATAATTTTTTAAAAACATTTGTAAATAAATTACTAATTAGTATAAAGATTAATATTAGTCATAATTGTTCCCCGACGGAGGTGGATAACTCGAGGCAATTAGGGGTTGCGCTCAACCCCTCTCAAGATAATATATGTACGAAGTAATGCAAATGGGAGTGCGGTAGCGATAAGGTCAACTTGCTCGTGTGAGGATAGACACTGACGGAAGGTGGCATTTACACCCAAGAAGGTGGCTCATAATTTACATGAGGCACAACTTGGAATTCATCATGGTAATGCTTTGTTTATGGTGTAATGTTGGGGTGATAAAATGGTGGAGGGAGCATAATACTTCATCCCCTGGAGGTAATTGGGGCTTAGAACAGGCAACATACTGGGATTCAGTTAACAATTGTGGAGTTAGTGGCCTAGAGGCAGTTGCTTAGCACAACACTATCCTTCAAGCTTCCCCGCAGTCTCTCTAGCGCCCGCCAGAAGAACCAAGTAATCTTTTATGTCTTGGTCTCTGGTACTGGTATGGTAGGTTCTTTCGACTTTTGTTTGGCCTGGATTACAACCTCCAAGGAGAGCTAGGTGTTGGAGTCTAGGTGGGGGGGGGGGGGGAACTTTGATTAAGACACCCTCCAGTGGTGAGCGGGGTGCTGGATTGGCAGCGCTTTCAAGGCTCGCCTCTCCACCACCCTCCTTGTTTTAGTTCATGGTCTTTACTCTCGAGTTTGTGTCTCATATCTGGTTGGTGCATGTGTGTGGGTTTCAGGGTCTTTTCTTATGGTGGTTTGGCTCCTGGGTGTTTGATTCAAAGGTAACAATTTTATTTATTTCATAAGAGGAATTCCCCTGTATTCCTAGGAAGTGGAGTTTTGTTTGTGTTTCCCATGAGGTGTCAACCTTGAACTCGGGTAAAGATAAGGGTAGGGTCTCTTTTCAATTTCTCTTGGGTATATTTCTATTGGGGGTCATCCTCGGTAGCTTTCTTAGGGTGCTGAAAAGGCTTGTTTGGCTCTCGAGTGGGTAGTCGCTTGATATTAAAGATCTTCGTGTGGCATTAGTGTTAGTGTAGTTGTTGTAAAAGGCTAGAGGTGGGGCTATCCTCTCCCTATGCTTGGAGGTATTTTGGTGGTCAGTGGTGGAGGTGTCTTAAAGTGGTTTACATTATTGTAAACCCTTTCCCATGACACGTCCTAAAAGGAGCTCTTGTCTCTCTAACTTTGATAGAGACAATGCCTCTAAGCCCCCACCTCATGGGCATCATCAGGGTAGTGATTCGTTGTTTGTTGGTCTTGTTAGGAGGGGGAGGTCGCGGGCTCTAGGCTATCACAGGGGTTGTTGACATACGCAGAGGAATGGAGGTAAACCCCCTCAATCCGCTAAAACCCAATCACGACAAATGTTGAAAGCTCAATTAGAGGAATGTGATCAGAACCACCGAGAGGAGCACGAGGCCTTGGTTGCAGCTCTAAATCAGATTTAGTATTTTCAATGCCACTTGATGTGGTGTGGTGTGGGCATACCCATATCATGGAGAAGTTCGAACAACTTGAAGCCTTTCTTGTCCACCTGGAGCAACATGTTAGATGCAATTACTGCCCTCCAACCTTCAATGTGTATTCGTCCAAACAATCTAGCTTCTGTTAATTTTGATGATTGATCATGTGTATTGGTGTCCTATTAGTTTTGATGGTTTTTTGGCATGTTTGACCTCTGAGGCTATGGTCAACTAGCATATGTAATATTTGGAATGTGTGTCCTGGTTGGTTAGCGCTAGTCAACAAACCCATTTGGGGTGAGACCAATAGAGCTGCATGGAACAACTATGTAAATATTAACAATTACAATTAATAGAAAGTCTAGAATTATATATATGTGTGTGTGTGTTTGTGTGTGTGTCAAAATTGTTTCCAAAAACATACACTATGAATTTGATATTGTAAAGTTAAATTACATATAAAGCAAAGTTGTATATATTGATTCTAAAGTTGTATATAAAGCAAAATAAATATATTAAATTACACCAGCATCCAAACATAGGAAGAAAAAGAAATAGAGAGCCAAGTTTAGATATGGATTTGTCATATTGCTTTCTAGACATAAACACGCAAGTAGTGGCACCTATATTACATATAACATTAATATACTGCAGGAGATTCAGTTAAAGCATCATTTTCACTTTAGTGGAAGTTCGATGGAATTGCATGTATTTATTAATTATCCCATACTCAAAGCTTCTTAGAATTGCAGGTATCAATAAACGTCGTAAACATTTGGAAAAAAACGTCGTAAACATTTGTTGTTAATATTTGACTTTACAAACCAAAAAACGAAGATAACGACCTTGAAATATATATGTATATATCTATTCTACCGTGTTGAATTTCACTTCTCCAAGTTTGAAACATTCAATCGTAACAACCTCTGAGTGATGAGGGGCGTGCGAACCTCGAGTTATTGACTGCCACTACTTCACTTACTTAAAAAAATGGACTGATTAATAAAATAATCCTTAAAAAAACCTCCACCAAAATGAAAATTACTCTACAATGCTTTACTGCAACTACTTGTCTTACGAGAAAAAGAAAAAATAAGG
This sequence comes from Pinus tabuliformis, assembly GCA_031772625.1. NCBI lineage: Eukaryota > Viridiplantae > Streptophyta > Pinopsida > Pinales > Pinaceae > Pinus > Pinus tabuliformis. The sequence goes on along the minus strand of CM062818.1, from coordinate 627,064,063 downwards.
AAATCTCCCTCAAAAGTAAAAATCCCTTCACTTCACTGATCACACAATTCTCCAATTAGATTCGATGAATAATCACACAAGTGTCCAGTTGGATTCGGTGAATAACTAACGCAAAGATAAATACAAAAAGATAGAGATTTATCTAAAACATTACTCGGTGAACATAACACTTGTAGTATATAATTGTGTTGCTGGCAGCAGTGTGGTCAATCAAAGACTTTGATTACGATATATTACTGCCTCATTTGAAAATAAAGGAAACAAAAATATAAGCTTACTATATATTACAATAAGGGAAACAAAATCTTACTTTCAGTGCATATGGTTATAACAAGCACACATGCATAAACCAAATATTAATATGATATCTTAAGCACGTGTTTAATGACTTAAGATGGATACATATATCTATAGTTAAGCACGTGTTTAATGACTTAAGATGGATACATACATCTGTAGATGTTTGCATGGATATTTTGCTAGACCATGAAAATTCATTAGTACTGTTTGCAGTGATACAAGCTGTTGTATTGTTGTGATGGGTTAGAGGGTTTGATGGCTTTTATGGCTGTGGCTCGTCTGAAGGAGAAGGGATATTAACAGTTTTGTAACTGGTGTCAAGGAGAAGAGCTGACATTAGGGACGAGGACGTATTAGGCTTGATGCCATTGCTGTTGTTGATGATCAAAGTTGCACTCTGATCCATATTGTCAGGTTGGTTCTCAGGCACCATGGACGATTTGGCCTGCAATAGTCCCAATCTCTTTTCTTCACTTTTGCCCCACAGTACAAGGTAGAGACCGATGATAATCAGAATTGCTCCAAATATCCTGCCATGGATGCAAAATTCACGTCATTCATTGAAAATAAAATGACAACGATAGTTTGTACAGGTTGGTAGACTGCAACAAACACAGGCCCTCCTCTGTCAATGCACCATATCTGAACTGAAAAGGCAATACCAGAAGCAACGAATCCCTGCATCATCATAACAAATCTATGGTTAGAAAATGCTCTTGTGGCCTGTACCTAATAAAGTAAAATAATTCATCAGAACGAAACAAGGTACTATATATAGATTGGCCTTGGATATTGCAGGAGGTCATTAATAAACAAATTTAGAATCATAAAACATAAACTAATATAAATGAGCAAATATTAAGTAACATATAGTTAGCCAATTTACTCCCTTTCCATTTTGTCCATTGAATATTACTTTGTTTTCATCTCATGGAAAAGATGTAAAGGTTCGCCAATCTTTTGCTTACTACATGGTGCTTAATATTTGCCACATAAATCTACTTCACATCAACATTTACTACTAAATTTCGTATTTATGTACACCTAAATTTCTGATGGGTCTTGTTTTGGATTCAAAATTATGATTGTTTTGAAAAATATAAATTATGAATAAATTACTCTCATAAAATATAAAAACTAGCGAGCGAAACCATCCTAAATAATTTAGAATGAAGATGTTGCATGAGTTGTTTATGCTAGAAATATGAACCCACCAACATTTAAGTGAGGAGGTTGAGATTTCATATAAATGCAAGTGATGTTGAGATATAGCCAACTGCAAAGATATTGAATTTTCTTATAAATGTTTTCTTGGCATAACAAATCTGACTTCAAGATAATAATAACAAAGTTCATAATTTTATTTTTTCCACACAATGCTTGGTAAATCGAGCCTTAAAAATCATAGTTCACCCATCATGACCTAAATCTTAATTGATAAGGCTGGTTAGGGAAATAAAAAGATTATTTAATGATGTCCTTCTATTGCAGACTGAAATATTTCAAAATGAACGATAAAAAGAAAATAAACAACCTAATGTGTAGCCAAAAAATCCATGAGGATCATCCTGCCACGTATTAGGGAGCTAATGGATCAATACAAAAAGGAACGACAAATCTTCCCCCCCATCGACAAGGAATATTAGGGTATTATATGCTTCTAGAGAGCAAGAAGTCCACAATTTTTCGTGTCCATCCATGCTAATTGGCCATCAAAGAAAACTACAACTATCCTACTACACAATGTGGAGAAAATAACATTATCCATAGTTCTAATCCGAGGCAACCTTTTAAACTTAGCTACAATTGTCAAATGGCTGAGTTCTTGCGCACCAAAAATGGGAATGAAATGCACAATAAAGAACTATTTAAATGAATTTAAAGGTAATTTAACACAAATAATGTGAAATTCACCTTCAGGCCTCAACATTCTGCAATTAATTGCAAAGAATGTTGATAAATTAATAAAAGAAAATTTGAAAAAAAAAAAAACTAACCTGAGCACAAAACATGCAAGTATGAGAAATTGGTCGACTAATCCCTGGTATTTGGGCCCAATCGACCACCGATGGGTTTTGATCTCTTCTTTCCAAATCTCCTTAGCACACATGAATTCCTATGTGCACAATCCTTTGCAATGAGTCCATGGCACCTAGGAATTTCCATGGCACTTCTCTTAGAATTGCGGAAGCTCCTACAAACAATACCCAACCTAGGTGAGTGTAAAGCCACATGTAGGTCCAAGACAAAGCAAGGATGGAACCAGGGGGTTATTTTTGTGGTCATTTGGAATCTCCAACAACATATCATTACGTAATGTCTATTTAGCACCGAATAAGGGCTCAGAGGCTCTGAGTGATGGGTTGTATCACTCACTTGTTGAGAGACAAAAGATAAATTTTACTCAGTATGGGTATTAAAACCTAAAAATTAAGAGAAAATATACATTATTGAAGAGTTGAAGAATTTGTTATGGGAAGTTACATGTATAGTCCTCCAAAGATATGGCCTTGGCCAACCTCGTAGAAGTAGGAACAACTACCATAAATACTTACAATTCAAGTAACAAGATTATCTCTAACCATGAAGAAGCTTGCGACTTGAATGAAAAATCTGAGAAGAAGGACTTTGTGGTAGGGCAATGGGCCATTATATAGTTGGAAGGGGATCGAAAGTAACTTCATGAGTAAACAAAATGAAGAGCAAATTCAGAGAACCTACTAAATAGAGACAAAAAAACACTATTAACCTTGTGGCAGAAGAGGTAGGGAACTTATAGCTACCTCCAAGGGAAGCAATTTGAAAGCGTACTTACCTAAAATTGAATGTGCTAGCACTGTAGACACCCTTCTATGGGGAAAAAAGGGAAAATGGGTCTAAAAACCCACAACACTGTGATGAGTAAATTGATGACACATAGTTAAAATGTGCGACATTAAGGTTATGCATAGGTCTCAAAGAAAAATTGCATAATAACCTTAGATCATCGGAAGCAAAACCATAAAATAGTTCAAAATGCCAAATTACGAAGGTTGGAGGAGTGTCTATCAACCAAAAGGTTCAAAGGACCATGAGGACCATTCGATCATGCCAACTCATCAAAGTCATCCACTTATAACACCACCAGGAACCCTAACTTCTTGGATGACAAGTTGGAAAAGGATCACACGACGTTCAAATCGTGGAAATAATTGTTATAGTAACGACCTCACGTGATTGTGGGGAGATGGAATGCGACCAAACAATACACGTGGCATGGGCCATGTGGTGTGTTGAGGGGTGTGCAATGGCCATACTCCTAATGTGCATAATAGTGATGGGATAGAACTTTGAAAGCTAGTCTAGAGTCCAGAACATCAAGACTTATTAAATTCGTTGTTTACTTGTTTAGGAAAAAACCAAGTTTGGTTAGTTACTTTCACCTATGTGACGATCTTCCCAACACATGCGCGATTGTCTCCGTACTCCTAACTGATTTGCATTTAAGTCACAATTTATACAACAATAAAACTTGGATGGTGAAGTATTATGTATGCATGTAGTGATTACAGAATAAGATGTGAACCAAACAAATTTAAAATAAATGAATTAAAATAATATTAGAAAATAATAAAAGTCAATCTGTAATGTTTTTTTTTGTAAGTTTGGCAAGACTAAATCTTTATCATGTCCAATATATCACTCCAATCAAGGTAGGGTATTGAACCAGTGACTTCACATCAAGGAGTGCCTTAACAAAGCACCATATCACCATCTATCCAAGACCCTGTGGATAAGTCAATCTGTAATGTTAAATTATAGAGAATGTTGCGATTTATTTTTGTCAAATCAAACTAATAATGAGTCAAGCAAAAAATTGAATGTTGCAGGTATAATAATAAAATTATGGGGTTTCAAATATTTGATCGATTATATATATATATATATATATATATATTCTTGAGTTATATATATTTTTTGGTATATCATTTGAATGTTGAAAATAGTTTTATATATTATATTTACACCGAAGGTGTTCCCTTAATGGACTTGGTTGGGAAAACACTGTTCAACCCAACCAATCCCAGAGGTATATTTTCATCTTCCTTCGCCATCCAAAATCTGACAAGTGGAACTATTACGAGGTCAAGAAATTCACCCATAAGTGCGAAGGCGCCCATACGTAGTTATGATTCTCATGCTTGTAGATATCATGCCTTTCTCGAACTTGACTTCATGAAAGCAAACAAAGGAGATTTCCTGTCGTAATAATGAGTCTTGTATCCACATTTGAAGATTCTTTCTTGCCCCCTGTCATTCGAATAGGCATTCAACAGGCGCCTTAGAGGTTTATGCAGAGTCTGGTTGAAAGAAATTGAGACGGGTTGTGAAAAGGCTTTCTTTCTGTTTTGTGATATAGAAATGACATGATTACATATATAGATTGAAATTGAACTTCATAACAATACAATTCGGAAGTTTTTGGGAATAGATCTATTACCTCATACCATACCTCTAGTGGTGGCAAGTGACTTCGTTATCAAACTAATCTTAGGTGGCTGGCTTTGAAAGCTTGTTGCTTGCTGACTTTTAGTTCGTGACTGGCTGAACGTTACTTGCTTCGTTACTTGCAAATGAATGATTGATTGTTACTGCTGGCTGATTATATGACTACTTGCTTATCATTATGGCTATGGAGGGCTCATAAATAGAGTCTTTCTGTTGCGTTAAAGAAAACACAAATAGAAATGGATAACCTAATCAGTGATGCATCAATCACTTAATAGACCCGCCCCAATGGATAGAGAAAAGAGATAGCCCCCATCCCTTCCCGTAGTCTCTGTCCCTGTTACTTTTTCACCCTACCCTTTGATTACTCAATTTACCATATCTTGGGCTGGTGGGTAGCGCCACCTTTTCTATTTATCATTTACCACCCCAGGATAGGTCCAACGGTGCTTGCCCTTCACAGGCCACCTTTGAACTAGCGAACCACCTTTCCCTTCATGGCGAATGCAATGTGTTTTAAGGATCATGCACCTAGTTGTTCGACTAATGGACATAAAGTGGGACTAACTAATTTGAACCATATTCCCAACAACAACACTCTATGGGATATGTGAAATGGAGAGGACCACATTGCCCTCCACAAACAAAGGCACAAAGTGATTGAATACTATTACATCAATGGGTGACTAAGATCCATAGGTTTGAATGGCTAGATGGATTTGACTGTCCTCACTTGATCTTTGGGCATAAGGAGAGAGTTCCTTTGTTCCCTTGACTTCATGCCTTCCTTTTGGGAAGATTCCTTCTCGCACTCTTGGAACTCTGATGGAGTTGAAAGAATTGAATTTAACGCTTAACAAGCTTAGTGGGTCATTGCCTGCAGATTTTACAAATCTGAAACTTCTAGGTGATAAGTCCCATCAATAGGTACATTTTGAAGATCAATATGCCATCCTCCAGCCTTAAAAATATCCTTCTCTTTGTCATAGTATGTGCCTAATGTGGTTTAATTATAGGAAAATGAACCATTTTTTAGGCTATAACTATGCAAGGGCTTAACGGAGACATCTAAGAGAGAATCTGGGGGGTTTGTCCACCTACTTAACTCCCTAAACTCGGCTTGGGATCACCGTGTCCTCTCTCACTAGTTCGAGTTCAATGACAACTGAGTGACTCCTACTCCAAGTGAAGATCAAGAAGGACAAGATCCACCATTTTCGAGATAATGGAGGGAACCACTCCTACTTTCAAGGGAGCTGCTTCAACTGCCCTTTTGCATAAATAAACTAGAATAAGAGCTCATTATGGTTCAAAGTTTTTATTTAGCTAGGTGTAGCTATTGAGCTCCAAGCTTGACATTGTTATTTTCAACTTTTGTGTGATGTATTAGACCTGCACTTTTTGATAATGAGAAGTTGGATTTTGAGTTGCATCTGAGCCAGTTTCAGAGGGCTGATACCCTTAGGTTTAGGCCCAACCCAAAGGCTTTGGTCCCTATTCTTATACTTATGTTTCTTCTTGATTCCAAGCAGTTCATAGTTTCTTGCATTTTAGTAGAGAATACCATATAAAATCACGTGGTTGCAGCCTCTACATCACCTCTCTTGTGGGAGAATGAGTGGAAGGATTCACAACCACAACCCAAAAATATCATCTTTATGATTTATTGGAAATATATTAGTGTTAATTGTTCTATTTTACATTTGCTTTATGTAGTTTAGAAATTAGTTTAGCGATTAGATTAGTGGTATTGCATGAATTAGATGTTATTTAAATTCAACTCATCTTTTCCATCATAAGTTAATTCATTTTGTTAATGGTAAATGGATGCATGCATGTGATTGATTGCAAGGTTGTTTGATTTGCAAGGAAGGGAACCTTCACCACTTCCACCCTAATCTACTTCATATTCTACTTCCACTTCCAAACTCTGTCCCAAAACCTTGTTTTATAAGCCATTCTGCCTAGGTCATCGAGAACACTCATCCTAGTGCAAGATGAGCCTCTAAGAGGTCCTGAGCTTGGCTAGGGGCTCAAACCAACCTCCTTTCTTTTGCTTCAACTACTATCCACCTACCCATACCCTCAAGATTACTTTTTCACCTTCCAAAACCACTCAGATGCCCTCCTGTAGCATTACAGGCCTCCTGTAGTAATTGCCTGTAGAAACATTTTCCATCATCAGTTTCGATCCCCACTGCAACTTTGACTTAGAATAGATGCATAATGACCCCCAGTTGTGGTAATATGATCAGGAAAATCTCCTAGGCCACTCTAAACCTCCCTTTTATTCACTGCAAAGACATAGTAGATTTAGTTTCTTTATCATGCAAGTAGGTTATTGATTTATGAGAAAGTATGAACTAGGTAGATGGTACATGCATTTCTAATTGGTAGTTTGATGAATTATGAAATATAAGTTAATTTCTTTTCTACAAGTAGGTAAGGTAATTTTATGAATTTTGTGAGATAACAATATTTTATTTCTGCAAGTAGGTTAACCTTTGTCCTTTCATGAATTGATTAGTTAAGTTTTACAAGTTGAGTCATTGGCATTTCTATTTTCATAGCTAGAAGCAATTTCCAATTTTCCTTTTGTCAAGATTTCTTTCTAATTCAGTAGGAGGAAGGGTCTCTACGAACTTTTTGATCTAATGTCATAACTGAGGGTGGTATGAGTGGAATCATCTTTGTTGTGCATATAACACTATCACCTCGAAGTTTGTATAAACCTCAGGTTGATAATTTGAGTTGAGGATCCCTTGGGAATTGCAACATTATTGGTGCAATACAAGGGCTCGCCGCTTCTTGGCACTGTGTCTAAGTAGATGTTATTTCTATTGAAGCATTGTTTTCTTTTTTTTTCATACAAATTTTGGAAAAGTAAAAAAAAAGAGACAAACAAAATTTTCTTTCACGCCTCATAAGAGTAGGGATAATAAAGGAAAATTCTTACCCAAAACCCCCACACCCTCAAATAGTTGACATTCACTTTTCTTCGGTGACAGTGAGCTTCCCTCTCTGACTATAGGGGAGTTAGAAGACCCTCTAAGTGAGCAACCTAAATTTTTTTAAGAATCTATTGGAGAAGAAGAAGAACCCACTTCACCTACCCAAAATATGGATGAAAACAGGGACAATGAGGTTTTCCCTATCAGAGAGACCAATGGAGAGGCTAGAATGAAGAACATAAGCCCTACTTCCCTTCCACACTTCCATGGCTTAACCTCTGAGGATCCTGATACCTTCATGTTTGAATTTGTTGTTGTTTGTAGGACCTATGACTATGCCTTTGATGAGAAGAAGCTAAAGTTATTCCCCTCTACCCTCAAAGATGTAGCCTTGTTTGTTTATGGGTTTGCCTAGGGGTAGCATTACTACTTGGGACCAAATGCAAAAAGCCTTCAATAACAGGTACATGGACTACTACAGGTCCAATGAAATCAAGGAAGAAATATCTAGGATGACTCTTGGACTTGATGAATCCCTAGAAGACTACGAGGAGAGATTTCAACTCAGTTATAGGAAGCTTAGTTACACCGTTTATCCTAAATCACTCAAATTAGTTCTTCTTTGAGGGATCAGGGAAGACATGTTGGAAACCCTCAATATGCTATCTCGAGGAGATATCTATCAGTTATCATATGATGACACTAAAAATGTGTTCAAGAATAACTCTAGGGTTGTTAGGAAGAAGGGTAGGGTTAGTCAAGGCTTAGTCAGTTCCTCTCCCTCCACAACGTCCATTAAGAATGAGATAGGTAACATATTGGAGGATTTCAAGAGTGAAATGTTGCATACCTTTTCATTACAAATGGATACCATGCAAATCAAAAGAAATCAGGAGGAAGCATAAAGGGAACTAGCCATTTTGTACCCTAGATACACCAAAAGACATCTTAGGAACGAGTTCCCATTAAATGTCATAGAGGTTTTCCTAGTCTGTGAAGAAAATCATGCAACAGATAAGTCCCCTTCTTTACCAGGACTAAACATTGTATATCAAGGAGCAGAAGGGGGGTAAGGGCAACTTTGTTTCATCAATCAAATAAGACCTTAAGGACCCTGGCCATATCAACAAGGCATGCAAGGTGCACACTACTCTTATTATAGTCCAAATCAGAATACACCCTTGCAACCTTAGTACTCTTTCACTCACTCATCCTGGTCCACGCCTCCTTCTTGGCATTTTTCTCCTTCATATCCTCCTTAACCTATCAACCATCCTTTTCAACCATATCCACCCCAATCTTGTCAATGGGGAAACCCATCACAAGGGTGGAGACCTCAAGTTAACCATCCTCTTGCTTTACTGCCTCCACCCCAACCTCAGCCACAACTCACTCATCCTACTCCACCTAAGCCACCTTAAATTCATGCTCAACCAAATATGAACCCAAGCAACAAGCAAGCACAACAGGTCTATAGTGGAGAGGCATCTTATCCTACTTATGCAGTGGAAATCCAAGAGATCAACCTTCGATCTGGGAGAGTGCTTCTAGATGACCACCCACCTTCTCCACCTAAAGAGCTTGAAGAATATAAGGAGGAGAGTGTTCCTCAAGTCAATCCACCTCATTTTCCTAAGAGGTTGATCCACCCTAGCCAACACACCCCATAAGAGGTTGAAATTTTGGAAGAATTGAAGAATTTGTGTGTTAGAATATCCCTTCTTAAGGCTATTAAGGATGTTCCCATATATAATAAGCTCATCAAGGAGAAATGTTTCAAAAATCAATAGAGAAGAAAAAGAGACACCCCCACCATAAATGTTGTTGGTAAATTATCTGATTTGATGCTTGGGAGGGTGATCTTCCTGAAATATCTAGACCATGGAAGTCTTGTAGTAGATGTGCACATTGATGTCCTTATAGTCCATAACACCGTAATTAGTTTCGGGGTTGAAATAAATGTGATGAATAAGGAAACCATGCTAGATCTAAACCTCCAAGGGGCTTTAAGAAAGACCACCACATTGTTGTAGCTTGCAAACAGATCCACAATAGCTCCTGAGGGAGTTGTTGAAGACGTTATTGTCTCCATTGACTCTTGGGAGTATCCTACTGATTTTTTGGTTCTCCAATTCAAAAACAAGTTTAATGGATATCCTCTCATATTGGGAAGTCCATGTGTTAGCCATTGTTGATGCTTATATTAGTTGTATGGCTGGGAACATGGCCATTAAGAATGGACATTTGTCTAAACAATTGGTCTTATATCCTCCTTCTCATCCTTCTATTCAGCATGAATTTCCTTTGTGGTTAGAGGATGAGGAAGAAGATGAATTGTATCACACCACCCCCCACCCAATATGCACTCTGGACATCATTACAAGAGGGGGGCAACCTGATGAGGTTGATATCATTGACCATACCCTTCATAATCAACCTACCACTCCCATACCAATTGATGAGTTGATGAAAGAATATAAGAGTAGTACTTGGGATGACTTATTCCCTATTGAATCAAGTCAATACCATGTCAAAATTGTAGAGTTTGTCCCATCCAAAACCTTAAATATCAACCCTTCTCTCTCGGCCAAACAGGAAGAACAATTGTGCAAAGTGTTGAAGCAACACCTGGATGTTTTTGCTTGTGACTATAAGGAAATGAAAGGCATGCATCCCTCTATCTGTACTCACCATATTTACATCAAGGAGGGAGTCAAGCCTATGCACAAACCCGAGAGGAGGATGAAACCATATCTTAAGGGCATTGTGAAAGAAGAATTGTAAAAACTACTAGATGTAGGGTTCATATACCCTATTTTAGATAGTGAGTGGGTGTCACCCCTTGTGTTAGTTCCTAAGAAGAATGGGAAGTGGATAATCTGTGTGGATTACTGAGAACTCAACAAGGTTAAAAAGAAGGAACATTTTCCTTGCCCTTCAGTGACCAAGTCCTAGATGGCCTCGTAGGGAAGAAATTCTTCTCCTTCGTGGATGGATTTGGTCGATACAATCAAATCCAAATTAGCCCCGAAGACTAAGACAAGACCACATTCACATGTCCTTAGGGTTCCTTTGCTTATAGATTTCTTCCAATTGGTTTGTGCAATGCCCTTGCTACTTTCCAGAGGGCATTTTTGAGTATTTTTTATGTATTGGTTCATGACTCTGTCGAAATATGTATGGATGATTTCACTCCTTATGGATGTGACTTCCATGAAGATCTCTCCAATCTATGCAAGGTTTTGAAAAAATGCACTGAAATGAATCTCTCTATAAGGCCTGAGAAATTTGAGTTCTTGATCAATTAGGGGACTGTCCTTGGCCATTCCATATCCAAGGAAGGGATACAAGTAGACCCAAACAAAATTGCCATCGTCAAAAGGGTCCCTACCCCTCAGAAGCAAAGGGATGTCAGGAGCTTCTTAGGATTAGCGAGGTATTATAGGAGATTCATCCAATACTTTAGTAAAGTGGCTTCACCTTTGTTTGGTTTACCTGCCAAAGATTCAAATTTCTGTTGGACCAAAAGTTGTCAAGAGGTCCTTGAAGTGTTGAAAGAAAATTTGACCACTGCACCCATCAAAGGTCCAAACTGGGCATTCCCTTTCCATATCCATATTGATGCATCAGATAAAGCTATGGTGGGGAGCCTTGGGACAAGTAGAGGCTAATTTACCTTGTGCTATTTACTTCATTAGTAAGAATTTGTCTAACGCTGAGATGAATTACATTGTCACTGAAAAATATCTCTTAACTGTAGTACATTTCTTTAAACAAATTTAGGCATTATATCACTGGGTACCAACATTTTGTTCATATTTATCATGCAACCATCAAATATTTGATGAACAATCCTAATTTTAATGCTAGGATAATTAGGTGGTTGTTATTATTACAACAGTTTGATTTGACTATTACTGACAAACCAGGAAAAGAAAATGTGGTTGCAAATATTTTGTCCAGGTTAACCTTGCCTGCAGGTAATGAAGAGATGGTGGATGATCAACTGCCAGATGAGCACCTCTTTGCCATCTCGGTGCTTTCTCCTTGGCTTGCTGACATAATAAACTACTTGGTTGCTGGGAGGTTCCCTCCTAATCTATCATTTAGGGAGAAGATAAAAATTGTAAGGATAAGCTCTCCTTCCACTTGGATTGGGGGCAATCTTTTTATATTGGGACAAAATAAAATCTTGAGGGGATGTGTAAGAGAGGAGGAGGTCTTTGACATCCTCTCAGCATGTCATTAAGGTCCCTGTGGAGGTAATTTTGCTGCAAAAAGGACAACTTTTAAATTTTTACAGGATGATTACTAGTGGCCCACGTTACATCAAGATGCAAGGAGATATACCACTAGATGTGATTAGTGCCAAAGGATGGGAAAACCCACACCCAGGGATGAAATGCCCCTACAACCTCAAGTGGTCTTAGAGCCATTTGACAAGTGGGGCATGGAATTCATTGGGTCAATTTATCCACCATCATGACAAAAAAAGTACATCATTGCGTGCAGTGATTACTTGACAAAGTGGGCTAAGACAAAGGCAATCAAAGCAACATTTGAGCATAAAGTGGCAATTTTTTTGAGAGAAAACATCTTTTACAATTTTGGATATCCAAGGGAGGAAGTAACTGATCAAGGATTACAATACACATCCAATTTGATTGAGGATCTCATGAGGAAACACCATATCAAGCACAAGACATCCATTGCCTATCATCCTCAAGAAAATGGGCAAGTAGAGGTCACAAACAGAGCACTTGAGAACATCCCCACCAAGGTTGTTAGCAACAACAAGAAAGAATTGGGAGACAGACTAGTAGAGGCCACTTGGGCCTACAATACCACTTAGAAAACCACCATTGGATTCACTCCATATGATTTGGTTTATGGGAAGAAAGCTTTTTTTTCTATTGAGTTTGAATATAACAATTTGAGAATGACAACTCAGTTGGACTTAGATGTCACCACAACACAACAAAAGAGGCTACTCCAACTGAATGACTTAGATGAGTTCATAATGCAAGCTCTCTTATATACTAACGTCATACAACTGCAAAGGAAGGCCTGGCATGACAAGAATATCAAGGAAAATACTTTTCAAGAAGGGGATTGGGCCCTGCCATATGATTGTAGGTTCAAATATTTTAAAGGGAAGCATGACAAGATGGTTGGACCCATACCTAGTAGAAAAGTGTCATGAAAATGGACTTGTCCATATCAGAACCATTGATGAGGAAGGCATTCCCTTGCTTGTAAATGGTTAAAGGTTGAAGCTATATAGAAGACCTCTGTCCAAGGAGGAATTTATTAGTTTAGTCAGAAAAGAATTGAATATGATTGGGAGTTTCATAACTTCCAGACCACAACGCTCTCTCTCTCTCTGTCTCTTTCTATATATATATATATATATATATATATATATATATATATATACAGAAAGAGAGAGAGAGAGAGAGAGAGAGAGAGAGAGAGAGAGAGAGAGAGAGATAAGGCCTAGATGAAACCTCTATGAGGCATCTTAGGCCAACTCCAGGGTTGAAAACATCTCTGAGGCAGTCTAAGAGCAAAAAAAAAGAGAAAAATAATAATAGTAAAGATCCCTATCTATAAACCTCCCTTGAGGCACCTAGGGCAGACATGCAGGTTGAAAACCTCCTCTAAGGAAGCCTGTGTGTCTCAAGAAAAATAAAAAAAGAGAAAAGATAAAGATAATAAGGAAGAAGCTTATATCATATTTGATAACCTTTCTTTTGTTTTGTTGAGTTGTACACAGTGGCATATTTCATGGCTATAGGCCAAGACCTATAAGCTACCATCCATTCCTCTATCCATACACCTCATATCCATCCTCTCCATTCACATTACTATCTCTCTCTACTATCCCATCATCAATAAGTCCAAAATTCACCTCCTCTCAGTGATGCTACAGGAACGACCTGTATTGCTACAAGAAGGTTCTGTAATGCTATAAGAGGAGCTTGTTGAGCTACAGGAGGGAGATTCGAAGAGGAAAAGTGGCCAAAAGGCCATCCTGACTCCAAGAAATGATAAAGAAGGTCCTTCTATGAATTTTCCATCACCCATCCATCATCCATCCACTCATTTCACCAAAAAATTCTCAAAATGCTCCACTTTGTCCTATCTTTAAAAAAAAACACAGAAGCTACCATTTTTTATCTCTATAGTGTTTACACTACTCCTGCATGAATCTAATCTTATCCTCATAGCTCATCACCGTCTCCCATGTCTCCCTCATGCAAACTGAAGACTTCAAGGGGAGAACAAAAGATAGCTATAGGAAGAAACTCCTCTTGTAGCAGCGTGTAAAGCCACACAATGATCTTAGATGGAAAACAATAGATGGAAGACGGTATAGGGAATATATGGTATTATATTGTAATGCTTGCCTTCAGATAAAATCAAAAAGGCTTGCCTTTAGCCAAAATTAGCAAGAATTAACACATGCAACGAGCTTGAATTACTTTATTTGGGTAAATTATGTACTGGCAGGGTTGACATATCACTCACTGCTAAAAAAAAAATACATGTATATCTAAAACCAAGTTCTAAACGATGCATAATTGCACCGTTACGCTCACTAGAGATTCAAACATCGAAATCATTTATTTCTCTAGATCTTCAAAAAGTCCTGGACTATCATTCTAAGGTATTTGGGACTCCCAATGGCCTCCCACCTATTCATGATCATGACCATGCTATTCATTTGATTCCAGGAAGCATTCCCCCTAACATCAGGCCTTACAGATATTCCTATACCCAAAAGAGTGAAATTGAATGTATGGTTGCAAAAATTCTAGAGGTCAGTATAATTCAACCTAGTTAGTTCTTTCTCTACTCCAACAGTATTGGTGCATAAGAAGGATGGATCATGGCTCATGTGTTTGGATTATAGGGAGATCAACAAGATCACTATTAAAGACGAATTTCCCATTCATGTCATTGATGAATTGTTGGATGAATTACATAGATTAATTTGCTTCACCAAGGTTGATCTTCATTCAGGATGTCACCAAATTAAAATGAAGACTGAAGACATTCCAAAAACAACATTTAGAACTCATGAGGGTCATTATGAATTTATGGTCATGCATTTTGGCCTTACCAATGCACCTTCTATATTTCAATGTTTGATGAATTCCATTTTCAAACCCTTCCTTAGAAAATTTGTGTTAGTATTTTTTGATGATATACTAATCTACAACAAGTCTTGGAAGGATCATGTTCAACATGTTGACACGATGCTCAAACTATTGGAGGAGAAACAATTATATGAAAAAACCTCCAAATGTTTCTTTGGAGTACATGAAGTGGAACATCTGGGTCATGTTGTATCTCATGAGGGTGTTAAGTTACACCCTAACAAATTAAATCCATTAAGGAATGGAAAATCCCAACAACCATAAAGCATATTCGAGGATTTCTAGGGTTGACATGGTATTATCGCAAGTTTGTTGATAATTATGGGAGAATAACAACATCTCTAACAACATTATTGGAGAAATATGCATTTTCTTAGACTAAGGCATTTGAACATCTTAAATAGGCAATGTGCCAAGCACCGGTCTTAGGTATGCTAGACTTCACAAAAATCTTTATTGTGGAATGTGATGCCTCACGAAATGGAATTGGTGTTGTTTTAATGCAAGAAGGAAGACTCGTTGCTTTTGAAAGTCATCCAATCAAAAGAAAGTATTTACACATACCTATTTATGAAAATGAAATCTTGGCAATACTACATGCACTAAAGCAATGGCAACCTTACCTAATGGGAAGGCACTTCAAGGTAAAAGTAGATCATGATAGTCTTAAATACTTTTTGGAACAAATATTATCTTCAGAAGAGCAGCAAAAATGGGTCACAAAGATGTTGGGTTATGACTTTGAAATCATCCACAAAAAAGGGAAGAAAAATGTTGTTGTAGATTCACTCTCAAGAAAGGATGAGTATGTGGAAAGATTGCTTTGTGCCATTTCTATTATCCAACCAGATTGGATAATCGAAGCAAGGAATGAATGGAAGAATGATGAAGAAGTGTGGATGCTCATTCAAAAGCTGTAGCAAGATACTAGCATATCTAATACATTTAGTTGGAAAAATGATTCATTATGGTACAAATGTCACTTATATCTTTGTAAGAATTCCCAACTCAAACAAAGATTATTTTGGAATTGCACACCTCTACCTTAGGAGGGCACTTAGGATTTTAAAAACTTACCACATGGTCAAGCAAGATTTTTTTGGAAGGGCCTTAAATTTGATATTCAAAAGTTTGTGGCAGAATGTTTGGTTTGCCGATAAAATAAAGTCGAGATAATTAATACCTCGAGTCTGTTACAACCTTTAGCCATTCCAAGTCAATTTGGGAGGGGGTTTCAATGGATTTTATCATCGGTTTACCCAAGTCCAAAGGAAAGAGTTTTATCATGGTGGTAGTTGATAGAATTACCAAGTATGCACATTTTTATGCATTATCTCATCCATTTAAATCCAATACAATTGCTATTTCATTTATGGAATCAATTCCAAAACTACATGGGAACCCAAAGATTATTGTAAGCGATAGAGATCCCATTTTCACTGGAAAATTTTGGATGGAATTCTTTATTGTCTATGTACTCAATTAGCTCATAACTCATCTTATCATCCTCAATGTGATGGGAAAACTGAGATAGTGAAAAAATGTTTGGAAGGATATCTTCGTTGCTTTGTATCTGATAAACAAACACAATGGGTCAAGTGGTTACCTCTAGTTGAATGGTGGTATAACACTTCCTTTCATACTGCGACGAAAATGACCTGATTTATGGCACTTTATGGATATCATCCACCATCCATCACATCATCTTTAAGAGAAAATTCTAAGGTTGAAGGAGTGGAAGATCACATTGAGCATCAATGACAAGTTCTCCAACTCTTAAAGGATAACCTCACTTTGGTGTAAAATCGAATGAAACAACAAGCAGATCAACATCGCAGTGAAAGAAGTTTTGATGTAGGTGACTGGGTATTTTTACGTCTACAACCATACAAACAAATGTCCCTCAAGCAAGCTAAGAAGGATAATAAATTATCACCAAAGTACTATGGTCCTTACAAGGTGTTGCAAAATATTGGTACTATGGCATACAAATTGGAGCTTCTTGCATCTTCCCAAGTGCACCGAGTTTTCCATGTTTCATGCTTAACAAAGGTTATAGGTGATAAGCTCCTAGTTCAAACAATATTGCCACAACCTGAAGAGGAAGCAAAAATCATATTGGAACCTGAAGCAGTCACAGAAACAAGAACCCGACAACTACAAAATCGATCAATTTCAGAGTATCTCATCAAGTGGAAGAACTTACCCACTAAATGAGAATTTTATACATAAACATCCATAACTACTCAAACATTGAGGACAACACTTTTTTGAAGGAAAGGGGCATGTTAGGTCCCTATACTATTAGTGTAGCCCCTTAATGTTATGGTTGTGCCCATGTAATCCCCATATTGTTATTATTGTGCCCCATAGAAGCCCACTATTGTTATTGTTGTGCCCTTACATTATTATTTTTATGTATGCTATGCTTATTGTGTGACCCATTAGACTCCTATGTATAGAAAGGAGGCCTTGTCATTTGTATCATCCAATAATTGTTAATTTATGTAATGTAAAGGAGGTTTCCCCCTCGAAGAGGATAATTTTGAAGTTGTTGATCTATCTCTTTTTTTATTTGGTTACATAACATTAGGTCTAGGAGGATTAGGAGCAAGGAAATGAAAAATTAGGCAAAGTATTTCCATCTTTGATCCTATTCATGTCTATGCCTTCCCTAGCAGATCTAGAATCTATAGCTCGAACTAGTTCAACTATGGTTTATCAATTTGACCTCCCCTTATGGGTTAACCATCTTGATCTGGAAGGGTTCAATTTTTTTATGGAGATATTCACCATTGGAGGGTGATGTCACACCCTCATAGAGTCTTTTTCTTTCTTGCCTAGGCTAAAATGCGACCTTCTATTATGCTTTATCATTGAGATAACTATATTTTATGTTAGGTTGTGACCTACTTAACTTGTAAACACTGCAAATATTATTTTTAGGGGTTTTACTCTATTTTTTCCTAAATCGACTTGGTTTACCTTGTATAGATAAAGGGAAGTCAATTTAGGAGGATAAATGTCACACTCACATATTATTTCTCTTGTGAAAGAGTGCACACTAGTTCTTTTGTCTCTTAAATGTAATGAATCACTAAAGGATAGCAACTTGCATTAGGGAGGATAAAATTGCTTGGAGGATTTTATGTTTATTGATGAAATGATGCTATGGTGAATTGTGTTATTTTCATTGTGATTATCTTCTTCCATTTTGCAATGTTGTATAATTAGGGTTCTAAGAAGTTTTCATGATATGTTGAATATTTTATGGCTCTAAAATATCCTTTGCAAGATTTGTCACCTAGTATCCATCAAGGAAACCTATAATAACATTCCTTGACCTTAAATTTCCTATTAAGTGAAAATAACTAGGGTTTTATTAAGAGGCATTTTCTCTCTTACTCACTCCAATCAAGGTCTTCCGCCTTTGACCTTGCCCTTACTTGACTCCATATTCCCAAGATTGATAAGGCACTAGTCCTTGTGTGACAATCTTTTAAAATTTTATCTTTTTCTTCTTTTTCATGGTAAAATAGGGTTAGGCTATAGTTAAATCTACATTAAATAGCATGAAATACCTTAATAATCCTAGGGTTAGGTCTTGCATCTCTTAAAATGAATAAGGAAGAATAACATTTTTATGCATATCAGTGATAATTCTAGGGTGACATCTAGGGTTTCATAGTTATTTTATGCATTTTCAACCATTGAAAAGTTTCTCTCATCTTTTCCTTTGTTTTCCCTCTTAGTATCCTTTAATCATTTATTGTTTGCCATTATTTGTGGCCTTTTTTATTAATACTGTCATAAAGTTTGCATGTAGTAAATTACTTTTATTTTGAACCCTAATTTACAATAACAAACATTTAATTAAAGTAGCATGTGCTTGGAATCTATTTGAGCATATCCATGACTTGTCTTAGCCTTTTAGACTTAGCCATAGGTTCTTTGAACTCGCTACCTTTTTCCACTCGAATCTCTACCTTATTGAACATATTTATAGGGTGTCTAGTTAACAGGTTCCTCAGAAGGTATTTAGCCTAGGAGTCCCTCAGTTACTTAATCTCTAAAGCCTATTGGAGAATTCTCCCTTGTGGGGATAATATCCATCCACGAAACAATGGGGAAAGAAGTAGTAACGTGACAATGGTGGTTGACCTCATTGTTGCCCTTAACCTGGAGTTCTTAGACTTTGCACTAGGCTACTAGATTTTGTGGTATCATCTTTGGAATTGTTGCGAAGGAGTTGAATCCTTAGCCTTTTGAGCTAAAGTCTATGATTTAATTTCATTCGACTAGATTCTCCTAAAGCCAAACTTAAAATTTGTCATTTGGCGACTCCTGAGTCTTATTTTAGCTTATGAACTTCTTGTGAAAGACCTAGTAAGAAAAATAATATTCATCCAAAAAGGAAAGTTGCCCCAAAAACTCATGTAGTCAAGATTCTCTTCAAGAATCCATCTATCTCAACCATAATGGTGAAGCCATGGCTCACAAATGCTTTCAAGGACTTGAACATGAGAGTCATTCAATGATTTCCCAATAAAATGGCTAGTAAATACAAAGAATAATTGCCAAAGTACTCAGGTAATGATGTGGTCACAATCAAACAACACATTGACTTATTTTACTAGCATGTTGGTGGGTGAAATATTGAAGAAGAATACATACTAATCAAACTATTTTCCCTACCTTTTGAAAAAAATACAAAATCAGGGTACCTAGATTTTCCTAGAGGAAAAATCAAGAACTTGGAGCAATTCCATGAAGCCTTGAATAAAAGGTTGGAAACCATCAAAGATGAGAGGTAATTGATGGCATAGTTCCAATAAGTCTGTTATCATTCTGTATTGTTGAGGTTGAGGGAGGAAACACATTGGACAACACCAAACCACTTTTGAAGCCGGGATCTAGCCCTGCTAGCTACAAAGAGGGATCTCTCTTTATAATTTAACTTTGGATTTTTTAATATGATCTTAGGCTAGTTATAATTATGATTGGTTGTTTGTTTGAATTTGGTTGATTGGTTTGGTTGGTTGATCTGATCAAATTACTTTCTTTCCATTGGGTTATGGAGTCAAATAAAGTTGGATATTGCATCAATATGTTTAAAAGAATAATCACAGGGCGAGTTAGATGCATTTACTGGATCTTTAAAGTGAATAATGAAATGGAGAAGAGGTGATTTCAGTAATTATTGAAAAGCATTTAAGAATTTTTTAATCAAACTTCAGAAGAAAAACATATAGATTGTAAAAAAAGTCCAAATAAGGTGTTCAATTAACAAATCTTATTTTTCACACTTCCTGTTTTACAATTAGATTTTCAGATGATTATAACGCAAAGAAAAACAATGGGAACAACTGTTACAATAGGAAAAACATCACCAGTAAATTGCAGCACAAGAATCCTATGAAAGTCTTTGTATTATTGACACTTCAGCAGCGTGGAAAAAGTACAATGATCAATAGAAAAATTATACTGATCACAAATTGACCTTCAATAGTTAGAATGAATGAAGTATTTAAACAAAATTTCCAAAAAGATTACAATGAATGCTACATCAACATGGAAATCTATTATTAACTACAAAATAACAGAATGACTAATGTGACCAAAAAAGGTGAATTTGGTGAAGTGATCTGGATGTCTAGCACTATTTGAGCAGAGAACAATTGCTGAGTTGCCATGATTTAGGTGTTGCGTTGGATGTAGCTGATCTTTTCTTTAATCTTGAAATTCACACAATTTATCCCACTGCTCTTCATCTGGGATGGTGATTTTTGTTGCCTTGCAGTAGATCTCATCTACCTCATTATATTGAGAAAATGTAGGCTTTACCATGAAAATATGCTTTATCTCATGCTGAATGAAAATAATGTTGTTGATAGCTTCGAAAAAATCTCTCCCTACCATAAAACTTTTAATGTGGGAAGATTTAGTAGTATCATTTGCAATGTCTTTAAGATTCTTCTTATAATCTTCCATGGTCATTAATTTGTCATTAATTACAAATAAAGAAGGCAGCCCCTCTTTGTTAAAGCTTCTATTCTAGTGAAAAATCTGTTAACTGTTATTTCCAAACTGTGACATTTTTTCTGTAAGCTGCATAATCAAACTTTTCTTTGTAATAACTTTCTTCACTTCCGAGATTGTTTATGTCCTCTCATATACTCCCAAATCATCCAAATCATATCCTTTTTTGGAATTGAGAAACTTGATGATGTTGTTGGTTGTGGTAGGCATATTTCCCAACTCATTGTTAATAGTGGAAATGGCCTGATTTGCTTTCTCAATCAACTCTTTCTGTTCAAATATAATCTGAATACATGGCCAGATTTCATCCATGCCTTTAATTATATTGTTCCATATAATTTCCTTAGCTTGAGCCAGTGCGTGGCCAATGGAGGATTTAGTTGCGGATTTCCACCATACTTCTATTTGGTTTTGAGCTCTTTGTAGCTCTGCTGCATGGAAAGTTTCAGCCTTTGTCTTTTGGTCTTGCAGAACATTAACTTGAGCCTGCAATATTTTAATTTCTTCTATTTGGAGAGACATATTCTCCACTGCATTTTCCAACTGATCTGCATCATTCCCTGTGTTTGTTGTAGAATATGTAGATGTAGGAACTGTTGTAAGAGCTACAACTTCCAAAGGGACAATAGACATTCTGGCAGCTTGCTCCTTTTCTTTGATTATTTTTTCCATCTCCGTTTCCATTTGTTTTAATTGTACATTATGCTCCATGATGAGCTTCATCATGTCTGCCTTCTGTGACTTTATTTCTTCAATGTCTTTGGCTAGTGGATCTTCTATGGCTGGTAATTTCAACTGTTTTCTCAATGCTGCTATGTTAGTATTATTCTTTCTTATGATCTCTTTTGTTGCATTGATATTTGAAGGATCATATCCTATCTTAATCACCAAGTCCTCCAAAGTTTTGATTCTTGTAGCTTTGGCAAGTGAGGAGACTTTCTCCATATTCAATTGTGACTGAGCATTAGCTAAAGTAACCTGCAATTTGGACAAACTCATAACAATGTTAGTGAGTGTGGATGAAATCATTTGACCAGTTTGTTTGTGCATCTCCATTTGATCAATGGGATGTATGTATTTTATATCAAATTCAAATGAAGTCTTTTTTTAATTTGATGTTGCCTTGGGTTGTGGGATCTGTGCTTGGAGGAAGGCCATCTGCATTTTGCCTTTCTCAGAGTTAAAGATTGACAATAGTCTCCTTTGAGAACCGGAAGTTTGATTCCAAAATTGATTATATGTATTGATCTTCAAAGCTTAATTTCTCACTTTAATCTCCTTGAATACATCAAATATGCATTTTTCTTTCTCCCCTATGGTAGATGTACTAGTTTGCATAACTTGATGTTGATCCTGTGAAGTTGTCGAAGTGGTAGGAGAAAGTGTAGCCTGATCACCTATTAGTGAGGAAACAAGTGTCTCTTTGGTGGTGATAATATCCTCTTGATCTGAATCATTTCTTAGGCTTAATTTGGATTTGAGCTTGGTCCTCTTCCTGTACATGAACTTGAAGTCTTCGCTGGGAATATTAGTCACTAGAGGTGACTCTTCTTCTCTATTGCTTTTTCATCTTTTTCCTGTGTAACATGAGTCTGTAATGTTGAAGTTGACACAAATTTCTCCTCTACCTCTTGTAGAGTGTTGTCAGTCCATTCTAGCGGGTTCTTGTATCTCTCAATCTCTGGCCCGGATGTATGAAAATAAACTGTAGATTTGTTCTATACCCTTAACTTGGAGATGACACCTAATGGATCATATGACCATGTGAAGCTGAGGCTGAATTGAATTTCTTTCAACAATTTGTCTACTTCTTCCCCTGTTGCCCTATTGTTGCAAATGAAAAGTCCTATTTGTGTTTTGATATTGAATTGAGACTTCTTCTTAGTAGCTACAAAATGAATCTCATCTATATTGAGCATTTTCCTGATG
This sequence comes from Pinus tabuliformis, assembly GCA_031772625.1. NCBI lineage: Eukaryota > Viridiplantae > Streptophyta > Pinopsida > Pinales > Pinaceae > Pinus > Pinus tabuliformis. The sequence continues at coordinate 627,041,193 of CM062818.1, read as the reverse complement.
TATTACAGGGCAAAAATCCTCATTGGGAGGAATTTTGGCAGTTTGTAAGGAGCAAGTTCACACCCATATATCCTTAGCTCTGTGTAATTTTGGTAAAGATACCAATCTCCTATCTGGACTTGGTCTGATAACTGCAAAATTTTCCTGATTTCTTCATTGATTCTTGGATTTGACTTGCTGCTTAGGAGACTGAGTGTTGGATGTACAAACATTTCTATGAATTGTTTGTATGAATATTCTTTTTGCTCCTTCATTACTAGTGTAGTCCAGAAGATGACTGATTGTTGATTTCCCTCTTCATCCAACTTTTGTAATGCAAGATTGAGGTTGTCTCCCTGAAAATACAAAAACATATATACTAACATAGAAGCATATTTAAATACTTCCTCAGTTTGGAATTTGACAAGCTGTTCATGGATGGAAACTACAAGGAATTGGCTGAAGTTGAACAAGATGGAAGGCTTGGAATCTGTGGAGAAAATGGAAAGGAAACCTCTAATCGCCTCATCTACCCACTGATCTGAGTAATAATCAAGAAGGTAGGAGATGACTGTAGTTATTTGCTTTGCTCTCTCAAGGAAAATGGAGGATGGATAGGGAGGAATTTTCTTGGGTAATGGGGCATCTTTAGTTTAGAAAAGCTCAAGGGTTTTGGCTCTTTTTGTAAAGTCTAGTTTCTGATATAATTCAATGAGTGCTTCATGAGAGAAAGGAGTGGCATTTTCTATTATAGGAGCTTGCATCATTTGGTCTATAGCTTGGGGAGTTATGGTGAATAAAATCTCTCATGTAGGGGAAATAACAACTCTTTGGCTAGGTAGATAAAAAGCATGACATTTTCGGATGAATTCAAGGGTACTGTGGGTACGGGGAAAGATATAATGGGGAAAATTGGATTCCCACAGTCCAATATCATCAAACTTATCTAAGAATTTGTCTTTCATCCAGTAGTACATCTCAAACAAATTAAACTCACACAGGGTTTCATGAATTTTGTATTCTTTGTCCACCAAAGCAATATGATGAAAATCGATGGGAGGGTGGATCAGAGGACTCACGGGTTCTTCCTATGCCTTATCTTTAGGAGGCATGATTGGATAGGTTGAAAAAACTGGTGAAAGCTTGATTATGCGGGTTTACAAGGTGCAGAGATGGAATTGGATTTGAGAAGATAGGAGAACAGAGGTAATGGTTAGCACGGAGGTTCGCTGGTTTTATGCTCAGGCGGGTGAAATTGTCGCAATTTGAATGGAAAACATGTCACAAAAAGATAGTATTAGCAAAGTGTGGTATCGATAAATTGTGAATGGGCAGAAGAAAGGGACTTTATAGACATTCATGCTTTCCTGTTGATGGTGGTGTGGGTCTGTTACATTAACGGTTAAGTAATTTAATTACTTAACAGGTTGATTTGGGAGGGAACGGATGTTATTGGCAGGAGAAACGAATAAGTGAGATGGCGAGAGGGGATTGGCGGGAGTGTAACAGATAGGGCGATGGTTTCGTATGGCGGAAAAAAACAACTTTCAGAGGGGGACGAAGGCAGTTAATAGTTTTGGCAGGGGGGTGCGAAAGCACTAGAGGGAGCCACATTAATGAGGGTCTGGGATTCAATACAGCCCAGTTCGGACCCCACCCCCGACAGTAAAGTTCGAATGGTGAGGGGGGGTCCGAAACATGATATTGGTCATTGGATATGACAAAGGATTTCAGATGAGGGGGAAATGTGGTGGCATATTATCATAATGTAATGGGCGTATGGTGGGTAGGGAAATGAATTTAACATGATATGATTGGATGCATGGTGAGGGAGGCGAATGAATAACATATAAGCGGAGGAGTGATTTTAGGGTGGTGAAACTTAGGAATAGTGGACTGATGTGCCAAATATCTTTTGATACACATAACCTTAGAATAAACCTTTATCTCTTTGCTTTCCTCCTGCGCATGAAAATAATCTTTAACATTTGACTTAGGATAAAAATTTCATGATTTTCCTCTAATCACCATTGTGCTTCCACCTACCCTCTCATTTCAATTCTTTTCTAAGCTAACATTTTCTCCTCTTCTTGCTTTGCAGGGTGCATTTAAACTAGCAGATCGGGATCACTTTTTTCTATTTATGAAAATCTATCCTATTCTATCACATATTTCACCATTGATTTATATTAAACTGTTGAATCAATTTTATTTCTACCTAGCTATTGATTTACCAAGATTAAACTATTTGGTAAACCTTTATTCACTAACCTATTTAACATAAATTGAAATGTGTTCAATCATGATTAAACTGTATGATTTGAACAGAACTTTAGTCATTGTGGCATTTAAAAACAATTTGCACACAACCTTATTTGATAATAAACTAAAAGAACTAATTTATTAGTAGTGGCATTTAGACTTGCAACACTTTTCGTATTATTTTCAGTTTTTTCTTTTGTGGGGTTCTTATTTCCTTTTTTTTTTTTTTAACATACCCTCTTTTCATTTTCATTTTTCATAAATTTTTGGAAATCATTTGAATATTGAAGCTTATACACAATGTGGAATTGCAAATACAAAATACTCAATCACCTTGAGATCCTATAATTTATAGGACCCTAACAAAGTTAAAAAACAAAGATAACGAAGTGTCCGTGACTTTAATCAAACGTTTGAAATTTTAGCTAAGCAAATGCCAACTAACTTCAAACCCATTGCAGACATAAGACTATTGTAATATGCTACTACAATTTAGAGGAAAGGAACGTACAAATCTAAACTAAGAAAAAGGTTTTTTTGTGAGTATTAAACATAATCTAACAACCTACAAAGTAGACTTATTCTCCCATTTTAGAGTCAATATTACAACCAAGCCTAAATCTTCAGGTCATATTGACCCAACATTACATATCTTTCCTGAGAAATTTGATAAAGTGACTAATGAGCTTATGTAGGGTGAGATATTACAATTAATAAATTGACTCTCATGGACAAAGAGAAGGATTTATGTCTAAATTATCCTCCTAAGCCCCATCATAATAATGGAAAACCTCCTAGAAGAAATATAGGTCCAATTAGTTGCAAGCCTTATCCCCAACAGAGTGTGCCTTCACACCTTTGCCCCTACTAACATGATCAAATGGGGAAGGATTCCTTGGTATCCTTATTGTAATTAATTCCATAGTGAAAAGGAGTGCCCTCATAATCAAGCAAGTGAGGAGGAAGTCTCAGAGCATTCAAATTTGATAAATAATAATTGTTGTTTAACTATTTTGCCAAAGAAAACTTTCCCTGTTGACAAGCAATAACGTGATGAAATGGTCAATTCATGTTTTTAAAGAGCTAAAATGAACATATTAATGCTATACAATTAGGGGATAGGTTTAAAGGGTTACATTATACTAGGGGAAACAAACAACAAGAAAACCTTGAAGCTACCCTTCTTGTACTTAATGTTCAAGTGTAATTGTTGCATGTATGTGGACTTTTTCTAATGGCAGTCATTATGTAACTTTCCTTATGTTTATATGCTTTATAGAGGATTGTGATTAATGTGGATGACTATATGATTCTTCATAATATAACGCTTCCATTATTAACATTCCTACACAATTGATTACATCTCCTTGTTACAGGTGGGGTATCTATAGATAGTATTAGAGTGCTCCATTATAATAAGCCATCAGATGTCCCTATTGAGTGAGGAATGCATTGATAGTAGAGTTGGAGGCATCTATCTCAATGTCAATTTGATGTCACAAGTTTGGTATGGTGAATATTGGTGCAAAATAGAGAAAGTGTTATAGATCCTCGAACACTTTTTGTTGTGATTTACACCAAGCAATATTCCTTTTAGCTCCACCCTTGGTCACTAGACTTAAGGGCTAAGTGAGATGAGAGAACGCAAACATGGACCTTCGGTAGAAGTTAGCAAGGGCTAAGAAGTTGTGAAGCTTAATGATAATCACTAGGGTTAGCCAATCCCAAATTACTTGGATCTTGATTACATCCACATACACCCCATGTTCATCCATTATGCATCCCAAATATCGAATTCTCTTGATGCCAAATAAGCATTTCTCCAAATTGGCATATAACTTGTGATGTTGCAGGGTGCTTAGTTCCTATTGAATGTTCTACAAATGCTTTTCTTAGATTTTGTTGAAGATGAGGATATCATCGAAATATATAACCACAAAGGAGTTCGTGAATGGGTGCATGATATCATCCATGATTATCATGAATGTCATTGCAGAATTAGTCAAGCCAAAAAACATGACCAACCATTTAAAAAGGCCTTCTTTAGATTTGAAGGTTGTCATCCATACACCAGTTTGTTCAATTAGAACCTAGTGGTAACTTGAATTCAAATCAATTGTGCGAAAGAGCATGGCACGCTTAAGCCGATAAAAAAGATTATCAAATTGGGGGATCAAGTACACGCTCTTGACAATGATTTTGTTCAAGGCTTTATAATCAATATAGAGTCTCAATGTCCATTCCTTCTTCAGTGGAAATACAACTTGGCTCCCCAAGTTAAGGATCTCAATCGAATGTGGCCCCTTTTCGATGAGCTCATGAATCTAACATTTTATTATTTAAATATCCAGAAGACAACATCTATATATTGGGTTACTAGGTAAAGGAACACCTAGTATCAAGAAAATTGAAAATTTGACTTGGCAGTGATATGCCTCTACAATATTAACCACCTACTTTGTCATGTAGAGAGGCCCCATGCCAACATTGTGTTTTCTAAAATGACCCTCTATTCACCTTTTGACCAAACTATGGAGAGAATCTGAAAGATTACCTTTCGGTAATGTTTTGTTGAGATCAACAAAATTGTAGTAGTGAGAACTACCTCAAGGAACTTGCAAATATGACCTCCAAGAATAATAATGACACTACAGGGACGTGATTCATTACTTGCATCACATTTACACATACAAGATTGTCCTACAAAACATCACAAACTTCAAGTGGTGCAACATTACATGGTACCTCATCTTTGAAGGGCTTGATACCATAAGACATGTGTCATTATTAGCTGATGAGAATGTCTCATCCCTAGCTCAACCAATTGATGGTGTATGGTTGGGGGCATGGCATTATCGACAATTTCAATTTCACAATAACCTTGGTTGAGATCATGTTCTTCTCACTCCCATTGTCAACAATGAAATGTAGTGGGTTCCACTTCGCCTACATATGAGATTTGAATAAGCATCCCCCCTCCTTAAGCTCCTCTGGCTCTTCTAGTTGGATCATTGTAGTCACGATGCAAGCAATATGTTCTAAAGTGATGATATATTTTCCTTTATCTTGCTATAAACCAAAATTCAAGCTAGAGTCCATTTCTTTTTCTTTAAGCTCAACTAATAAGCTAAGTAATTTTGTGGAACTTACACCACTTTCTAGTGTCCTTTTTGACTTCCCTTTACCCTTCTTTGCTTGTGACATGGGTTAGTTCCCTTGAGGTTAGCTCTCCTTGCTTTGTCCCTTATTTTTTTGAGTTAGGACCACCTTTTTGAAAATTATATTATGGTGGATTTGTGGACTCGAACACCTGTTTATTCCATTGCTTAAATTTCTACTTGATTATGACAATATATTGATTAATGGCTCATAGCAAGGAAATGTCCAAGGAATCAATCTTTGTTTGGATGTACCTATCTAGGGCACTATAGTGCTTCCAAACCACGTGTTGGTCAAAGTCTTTGGTTCCCACCTTTGAGTGAAAGGTATGGAAAATATTTGTGTTTAGTCTCTCTTTTGTCACAGAGTTGTCCATCTCATGTACTGGTGATCATATTGCCATATAGAATATAATTTCTCATTGAGGGCATCAACAAAGGCCAACCAAGTGCATCTTGTCATGAATATTGCAGGCTCGTCTCACTATGTCTCCATTAGTAACCTTCCCACCAAGTTTTGACATGGGAAGGACTCTAAGGAGCACGAAGGTGATCCTTTCATTGTCAAAACAATTTCAAATAGAGTAAAAGCCCTCTAATAGATTTAACTATTTCCCTAAAGAATTTGCATATATATTTGGCCTTCAAATAAAGATATATCAAAGTTAAATTTTACCTTGAAGGGTCTTTCACCATTGAAATTGCCACTTGTTGAAGATTCCTCAGTCGTCATTAGTTGTTGTCGAAGGTTGTGGGTGAAATTCTCCATCATCTAGTTCCTCCATCGCATGAATGCATCCACAACCAATAACTTGATAAGATCTCTTACTCCACTATCACTCTTTTCTTCCACTATGGGAAGCCACTTTGGCTAGTGAGAGATATCAATCCCAAGTGAAACTAGATTGAGACCCAACTCTTTGTATCCTAACCTCATCAAGGACACGCACTAATAAACAACTTGTAACTTTACTTTGATATTATTGATCAAGGTTGCATAAGGAACAAAACGAATAATAAGAAAGAAAATGAAATGTAAAGACAAAGAAACATAGTAAAAAACACAATAATATAGTACTTGTTATTAATAAAAATATATTGTAAAACCCAAATTAGCTAGAATAAGAATGCACAACAAACCCCATTATTTTAAAAAAAACTTCATAAAATATTAAAAACCCGTCCAATTTTTTTTTTTTTTTTTTTCAATTTACAATTAATGATTACTTGGCTATGATTTCATTCATTACGTACATGCCTTGATTTGATTTGTCTTGAAATATTATACGAATTTTCCAAGTCTGCTTACATTTGTTTTAAACTAGTTTCACTTGTTTTCTTTTCTTTTAAAAACGATTAAAGAATTGAATTCAATTTAAATTTTTGGTCAAGTTTGCAACATATTGGCCAAAAAATCAAGGATAAAATTTAAGAAAGCTTTCTAATTATAAAGTTTCTCCGAATAACGAGTCTACATCCAAAACCAAGCAAACATCAATCTATTTTTTTTAGTTTTAGTTATTTAAATTTTCATTGGTTTTTATTTTGTAATAATAATTAGGTTGATAGGATTTCCTTTGAATCAGTTTAGTAGTCTACACTTTGATTACTGGATTTACATTTGGATCTTCTGCTAATTGACATCTGGCACAATTTTTTCTCTATCCTCTGATTGACATTTGGATCTTCTACTGTTTGACATCTGGCACAATTTTTTCTCTATCCGCTTGACATCTGTTTCCCACATGCATCATTATTCGGGGTTTCTCTGCGTCTGGTTTGGTGGCATTATTCCTTAGCTCTCTCCAAAACTCGGTTATGCCGTGCACGATCAACAAATTCAGTGCTTTGAAAACCTTGTTCTGTGACCAACTAAGCCAACTTTAACACCCCATTCACATTCACCATTTTGCCAGAAGCCGTGTTTGGATCTACATCTATGATCCAAAAAGACGACAAACTGATAGCCGAAAGGTTTTGGGGGAGGGTGTTATTGGAATTAATAAATGGAATCACAGGAGCAGAACCCTTGTCTTGCTTCCAATCCGCGTTTACAAAAGAAAGCTCATTTTGAATGATATATCTTAAGTTTGGATCGGAAGGCAGAGTTGAAGCCTCTGATAAAAAAGAGTGACATTTTTCCTTCACTTTATTAAAACGACTATAAGTGGCAGTGGGAATATAATTTTTGTTAGTTTTGAAGGTAGATGGAGCATCAAATGCCAGTAATTTGTAAGGGGATGAAACCTAAGTTTAGCTTCCTTAGAACTGTTACAAAAGAAGAAGATATATCCAAAATTGTTGTTAGAGATGCAAGAATACTTAATCTCAGCGAAGATAAGCTTAAATCGAGAGCTTCACTTCTTCTAAGATCAGGCTTTGATGATAAAACATTATCACGAGGCGACCCCGTCTGCTGACGGTTGCAGAGGAAAAAATTATGGAACTCTTTAAACAGGCCGAGAATCTCGGGTTTATGAAGGGATCAAAATCGTTTAGTCAAATGCGATGGAAGGGTTAAAGGGTTTTCATCTGTCTTCCACGTCTTCTTGCTTGAGATTGCCTGCAACAGTTTAAAATAGCATTACTCGTTGGTATTTTTCTTCCCGGGATACAGAGGCGTACGGTTTTCCATCAGTGGTCATCTCTGTCCCTAATTTCAGTTTTTTTTACGGTTCCACCTTATTTTTCTCTGGTGTTGTCTATAGTTAATTTCTGTACTTTTCTTGTTTCTACTATTATATATTCTAACACCTTAAATTACTACGTACGCTTATGTTGGGATGTGAACTGGGATGCGATTGTGGGTTGGGGATGGGTTTTCCATAGGTCTATGGAGATAGCAAGCGACACTTTTCAGTTTGCTTATTCAGAAATCTAGGGCATTCTTTCAGGTATTTTTGTGAAGTTTCACTCAAATTATTAGGTTAAATATGTTTTTCCTGTTGTGGTTCGAAGATCAATAGAGACCAGTGGAAGCTTCGCTCTGTAAGTAATTAGGTTATATGTTGTGGTTCGAAGATCAATAGAGACCAGTGGAAGCTTCGCTCTGTAAGTAATTAGGTTAATTATATTTTCTTAGGAAGTGGGTTGTGTATGCTTTATAACTATATGCGCATGCCTTGTAAAGAAGCGGAACCTTTTAGTCGCTCATAACAGGACCGTATGATCTTATGCTTTTGGGTTACTTGAAGGGGATCTGCTTGTGTTGGTCTATCTGGATGACAAGATCTGAAGATGGCGGTGGCCGTACACACCATTGGCTAGTGCAATTGAAAGTATTAGTTGAACCATTTCATCCACTTCAATCTTAGATGACCAGATCTGAAGATGGTAGGCCGTCCACACCATTCGCTATTGTATTTGAAATTAATTTTGGGCCATTTCGTCCCTTTCAACGCTATTTCTGTACTTGTTTAGATGGTTTACGTATTTAATGGCAGGAGAATGAGGGCTCAGTGGCTGCTGAATCAATTAATTGAAAGTATTCTCTGAATCATTTCGTCCCCTTCAACGCTATTTCTTCTCTTGTTTAGATGGTTTCCATATTTAGTGGCAGGAGAATGAGGGCTCAGTGGCTGCTGAATCAATTTCGTTGTAAGTATTTAGCATTGGCGCTATTGGTCCTTCTCATACTTGATTTGAGAGATGATTGATCCTTGGGCTGCAGGGCCTTTCCCTAATTTTGGAATTCGATCATAGGAAGCGGATTGATTCCTGCAACTTCTTCAAGAAGACTTAATTAGGGGGTTGTTACAGGATCTACATAGGCGGATTTGGTGCCGAGTATTTGTTGTGTTATATTCATGTAGTCAAGTCTATTTGGCATTAACGTTGTCTCTACACATTGATATGCTTGATTTAGTAAAGAATTGCTCCTTGGGCTATAGGTTAAACATATTCCTCTACCTATATTTCGGTGATATATTATGATTACTCCACAATCCATAGCCCTAGGCATAAATTTTCCAGGACATGGATGAAAGGTGGGGTTAGAAGGCATTTTTGGGTCGAAAACATCATCCAAGAGGTTTGTTGTTTAATCTCTGATGAGTGATTTTTAGTTGGAGTTATTTGTTCACGTTCTCTGTTTGTTAGAGGTGCAAGATTATATGAGCCATTGATGTGAAACTACATCAAGTGGATAAGTAGGGGCATAATATGTATGGATCGGTCACTTTAGTTGAACAAGTGTGTTTGGTCCGTCTATTGATATTTTGGTAATATTTATGATTACTCCGCAATCTGCAGCCCTAGGCATAAATTGTGCATGACAATGGATTGAAAGGCGTATTTGGATCGAAAATATCATCCAAAAGTTTTGCTATTAAACTCTGATGAGTGGTTTTTAGTTGTAGTTACCTCTGTTTGTTTGTAATATTTGCAATATCATATTAGCCATTCATGTGAAATTAAAACAAGAGGATAAGCAGGGATATAATACGTTTGGATCAGAAGTGCGTTTTCAATGTTTGAACACTGTTTTGGGTGCCTAGCCGTCATATTCTCCTTGGGAATAGTGAGGATCACAATTCCAAACAAATGATTTTTTTTTTTGTTCTTATTGGGCCTGTATCTTGAAGGTGTAATGTTTTTTATGTTCTAATATATTTGAGACAAATGGTATTCTGTCTCTGATGAAGGTGTATTAGATCAAGCTATCTACAGGTTGTGCTGTAATGGTTCAGACTTGAAGTGGCAAGGCAATATTTCATTGGGGTCTGCCTATGAATGCTTATTTTCTTAAAGCTCTCTAAAGCTCGTCTCTCCAGTACCTGAAAAGCCTCTGGCTATTGAGTAACTCAGTTTTCTTTGCTGCTTTAACTCCTATCATATTAGCCAGTTAGAGGTGCAAAATCATATTAGATCATATTAGCCATATACCTCTCTTTGTTAGAGGTGCAAGATCATATTAGCCATTCATGTGAAAGTAGAACAAGAGGATAAGCAGGGGCATAATACATCTGGATCAGAGGTGTTTTCAATGATTGAGGACTGCTTTGGACGTCTAGTCGCCATATTCTCCTTGGGAATAGTAAGGATCACAATTCCAAACAGGTCACTTTTTCCCCCTTTTTTTTGGTTCGTTTTGGGCCTGTATCTTGAAGGTGTAATGGTTTTTATGGTCTAATATATTTGAGACAAGTGGTATTCTCTCTGATGAAGGTGTACTGGATCAAGCTATATCTACAGGTTGTGCTGTAATGGTTCAGCCTTGAAGTGGCAAAGCAATATTTCATTAGGGTCTACCAGTGAATGGTTATTTTCTGAAAGGTCTCAAAAGCTCATCTCTTCGTTACCTGAAAGCCTTTGGCATATAATTCAGTAATTCAATTTTCCTTTCTGTAAGTTAACTCTCCTATCTCCCTCATCGGATTGTTATACACCATGTTTATGTTACTTTTGTGTTTTAAAGTAAACACATGTTTTTGTACTTAAAAAAGACATAGAAACCACTTCTATGTCCGCTTGTATTTTTTGGTGTCAAAAACTTCTAACCAATGTTGCAATATCGGTTGAGTTGCCACAGTAGGATTGCGGGTAACTTTTCAGTTGTGGTTGTAACCGATTGTTCTTCGGAGTGGTTCTCTCTATTAACCTTTTCACATCTTCCTTAATTTGTTGCATTGGCCACTATCTTCAATAGTCTTCACTCTCTCTTAGCTTTGACTGTACTGTGTTCTTTTCACCTCCGAGTTCTGTTGTGCATTGAAACACTTCTATGGTCTTGATTGGTTCTTTAGCTACATGGGTATTTGGACATGTTCTTCACTTCTCTAGATCGCCTCTTGGCTCCGTGGCATGGCTGCATCTTCAAGATGGGTTTCTGAGCAAGATGAGTTCTTCTCAAGCGAGCGTGTTCGAAGATATCTACATGGATCTTTGGACATGGTCTTCAATTCTCTAAATTGGCAATTGGCTCCATGGTATGTTTGCATCTTCAAGATAGGTTTCTGAGCAAGATGAGCTCTTCGTTTCGTCATTTTTCCCAGGGGAGCGTGAATCATTTCTTGATTGCATATCTGCTTCTAATCAGTGGATATGTCTGAATGTCTTCCTTGCCATTTATTGCACTACAGGAACCATAGAGGTGATTTCATCCTCTCCAACTCGTCTGGGTCGCCTTCTATGAATCAACACATATCATGAATGTCTACTAAGGTGGCATGCAGGTTTTGTAAGGGCTGCCTTTTATGATTCAAAGAGATGTTTGAATATCTTGCTCACCCTTTCTCTTAAATGAAGAAGGCGGCATGCAAGCTTTTATATTTTATTGTGAAGTTATTTGTGGCTTCCCGAGGGTTGATTTTCCCATGCTTTAAACCTGTCAAATCATTGGATTGTAATAGCTCCTGGCGTGCACGCTATTGTTGTATATATGAATGGGTTTTTCTGCTTCTTGGCTTCGATCATGACCATTTGGGGTGGCCTTTTGCACTGATTTTCATCTGCCTTCATCATCATGAGCTAGAGAGTCTATGTTGTGTTTTGTCTTATAAGTTTGCATGTGTTTTGTTTGATCATTCTTTTGTGTCTTCGATCATGGTTTCAGTATTCCTGGATATAGTGACAATGCCAGCGGCTCCTTTCTTCTCCAATTGAGGTGTTATATTTGTTAAAAGATGTTCAGATTTTCTCATTTGATCATGAGATGAATTACTTGGGATAATGAAATGAATGAGTTGGGATATCGGTTTTATGTTATCCTTCATGAAACATTGTTCAAGTCGGCATCTTTGAGACTTTTCAATATATCACTGCTTCACTTCATTGGCTGATCTGAACATTGTCTGATGTGTTGTTCCTCCTTTCAACCGTGCGTGTTCATGTTTAGATGGTCGTCTTCAGGCATGGTTGTCTTCAGGCGAGCGTGCATGTTCATGTTTAGATGGTTGTCTTCAGGCGAGTGTGAGATCACAATCAGGAAGGCATCCATGGGGAAGAAGTGCTTCTATTACTCTTGCTACATGTAATGTTAGCAACGATTTGGTATTTTATTATTTTTGTTCTTGCCTTCTAGCCTCCTAATTTGGCATTGAGCATGGTTTTTTATCGTCTCTATAGACATGGTCTTCGGAATGGTTGTGGTCATTTAATTTCCAACTTCTAAGGTCTCCCTTTGACATTTAAGGTTTGTAATGTCATACTTAGCATGGTTTCGAATATTATATTTTGACTTTCTAATCGCAATATACAATTATGGTTTTCAATGTAGTATCATTCTATATATGTATATTATTCTTTATAAAATATAATAATAATATCATGGTTTCTAATGGAATTAACTTTTTAATAGCAATATATCAACATGTTTTCTAATATTATGTTTTGACTTTCTATATGCAATATACAATTATGGTTTTCAATGAAATATATTGGTAGGGGATAGTCATGGTGGTTATTGCCTTGGTCACTAGCAAGCTCCGTATATGCTTGGCCATCTATATAGGTTTCTTGATTTTGGGTAATTTACTTACTCTAAAATGAAATAAGACATTTAATGTGTTCCTTGTAATATAGATATAAACAAAACATCTAAAGAAAAGTAATTTCACAATGATCCAATCCAAGAAAACAAGGTTTTCCACAAACCAATTAAGCCTTTCAACCTTTTCCACAAACCAATTAAGCCTTTCAACCTTTTCGGCTTATTTGCTTATATCAAACATTTGTGCAAGGTTTCAACCAATTAACATTTCATTGAGTATGTATTTACAAATCAATGATTTTGGGATCAAATCCCACAAAGCAATTCTATACTTGCTCTTTAAATTCCTTCAAGCTTTTGAAAGTAAAACCAATGAATTATCAATATAATTTTACCATAATAAAAAACAATTAGAAAGCCTTTAGCCAACTCAAATTGCTCATCCGTTAGGCTTGAACCAACATCTCTTCTACAAAAATTCAACAATTCCAATTTAATAATCCTATCGGCCTCTCTTTGTACCTTTTGGGACAATTGCTAGTTATTATTATTATCTAATTTTAAGGTCATAGCCAAGCCAGACACCAAATTGGTTTAGGAGCACCCATGTTTGTGGGACAAGGGACCTACCTCCATTGAGCTATTTGACTGCTAAATATATGAAAGCATACATACTCCACCCTTCTAGTTTTTGAACATGTGACCTCTTAAGAGGAAACATATGTGCTTAACCATTAAGCCCACTCAATCTCACTTACAACCATGGTAACCAATTAAATTTTGATTTGATTATTAAAATAAATAACCTACCATGATAGTTAGAAAGATAATGGGAGGAATTCGGAACGAGGAGGAATGGAAATTTGGTGTCGAGGGTTTCGATTGAGGGTCGACGGCTCTGGTACGAACAGGCCGTAACATGGCCTGAACGGGATTTGTTGTTTTGGCGTTTCGGGGCTGCAGGCCGACATCGGTCCTGCAGCCAGACCTGACCCGTACCCCCTCCGTTCATGCTCTGAGCTGGGGTGATTTTTTTTTTTTTTTTTTTTTTTTTACCTCACATCTCTCCTTCCGTTTCACTTTACCCTCCTCCCATCTCCGCTAGCTCCCTCCATCCCGCTCGGGCTTACCCTTCTGCCCCGATCTGCCCCCCCCTTTGCTGCTCATGGAGAGTTCTCCGTCGCCGCGCCTAAACCCTTTGCAACAGCTGCAGGTCGTTTTCCCCTGTCGCTTTCCACCCGGACGGTTACCCGCTGTCCACTATTCCCGCACCTGATCGGCAACGGCTTCCTGACTGTCGGCGACGGACCCTGAACGGTTTTTTCCTGGTTCCGAGGACTATCTGTTTCGAGCAGCTGGCGATGGATCTTGACGAGGTGGACTACTCGGACTCCCCGCTGGCAGACGGTTCCATCTGGCGCTCCACGTTCTCGGCTTCTGGAGGTATGTACAGCGAAAGCCTGTCCGCTAGTTTTGAAGACCCTGCACAATCGTCGGATCCGTCCCTTACTGCCGCTCTCCAAGCTGTCGATCCCTCCACCTGGGCTCCTTTCTCTGTTCCTTCGCCGGCCTCCCTAGGGTTTCTAGCGGAGTGCCTGCACTCCTCCCCCCTTGAAGCTGGTCCCTCGACTTTGCAGACTCCTCATCCCCCCCCGCATCCTGACGTTCCCCTGGCTGCCCCTCCCCCTTCTGCTACCCTCCCCCTCTCCGCGCCCCCTGCCACTTCGGGCTGCTACAACCCCATCTCCCCCCTCCCGGAGGCTTTCCCCCCCCCGTCTCGATCCCCCTCTCCCCTCCCCCGGTGGACGCTCCCGCTGAACCTAGGGCACCAGAAAACCCTAGCCGTATGTCCTCTCGCCCGAAGAAGAAACTCTGATGCTTTAAATCCAGACCAGAAGACATCATTCTGAGGCTCGAAGAAGACATACAGTGGGGAGACGCGATGGACCTAGCGGACAGAGTTCTAGTGGGACGCATCAGGGGTAGGAATTATTCGGCAGAGAAACTGAAGACCTAGGCATCAGAAATATGGGGTCAATACCTGGCGGAAATCCCCACGGTCCAAACGTTCGTGCGAGGCTGGTTTGCGTTGAGGTTCGCGAGGGCTGACCACACGAGCTGGGTTCTGTCATCCTTCTGGCACTTTGAAAAAGCTCCCGTACTTCTAAAAAGATGGACGCCCCTCTTCGACCCGGAAACAGAACAAATTGGGGTCGGGCCTGTATGGGTTAGACTTCCGGGCTTACCGCTGCAGTACTGGTCCGAAGACATTTTCCGGAGAATTGGCAACTCGTTGGGCGCCTACATGGAATCAGACAAATCCTACATTGCGACAGGGATGATGGCATATGCCAGAATACTAGTCCACCTTGACACGAGAGGAGGTCTGCAGGAACATATCACTATACAGTGGAAAACTTTTTCGAGGAAGCAGAAACTTGACTACGAAGGGATCCCTTATCGATGTAGAAGATGTCATCAAGTGGGTCATCTCTACAAGGACTGCCCCCTCCTCAAAAAGGCCCATCAGGAATCCATATTGCAAGAACATCCGACTTCAGCAGAACCCCAAGCTCCTCAGGCCGCGGCAGCACCACGGGCGGAACTTATCAGGACCTCAGACACAGTGGAGGCGCCGCTTGCACCCTCGGCAAAAAAGCAGGGAAAAATCCCGATCAGACCGCCTTCTCCTCCTCTGACGCGCTCAAGGGCTGCAAAGGGCGTAGTTTTCTCTTCGGGTATGTCTTCTCCCCCTGCTAATTCTGCTTCACATCTTGTTACTTCTAGTTTATCGCTTTCCTCCCATATGCCCCCTCCTATCCGGATCCCTGGCCCATCATCCCCCTCGGCACTTGACCTGGTGATGGGCTCCCGCCCGCCTTTTCCCCCCTCTAAACCCCCCCATCTCTACGTGACCTGCCCTCTCCCGCAGCCGACTACCTTCCTCTCCTCCGGCCCCCTTTCCTCCATCCAAGCCTGTCCCCTCCCCTCGCCCTCCCCCTCGGTTAATTCCACTCCGAGATACTCCACCCGCTCCACTGCTAAACTGAAAGAGCCGGACGCCATTGGCTTGGACTCCGCCCCCTCCTTTCTCTCGCCCAAGCAGGGTCGAGGCAGACCCTCCAACATTCACAAGGCTAAAAATCAAGCTGGGGACGAAGTAATACAGGGTAGACAACATACCATTGAAAGGGTTCTTAGAGCAAAGGACACCCTCCCCCCATCCCCCCCATGAAGCTCATGTCCTTCAACTGTAGAGGGATGGCCAGTCCCGAGAAAAAGCTGGCACTGAAGCGACTTCTCTTTTCTGAATCGGTTGATATCATCTTCCTGCAGGAAACCCTCTGTAATGCGGTATCTGCCATCTCAATCTTAAGCTCTTGGTTGGATAACTGGTCTTTCCATGCTATCGATGTCATGGGCTGATCTGGAGGCATTGCAATTGGCATCAAGAACCCCTCGATAAATCTGAAGAATATTTGGGGTGGTGAGGGTTTCTTGGGAGTTGACATATACTCAAAGGAACTAGAGGAAGAGCTAAGAATCCTAAACGTTTATGGACCTTGTCAAAATCGGGAATCATTCTGGAGAAATTTCCTCAGCTCCCACCTACTTCATCAGGGGAACTTAATTCTCGGGGGAGACTTAAATTTCTCCATGGGCTTCTCAGAATCCTGGGGTCATATGGCCCAGATCGACCCACTCTCTGATTTCTTCGAACAGCTGCTCGAGGCCCACCAATGGATCGACATTCCCTCAGCTAAGATCCAACATACCTGGAGGAACAATCAGACAGGCGATCAAAGCTTGGCCAGAAGGTTGGATCGTTTCATCATCAAGGAGGCATCTCACAACAGCCACCCAAGATCAAGACAATGGGTCGGCAGCAGTGGACTATCGGACCACAGGTCTATCTTTCTGGAAATTGGGGAAAAACTCCTGAAGCCAAAAGCTCCCTTCAAGTTCAACTCCACTTGGCTCCGGGACCCCTCCTACTTTAAGCTTATATCTGAATACTGGAAATCTCAGCCTATCTCTGAGGAGGAGGATCCAACAATTAGCTTCATTAGAAATCTCTCATAACTTAAAGGACTATCTAAAGAATGGGCTCACAAAAAAAGGGAACAAGAAGACTTAATCATCTCCCAGGCAGAACAAGCTATTGCTGACCTTGAATTGCTGTCGGATGGCACTTACAATTCTCAAGAACAGAAAGTCAGGTATGAATCCCTGATCAACCAGCGAACCCAAATCCTCAAAGATAGAGGGGCAAGCTGGAGATTAAGAAGTAGAGCAATCTGGATCAAGGATGGAGATGAAAACACAAATTTCTTCCATCGATTCGCAAATGGATGGAAAATGATCAACACTATCTGGGAATTGCAAAATGACCAGGGACACCTAGTGAACAACTCCAGAGAACTAGCCTCAATGGCCACCTTACATTTCAGAAGCATCTATGAGGCCCCGAGAGAAGCCAACCTATTAGAGATAATGCGGGTGGCCGAGCTATTTCCCAGGTTTGTGAATGAGGAGGATGTTGAAGAACTCATCAAGGAGGTCACTATAGGGGAGTTAGAAGCCACCATGCGAGGATTCCAAAAAGAGAAGAGCCCGGGACCTGAAGGTTGGACCATAGAATTCTACCTAGCCTTCTTTGATCTTCTAGGTCAGGATCTGCTCAGGGTTATCAATTATTGTAGCCGATCAGGAAAGATCCCGTCAGGCATCAAGGCCACTTTCATAGCCCTTATCCCCAAATCTGATAAGCCTGCCTCCTACAATGACTTTAGGCCCATCTCTCTCTGTAACTACCTTTACAATATCATGGCCAAAATTCTCGTGAATAGGCTAAAGCCCATACTCTCGGCTCATATCTCCCCTGAACAATTCGCTTTCCTCCAGCATCGCCAGATCCATGAAGCTATAGGCACGGCACAAGAACTCCTTCACTCAATGCACAGCTGCAGGCTAAAGGGCATGATTCTAAAAGTGGATCTTTCCAAAGCTTATGACAGGGAAAGCCTGCTCTACATACGCATGCTCCTCACACACCTGGGTTTTCCCTACTTGTACATCAAAAGGATAATGAGCTGTATTACCGATGTGCCGTACATCATCCTCCTAAATGGCTCCCCCACGCCTTTCTTCACTGTTGAGAGAGGTCTCAGGCAGGGATGCCCATTATCTCCCCTTCTCTTCCTACTCATCATGGAAGGCCTAAGTCGACTGATCGGGACAGAACACAGGAGAGGCAGGATCTCTAGCATAAAGATAGTGGACAATTGCGCTCTCACCCACCTATTGTTTGTGGACGATGTGCTCATCTTTTTAAATGGCAGTCTGGTCGACTCCTCTACCTTGCAGCATGTTTTTGATCTATTTCAGAAAGCTACAGGTATGATCATCAATATACACAAATCCTCCCTCACAGAGACAGGCTGTACACAACAGGAGGTTCATTATATCCACCATCGCTTCCCCTTCCCACCACACCTGATGGAGGAAGGGCTGAAATACCTAGGATTCAGAATCAAACATGGAGGATATAAGATTGCTGACTGGACTTGGATTATCGCAAAGGTGGAAAAGAGATTAAATATCTGGTATAATAGATACCTATCCAGGGCTGGAAGACTCACCCTCATCAAAGCTGTTCTGGAAGCAACTCCTGTTTACTGGATGTCCTTGGCCTGGATACCAAGAGGGATCCTTGATAGATTACAAAAGATATGTTGCAGATTCTTATGGAAGGGGAAAAAACAGGGAAACCTTTGCATGGGTTAAATGGGATACTATTGCGAGACCAAAGAAATGGGGTGGTTGGGGAATCACAAGGCTAGAGCCCTTTGCAAAAGCTCTGGCAGCAAAACTGGGATGGCAGCTCATCACCTCACATAGCCTCTGGACAAAGGTGGTATATGAAAAATACATTGCTCCGGAAGACATCTTCAGCTGGCTTCGCAAGGAACACAGAGGGAGCGGAAGGCATTCCAATATTTGGAAAGCAGTCCTAAATTCACTCCCACTCATCTGGGAAGGTTTAACATGGAGAATCCACCAGGGACAAGCTGTACGCATAGGATCGAACCCCTGGATTGGATGTGGGAACGCTCATCGCCTCCCTGCTCCATTGATTGCCTATCTCCGGGACTTGGGTATCACCCATATAGGCCACATTGCAGACCTAGCAAGTACCACCCCTTTCCAGTAAGCCTGGAAGACAACCAAGGATCTACACATCCCGGATCAGTGGAGACAAGACTGGGAGATATACATTGACTCTCTTACTCAAGCCCACATAAGAATTACCGAGGGAGAGGATGAGATTGTATGGACTTTCTCAAAAAAAGGAACCTACACCCCCAAGGAAGGATACATAAAGCTCATTCTTTCTGTACAGCCTGCGATCGTCCAGCCTTGGTGGAAAGCGCTGTGGAAACTCAAGGCGGCTCCCAGAACGCACATGCTAATGTGGACCATTCTGTTCAACAAAATCCCAACGGGCAAGAACCTTATGAAAAGATCTTTCCATGGTCCCTTCTGGTGTCATCTATGCAGGTGCAATGAGGAAGACACAGATCACCTTTTCCTAACCTGCCCTATTGTCACTGCACAATGGTCCCTCATAGCCTCATCCTCTCCATCTTTCAACTTTTGGCAAGGTCAGAACACAACATAAGCCTGGCTATCTTGGCTAGAGAAACATAAGGGCAGAGAAAGGAACCTACCTCTCCTCATGTGCCGGGCCATCTGGATGGCTAGGAATCATGCAATTTTTGATCTCAGAGACCCCATTTGGCCTACCATCGGATCCCAAGTCCTAGCCGATTTCGAGCTGCTCCCGGATGACCCCCCACAGCCCCCTCACCGAACCATTATTCCTGAGCATATTGACAAATCCTATCCTTGGGCCTACTTCGATGGCTCGGCCCAAGCTGAAGTTTGCGTAGGAGGAGGCCTCCTTTACCTTAGAGAGGGCCACTGTTTCCATATTCAGATGCACCTGGGAAGGGGCACAAATAATTATGTTGAATTGATCACCGCCAAACATCTTACACAATTTGCTCTTGAGAAAGGCTGTACAAAGCTACAACTTTTTGGAGACTCAAAACTTGCCTGCAACTGGATAAATAGAACATCTCAATGCTCTGCTTTTTCGTTGAGACACATTCTGGATGAGACTCTTAGGCTCATAGACTTATTTGAACTTTTTGCTTGTCACCATATTTACAGGGAGCGCAACTCACGGGCTGATCTCTTATCCAAACAAGCAGCGCAAAGGCAAGAAGAAGACTGGCTGATACAGGAAGAGATTGATGGACTCTTCCATCAACACTATCACAGACCTTTTGTCGACCAGCGCACTCTCCGGAGGACATGATCTTGAGGAAGCTTTTTCTTTTTTATATGTAATTACAGAACTATACATAGACTGTATTTGTTTTTTGATATTTTTGGCACACAGACAAAACTAGAATGACCGAACTGCTGTAATACAGTGGTAACTTATTGAACTCACTACAGAACATCAGTTTTTTTTGGGAAAAGGCAGATGACAATCCTCATAATTGTGCTTTTCAAACAGCATGTCTCCCTGCGTGGAGTACTACTTTGTTTTTTGCAGAACAAATTTTTGGTAAATGACACAAAAACGAAAACTCCCTGCATGGAGGAAAATTGTTTTTCTTTTTTTGCTGCAATCTGGTGGAGGCGACCAGCCTCATTATGTATATGCCCAGGCATCTGCAAAATGTAATTTCTTTTATTCAATAGAAGTTGCGACTTTTTCTACGGGAAAAAAGTTAGAAAGATAACGTGGCGTACAACACATGTGCAGGGCTACATGTGCAAGGCTACAACTGCTCGTGCCTTTCTCCTTTCTCGACACATACTTGAAAATATGCTTTAAATGGTTAAATTTAAAAAAAAAGAACTCGACACATAAAATTTGAGAGCTATAATAATTATTTGACTTTTACAATATTTAATTTAGATATCAGTCTTTCATATTAATCACATTGGTCCACATTTAGAACCAACTAATATGGTTCATCTTTGTTAAGATTTGGAATGTTCTATGCTAGAGCAATTTATTTAAATTTTCACAGTTAGCAATCACATCAGCATTACGATAAACTGCAGATAGAACATAAATATAGTATGCAGAAGACAAGCCAAGACAAGAGGACACAGGATGTGGCGCAAGCCAGGGACAAACCCCACAATGTGTGGGGAAACCCTTGATCAATTCTTCCTTTATGTTCTTCAAAGTTCAACAGAGAAAGAGAGAGAGAGAGAGTACATTTACAACATAAGTCAACACTTTGACTTTCTCTAGATCTAAGCATAGATCATCTCCTATAATGATGAGATCAGTTACAGATCCGAGAACATTACATCCTCTATAGACTATGGTTTGATGACTGAGGCACCCTTGATAGTGTATAACAACGTTTTACCATGACCAGCGTTTTACCATGACTGCGTTATACTGCGGCTAGGGCATTTTCATAAGGCCAACATATCACTCTTGGTGTATCACTCCTTCTCCAAAAACCCAAGACGTGGAGAGGAGGAGATCACTCAAGAATATATGTTTAAATGACATAAAATCCTCATCTATTTATACTAAAAATGTAGAGGTTGAATAGACAAGTCGGTTGGGCTTCTAGAGCCTACATATGTGCTGGTCGGCTTGATAATAATTACATAAACAAAATAAATTCATATCTCCATAAATACTTATCGGAATCAGATAATCTTTGGATCAATCCTACACCTCTCGACGAGAGGGATCCAATAGAAATATCAACTGCCAGAAATAAGCCAACCCACATAAAGTTTGACCCTAATTACCAATTTAACAATCTTCAAAGTAATATAAAATTTTAAGACCTTATTTATTTTAACAAACTTTAACAATTAATATTCTACTAGCTATTTATCATACTTTTTAAAAAGGATATAGCAGATGTTAATTGGATCTTGTGCTTGAATAGATAACCTAAACGACAAATGATATATGATCTCTATCTAAAATAGTGAAAGCAATTTTTTCTCTCTAAAATCAAGTTGTTTTGATTTGGAACTCTTATCCTACTTTTGTCAAGAGACATTGAATGTACAGGCGCACTGCTTCCTTTCCTTTGACATGGCAAGTGAGCAGCATGATTCGATGCATCAACTCCACGTTTATAAAATTTCTTTATTATAATTATTGATTTTAGAGATACAATGCAAACATCATATTAAACTTATTAAAAAATTGTATTTATAAAAATAAATTTGATTATAAAGTTTTTCATATATATTTTTTAATTTTATTTTGCATTTTAAAATTTGTAATAAAAATTTAAAAAAATTAGAGTAATTTTTTATTATTTATTTTAAAATAAAATAATATATATATTTGTAAGATAATTTTATTATTTAAAATAAAGCATTTTATAAATTATAATTATTAAAAATTTATGTCCAAATTAATTATATATATATATATGTGAAATAGTTTTTTTAATCGGAATTCATTAAAATCTGGTAATATAATTTCGGGATTTTTTTGTTATTTAAAATATATTTTTGAATACATAAATGGATTCAACACCCTCAAAAACTCTTTAGGCACTAGAATTATGTAGATTAAACAATTTAAACTCAAATTTTTAAAAATCTTTTTCAAAATTTGATTAAAAAGGAAAGAAAGAAAAAATAAAAAAAGAAGAAGAAGAAGAAGTGAAAAAAAGATCATATATATATATATATATAGATATATATATATAATTTTTTTGAAATATTATTTTTATAATTGTTTTATGTTGATAATTTAAAATATATCATCTTTTCCAAATTACAAAAATAAAATTATTAATATTAAATAATCTTATCTTAAGAATATAATTATAATAGTAAATGATTATTTTCCATAATTAAATAGTTAACCATAAATTTTATTTAAAATTTACTTCTAATATCTTTATTTATTTAGGATCCTTAACATTTCTATATGAAAAATGTGTTTAAATTGTATCATTTTTTTTAGAGGAATGGACAAGTGGGTTGGTCTGTATAGGTCGATCATAATGGCTATCTAACCTCTCGGTGTTTATATATATCCCTTGGCTAGGCACAAGTGAGGATTATGTCCCTTGCCTAGGCCCAAGTGGGGATTTGAACTTCGAGCCTCCTCCAATATAACACTTAATTTTCATGGCTTTCACTAATTAAATTGTTCCAAAAATTTTAAATTCTATCAATTTTTAAAAGAACTAAATAAATTATTTAATCTTATAATATTAGTGGAAAAATAAATTGAATGTAAATTATAATAATTTGAAAATTATTAACATATGTTTGATATAAAAATCAATATTTTTATGAGATTTTCACATCAAATTTTGAAATGGTTGAAATTATGGTTAAAACTTCTAACTTTTAAAAATCATGAATTTTTTTTTTTTTTTTTGCATTTTGACTATATTTCAAATAATAAATAAACAAAATTCATTAATTAATAGAAACAAAGTGTCCATAAAAACATATGTAAAATGGAATTCTTACTCTATCAAACACATGATTCTTAAAAGATTAAAGATAATAATAATTCAACTTATAAAACATATTTAAAGTAAAATTTTTATTATCAAACACATGATTTTTAAAAAATTACTATAAAAATAAATAACAATTCAATTTATAAAATAGTTTTAAAAACATAAATACCCAAACAAATATTTTAAAAAATTATTTGAAATAACATTTTCTTTATGTTTCAATATTTTTTTTAGTGATATCAATGATCAACTACATAAAAATTACCTAATATTTTCCCACACTTATTGTTCCTTGCCACGAAGGTAATAACTTATTCAGAATGCGTTTGATTGAGAGATTAAATTTCAATTTAGTAGAAATTAAAAAGCTATTAACTTTATAAATGAAATATTTTTTTGATAGTTTTATTTGGAGTTGTCTGAGGAATTGTCAACACGGCCAAAAGTGGTTAGAATCTTGTAAAGACATTGTTTGAATCGTGTTTTTAATGGTGGAAATAGGTTCAGCCCTATAAAAACTTTTGGGATAGCTAAAATTTTGAAGTTTAACAACTAAAACTTGGATTTACAAAAATCTTTGCCTGTTTCCATAAAATTCTGGACAATTCTTTTATCTAATTAGACTTACATTTTATTTTATTTTTTTTAAATATGATTGGTTCAAACAGCGTGGCTCTTATTCCGCCATAGTTTATGTTAGCCGTCATATTGCAGTTGCGCAGACTTTGTTCAAAGTGTCGTACGCCGTCATCGTGCAGCTCATTCTTAATTACGCGCTTCACATTCCATTGATCCTTATCGCATTTTGGCTGCGGAAACACATTTTTTTGGATTCTCTATTTCACATGTACATATCCACAACCAGAAATTTCCCCAATTGGTAGGTCATGACTGTAAGGATTCGTTATGTCAACAGCGCTGTCCAGCGGATTGGCCATGCAGGGTCGCATACCACCAGTTCCAAGACTCTTAGATTCTTTATTGGAATCCACGAAGATAGGCAGTAATCCGAACTCTTTATTTGAAACCACGAAGGTAGGGAGAGAATTGAATCTATCTCACAGCGAAGCCATAGAAGTTTTGGGCATCTCATCACCTTGAATATATTTTCCAAACAATCCGCTGGAGCTCTCAGCTGCTGCAAACCACTCATATCAGCGATACGATCTTTAAACTCCAAAAGAATTTGGGACGATTCGCCAGATCCGCGCACCTAAATTGTTACAGTGAAGTAGTTAAACGACAATATTGACATCTTTGCGAAGATCAGGAAATCGCAACCCTAAAGACACGATTCTCTAACCATAAATTTCAGAACACCTACCGTGGATGGAGTCGGCACATTACGAAAGAGGCTGTCAGTTGGGCGCCAAAGACGACGTGGGTATTCAGAAAGCTCCGCCAATTCTCTACCCATGTCTCAGAGATGATCGTGCATTCTTAAACAAGGCACTTGCTCTCAAGAATCATAAGGCCCAGCGATCCATTCCACCCAGATCCATCCCATAGTATTATGCTAACCTTTTTCAGATCGATGCCTGTAACCTCTGCGGAAAAATGGCAGTGCCATTATCTGCTCCATGGAACCATATTTGGGACCTCCCACTTGGCTAAGAATCTCACTGGTAAACTCAGTCATCACCAATTTTTTGCACATGAATTGGGGACGCAAAGGAACTCCATCGCCCATCCTCAGAGTAACCACCCTCCAGTAAGTCATCAAGCTCATCTGCATATCGTAGGCCACTACCACACGTTCAGGAGGAAAATCCAGTATGTTTGACACATCCACATCAATTCCATGGCAAAAGCGATCGCGACTAATCATGCTTTGGGCAGGTTAGTGCTTTTCGACATAAAGATTTTGAAATCAATCAGCAAGTCGCAAGCTTCCTAATCTGCATCTCACAGAAAAGAGCTCTCACTAAAGCTGAGAGCTATGGGCGCAACAACTAACTGCTCAGTGGAATGGAACATTGAGTAAAACACCATATGCGAGCAAACCCTCCTTAATTTTCTTTGTACATATTTTTACATTTTTGTTCAATTGTGGTGCTAAATAGAGATGCATTATCATGAAGTAAATACATTTTGTTTTTCCATTATCCAAGGCACATCATGAAGCAGTACGATACCCTATAACCCATTGATTTGTGGGCCATTTAGCATCATATGCCTATAAAAGTGTAGACAACAAACTCATCTATGGTCATTGAAATTATTACTTTGTAGCTTCTTTAATATCCATTCAATTACATTTACTTTAGATCCTTTCATAATATGATTATGACATTTTTAAAGGGAAAAAATGCATTTTTATTGTTTATTATTTATTTGTTTTAATTAAAATTAAAGTTGACATATTTTTATTTTACTCACTTTTGTATTTAATTAATTACGTTGATAGGTCTTTCTTTTGAATCAGTGTACTTCTTATTTTCGTCTACACTTTTCATGTCTGTCTGACATCTGTGAACAAAATTTTAGGCCACCTTTCTGCTCTCCAATTGACATTTGTGCGCACCGGTTTTACGCCAGAGTTCCAGGAGATGCTTTGTGGAGTTTATAGCACTGAACATGAGTTTTATGGTAAAATACTGCACGATGAAGACTCTGTCAATGGCATCGACCACTTTCAATTCAAATCTTTCTATTGAATGTTCAAGGTTATTCTGGGGCTAAACTGAACTAAGCCTCTAGAAAGTTCCAGAATCGAACTCATTCTCTATAAATCTTTGCTTTGCAGAGGCATTCTCTATAAATCTTTGCTTTGTTCGATTTAAGTTCTATTCAATCCCTTGATCATTAGAAAGTCATGGCAGGTCCGTTTTTCAGCGAGTTCTGGGATCGATTCCCACATAGAAGGCCGCAACGCAGTTCTTACAATTCTCATCCCTACACTGCATCCAATGTGAATCCAAGAAAACCTGAATATGATTTCTAGGGCGCTCCAAAGGTTAAGCCCAAGACATTCACAGTTCTAGTCCATGGTCCTTCCGATCATCCCTTGCCAAGTCCGAGTTTTGTGACCAACAGGAATGGTCATTCAGAACCTAATCCCAAGAAGGTCGTTTCGATACCCATTGATTCTAAGACTCCTGTATCGTCTTCAGGGATTAAGAAGGTTGTGGTTCCTCTATTGGACGAGACTTCTACAACCAACAAAATTCAGTCGAATTTTAGAGGGTTTTCCGCCAGGAAGGGTGCACCTTTAAAGAATTTAAGGGCGTGATGTGAAGGCAAAGGCCAAAGATATATGATGTCATTTTGTTGGTCGGAAAGTGGTGGAGTCGATCCTTCAGAATGAGAAGGAATGCCTGAAGATCACCAAGTGCATAATGTCATCGTTGCTTAAACTTGACGCAATTCAGGTATGTATTTAATGTCCTATGTTGGATTAAAACCCAATTTGAATTGTGGGTCCAAACTCTGTTTTAACTTTGTAGAATACCTTTTGAATTGCCACCCGAATTCTGGGCCTGTTCTAAAATCCTCTTTGATTTTTTGGTTTGGCCCAACATGTTTTAAGAATTTTTTATTGGAGAAAAAGTCATTTAAGTAATTGGCAGAAAAATTGGCTTAAATCCCTTTTCTAACTTTTGGTTTCGATCAACAACCTATTTGATTTCATGTTTGGCTGGAAACCTAGTGTGAATTTCTGTTTGGATCAAAACCTTTTTGAATTATGGTTCAAAACCTTCTTTAATTTTTCATATAAACCCTATTTTAGTTTCTATATCAGTTCTTTATAACTTATACTCTTTCAATATCTTGAATGGTAGGAGTTCAACAACATTGAGCGATCTTAACATATTTTTCATTTTCCGGTCACATTCTTGATGTTTTAGATAATGCCAGAAAATTGACATGTATAATACGCATTTTGATTTGCAGGTCGTGAATTCATTTGTGAGGGAATCAAGGAAAGCGGTAATTTGTGAGCTTGTTAATCTGCAAGAAATGGTAGATGTCATATTAGTTGGCAAATCGATAGGAGGGGGAGGTTCGACGGGTGCAAAAGCTGTGGAGGAGGATATGCATGGTGATGGATTGGTCGCCGCTAGAGAAGAGGATGGAGATTTGCAATCCTTGGAAATAAGTCCCACCGAAAAGGAAATTAGAGAGGAAGAGTTGCTTAAACGGGGTCCCAGTAAAGAAGGTATAAGAGATGAATGGGTGCCAGATGGTGTCAAGCTAACCGTGGCCTCTGCGCATGATTCAAAGGTGCAAGAAGAGGGATCCGTTATTTCTGATAGAATGCAAATTGAGGCCCCAAATCATACTAAGGATATTTCCACGTTCACAGGCAGTAATGGTGGACAAGAGTCATCAGAGGTAGTTGCATCAAAGGAAAAACAAGTTTCAATATCAAGAACTGGGGGATGATTCATAGGTGCAAGAAGAGGGATTCGTTCTTCCTCATAAATGTGAAATATGAAATATGCAAATTGAGGCCCCAAATCATACTGAGAATATTTCCATGGTCACGGGGAGTGACGAAGAGTCATCAGAATTAGTTGCAAAAAAGGAAAACAAGGTTTAGGATCAGGAATTGGAACCACATGATGAGGATGGAAAGAGAGATTCAATTGGCGAAGAGAAATCTACATATTGTGCTTTAAGTACTGAATGGCAGAGTCAAGGGGAGTTGAGAGAGCTTCGGAATTTCAAAGCGTCCCCTGCACAAATGAAGAGGTTATTGCACATTCAATTGAAGAAAACGTATGTGCAAACCACGCAGATTGTGAAGTACAAACATGCAAGAGGTTAAAAGATTTGGATCTATCAAAGTCACAGGCAGAGACAATTCAAGTTCATGAACAATATGGAGAGGGTGAAGACATGGAGTGTGAAGATAAGATAAGATAATCTGATTATATTTATGTCCAACTAATGACCACAAAGTAGGTGAAAATACACTATCGAGTACAATGATGTCTATACAAAGTGGGAGAACCAAACGGTCTCCTATAAAAGATACAATGCATGAAGTAAATCAACATCTAGACCTAGCAGAGAAGATCCAGGAACTATGAGGATTAGACCTGTGTCTCCTAACATCCGAGGCTAAATGAATAACACTGAAGAAAATTAACAAAGTCTGTTGGCCCGATGAAGAGCCGGTGGCAAGTGCAGACTGTCCACTAAATCGTTTCCTAGGGGTTTCACGCATTGCTAAATGCTAGAGGACCTAGTTCGTCTCCCAGGAACGGATCTGAGACAGATCTACTACTGAGATCTCGTGTGGTAGGGTGAGTCCCATAGATCCTCACTAATCTAGAGTCTGGATACATACTGGTATCAATCGATCTCTTAGTGCCTCTGTCTGAAGGTGGTACCTTGAAAAATGTTGTGATCCTCTATGTGGGGTCTGGTCTGATGGGAGGTTGAAGAATATGCGCTACATCTCTGATCGGGATACCAGAAAAAAGTAATAGGTAATAGGGACATTAGTAGGGGAAAATACTAATGTTGAAGAAGACATTGTGAAGGTGCGAGATGAGAATGAGAGACTGAAGAAGATGTTGGTTGATTTGTTCAATAAAACTGAATTGCATAATTAGTTGATTAATAACTTGATCCTGATAATTGCACAGCTTGAGGAGCAAATATCCAATAAAAGGAAGAAATTTGGAGACAAAAAACAAAAAAAACCTAGTAATAGTATCACTAGCAGACGAAATAATGGGGAGGGGGATAAAAGTCAGTAGTTACTCGCCACGTATCTCCAGTGAAAATGTAAAGCATATAACATTTATATAATTGTTATGCAGAAATCATTTTTTTCAGGGTAGTTAACATCCCAGCTGTTTGTCTAAAATAACAAAGTTTTGTGTATCCCGTTGGATGTAACGAAAGGGTTTTAATGCAATAAACTTCTAAATTTAAAAATTATGTTTCAATTTTTGAAATTTTGTGAAATTTAGAAGATTCTGAATAAATTATGTTTTAAATTGTGAAAGTTTTATAAAGTTTTAATATAATAAGTTCCTTGATTTAGTTTTTTGAGAATAAAGAAGAGAAGAGTAGGCGTGCAAAAGCCTTCCCTCATATGGCAATATCTGTAAGTTGTCATATCAAATTCGTAAGTAAGTTTTCAGACACTGATATCAAATTTGTTAGTTTTTAGAAACTGATAATCTTTGGCTTTTAGAGTTGATTATGTATAAAAAAACAACTCGAGTACTGCAAATCGTTGTAGATCGTTGTTTAGAAAATGCACTTTGTTTTGTTATATTACCTGTAGGGCTCATCTATTTTGTTGCCTCCCACCTTAACAGTGTATTACCTGTTAGGTTCCTCTGGTTCCTACCTCCAGTATGGGAACAACTCATCACACTTTATTTTCACATTAAAAGGAAAAAAAATATTGCAAATATAAAACAACCATTCAAAATGCGTCAATCACTTGTAGATTAAATTTAGTAGACATATAAGTTAATCAAGACCTTACAATGCTACGTTTTAATGTCCTTTCACATTAGTTTCTTTGTTAAGAGGACCATCTTTACTATGGGTAAATGTTAACTTATAAGTCATTATGAACAAAAGATCATCTTTACTAGGTGATTTATAAGTTACATCTACTATTAGTGGAAGAGGTCATTTTAACAAATAAATTAAAGTGGAAAAAGTCCTTTAAAAATGTTAATACTTTTACATTTATTAATTATTTTTGTGTCTTCTTAGTAAATTAATTTATTAATTATTTTTGTGTATTCGTAGTGATGTTGTAATGTAATGTTTATTATTTTGATTATGTCAAATTATATAAAAATAAAATAAAGTTAAATAATAAGATAAATGTAATATAAATATTTCAACTCTATAAAGATAAAATAATAATAAAAATACAAATTATTCACAGTATTGAGAACCCATGATATTCATGTGGAATGTAGCTTATTTAAAGGGGTAAATTAAACCAGCTTAGATTCATCATAACTTTGAATCTACCAACCCACGAGGGATCTACCAAGCCAAGAGGGATCAAATCTCTTGATATGCAAACCTCTTTTAAAGTGAAAGAAAATTTAATCTCTTGGTAAATTCCAAATTAAGATGGGTAGAGGTTGGTTTAAAATTTACATAACTTATACATATAAATATAGATGATAAAAATAATTTGTAATGTAATTTGTAATTAATTATTGAAAGATACCATCTTTTACAATATCTATATAAAATATAAATTTGCCAATACATATGGCATATGACATACATATCTACAGATGTATTTCTCATACTTTTACAATATTTATATAAAATTTAAATTTGCCAATACATATGGCATATGGCATACATATCTACAAATGGGTTTCTCATACCATTTTTCAAATTTAAAAAATCTATCGACCTCTCTTTGCACCTTTTAGGGCGATTGCTAATATAAAATTGAATTTATGTTTTTAGTAGTCAATATCAAAAATTATGTTTTTAGTAGATGCACTTTAAATAAAATATAGAAGATTTTCTAATCACTATATAAATAAATGATATATATATATATTTTAAATATGAAAAATTAAACAATTTTGTGTATAATTTTAATTATTATATTTTTGTATTTTTTGAGGATGTAATTATATTTTATCAATTTTATGAAGATAAAAAATAAACAAACATGTTCAAGCTACTCATTCTATTTAAATATATCATTAGTAGATGCACTTTAAATAAAATATAGAAGATTTTCTAATCACTCAATAAATAAATGATATTTTTTTTTTAAATATGAAAAATTAAACAATTTTTTATATAATTGTAATTATTATATTTTTGTATTTTTGAAAGATATAATTAGATTTTATCAATTTTATGAAGATAAAAAATAAACAAACAAGTTCAAGCTACTCATTCTATTTAGATATATCATTTGTTAATTACATGAATTTTATTGGAAAAAAAAATGATTTTTCCTATGATATATGTGAGACAATAAGATAATTTTTTAATTTTTTTTTGGGTGGCTTTGAGGTGACCATAACTAAAATTTTTATTAAAAAAAAGAACATTTTTATTTGAAATATGATTTTTCATTTGTATTATTTTTATGACAACATTTTTTTTAATAATTCATTAAAGTAATGTAGGCAAAGCTCAAAAGAAAACCTAGTGACTAACAACAACACACTGCGCCTAATTAGAAACATGACAAGGAAAAAAAATGAAACATTTAAAAAACCAAAAGAAAATGTTAAAATTTAACCTAAAGAAAAAACTAACCACAAATAGAGTTCTTATTATCTCTAAAATAATGTAATCGTCATTTCTTTTGCTATTTTAATTGCATTTTTTATTAATATAAAGTTGTATGTCTTTATTGTTTTTACTCTAATTTAACTATATTTAAACTCAATAGCTACACTGTAGCCCTTGTTCAAATGTGGAGGCTTGTTCATACCTTTTAAAGTTCAATAATTAAAATAAGCAGCATAGAACCCTAGCTATGCGGCCTTATTTTTATCATTTTAATTAATTTTAGAAATGTATTTTTTTTCACGAGAAATATCTTTATATTCCATATAAGAAATGCACATGTTTTGTTCATTACATTAATTCTTATCATGTTATTTGTAAGAATTGAATGTGGGTGGGTAGGATAACAATCATTTCTCCGAACTCACGCCTAATATCCAGTGTCCCCTTCAGGCTGGAGTCCATGAAACCCTAGTTGCGTTTCGACGCCTGCGCCCTTGCTGCTCTGCGACCCGTGGCTTTGGGCCCTCTGCCCTCCTCCTTTGCATTCCCCTTTGTCTTTCTGCGTATTCAGAGCGCACAGCCTCTGCTAGGTAGGATGTTTAAGCCGGGCCCACCCTCATGGAGGCCCCGAGCTCACCCCAGGCAGGCCCACCTTCAGCTACCGAAGCTTTCTCTCGGCTCTTGGCCGGCTTGCCGCAGAAGAAGAAGAGCGAAGCAACCAAGTTTGTCAAGAGGTTGGATGACATTCTTGGAATCTCCCTACCGCCAGAGACCCCGATTCAAGTTGCCCTCTCCTTAGCTGAGCGGGCTCTCGTGGGCCAATTCACTGGTCTTTGGCCTTCTCCGAAGACCACGGAGTCGTGGGTAAATAGGAATTGGGCTCCTCTGATCAAGGGTAGCGTCACTTCATACTTCTTAGGACGAGGGTTTTTCCTTTTCGAATTCTCCTCAAAGGAAGATAAGGATCTGATATTTCAGAATGGCCCCTATTTCATGGGCCCCCAGGGTTTGTACCTCAACAGATGGACGCCAAATTTCAACCCTGCAGTGGATGTCCCCTCAGCTGTTCCTGTTTGGGTCAGACTCCCTAATCTCCTAGTCCATTTCTAGAACTGGGATTTGCTGAAACAGATCGAAAGCGCCCTTGGGAAATTCATAGATAGGGCAAACAATAAAGATCAATATGACTGTGCTCGTATCTATAAAGAAGTAGACCTAGAGGTGGGTTTCCCGAAAGTCATCAAAATCAAGGTAGGAAACTGGACCCATTTGCAGAAGCTGGATTACGAGCAGCTGCCTTTCAAATGCCGAAAATGTCATGTCTACAACCACTTCACCAGAGGATGCCCAACTAATGTGGAACCAGACAAGGGAAAAGAAGAAGGCTGGAATCAGGTCAAGTGTACCATGAAAATTCAAAAGCAGGTCAGTCCAAACGGAAAAAGTACTCAGTCCCCCTCAGCAACCCCCGCCCAGAATGGTTCAAGAAAACAAATTTGCCCCTCTAAGCTCGCAAGTAGAGGAAACTCAAGAACCAGAAAATAAAAAATCACCCTCTAAAGGCACCCCCAAAGGTTCTGGAAATGGAGTTGAGCAAGTTGGAAATGGTGTTCTAGCAATAGAGGCAATCGCTGAAAGTGGTGTTCCAGCAATGGCAATGGCTGGGAGCTCCAAAGGAAACACTGTTGAAGAAGAGGAAGACGAGCATGAATCAGAGTGCTCGGAGGAAGAGGGGGAAATAGGAGAATCTCAAGCAATGATAAGGAGATCCATAAGAGGCCACAAATCAGATCAGAAAAAAAGAGAGCAGGAAACTTTCAAGGATAAGCTTCAAGGCAGCCAACCAACCCTTGAGAAGTTACTAGCATCAAAAGCAAAGATGACGAGAAACCAGCCCCAAGGCTCCAAAGGAGCCAATTAGAAATACAAATGATGAAGATAGTCTCCTGGAATTGCAGAGGTATGGGGAGTAGAATCAAAGAAGAAGCCATCAGAAGTTTAATAAGAACAGAAACTCCTGACATACTTCTCATCCAGGAGACCAAACTAGAAGACTCTGTCTTCCTTCAGGCAAGTAAGAAACTCTGGAACAAATGTGAGGTGAAAGAAATCTCAGCCCGAGGGGCTTCCGGAGGGTTGGGCTCTCTTTGGAACGCTAGCAAATTCACATTCATCTCTGAAACCCTCAATACTCATTGGCTGCTCTTAAAATTGCAGCACATAGATTCAAAAGAGATAATCAGCCTCTTCAATGTGTACACCCCCGTGAACGTTGTGGAAAAAAAGGACTGTTGGGACTCCATAAGAACCCAAGCAGATCTAGTTAATCTTGAGAATATCATCATAGCAGGAGATCTCAATCTCACTCTCTTATCAGCAGACAAGAGAGGAGATACATTGTTCGAGATCCGACAAGGGAATGGGCAGAGGATCTTATACAGGACTGGGACCTGCTGGACATCAAGCCAATTTCTGGTAAGTACACTTGGACTAATAAAAGAATTGGTCCTGGCCACATTGCTGCTAGATTGGATAGATTCTTAATTCAAAGCTCTTTTCTTCTGCTTGGATTAGAGGCTAGAGTGCATATTCTCCCATGCAGCACTTCGGATCATAAACCCATCAAGCTGGAACTCGTGTCTCAGCTTGACCTTGGACCTATACCTTTCAAATTTAGCCCACTCTGGGCTAAGGAATCGGACTTCATGCAAGTAGTTAAGGACACTTGGGTGCAACTGGTCAAAGGCTCTCCCTTTTTCGTCTGGGAAGAAAAGCTCAGAAGAGTGAAAAGGGCTTTGAAAATATGGGCCAAATCTCTGCCAAATCCAGCCAACGAAAGGAAAAAAATCCAGCATATGCTGGAAGTCCATCAGCTCCAAGCCGAAACAGCTGACATAACAAAAGAGATCCTAGATAAAGAAGCTCTGTTTCAGCAAAACTATCATAAGGCATGTCTAGCTGAGGAAGAATACTGGAGACTTAAGTCTCGCAGTCTTTGGCTCAAAGCAAGGGATAGGAATTCTTCCTTCTTTCACAAACAAGCTCAGGCTAGGAAATGTACCAATTCCATTTCTGAAATCAAAGATGGTACCATCATTCACAAGGATAATGCAAACATAAAAAAAGTAGCTTCTCTTCATTTTGAAAGTCTGTATAGCGAAGAGATAATTCTGGATCAAAACTCAAAGATGTTGGACGGGATCCCTTCCCTGATTTCTGCTGATATGAACCACCTCCTTGAAGCTAAAGTCACCAAGAATGAAGTCAAGGCTGCCTTATTTGCCATGAACCCAGACAAAGCCCCTGGGCCGGATGGATTCTCAACGAGATTACTCCAAATTTGCTGGTCCATTGTGGAAAAGGATCTTTACAAAATGGTTCTAAAATCCCAAGTTTGAAGAAAATCGGAGGAAGCACGAACTCTGATTTTCTTGCTCTCATCCCCAAAGAGAAGGGAGCCAACTCCTTCAACAGGTTTCGTCCGATTTTGCTTTGTAATATAGGTTACAAATTGATCACCAAAGTCATCACTAACAGACTGAAGCCCATCCTCCCAAAAATCATTCCATAAAGTCAAGGAGGTTTCATTCATGGTAGACAGATTGTGGACAACTTCATTCTGGTCCAGGAGGCAATCCATTCAAGCTTGAGTCACAATGAAAAAGGTATGGTCGTCAAACTTGATCTAGCAAATGCTTTTGACAGAGTTAGACATTGTTTTCTGCTGAAAGTCTTACATAAACTTGGATTTGGTAAGAATTTTATAAATTGGATTCGAGCTTGCATCTCGGAGCCTTGGATTGCCCCATTAATTAATGGCAGAACTGCTGACTTTTTTAAAGCCACGAGAGGGCTCAGGCAGGGGTGCCCTCTCTCACCTCTTTTATTTGCTCTTCAAGTCTCTATTCTCATCTTTTACCTAGACAAAAAGACAGCATATCAGGATATTGCTGGACTTTGTATTGTGAGGGGTGTGAAAACCATTAATCACTCTCTTTTCGTGGATGACATGCTGCTATTGGGAGCGGCTTCTGGGATTATTGCCTCCAGATTTAAAAAAAGCTTTGGATGAGTTTTGTTTGGTATCGGGAAGCAGTCTAAACAAAGGAAAATGCCATATCTATTGCTAGAACATCACTTCCAGCTTGCTCAACTCCATATCCAGAACCTTTGGTTTTGCAGCATCCTCAAATTGGACTTCCTTCAAGTATTTGGGCCTCCCGGTTTTTCTCAAAAAAGCTTACAGCAGAGATTGGCTCCCCCAATTGGAGAAATTCAAGAACAAGCTGCTTGCCTGGGGTTATTCCTGGCTTAACATTGCTGGTAAGTCGGTCCTCATTAAATCTGTTCTTTCCAGTCTTCCCCTGTTTCAGTTTTCTGTCCTTCTCGCTCCAACTGGCATTCTCAAAAAAATGGAGGAGACCATCCGAAAATTCTTTTGGAAGGGGGGCAAACAGAATGAGAAAAATATTCTGCTAGTCAACTGGGAATGTATCTCCAAACCGCTATTGGAAGGAGGCTTGAATTTCAAGAATCTTGGCTACCATAATGTAGCAATGGGAGCTAAATTAATCTGGAGAATTATTGCCCCTAAACCTGGCTGGGCACAATTAGCTCTCTGGAAAAAATACTTCAAAGGCCAGCGTTCTCGCTGCCTAGATCACCCTAAGAAGCATTCAAATACACCCTTCCTGAAGTTTTGCAGCAAAGCTTGCTCTCTCATCAAAGATCATGCCTTCTAGGTTCCTGGTAATGGAAAAAGGATCAACCTCTGGACAGATAAAATTTTGAATAATGAGTCTCTAGGAAACTGTCGTTCACTCCAAACGCTGCGCAGATGGATGAATGAGGCTGGTTTGCGAACTCTATGGGACATTTCAGCTTAGCAGAACTCACGCTGGGCTGGCTGGAATCTTCAAACACCCCCAGAACTTTCTATGGAGTGCAAGACCCTGATTTCCAAGCTCCACGGCCTGTCTCCTTTGCTGGCTCGAAAAAGGGACACAAGAGGATGGGGTACGCAGACTGGCGGATACTCTGTTGCTCAAGGTTACGCCAAGCTATGTGAGCGTCCCCATGTGGCCACAAACCCTGAGCCTTGGAAAGGGATATGGCATTATCCCACCTTGCCTAAAATCGACTTCTTCAGCTGGCTGCTTTGTCATTCCAAAATTTTGATAGATGATAACCTCCAGAAACGTGGTTTTCACGGTCCTTCAAGGTGCAGCCTTTGTAAGGTAAACCAGGAAAGCGTAGTTCATCTGATGCTTGAATGCACCTTTACTTTGCAGATTTGGACAGAATTGTTGGGAACTCTGAGTTTCAGCATCGTGTTGCCTTCCTCCATCCCTGATATTTTTACTAAATGGCTACAAAGGTATCCTGGGACTCCCCCAAAAAACAAAATCATCAGAGCTGCTTGGACTACTCTCCCTAAAATAATCTGTTGGTAGGTTTGGCTTGAGAGAAATAAAAGGATTTTTAGAAGCTATGAACAAGAGGCCAAGCTTGTGGTAGTCAAGATTAAAAGCCAATTTAAATAGAATCTGAGAGATATTAAAGATGACTTAAATCTCAGTTAGCAAGATATAAATTGGGGCTCCTTTCTTGAACTCCAGTTCCAAAATATTGCAAACAGTATCTCCCTCCTCAAAGATTGGCAAATAAGACTTTTAGCAAATGAATTCAAAGACTGGGCCACAAATCAGCAGAGATTCTCCCTCTTTTTTGACGGGGCTGCAAAGGCCAATCCTGGAAGAGCTGGAGCTGGAGGCGTCATTTTGAATCCCGATGGCATAAGGATACACAGTTTCGCCTGGGGTTTGGGCATAGCTTCTAGCATACAAGCTGAGGCTTTGGCTCTTTTCCAAGGTCTCAATATTATGAAAATGTTGAACATCAGTGAGGCAAATGTAATAGGGGACTCCCAGGTAATAATTAATATTATGGTGACTCATTCTAAGCCAACGGATCTAAGGCTTGCAAGGCTGATTTTCAGAGTAACAGATCTTAGAGACTCTTTCCAGAAGTTGAATTTTTATCATGTGTTGAGAGCTAACAATAAGGAGGCGGACATCGAAGCCAACAAAGCTGCCCTCCTTATGGCTGGAGCCTTACTCAGAGGAGGACAAGAAACATGGGAACCAATTCCTTAATTTAGATAGCTGTCATGTTTTACTGCATTTTGTTAAATAAGTTTGTATGTACCCATAAAGTTGGGAAAATCTTAGAAATAGACTACATAGTAGCAGGCAAAAAGAGAAGTGAGCTAAGCATAAATGCCATGGCCTTGCATGGTTGTGCGGTTCTTGTGGAATCAGACTCACCTTTTGTAATCTGATTTTTGGCATTAAAGCCAAGTATTTAATAGATCCTCTATCCGTTTCTGTAAAAAAAAACAATCATTTCTCCGAACCACCCAAAATGCAACCATTTAACAAAGAAAATGTACCCAAATTATTCCAGTTGGTGCACGTTATTTTTCTACATGTATTATTAATTTTCTATTCGCTTTTATTGATATGGTCGGTATTAAAATAACAATAATAATTTGGAAAACTAAGAAGAGTGGACATAATGAGAGAATGAAGGAAATAATCTAAAAAGTAAGAAGAAGAGAACCATATTGCAAACAAATATTAAAGCATACAAATGAATTCATGTGGATTTCAATCAAGGTTATCTCGAGTGGTTGCACAAAATGATAGTTATCTTTCCCACCTAAGTTCAAATCCCTACTAGTGACATGATGAGTTAGAATTCCTTGATACATATTGTTGTAATGGCATTGTGCCTGTGAATATTGTTGTATTGGCTTTGAGCCATGTAAAATCTTAAGTGAATATGCTTGTAGGCTAGCTTGGTACCTGCACTCCCACTCTCCACTCTAGCCCTCGGGCTAAGAGGAAGTCTGATTTCTTTTCTTAGGGAAAAAAGAAAGAAAAAAAATGGTGAATTCAAGTGGATAACAAATCCAATTTTTTTATGTGATAACAACCCCAAAAATTAAAAGAAAGAAAAATGGTTTCAATCCTATTTCTTGTAAAATATTGTTAGATTTAATAAGATTTTCTTCCAACAATTCTAGGAAAGAATATCACAACATATATTGGAAAATAATGGTTGTTGTAACCGTATACATCAAAATTAGGATGTAAGACAAATTAAAAGAAGGATATATGGAAGAGAAGTGGGGTTCAGATAGAGGAAGAAATTCTAATAAAAAGGCTATTTTTTTCTAATGTGTATTAGAAGATTTTCTAGGGCTCAATAGAGGTGATCTTCTCATTGCTTCAACTAGATTATTCTTGGTATGGCCTTGGTTTTCTTTCATGAATTGTGGCATGCGATTTCTTGAGTTGTTGCCAGATTTCTCTCACTTTCAGCGATAAATCTTCTTTTCTATGAAAGAGTATAATATTTTATTATGACTTATATATTCTTACTATAATTTCAATTCAAAACTTTGCAATTTACATTTATTGAGGAGATTATGAATGTTTGAATGATGAATTCATTTTTAATATTATTATGGAAATGGTTTGTTCATATATCTGTTTGAGTGTGATCTTTATGTTTGTTAGGTCCCTATAATACTAGTGATTCCCCCATTACTATTGTCATTGTATCCCTTATTGTTATTATTGTGCCCCATAGTATCCCACTATTGTTATTTTTGTGCCTTTATATTATATTGTTAGGTCGGCTTGGTTATATTGTGACCCCTTAGACTCCTATATATAGAAGGAGGTTTTGTCATTTGTATCATCCAAGAATTGTTCATTTGTGTAATGTAAAGGAGGTTTCCCCCTCGAAGAAGCTGAATTCTAAGGCATTGATCTATCTTTTTGTGAGCTGGTTTCGTAACATTTGGTATCAGATCTTTGGATTCTAGGGTTTTGCTTCTCCACATAGGTCATCATGGAATTTTCGCTATAATTTTTTTTTTCTGCGACATTTCAGAAGCGAAACAAAACCCATTTGAGATGAAATTTTTTCTGAACCTTGGGTCCGAATTTCATATCTTGTCTCACTATATTTTTGGAGATATGATCTGAGGAAGTTAGGGTTTTTGCAAGCTCTAGAATTTCATCTAAAACAAGTCATCGTGGAATGTTCGCTATAACTCTTTCTCTACGAAGTTTCAGAAGCTAAAAGAAAACCCATTTGAGAAGAAATCGGTCTGAACCTCAGCTCTAAATTTCAGATCTTGTCTCGCTATATTTTTGGAGATATAATCTGAGGAAGTTAGGGTTTTTGCAGACCCCTGAATTACATTCCAAATAGGTCACCTTGGGAAAATCGTCATAACTTTCTCTCTAAGCATCAGATTGAATTTTCATAAGAAGTTATAGAAAGAGGATGGACTTTAGTTTTTTGGGTACCATTTTCATAACCTAAGGTTGAAACAGTGACCCGCGACACATCGTATAAGTTTGCTCTACTGAACAAGTCTATACTCAGGTCATCGTGGGAGATTTGGCATAACTCTTCATTGGAGAATCCAATCTTGATCAGACTTTCAGAGTTAGAAATATTGCTCAGAGGGTTACCGCAGGAAGAAATTTCAAACCTTGGAGATCCAAAATTACAGAAATACGTCATATTCAATATCAAGCTCCTACAAAGTGAAAAAAAAGGTGTGTAGTTTTTTTAAAATTTTTGCATAAGCTTGGTTTGAAAAATTAGTTTGAAAGAATTCAAAGGGCATAGTGAAGCATTATTATCAGTAATTGATGCCCTGAAGAAAGAAAATGGAAACACCTAGTAAGAAACCTGAAAACTCTAGCATGATTCATGAAGAAGAGGAAGAAATGCAACATGATATATCAAAATTACGAGACCAAGTGCAACAAATGTCACTCGCACAAAAAGTAACATAATCTAAGATGGATGGTTTAAAGAAAGACGTAGAAGCTAAGATGGATGGTTTAAAGAAAGGCATACAAGCTAAGATGAATGACGTGGAAGCTAAGTTGGACAGCGTGGAATCTAAGATGGACGACGTGGAAGCTAAGATGGACGATTTGAAGACAGATTTGAAGACAAGCATGGAAGATTTGAAGACAGATTTAACAAAGTTTCTACAAGAAATTCTTACTAATGGTGAAACGATAGTAAAGGAAACTCATGATGAGAACAAAATAAATGTTAATCATGATTTCATAGACTGTAACATTGGATCGAAGAACCACCATGTTCCAAAGATCGATATGAGGAAATTTTATGGCAAGGATCCCGGGACATGAATACTACAGATGGAGCAATTTTTCGATCTCCATAATGTGCAAAACACACAAAAGGTACGCATTGCAACTTTATATTTGGAACCAAATTAGTTTGTATGGTATCGATGGCTTTGCTCTCGTAAACAAATTGTCACTTGGGATATTTTTACGGATGAAATGATAGCACATTATGAGGATACAAAAAGCAACACTTTTTTTAGCCAATTGATAAATCTCAAACAAAAGGGTTTAATGATGGAGCACATTGAGGACTTTCAAAAATTGAATATAAGGGTAAAAGATATTCCAG
The DNA here is from genome assembly GCA_031772625.1 of Pinus tabuliformis. Lineage (NCBI taxonomy): Eukaryota > Viridiplantae > Streptophyta > Pinopsida > Pinales > Pinaceae > Pinus > Pinus tabuliformis. Next base: position 627,000,073 of record CM062818.1, on the reverse strand, counting down.
AGGAGCATAGGATTGATGTGTTCATAAGGACTTTAAAAGATAACATCCAACATGAGGTTCGCCTTTGGGAACCAGATTCATTGGAGAAGGCATTCAGGTTAGGAAGAAAAATGGAAAGAAAAATTATGGCAACAAGGAAGCCTACCACTCACAATCACAAAGATGGAAGTGTTGTTGACCCTAGCCATCCACAACCTACAAGGTTGACACCACAAAAATTGGAAGAAAAAAGAGAAAAAGGGCTTTGTTACAGTTGTGATAACAAATACACTAAAGGTCATAAGTGTGCTGAGAAGAAATTATTTTACATAGATTGTGAAGAGGAGGAAGAAAAGGAACAAGAAACATCAAAAGAAGAGGATATACACCAGGAACAAAGCCGAGAAAAAGAAGAAATGAATTCGACCATATCTTGTAATGCATTGGCTGGAATTACCACTCCTCAAATTATCAAGATAGAAGGGCACATCAAGAAGAAAAAGGTAATAGTGTTGATTGATTCGAGAAGTACCCATAATTTTATTCATTGTAAGATAGCTAAGGAATTGAATTGCTTCCTATATCCAGTACCAGAGTTTCAAGTGATGGTTGCAAGTGGAGGAACCATAAATTGCTTAGGAAAGTGCCATAATATCAATTTATCCATGGGAGAATATGTATTGAATAGCCCAATGCTTTCCATTCCAATGGGTGGTGCTAATGTTGTACTAGGAGTCCAATGGCTACAATCCTTGGGTATAATAGCTTTTAATTTTCAAGAGCTTTTCATGAAATTCTCTGCAGAAGGAAAGGAAGTTGAATTAAGGGGTATCACAGGGAAACCAGGAAAGATAATCAGCTCTAACAGAATGACAAAGCTTCTAAAGAAATAACAACGAGGCATAATTGCACAATTATGTTTACTAGAGGTTCCCACATCGAAATCATCCATTTCTCCAGATCTCCAAAAAGTCTTGGACAATCATTCCAAGGTATTTGAGACTCCCAAAGGCCTCCCACATATTCGTGATCATGATCATGCTATCACTTTGATTCCAGGACGTGTTCCTCCAAACATCAGGCCTTACAGATATCCCTATGTCCAAAAGAGTGAAATTGAATGTATGGTTCCAGAAATGCTAGAGGTTGGTATAATTCAACCTAGTCAAAGTTCTTTCTTTGGTCCAATAGTATTGGTTCACAAGAAGGATGGATCATGGCGCATGTGTCCAGATTATAGGGAGCTCAACAAGCTTACTATTAAAGATAAATTTCCCATTAAAGAAAGAATGAGGATGTGGAAGAATTTCTTTGCGCCATTTCTATTATCCAACCAGATTGGATAAACGAATCAAGGGGTGAATGGAAGAATGACGAGGAAGTGTGGGCACTCATTCAAAAGATACAATAAGATCCCAGTACATCTGATACATTTAGATGGAAAACTGATTTGTTATGCTACAAGGATCAGTTATACCTATGTAAGAATTCCCAACTCAAACAAAAGTTTCTTAGGGAATTGCACACCTCTCCCATAGGAGGGCACTCAAGATTTATAAAAACCTACCACAGGGTTACGAAGGATTTTTTTGGGATGGCCTCAAATCGGATATTCAAAAGTTTGTGGCAGAATGTTTGGTTTGCCAACAAAATAAAGTTGAAACAATTAAGACCCCGGGACTATTACAACCTTTATCAATTCCAAGCCAACGTTGGGAGGAGGTTTCAATGGATTTTATCACAGGTTTACCCAAGTCCGAAGGAAAGAGTGTTATCATGGTGGTAGTTGATAGACTTACCAAGTATGCACACTTTTGTGCATTATCTCATCCATTTAAAGCGAGTACAATTTCTATTGCATTTATGGAAATAATTCAAAAGCTACATGGAAACCCAAATATTATTGTAAGCGACAGAGATCCCATTTTCACTGGAAATTTTTGGACATAATTATTTTCTTGTCTTGGTACTCAGTTAGCTCATAGCTCATCTTATCATCCTCAATTTGATGGGAAAACTGAGATAGTAAACAAATGTTTGGAAGGATATCTTCGTTGATTTGTATATGATAAATAGACACAATGGGTCAAATGGTTGCCTTTGGCTGAATGGTGGTATAACACTTCCTTCCATACTGCAACAAAAATGACCCCATTTATGGCACTTTATGGATATCATCCACCATCCATCACATCATATTTAAGAGAAAATTCTAAGGTTCAAGCAGTGGAAGATCACATCGAGCATCAACAACAAGTTCTCCAACTCTTAAAGGATAACCTCACCTTGGCGCAGAATAGAATGAAACAACAGGCAGATCAACATCACAACGAAAGAAGTTTTGATGTAGGTGATTGGGTATTCATATGACTACAACCATATAAACAAATGTCCCTCAAGCAAGCTAAGAAGGATAATAAATTATCACCAAAGTATTATGGTTCGTACAAGGTGTTGCAAAAGATAGGTACTATGGCATAAAAATTGGAGCTTCCTGCAACTTCCCGAGTGCACCTAGTTTTCCATGTTTCATGCTTAAAGAAGGTTATAGGTGACAAGATTCCAATTCAAACAATATTGCCAGAACTTAATGAGGAAGGAAAAATCATATTGGAACCTGAAGCAATCAAAGAAACAAGAACTCGACAGCTACGAAATCGATCAATTTCAGAGTATCTCATCAAGTGGAAGAACTTACCCGTTGAAGATTCCACATGAGAGGATGAGAATTTTATATAGAAGCATCCATAACTACTCAAGCGTTGAGGACAACACTTTTTTGAAGGAGAGGGGCATGTTAGGTCCCTATAATACTAGTGATTCCCCCATTACTATTATCATTGTATCCCTTATTATTATTGTTGTGCCCCATAGAATCCCACTAATGTTATTTTTGTGCCTTTATATTATTATTGTTAGGTCGGATTGATTATATTGTGACCCCTTAGACTCCTATATATAGAAAGGAGGTTTTGTCATTTGTATCATCCAAGAATTGTTCATTTGTGTAATGTAAAGGAGGTTGCCCCCTCGAAGAGGATGAATTCTATGGTGTCGATCTATCTATTCTATGTTTTTGTGAGTTGGTTTCATAACAATGTTATGCAACCAACTCACAAAATAGAAAAATAGATAGATCACAACTTCACAATTAGCCTCTTCAAGGGGGCAACCTCTTTTACATTACACAAATGAACAATTCTTAGATGATTCAAATGACAAAATCTTCTTTCTATATATAGGAGTCTAAGGGGTCACAATATACTCAGAGCCGACATAACAATAATAATGTAAGGGCACAACAATAACAATAGTGAGCTTCTATGGGGTACAATAATAACGATATGGGGACAACATGGGCACAACAATAACAATAAGGGGCTACAATGACAACAATAATGGGGGAATACACTAGTATTATACGGACCTAACATGCCCCTCTCCTTCAAAAAAATGTTGTCCTTAATGCTTGAGTAGTTATGGATGCTTCTGTATAAAATTCTCATCCTCCTATGTGGAATCTTTAGAAGGTAAGTTCTTCCACTTGATAAGATACTTTGAAATTGATCGATTTGGTAGCTGTCGAGTTCTTGTTTCTATGACTGCTTCAAGTTCCAATATGATTTTTCCATCCTCGTTAAGTTCTCGCAATATGGTTTAAACTGGGATCTTGTCACATATAACCTTCTTTAAGCATGAAACATGGAAAATTGGGTGCACTAGGTCTGTCCTCTTTCTGTCACGTTTTATGAAATTTGAATCTGATGCTCAGAGAGAAATTTATGGCGATTTTTCCAAGGTCACCTATTTGAGATCGAATTTTGGATCCTACACAAACCCTAACTTCCTCGGATCATATATCCGAAAATATAGCGAGAAAAGATATGAAATTCGTACACGAGGTTCACCAAGATTTCAGCTCACATGTATTTTAATTTTAGCTTCTGAAGCTTCATAGAAAAAACGTTATAGCTAAAATGCCACGATGACCTGTTTGAAGTAGCGAAACCCTAAAATCCAAAGCTCTGATACCAAATGTTATGCAACCAACTCACAAAATAGAAAAAGAGATAGATCAACGGCTTCACAATTAGCCTCTTCGAGGGGGAAACCTCCTTTACATTACACAAATGAACAATTCTTGGACAATTCAAATGAAAAAACCTCCTTTCTATATATAAGAGTCCAAGGGGTCACAATATACTCAGAGCCGACATAACAATAATAATGTAAGGGCACAACAATAAAAATAATGGGCTTCTATGGGTCATAATAATAACAATATGGGGACAACATGGGCACAACATGGGCACAACAATAACAATAAGATGCTACAATGACAATAATAATTAGGGAATGCACTAGTATTATAGGGACCTGACACTTTACCATAAACAATTTTTTGTTTAAATGAATGTAAATATTAAATACGAGCGAATGAAATCTTACTTTTTCAATTAACTATTCATCTAAAAAAGTAATGATATTGGTTTTATGAGCATGATGTCTTTGTATAAACAAATTTCTTCTTTTACACAATGGTAGATCTTTTGTCTTATATTTGATGTCACTAATATTGTTCCTGTTATGGGATAGTTATTTAAATAGAATAATAATTAGATTCATACGTAATTATCATAGTTATAGTCTTAGTTTAGATTAGGATTAGTTTGTTCAAATTGGTTTAGATTTTAAGTCAATTTCAAAACCATTTGGTGGTAATCAAACCGAGATATCGATGGACATTGCCATCTTAAATGATTATGTGCCTAATTGGGGCCTTGATTGAGTAGTGATCCCCTATTATAGGAGGATTTTTTATACTTTCCAATAGGTGATAACTTATCTTTGAAGAGAGAGAGAGAGGGGGGGGGGGAGTTATGCTCATTAACAAAATCTATTGTAAGAGGCCAAGAGAATGGCCTTTTAACATAGGAAAAGAACCTTAATGTTTCAAAACCCTAACCTAGAAGATGAAGTGCCAAAACATTCATGGACCCTAAGTTAGTTAGTTAATACATCAACCTCTCAGGGGTGAGAATTTTACATACAATTTTCATTTAGGTTGCATGCCTTGGCCCCTAAATGACCAATAAACATTGTTTTAGGGCTAAAAAATGGTTCTCGATTTTGTTGGGTTGTGTTATATTCTTTCCACGACTAGCCCACGTAGTTAACTGGGGGGTTAGGGGGGGGGGCAGAGCCCCCCCCCCCCTTCGTTGTGCCAATTACGTAGCGGAGGGGTCATAGGGGGTTTGAGGGGTGCAGTGAACCCCACTTTATGGGGTCCGGGGCAGTGCCCCGGAAAATTTTGGTTTTGGAACCTAGGTTAAGTTGGATGGACCCACCTATGGTTTTGTGCAAGATTTTCGCGCATGTTCTTGGATGCGATGGTTTTCGGTCCATGGTATTGGATGCTTTGACATGTATAAATATGTATTATAACATTAAAAGGAACATAATGAAAAATCAAGCTAGTAGTCCCGATTTTGGGATCGAGGGGAAAATCTCTATGTATGTGTGTTTTATGTGTTATGCTCTTGCATTGTTTATTTTATGTGTTTTAGAATTCGTATGCAGGTAATTTCTGTGTGGGGTTAAAACCTACATTTGGTGTCAGAGCAGTTTTAGCTTCAAGGGGATGCCTTTGTTGCTTAGGGGTTTCGCTCGGGCCTGGTAGACCTTGTTCAGTGGGAGATCTGCGAGATCGACTCTGGTGGTGAAAGAAGATGGCGAGCAATAGAAAGATAGAGATCGAGAAATTTAATGGTCAGAGTTTTGAGTTGTGGAAACTCAAGATGGAGGATCTATTGGTGGATAAAGATAAGTGGATCGTGGTAGATCTGGGTACTAAACCAACAAGAGTGTCCGATGAAGAATGGAAGAAGTTGGATTGGAAGGCAAAGAGCACAATATGGTTGTGTGTCTCAGATTCAGTATTGTTGAACGTATCAGGGGAAGCTACGACAAAGGCTTTGTGGGACAAGTTAGGGACTTTGTACCAACCTAGGTCTCTAGTGAATAAACTGTTCCTGCGGAAAAAGCTGTATAACTTGAGGATGAAAGATGGAGACTCAGTGATAGAGCATCTGAATGCATTTACTATTGTGGTAAGTCAGTTAGCATCTATTGATATTAAAAATTCAGATGAAGATAAGTGCATCAGTTTGTTGTGTTCTCTACCAGATTCGTGGGATAGTCTGGTTAATGCAATAGGTAGCAATGCAACTGCCTTGTAGTTTGATGAAATAGTGCCATCCTTGCTGACGGAGGAGATGAGACGGAAAAATATGGAGAGCCAGAATGGTGATGCCTTGTTTGTACGAGGAAGGTCCCAAAATAGAAACAAAAATAAGTCATCGAGTGGGAGATCTAAATCTCCAGGAAAACCTGTAAAGGTGGTGTGCTGGAAATGCGGAAAGGAAGGCCACTTCAAAAGGGACTGTAAATCTAAAGCTCCTGACAAAGGAAAGGGATCTGATGATGCTCCTTCTACAGAGGCGAAAACCACCTCAGATGAAGGTGGGGATGTGTACTTGGCTTCTTCAAGTACACATGTAGATCATGAGGCATGGTTGATTGACTTAGGTGCATCCATTCACTTCACTCCCCATAGAGAGTGGTTCTGTGAGTATGAGAAATACGATGGTGGTGATGTCTTCTTATGGGATGATAGGAAAGCTAGAATCGTTGGTCACAGAAAAGTAAAGTTGAATTTGCAAAGTGGAAGGGTTACAACACTTCTGGGTGTTCTACATATTCTTGCATTAGCCAGAAATCTAATTTGTGTAAGCAAGCTAGATGATGCAGGTGTAAAGACGGTGTTCAAGAAGGATACCTGCAAAATGGTTCGGGGAGCATTGGTATTGATGCAGGGAGTTTGGATTGGAACTTTGCATAAGCTACAAGGTAGCATTGTTATTGATGGGTGCAATAGTTTTGTGGTTCTTGAAAGTGGAGCAAAAAATCTAGTGGTCTCTGGAGAGAAGACCATGCTGTGGCATCAAAGGCTTGGACATATTGGAGAGAAGGGCCTTCGAATACTTCATGGTAAAGGTATGGTAGAAGGTATGAGTAATAGCTCTCTGGATTTTGATTTCTGTGAAAACTGTGTATATGGGAAGTAGAATCGAGTGAGTTCCTCCTCTGGTGTTAAGAGGGCAAAACAAATATTAGAGCTTGTGCATAGTGATGTGTTTGGACCTGTGAAGGTTCCATCCTTGGGTAAGTCTGTGTACTATGTATCATTTATAGATGACTTCTCAAGGAATACATGGATGTATTTCCTTAAGAAGAAATCTGAAGTCTTTGACAGGTTTAAAGAATTTAAGGCTCTCGTGGAAAATCAGACAGAGAAGAAGATAAAGGTGTTGAGAATAGATAATGGTGGAGAGTTTTGCAACAAGGAATTTGAAGAATTCTGTAAGAAGTGTGGTATATCACGACAAAAGACTACTCCATATACACCTCAGCAAAATGGAGTTGCAAAAAGAATGAACAAGACGTTGATGGAAAGGGCAAGAAGCATGCTCAATGGTGCCGGGTTAGGACAAGAATTCTAGGCAGAGGCAGTGGATAGTGCATGTTACCTGGTCAACAGGTCACCTTCATCAGCGTTGGAGGGTAAGACTCCACGAGAGGTATGGACTGGTAAGAAACCCTCTCTTTCACATCTAAGGGTATTTGGATGTGATGCATATGTACATGTTCCAAAGGAGAAACAAACCAAGTTGGATAGTAAATCTGAAAAGTGCATCTTTATTGGGTATAAGGATGGTTTAAAGGGTTATAAGCTTTGGAACCCAGTAACAAGGAAGGTTGTGTATAGCCGAGATGTGGTGTTCAGAGAGGTGAAAGATGTTATTAAACATGAAGTCTAACCAAAGGAACCTGAGAAGATAGAGTTTGAGCTAAAGGAGGAAGAATTAGACTCTACAGCAGAGGAGGAATCAGAAGATGAAGAGCCACAAACTCCAACTGTGAGAAGATCAATTCGAGAAAGAAGGCAACCTGAAAGGTATAATCCATCTGCTTTTTGTTCAAATTTTTCTTTGTTTGTCACTGATGATGATCCCAGAACTATGAAGGAAGCAGTGGATTCAGAGGATGGAAAACTCTGGAAAGAGGCCATGGTTGATGAAATGGCATCTTTGCACAAAAATGAGGCTTGGGATTTGGTGGAGTTGTCGGCTGGAAGGAAACCCATTGGCAGCAAATGGGTGTTCAAAAGAAGACAAATGCAGAAGGAAAAGTGGAGAGATACAAAGCTCGGTTGGTAGCAAAAGGTTATTCCCAGGTGTCGGGAATTGATTTTGGTGATATTTTTTCTCCTGTAGCCAAGGTAACTTCTATTAGATTACTTTTATCTGTTGCTGCTGCTTTTGATTTTGAGGTAGAACAGATGGATGTGAAGAAAACATTTCTTCACGGGGATCTGGAAGAGGAAATCTACATGAAGCAACCTGAAGGCTTTGCAGTGAAGGGTAAGAAAGAACTGGTATGCAAGTTAAAGAAGTCTTTGTATGGGTTAAAACAGTCACCAAGGATGTAAATTTGATACATTTATACGGGGACTTGGCTTCACTAGAAGCAAAGCAGATCACTGTGTGTATTTTGAATTAATTGGTGACCGTGTTATTTATCTGGTCTTGCATGTGGATGATATGTTGTTGGTTGGAAATGACAAAGAAATTATCCACGATTTGAAGACCCAATTGTCCTCCAAATTCGACATGAAATATCTTGGTGCTGCAAACTATATTTTGGGCATGGAAATTAAAAGAGATCGGGCAAAGAGGAAGCTCTGCTTAAACCAGAGGAAGTATGTCGAGACAATATTGTAGAGGTTTAATATGCAGGATAGTAAACCAGTGAAGGTTCCTATTCATGTAGGTGTAAGCTTATCTATTGAACAGTGTCCCAAGACACAAGAAGAGGAAGATGACACGTCCCGTGTTCCATATGCAAGTGCAGTCGGTAGCCTGATGTATGCAATGGTCTATACTAGACCAGACATTGCACATTCAGTGGGAGTATTGAGCAGGTTTATGTCAAAACCAGGGAAGGAGCATTGGACAGCAGTGAAGCGGGTTTTCAGGTAGTTGCATGGCACTAGTGATTATGGTTTGTGCTACCAAGGAAGACCAGGATTGGACAGAGTTTTGGATATCCATGGCTTTGTTGATGTAGACTAGGTTGGAGATTTGGATCAGAGAAGATCTACAAGTGGGTATGTGTTTAACCTATTTGGAGGTGCAGTCAGTTGGATGAGTAAGAAACAATCTGTAGTGGCACTATCAACTACAAAGGCAGAATACATGGCATCCACTCATGCAAGCAAGGAAGCAGTTTGGTTGTAGAGATTGTGTTCAAATATAGGGTTAGTACAGGGAGATATAAGGATAGACTGTGACAGCCAAAGTGCAATTTTGTTGGCAAAGAACCCTGCATATCATTCAAAGACAAAGCACATTGATGTTTAGTATCACTTTGTGAGGGATATGATAGAAGACAAAAAGGTGTTGCTGGTAAAGGTGGACACTTTGAAGAATACTGCAGATGCATTGACAAAATTTTTGAGCTCTGAGAAGTTCTCTTGGTGTAGAGAGACAATGGGCATTTCAAGGCTAGAAAAATGACTAAGCTCTCTTGTGGCCCCCAAGAAAACAACAAGTGGGAGAATGTTGGGTTGTGTTATATTCTTTCCACAACTAGCCCACATAGAGCCCCCCCCCACCTTTGTTGTGCCAATTACGTAGCGGGGGGGTCACAGGGGGTTTTAGGGGTGTAGTTAACCCCACTCTATGGGGTCTGGGGCAGTGCCCCGGAAAATTTTGGTTTTGGAACCTAGGTTAGGTTAGGTGGACCCACCTATGGTTTTGTGCATGATTTTCGCACATGTTCTTGGATGCGATGGTTTTCGGTCCATGGTATTGGACGCGATGGTTTTCGGTCCATGGTATTGGATGCTTCAACATGTATAAATATGTATTATAACATTGGAAGGAACATAATGAAAAATCAAGCTGGTAATCCCGGTTTTGGGGAAAATCTCTGTGTATATGTGTTTTATGTGTTATGCTCTCGCATTGTTTATTTTCTGTGTTTTAGAATTCGTATGCAGGTAATTTCTGTACGGGGTTAAAACCTACAGATTTGGGACCTAAAATATCACAGAAAAACTTTTAAGAAGATAGAGAACCATTAAGGATTGGAAGAGGTGGGTGGTCACCATATCCACCTAGATTAGTCCTCCCCTCTTAGGAAGCAATGTTATTTGTTTTATCAAGTTCCCTCATTAGATGGGGAAGCTTTTGTTCAATTTGGATCTCAATGAACCACTTGCATTGGTAAAGAACCAATGGGTATCCTTCATCTTAATGTCTATGGTTTGATCCATTGTAGCCCGCTCAAAATAGTCGAGATTGAGTTCTATTGGCGTCATCTAGTCAGTTGCCTCCAACGTGTCTAAGAGAGGTGGAAAATATGGTTGAAGCAACTCCAAATTAAATATTGGGTGCAAGCTAAGGAAAGGGGAATACTCAATTTAAAAACACCATCCTTTGTGATTGTGTAAAGCCCATATCAAAGTAGTCATATCTTCACGAGGGGGCTATGTGGTGTTCATTTTGTAAATGCAACCACACTCTATCAACAACATGAAACTTGTGTGGAACCTAATGTTGGTCATGTCATTGCTTGTATATGGAATAACTTTCTGTAAGATATCATGAACCTATGGCTGGTGGTGTTGGATGCATTCAACAAATTTGGCATCTCTATCATCTACCTTGGCCTAAGAATGGGAGGTCTCTGTTGGTGAGGATGTAATGAGAAAAGCTGCATCAATGAGGACTAATGGCTAGAATCCCAAGCATGCCTGAAAAAGACTATGGCCAATAGAGCCATGAGGGGATTTATTATAGATATGTTAAACATATGGAAGGATTGCATCCCATGTAAATGGATGTTTAGAGTTGTACATGCACAATATATGCACAATCATCTTGTTGAACACTTATATTTTTCCATTTTTTGGGGGGTGAAAGGTAGTCAATTTGGTCAACTTGGTATCCATCAAAGACCATAGGCTAGACTAAAATGTATCGAGGAACTTGTTGTACCCATCTGAAATAATAGTCAAATGAATCTCAAAATGATCCTAAACACACTCAAAGAATAGTTTGGATGGATTTACATACACTAATCTTCTTGCATGGTGCCAAAATAGCCATGTTAGAGAACTGATCGACAACCAAAGACACATAGTCAGTAATAAGCTTGGTGGGGGTTACACTTGACCTATAATCCATGCAGATTGGTTCCTAGAGCTTGTTTAGGTTAGGTAGAGGAGTTTATAATCCTTGCTTCTTAATTCCTTGTTAGTGATGGCACAAGCAATGCATGATTTAATATATCAATTAACAAGTTGTTGAGGCTTTGGTCAATAGAAATACTTATGAAGTAATGCAACTATTTGTCCCACATTAAAGTGCCTTACCACCCAAATTCAACGTGCCTCCCAAATTACCTTGGTGTGCTTACTTGAAGGAACACAAATGTGGTCCAAGTAGTATAAGACCACATCTTAGAGGTGGAAGTATGGAACTTGTTTCCCTGTTTTCAATATCCAGTATGTAGTCGTGAAGTTAGAGTTGTTGTTGTATAATTGTGGCCATCCATTGGTCTCATGACCATAGAAGTTAAGAACTATTGTTAGTGTTGCACTAGGAGCTAACCGAGGTGGCCTACAACATGTTTGTTATTGTCCTTCCTATACTTGATGTTCAAGTATAATGCTTGCAGGTATGTGTACCATTTATGATGGTAGTTACTATGTAACTTTCGTTGTGGCTACATGATTTGCAAATGCTTGTGATCAATGTGGATAATTATTTCATAGCCTAGAATATAATTCTTCCATTGTCGACATGCATGCACAATGGAGTACATATCCTTGTCATAGGTGAGGTATGTATAAACAATATCGGAGAGTGTTTCACTATGATAAGCCACCAGATGTCCTTGTTGAGTGAGGAATACACTGATAGCATAGATGGATTCATTTGTCTCAATATCAAATAGCTATATAGGTTTGGCAGTGTGAGGAACGGTGTGCAACAGAGGCATTGTTTCAGATCCATTAATGCTTTTTGTAGTGACTCATACCAGTAAAAAATTGCTTTATTTCCACCATTGGTCACTTGAATTAAAGGCCAAGAAAGATGAGAAAACTCCACATGAACCTTCGATAAAAGTTGGAAAGGCCCAATAAGCTGCAAAGATTTATCAAAGTCACTAGGGCTGGTCAATCCAAAATGAATTATATCTTGGTTACATCTGCATGCACCTCATGTTCATCACAGATCCCAAATATAGAATTCTCTCCATGCCAAATAAACATTTTCCCAGACTGACATACAACTTGTGATGTTGCAGGGTGCTCAAGACTTGTTGAATGTGTTGTGAATGATTTGCCTTGGTTCTACTAAATATGAGGATGCCATCCAAATATGCGACCCAAAAGGAGTTTATGAACGATTGTAAGATATCATCCATCATCATGGATTTTGTTGGAATATTGTCAAGCCAAAGGACATAACCAACCACTAAAAAAGGACCTCTTTGTATTTGAAGGATGTCTTCCATACATTGGTTTGTTCAATTGAAACCTTGTTGTAGCCTGACTTCATATCAATCTTACTAAAGAACTTGGCACACTTGAGTTGATTAGGATATCATCAATCTAGGGGATTGGGTTTTTTTTTAATAATGATTTTGTTTAGGGCTCTATAATCAATATATAGTCTCCATGTCCCATCCTTCTTGTGCACCAACACAATTGAGCTCCTACAAGGTGAGGAGTTTTGTCGAATGTGACCCTTTTGGATGAGCTCATGAATCTAACATTTTATTTCCTCATTTTCTATAAGAGAACATCTATATTGGGACATTAGATAAAGGAGCATTGTGTATCAAGTCAATTTAACATTTTACCTGGTAGTGTAAAGGCACCCCATAGGCAAAGTGAAGATATCTCTACAATCTTGTCCACCTTCTTATGACCAAACCATGAAGAGGAATAACTTTCAAGTCTTAGAGATTATCTTTTGACACTATTTTACCAAGATGAAAGAAATTGCGGCAGTTGGAACTACCTCTGGAACCCTATAGAGTGGACCTATCAGAGTAACAATAACACTATGAGGATGAGACTCATAAATAACATGGTGTTTCCACATAGCAGGTTGTCCTAAAATAACATCAGAAACTTCAAGTGGGGAAACATCCATAATACCTTATATTTGAAGGGATTAATGTTGTAGGATAGGCGTCATTACTAGTTGACATGAATGTATCATCCCTAGCTCAATCAAGTAATGATGTGTATGGTTAAATAGTGGTACTATTGGTAGCTTCAATCTCTAGATGACCTCAACTAAGAACATGTTTTTTTGCTCTCGTTGTCAATAATGAAATGTATCAGGGTCCCCTTCACCCACATTTGTGATTCGAAGAGGTACTCCTCCTCCTCAAGCTCCTACTATACTTTTGGTCGGATCTTTGTGGTTATAATGGTAGCATTGGGTTCTACATTGATTATCTACTTTTCTTTCTCTCGCTATATACTAGTATTTGAGCCATATTCTATTTCTTTTTCTTTAATCTCAACCAATTATGATTTTTTTGAGTGACATTCATCGGGGTTGTGCTAGGGGATTTCGTGGAGCTCACACCACTTTCCAGTGTCCTTAGTTGACTTCCCATTATCCTTCTTTGCCTATGACTTGGGATAGTTGTCTTGAGGTTGGATTTTCTTTCTTTATCCATTGTTATATGAGTTAGGGTTTCCTTTTCTCAACTTTTGTTGTGGTAGATTTGAAAACTCAAACTCTTGCTTATTCCTTTACTTAAAATTTTGCTCATTTTTTTATAGCATATCAATTAGAAACTCCTAATAAGGAGATGTCTAAGAAATCTATCTTGTTTAGATGTACCTATGTACATGTTATGATCCTTCAGAATCAAGTGCATCTTGGAGTCTCTAATACCCAAATTTTAGCTTAAGGTATGGAACTTTGGCACCATTAGTCTCTCTCCTATTGCAACGTTCTCCATCTTGTGTACTGGTCTTCGGGGTTCCTTATAGGATAGAATTCCGCCACAAGGGCATTAAAAAAGGCCACCCAAGTGGTTCTTACACTAAATATTACATATTCATCTTCATTGTGTCTCTCCTAGTAACCTTCCCACCAATATTTGACATAAGGAAGGGATTTGAGGAGTGCAAGGATGATTTTATCATTGTTAGAAAAAAATTGGACAAAGTAATAGCCCTATAACAAATTTAACCATTTATTGAAAGCATATGGATCTATCTAGCCTTCAAATAAAGGGATATCAAAGTTAACTTATACCTTAAAGGGTGTCACACCTTTGAAAACCACTTGTTGAGGGTGCCTCGACTGTCGTTGCTAGTTGTCAAAGGTCTTAGGTGAAATTGTCCTTCATCTTGTTCCTTTGTCATACAAGTGCTTCCTTGAGCAACAACTTGATAGGATCTCTTGCACCATCACCTCTCTTTTGTTCCACCACGGGAGGCCACTTGGGCCTGGAAGGGCAATCATTCCCAAGTGAAATTATCTTGAGACCCAACTCTTTGTGCCCTGACCTCATTTGGGACATGCACTAATAAACAACAAGGAGCACATTGCTCTGATACCACTTATTTAGGTTGTGCGAGGAATGAAATGAAAGGTAGGAAAGGAAACCAAATGCACTCATAGAGAAACATAGTAGAGAGCACAATAATATAGTGAAAACCTAACTTTTTATTAATGAATAAAATATCAAATATTGTAGAACACGAAATAGCTAGATTGGTGGTAGCTTATCTCTGGAGAGGGAGAGAGAGATGACGATTATTCTCGTTCGCAAAAATTATTGCAAGAGACCTCCATAATGGTATTTTAACATAAATAAAGAACTCTAAATGTCGAAAACCCTAACCATAGAAGATGGAGCACTAAAAGGTTTATGACTCCAAGGTGATCAGTTGATATGTCAACTTTCTAAGGGTGCACTTTCACATATAATCCTCACTTGGGTCACATGATAGCTCGTTGGAAATAACTATCCATGAATTACAACTTTTGGTTAGGGCTAGGGCATGCCATGGCAACCTTGAGCCCTTTGAATGGCCAAAAAAGCACTATCTAAGGCCTAAAAAAAGCCTCAGAAATTTAGGACTTGAAAAATCATAGAAAAAATTCCAAGAAGGTAGAGAAGCATTAAATAAGTGGAAGAGGTGGGTGGCCACTAATATCCACCTATATCCAGATCTTTGTTGGATATGGATGAGCGTTGAGTAAGCACATGTGCACAAGGAACAAGGTATATATGAAACCCTTGTAATTAGGAACTTGTTTGAAGGAGTCAACCAATTTGTAGAGCACATAGTGTTGCAGTGATGTTTGAACCCAAAATTATAATTTGAAATAGAGGCCTCGAAATCAAATTTAAAGGTAGAGAACTTGGCTCTAGATTGAGAATAAAGAACATAAGTTAATTCTTTAGAGGATTTATGTTGGTGAGGTGAGCACACTATGATTCCCTCATTTGTGGATCATGTAGTTAGAAAAAAGAAAGTGTGTAGTGGGTTCAAAAGATACAATTTGATGATGAGATTTTACTTCACTCAATGATAACTTTCCCTTTTACAAAAGTAGTATGGGATGAAACTCTAAAAGTTGCAAGTGGAAGGGATAAATGACTAGGAGATACTACAGTGGATTGCTTGGATATGTACTTAATGGAAAAAAATGTTAAGGACCATAAGACTTTTCTTTGTATAGTGTTTTGGTTTGCTTGGTTAGGTAGGAAGGGCATGATCTCCCAAAACAATGATATGATACTCATTCAAGTCTATTATCAAATCAAATATGCATATGAAGGAGTGTGAAAACCATGCAATAAAAAGTCTCTAAGAGTAGTCACAAGTCTAAATATTGATAAATCATAATCTTGGGGATACTTTCAGAGGGGAAGTCATGAAAATTATGAGATAAGTTAGGTTGGAGGTGTCCTTTTCTTAAAAGAGGATCATAAAATAACATTCAAAGCAACTTTAGGATCTTGAACAAGTAATTGAGCAAAATTGAATGCTATTTAGATGTTGACACGATTGATTTTTGAAAAAAGAGTGGCTCAAATTCAAATCATGGAAGATTCTAAGCTTGTTATAGATATGATTAATGGTAATAATATGCAAAATATATCCCTTGCAAAATAAATAAATAAATAAATAAAATCGTATCCATAGAGAACCAAACTCCAATTTTTATGGGCTTCTTAGAGAAACACTTTATCCCATCAAGACACTTTCATATTCAAATAGAGGAGCTAGGAACACAACCCCCAACCATTTGCATATCCATAGTTTGTTAGTTTTTTCCAGTGAAGTGAAACACATTTAGAAAGTGGTAAAGGATTATTGTGCAGCTCTTGTTCACATGTTGATTTTGTTGTTGTTGTTGTTGTTGTAAAACCTCTAATGACAAATTTTATAAGGATGAGTATACAAATAAGATTGATATGAAACAATTTTATATGAAGCGATGTAAGTTTAGTTTGATGAGGCCCTTTACGATCATTTTTAAGTGTTTAAAAACACATATCCATGTATACTTTGTATTGCTTATTAAAATAATAAATATATGTTTGTTTGTGTTTTTTATCTGCAAAAAATAAAATAAAATATGATATTTTTTTTGGAAATGAAATTTACAATAATTTATAGTTGTTTTTAACTATGTTGCTAGGTTATAAACAATGTTTCTATTTGAAAGTTTGATTTATAATATCTTCATTAAAACAAGTTCAATCATCTAAGTAGTTGATATATTTATATGGTCAAAAATATTTTATTTTTGACAAAAACAAAGCCAATAATTTCCTAATAGGTTTAAAAATAGAATAGATCTCTTGATAAACAACAATAATATAAAGGAGCTTTATCTTAACATTATAACAAAACTCTAAACTACATCAACAATATATACTCTATATACTCTCTTGAAGTTTTTTTATATAAACAAAAATAAAATGACCAATCCCTAGGATGATAAAATTATGTAAATAAAAATCAAATGACTTGAACTTTTGGTACGACAAAGATTGCAAGGTTGCTATAACATATTTTAGAAAAGCCTCTCATGTGTCTCTAATGCCCCTCCCGCCCTTCGCATACGCGCATACATAATTACAAAATGCTATCTAAAAGAAAAGAGAGACATTACATAAATCAAATGAAAGAAAACTTTTGCGGCTTTCTAAATTTGAAGTAAACAAAATCATGAAGCAACATTCTAACTTGCAAAGTTGAATAAAAGAATATGATTGCTGTGAGTTATTTAAATTTATACCCTAAAAAGATTTTTGAATTCCATAATGTTTCATACAACATTAAAATCCACAAAGCAAGAGGTTTTTACTTTCGATGACATTTAGGTTGGGGTTAAATGTTTAGCAATAGGAAAAGCTAATGACATTAAAAGATACCTAGCGGAAATCCTAAAAATTGGAGCCTTTATTTTTATCTCTCTTTTTTATTGTCTTTTTGTTATAGAAATCAAGTAAGGATTCCGTAAATATTTGATTGAGAGTCTCATTATTCTTACTTTAAAAGTGGGCACAAAATAACCTTTCAAGTTACATCATGTAAAGGTGAGTTCTATTTTAGCCAAGTTGTATGGAATTATTTAAAAAAAAAGGATTAACGTATGGACAAAGAGTTATGAAAAGAGTTAAAGGCCAAGATGGATTTAGAAGCTTAAGATTGATGTAGAAGAATGTTGAAATGATAAAATTAATCTCTTTTTTTGCTTTGCTGACTTTATGAAAGCTTCTGATATGGTGCCTAGAAATAACCTATGGAAGATATTAGAAGATGTAATTTTTTTTTGAGTTGAGAGCTACAATGATATGGTTGTTTGAGAAGGTAATTGCTAAATTTAGGAATAATAAGTATTGGTTAGAATAAATTAAATGTAATATAGGGATTTAAGTAGATTGTCACTCATCCACTACCCTCCTTGGCATCTATATGGACAAGTTATAGGTAATTTTAGAAGAATAAGGATGCTTTGTAACTAATTTGGGTTGGAATAATCATTACCCTTTTTATTTCTAATGATTGTTTTGTTCTTTTTGTTAGAAGAGACCAGAATGGAGATCAACATGAGATGCATTTTATTAATATGATACACATATAAATACATGATCTATGACCTTTGGATTCATCCTCCAAGAGGCCTGTTAGTCTCTCGATGATTGTTCCTATTCACTTGTGACTTTTTATATTCCTTCTCAAGTGAATAATACAAAATACCATAACCTTCGTTGGTTAGGTTTCCAACATTCCCCACCTTAATCTGAAGAGGTGTATGTGAGTCCAAGCAGAAAGCCAAAATCTGGAAGTGGGCAACTGATAGCAACTAAATGTACTCTCTAAATTTGGTGGTTTTGGGATGAACACAAACCAACTAGCTAGTAGAAGTTGATGTCTTCTACTAAATGGTGGTTTAAGGATGAACACAAACTCTAAAACTTGGCACGATGACTCAATAGTTCTCTATAGAAAAAAGTGGTTTAGGATGGTCACAAACTGTATAACTTGGTTTCAAGGCTCAATAGTTCCCATAAAATTTCCTAATTTAGTTAGGAAATGATGTCTTAAGTTCTCTCAAATGACGATTTATAGATGACCACAAACTATTATCTAGCAAAAGCTATAAGTCTTATACTGAATGGTGGTTAAAGGAAGGCCACAAACCAAATCACACTCATGGAATATGGCCCTGAATCCAACGATAACTATAGTTGCTGGCTCTGGTTTTGGCTATGGATGTGGTTCAAGCTTGCTTGTTTCTGTTTGATTGTTGATAGTACTTTGAAACATGAAGTTTGACTATCACTCACTGATACTATTCCCCCTTATTAGAGATAAGGTGAGAATATGACAAATTTTCGATTGTGATATGTGTCGATATTTGAGAATTAATTCTTTAGTATGATAGATATATCTTATTGGTTATTGATGGCCGTTGCCAATAAGTGATCCACCGATAGTGAATCTTTACTCTTGTAGATTTTTTTATGTTTGGAACATTTGTATGAATGATGATTGTGCTTCCTATAATGCTCACCATGATAAAGATAAAAAAATTGAACCTTCATGTGGCCAACTCGATGACAATGTTGATAATCAAATCTTGAGCTAGGGCAGGTGAAAATGAATTTTCATGAATGAATCCAACATTCTAGGACTGGATTGGTTTACAATAATATGGAATGTGAAAGGTCACTTCCTTTTCATATTCGAGGCCTATTTTGCAATTGTTGTTGATGATTTATTCCCAAGGTTATGATGGGATTGGAAAGTGTAAGAGCTTATTTATGATAAAATTCATCTTCATTTGAATATGCTTTTGAAGTGGTGCAACTTATTTGATCATGTGCTAGTTGCTGAGAGGAACCATTCTCAAATTCAAAAAAATAATTGTTCCAAACAAGGACTAGTTCAGAGTGTTAATTCTTTACTTTATTTGATCTCACTGGAGTTGTGATTCAAGCTGGAGAAAATTGATTTTGTCTCGTAAATAATATAAATACGTTACAAATTAATGAAACTTGGTTTGTTGATTATGATTGTATTTTTTACAATAAAGAGTATTACAGTATTCATAATTCTAATAATTCATGAATTCGAGCCATATGAAGATTGAATTAGACCTCAAAGGGTTTATTGCAACTTCGACCTTTAACAATTAGACTTGATAATTCAAACTCATTAAATGGAGGGTGTTGGTTTCTATCGAAAATGTACCCATTTACAACGTAATTCAACTTAATTTCAAAAAAAGTACAAGTAAACTTACAAAATTCCATGAATATCTCCTAGGTACCATGCATGAATCCCATCCTTATGTGAATCCACACACACCCATTTGGTCCTTTATCAATATGACGAATATGAATACAACTTGAGAAGATGATAGTCAAAGTTGCAAGCACTACTTGTAAAAGTTTCCCTTGCATGCTTTGATTAAGTGAAGGATCTCTCTATATGTTGAAATAGGATGCTAAAAGCAAAGAGAAGTTATGGTGAGGAGTAATTCAATGGCGTTGACTTGTTTCCATGCCCATGATGAAGGAATCATCGAGGAGCATAATGGAGAATGAGCGTGAATGCAAAAGAGTTGAGTCACAAAGGGAAAATTGACAAGATGCCAATTGATTTGGGCATGGTATTGATATCATCAAATTACTTGGAAGATGACATAGGAGGCATATAGATCCAACAGGCCAACACCTTCACCCATGACAAATTCATCACGAACTCGTCCCATAGTTACGAGGACTCCAAAATATAATTCTATACTCCACATTTATTCAAATTGGGCATTGTTAAGCTTTGAATTGCAAATGTTGATAAAGTTTTATCGGAGTTCGTTTAGAGTCAAATTCCAAGGTTCTTCGATTTTTGAGTGGTTAAAGACAAATCTCTTAAGGTATTGCAAGTTGAGATATTTAAGGGTGTCTTCGAGCTCCTTTTAAGTGGCGCAACACCACGAATAGAAGAAAAACACTAAGATTTCACACCCACTAAATATTAATGGTCTCCAAAAGTGTAAAAGATCAACAAAAGATCATATGCATTTGTTATAACTCTTTATCGAAATTAATACAACAAATCCAAAGGGGAATAAAACCCAAAGATGTTGTAACATGAGAATAATGGGTTTTCTTGGGGAATAAGATAAGAAAATTCACAAGTTGGGTGGTGGAACCGAATTTTAGCATGACCAATTGAAGTTCAACTCGAAGAGAAGTGTTGTGCCTTGGTCCTCGTGAATTTTTGGAGAGCTCACTTATGGGTTGAAGAAGGCCTCAAACCTGCAACTTTGATACCACTATTAGAATGTTTCCGAATAGATATCAAAGCGAGATGCATTTTATTAATATGACACATATAAATACATGATCTATAACCTTTGGATTCATCTTTCAAGCAATATCTCTAACCCCTAATGAATATTCCTATTCGCTTGTGATTTTTCATATTCTTTCTCAAATGAATAATACAAAATGTCATAACACTAGCAATTAGATTTCCAATATTTTTTGTAAAAAACTAAAACCTTTTATTTTAGCTCTAACTTATTTAAAAATTAGATAAAAAGTATGATTATCAAATCCGAGGAAATCAGTCACCTAACCTAATTTTATGTTTAAGAAAATCACTTATCCTAACCTATTTTTATGTTTAAATAATTTAAATGAAATTAATTAATATAAATGTCTTAAAAGTATAATTTGGTTATAAAAAATGTTAATTTGTTATTGATTTTCTTCTTTAAAATAATTACAACGTTTTTTAATCTTTTAAATTAAAATAAATAATCTCTTAATTTTTAAATTTAAGAAAGTAAATTAATTAATATAAGTGTTTTAAAGTTTAGCTGGGTTATAAATGAATGATAACTTGTTCTAATTTTGCAGTGTATCTTCTTTGGCATTTTACTAATTAGAATAAATAATCTTTTAATTTTTAAATCTATGCAAGTGTTTAATATATTTGAATTTTGTTTTAATTTTTAATTTATTTATTTATTAATCCTACCCACTATATATAAATATAATAACGCTTATGTCTTAATTGTTAGGCATTAAAAGAAAAATAAATTAATTCAAAATTCCCGATAAATTCCAATATATTGTATCAAAGTAGCGCTCATATGCTCATCTCACCAAACAATAACCAGCTTGCAGAGTATGTCTGACATGGCGATAGCAGCTCTCTGGCCGAGTGAGCTCTCCAACGGGATCCTGAAGGCTAATGCTACCCGCAGACTTCACAAAGCAACTTTCCACCCTACCCCACGACGGATTTCTCTCACCAGGTGTCAGTTAATCATTCATTTTTGCATTCACATTTCCAATCTTTTAATGTGAAAGCAGAAACTTGTAGGACGTTCGTTTGAGATTTATCCCACAAATCTGTTCCAGTTTTGTTCAATAACTGTCAAACTATAAACCCTTGATCCATACATTGGCATTTTGATAGTAAAATTTAGTATGGTTTTCGGGGGTTCTTCACAGTCATATGGATTCATCAGTCCTGGCCAAGGGTGTGTCCTCTCCTATGCCCGTAGGATTTAATTTAGTGACCTTAAGGAATGTAACAGAAAGTGTAATACTCTGGTTTTGATCTCTGTATGCATTGAATCATATTGTGTATAAATTGTACATACATGCTTAAAATGATGGGAGTCAAACCATGCACTTTAAATAAACGTTCCTGTCTGTAATTGATTTAAATAAGTTAGTATAGATTTTTAGTGTAATGCTCAATGCCAAAGCTTGACTAGTGAATGGTTAGGCATGTAGATGCTGTAAATATACTTATATGGACCATGTGGTAGGCTTGCCACAGTGAAGTCAAGCTATGTAAACATTTAACAGTGGAATATAATATTAGCTCCCACAACTGCCACCAATGATTCGGTCACCATCTGCTGCCATTTCCAATAATTACGGAAACAAACTGCTGTTGATTAAATTCTTGTTGGGAGCTCCTGGAGTGGCCCATTACTCCCTCTGTAGTTCTCTACCATGTTCTGTGGAACACTTGACACATAGCCAGCAAAAGCTTGATAGAATCTTGGCTATAAATACTTCTGTTTGGTCCCCAAGCTCACTCACTCAATCCCCTTCAGCCTTACACCATCAAGTTAGAGTGAGCAGAGCTTGGAAGTGCCACACGGATGAGAGATTTTGGGTGAATTTTTGTAAATCTAAGGGCTTTGTAGTTTTCGCTCTATTTTTAGCGCTGCTGCTTTTAGGTTTTTGTTTTTCATTGAGAAGCATTGGTTTTGTGTTTGGGATGATTACATCTCTTTTGCAACTAGTCCATTCCAGCCTTTCGGCGGTGCTGTAGACGAAATTGTTGTGCAGCAGAAGGAGTGGGAGCGAAACTCATTAACATTCGTTTACCAACGTGTGGAGCTATTTGTTTTAGTATAAAACGTTTGGGATTTTAATCCATTCCCCAACAAGCAACAACATGATTTAACTTGCACTCGAGTTTTCAATCTGTTTTGGGTTTTAGGAATAAAACTGGTACCAAATCTCACACACAGAATATCCTCTCTCAAATGAATTCATCCGCTTAGCGCCAGCTATAATTGCATTGATAAATCAAAGACAGATTGTAGTTCAAAGGTTGAAGCTTAAAAAAGGAAGGGAAGTGGTCTGCCTCAAGCGTAGCAAAAAGTTTGGTTTTGGAGTGTGAGTAGCATCAATGGCCGGAGGTATGATTTATTGGGTGTTAAAGTTTTCCGATTCTTTTAAGTGTTTATTCTGCATTATAGAATCGTTATTCAACGAACATTTTGTATCAGAGCTTGTTTTATCTTTGCCTTGGTGTTTATAGGCATGCTCTGTTTGGCTCAATGCCATATTTTGAGAATTTTCTGAATTGAGACATTTATTTGGAAATATGTCTAATTTTTGCTCAATTTTTATGCTTATAATATTTATTTGGTTTAATTATATGCAATTTGGATAATTGTTGTGCAAATTTATTAATTATGCTCATATTTAATTTGCATGAATTGATTATTTCTGCTCTAAATACATGCTATTTTGGATGAGTATACGAGACCCATCGTTGAATGTTATGCATGAATATTATAATTTTATTTATGCAAATTATCATTATTCTCATATCAAGCTAATTTTTATGCATAAAAGAAATAATTTTTAGTGATCCATATAATTTCTAATTGATTAGAGAATAGCCACAACATCTCTAATTAAATAATATTATATATTATGATTGATTAAGATCACATAAAGAATATTTAGACATTAATTGTAATTAATTATACTAAATATAATAAATTTTATCCCACAAGAATTTTTATTATATTTATATAATTAATTAGGATAAATATCAAATTATTCATACCTTACCCACAAGAATTATGAATTAATAGTTTTATCATAAAGTTCAAATTTAAGATAGAATTTATATCAAATTATAATCATAATATATCCTTTAGAATTATGAATTAAGTGAATATTTTGATAAATTCTATCATAAAGAATAATTGAATCTGCTTGAATTAAAAATTTAGTCCACAAACAATTTTTATGTCGTTAGATTCAATTTTAAGCATGATTTACATTGGTAAAGCATGAAATTTTATTTAGGTCTCAAATTTAACATAAGCATGTAATCTTTAATTTTATGCAGTTGTACAACCTGCAAGTTTCTCTGAAATTTGTTGTGATATCCCTGAACTTAAGGGAGATAACTATAAGGTCTGGAAGGAGAGAGTTCTCCTTCATTTGGGGTGGATGGACATAGACTATGCTATTAGAAAAGATGAACCACCGGCACTCACTAGTACCAACATTGCAGCAGACATCACGCTTTATGAACAATGGGAGTGATATCGCCTAAGCATGATGTTCATTAAGACTAAAATTTCAGCTGGTATTCGTGGTTTCGTTGATCAGCATGAAAAGGTCCGAGCCCTGCTGAAAGCCATTGATGATCAATTCGTCACTTCAGACAAGGCACTAGCAAGCACCCTAATCATGAAGTTCTCATCCCTAAGGCTCACCGATGTGAAAGGTGTATGCGAGCACATCATGCAAATGAGGGACACTGTGTCTCAATTGAAGAAACTCGAGGTTGAAATATTAGAGTCCTTCCTGGTGCACTACATCTTGAACACCCTTCCGCACCAATACGGACCCTTCAAAATCTCATACAACACACATAAGGATAAATGGTCAATTAATGAACTCATGACCATGTGTGTTCAAGAAGAAGGGAGACTGGTGATGGAACTGGGAGAAAGTGCAATGTTGGCAATGCGAGGAAAGGGCAAATCTCAAGCCAATTGGAAAGGGAAAGGTACAGTACCTCCCCAAGCCAATATCAAGAAGGATTCCAAGTGTTCCTTCTGTAAAAAGAAGGGACACATGAAAAAGGAATGCGCCAAATTTCAGAAATGGCTTGCGAACAAAGGCAATCCAATCTCGTTTGTTTGTTATGAATCTAATATGGTTAATGTCAATATTAACACCTGGTGGATTGATTCTGGATCAACAATTCACATTTCGAATTCCTTGCAGGGTTTGCAAAACCTAAGGAAGCCAGTGGGAAGTGAGCAAAGCATCTTATCAGGAAACAAGATGGGCTCGCATGTGGAAGCTATAGGAACATGATATTTAATTTTAAGTAGTGGCTTTGTTTTAGAATTAGAAAAGACCTTTTATGTTCCAAGATTTTCTAGAAACTTGATTTCAGTTTCAAGACTTGTACATTTTGGATATTCCTTCAACTTTTTAGAAATATCTTTCAGTTTATTTTATAAATCTGATTGTGCTGGGAATGGTATTTTGTCCAATGGTCTTTACTGCATTAATTTACAAAACAATGTGTTGGACACCTAATCCTAAAGGGTTAGCGTGGAAGTTGAAAGGACAAAGCAGTCCAAGAGACCTTGGGATCTGAATCCCAAGAGTCACCTATTGTACTATAAATGTGTATCTTATCTTAATAAAAATGCACTCACTGATTTATCTTTCCTATTATTTTACTGTCCATGTCTGTTTGACATTGTATCAGAGCCCAGGTCCCCAGGTTCCAAAAATAGTGTAACTCCTCTGCTGCCTCATGAAACCTCTGCTCCCTGGCATACGCTCTCTGCTCTGACATCCTGAGCGCTGCTCTGCTCACTACTCTGCCTCTGTCGCTGCCCAGAGAGGCATGTAACACAATGTCACATGATTCAACGCATGTTAACACTTGCACTAAAAGATGTGTTATTAATGAGGATTCCTCTAAATTATGGCACCAGAGATTATGTCATATCTCCATAGAAAGAATTAAAAGATTAGTAAATGAAGGGGTACTTAATACTCTGGATTTTACTGATTTTGAGACTTGTGTGGACTGCAAAAAGGGAGAGTAGACCAACAAGTCAAAGAAAGGTGCCAATAGGAGTTCGGACATATTAGAGATCATACATACTAATATATGTAGTCCAGACATGGACTCACATGGTCAAAGATACTTAATCTCTTTTATAGATGATTACTCACGATATATGTATCTCTACATGCTTCATAAAAAGAACGAAGAATTAGATGCCTTTAAGATCTTTAAGGCTGAAGTAGAGAAATAATGCGGCAAGCAAATTAAGATTGTGAGATCAGATAGAGGTGGAGAATATTATGTTAGATACGCAGAAGATGGACAAGCACTTGGGCCATTCGCAAAATCTCTTCAAGAGCATGGGATTGTTGCCCAATACACCATGTTTGGTTCACTCGACCAGAATGGTGTAGCAGAAAGAAGAAACCGGACATTATTGGACATGGTGTGGAGTATGCTTAACAGCTCCAATCTTCCTAAATCTTGTGGATTGAAGCACTTAAGACGACAATGTATATATCAAACAGGGTTTCAACCAAGGCTGTTCCTAAAATGCCATTTGAATTATGGAAGGTTGGAAATTGAGTTTGCGACATATGTGCGTTTGGGGATGCCCGTCAGAAGTGAGAATATATAATCCACAAGAGAAGAAGCTGAACCCAAGGACCATTAATGGGTATTTCATTGGATATGCTGAAAGGTTTAAAGGTTACAAATTTTATTGTCCATCTCACAGCACTAGGATTGTGGAATCAAGAAATGCAAAGTTTCTTGAAAATGACTTGATCAGTGGGAGCGATCAAACCAGGAACATAGTTTCTAAGAAGGATCATTCAAAATCTCAACCTTCCACCTCAAGTGATAGATTGGTTATTGTTCACAACACCCCTCAAGTACAAACTGGTGTTGAACAACCAATTGTTGAAGTTCCACAAGCTGCTGACGACATTCCAGTAGATCAGGTAGTTCAAGAGTTGCCAAGAACTTTTGAACAACGAGTTGAACCACATACTTCTCAAGAAGATGATGGTACAACATTAAGAAGATCTATTAGACCAAAGAGATCAGCAATTCCTGATGATTATGTTGTGTATCTGCAAGAATTTGACTACAACATTGGAGTTGAAAATGATCCCGAGTCCTTTTCACAAGCCATGAGTTGCAAAGAATCAGAATTATGGTACGATGCCATGAAGGAAGAGATGAATTCTATAAAGAGTAACGAAGTCTGGGATCTTGTTGAGTTGCCTAATGGTGCAAAAGCCATTGGATGTAAATGGGTCTTTAAGACAAAGAAAGACTCATTGGGCAACATTGAGAGATACAAGGCAAGACTTGTTGCTAAGGGATTCACTCAGAAAGAAGGAATCGACTACACGGAGACTTTCTCTCCTGTATCTAAGAAAGATTCCTTGTGCGTTATTATGGCATTAGTAGCCCATTTTGACTTGGAGTTGCAACAAATGGATGTGAAAACGACATTTCTCAATGGAGATCTAGAGGAGGAGGTTTACATGAAACAACCTGAAGGATTCCCCTCTAGTGATGGTGAGAAATTGGTTTGCAAGCTCAAGAAATCATTATACGGTTTAAAACAAGCATCCCGCCAATGGTATTTGAAATTCCATAATGTAATTTCTTCTTTCGGTTTTGTAGAAAACATTATGGATCAATGTATATACCTGAAAGTCAGTGGGAGTAAAATCTGTTTTCTTGTTTTATATGTGGATGACATTTTGCTAGCAACCAATGATAAGGGTTTTCTGCATGAGGTGAAACAATTCCTCTCTAAAAATTTTGATATGAAGGATATGGGTGAGGCATCTTATGTCATTGGCATTAAGATCCATAGAGACAGATTTCGAGGCATCTTGGGTTTGTCTTAGGAAACCTATATTAATAAAATTTTAGAGAGATTTCGGATGAAGGATTGTTCACCAAGTGTAGCTCCCATTGTGAAGGGTGATAGGTTCAATTTGAACCAATGCCCGAAGAACGACTTTGAAAGGGAACAAATGAAGAACATTCCATATGCTTCTGCTGTTGGAAGCCTAATATATGCTCAGGTCTGCACAAGACCTGACATTGCATTTGTTGTGGGAATGTTAGGACGATATTAGAATGATCCAGGTTTAGACCATTGGAGAGTTGCAAAGAAAGTAATGAGGTACCTTCAAGGAACCAATAACTACATGCTTATGTATAGATGGACGGACAACCGATTACTCAGATTTTGACTTTGCTGGATGTGTTGATTCACGCAAATCAACATCAGGATACATTTTTATGATGGCCGGTGGAGCTGTATCATGGAGGAGTGCCAAACAGACCTTGATTTCCACTTCTACTATGGAAGCCGAGTTTGTCTCCTGTTTTGAGGCTACTTTATATGGTGTATGGCTTAAGAGTTTCATTTCTAGGCTTAGAATTATGGATTCTATCTCTAAGCCATTGAGAATGTATTGCGACAATTCAACTGCTGTTTTATGGCTAAAAACAACAAAAGTGGGAGTCGAAATAAACACATCGACATTAAGTATTTAGCTATAAGAGATTGTGTTAAAGAAAAGAAAGTGGTCATTGAGCATGTCAGCACTGAGTTGATGATCGCTGATCCTTTGACTAAGGGCATGCCACCATTTAAATTCAAGGATCATGTAATGAATATGGGACTTGGTTCCATTATGTAGTTTCTCATTGTATGGACAATGTTATTTTAATGAAATTCTTAATTATTGTGATGTTTTCCTCATATTTATGTGCACCTTAATTTGATTCGAGAGAATTCATCTGTATAGGACCAAGAATAAACATAAGGTTTATTCATTAAGAAATTGTTGCCACATAAATTTTAATAGAAATAAATACATGGAAGATAATACTCGTCATTAGAGGACTAATCGCCATGATTCATGTATCTATTAATACAGATTATCAATGGGTTTTAAGATGAGACATTAGATTGGAAGTATGGACCAAGTGGGAGAATGTTAGCTCTCACAACGGTCACTGATGATTCGGTCACCATCTGCTGCCGTTTCCAATAATTATGGAAACCAACTGTTGTTGATTAAATTCTTGTTGGGAGCTCCTGGAGTGGTCCATTACTCCCTTTGTAGTTCTCTACCATGTTCTGTGGAACACTTGACACATAGCCAACAAAAGCTTGATGGAAGCTTGGCTATAAATACTTCTGTTTGGTCCCCAAGCTCACTCACTCAATCCCCTTCAGCCTTACACCATCAAGTTAGAGTGAGCAGAGCTTGGAAGTGCCACACGAATGAGATATTTTGGGTGAATTTTTGTAAATCTAAGGACTTTGTAGTTTTCGCTCTATTTTTAGCGCTGCTGCTTTCAAGTTTTTGTTTTTCATTGAGAAGCATTAGTTTTGTGTTTGGAACGATTACATCTCTTCTGTAACTAGTCCATTCCAGCCTTTTGGCGGTGTTGTAGACGTAATTGTTGTGCAACAGAAGGAGTGGGAGCGAAACTCATTAACATTCGTTTACCAACGTGTGGAGCTATTTGTTTTAGTATAAAACGTTTGGGATTTTAATCCATCCCCAGCAAGCAACAACATGATTTAACTTGCACTCAAATTTTCAATCCGTTTTGGGTTTTAGGAATAAAACTGGTACCAAATCTCACACACAGAATATCCTCTCTCAAACGAATTCATCCGTTCAGCGCTAGCTATAAATGCATTGATAAATCAAAGACAGATTGTAGTGCAAAGGTTGAAGCTTAAAAAAGGAAGGAAAGTGGTCTGCCTCAAGCGTAGCAGAAAGTTTGGTTTTGGAGTGTGAGCAGCATCAATAGTCGGAGGTATGATTTCTTGGGTGTTAAAGTTTTCCGATTCTTTTAAGTGTTTATTCCGCATTATAGAATCGTTATTCAACGAACATATAATATATAATGGTCCAAGATCACTTGTAGAGAGCATGAGAGAGTCTATTATTCCATTGGTGGGGAAGAGGAAAGGGGGCATATGGAAGAGTAATCCTCTATTGCCAAATTTCAGTCAAAGATGTCGTGACTCATCGTTTTTCCATCATGTGCTTTAAATGAACTTATTCACCTCCCACGACTTAAAAATCCAATCATTGAGGTTGCTGGGGAAGTATTATCATGTAGTTTTTAGAGCATGGGCTAAGTGCAATCATTATGGGGAATAGGAGTACTTTATTCTCATGTCAAAAGTAAAGTCAACCATCAATCCCTCAACTCTCTCATTGTTACTCATTATATCATTCTCTCGCATTCATGCGCTACACTTCTCGTGTTGTGTTCTCCATGGTTAGTCATGGACCAAACTAGGATTTGACCAACTCAACACAATGGTAGATGAATTTGCCGACCTTGGATGAGAGATAGATTTCTATATGTAAGCATAGAGGCTATGAAAGTTCAGAATCCTTCACTCACTATGTATTTGTTACTCGCTGGGTGCTTGAGAACCAAGTGTTATTTTTTCAAGCTATTCTTATAAGAAATTCAATAAGTTGAAATCTTTCTACTACACTCAAAGGCATTAGAAAGGATGAATATCCTTAAGGGACTGTTGAGCAAAGAAAGTGAAGATCATACTTCTATTGTGTAGGGCATTGAAAGAGAATGCCATGGCTGTTCAATTGCTACATGAGATACCTAGAGTGCTCACTAGCAAGCAAATTTGTTGAGCCATGAGAATAAATGGGCTGGGTTGAGTGAATTAGGAGCCATAGTTTGGTTCCTTTACCCTAGTGGTCTCATAACTTGGCTTGGGGTTGGTAGTTGCACTAGACGGCTATGATTGGGTGGAAAATTTCTTGTGAACATCCAATTTCTTGGCCTATTGTTTGTTAAAAAATAAGAGTTATATCATTGTGTATGAATCTATAATTAAATGTTGTTTATTGCTATGGAAATATATGTATTTTGCATGATGTGTGTGTAGGTATGTTAATTTTTGATCATGGGCATTTGGTTGCCATAAATTCTTGTTATTCCATGCTTGTATATTCGTTGCATTTTATAATTTTGCACTGTTCATGCATTTAATTAATATTTTGTCGATCATGCATTTAATTAATATTTTGTCTCCACAAGAGTGCTTTTCATTTGGGATTATGGTGAAATGGTCGCTTTAGGTTGGGAATCTCAATAGCCAATTTAGTGGCTACTTGTCCCATGGTTGGGAGTGGGTCACCATAGATAGGTCCCATCATAGATTAGACCTCACATTATAGTGACCCATGGGGCATAGCATGCCTTGGACTGGAAGAATATAGGAGGGAATATAATGACAACCATGGGGCTTGGCATTTTGAAGGCCATAGTTCTACAAAATGTTTAGGAGTGAGATCTATATTATTTCTATGAGAGTATTCAAATGGATTTATCTTTCCTATCAAGGGTGTATGCTATATTCTTTTTGTGGGAATAAAGTTAGTGTGCTCTTCTGTTAACCATAAAACCTCTTCTTAAGATCTAGAATTATTTATTTATTTATTTATTTTCTTTTGTAACTAAAACGGTTAATATATTTATAGATCAACGGTTGGGCCGTAGCCTAATCAACCGACATTACAAGGAGACTTAAGTTCAATAAACCTTTCTACGCCTATCAATCTTTCCTTCAAAGTTTTGAGACTTGAAAGAACTTCGCATCGGCGATTGAAGTTTACAAAGTGGTGCCTTAAGACACAAAAGGGTGTGAATTGCGATCCCCGAGCAATCGCATCGGAGAAGAGCTGTCGGCGGTGTCGGAACAAAGACCAAGTCTTTTAGCGATGCGATCGGCCCCCGATGGTTAAGGCCCCTAAATACTTATCGGGGCTTTTAAAATTGGATGTATATAAATAACACATAAAGCCTTCCGTCAGCGCTAATTCCTTATAAACCATTATAAAGGAAATGTCCGCAAAACAATCCTTTCTGCCTTAGTACGATCTTGACACACATTCCGAGGTTCCACCTTAATCGCAATCGGGAATCGGCACCTCCGCGGCTCACTTTACAACACTCCTCCTTCGCATCCGATATGCGATTGAGCTGTCGGACTTCAAACTTTTTAGGCTCACGCACATAACCACATCGGGTCCACACCCATCGGCCCTTCGCAAAAGCTCGTGACGCTACCAAACCCCGATCCCTGATCGACCAACTTGCATATTGAACCTCCGCCGTTGATCTACTCTTGTTAGATCCGACGGTTCTCGTTTGTTTCGGGTTGATAACACACCCGTGGGTTAACCGCCCGATAAAGCGGTTTCCCCACACTCCGTCGCTGCTACGTGTCCTCCACTTAGTGGAATCGGAGCCAAGCTCACGTTACCACTTACCACTGCTAATGCCGCCCGAAAAACCACTCAAGGTTTAAAAACCGCCTTTTTCCCTGCGTTAACTTCTAGGCTCTTTCACGAGCGATGACCCTTGATCTGCTCCATCGGTCAGTTCCGATAGTTCTATTAGGTTCATCTGTTGCTGAATCTGGACCGTTGATCACTAAGATCCAACGGTTGCTCGGGGCATATTTTGCTTGGCACAGCGCTATTGAGCTATGGAATGGCGATCCACATGGGCTCATCTGAGTTTTTTTGAGAAACCCCCGAGTCAGACAGCATCCCTCGTTGGCTTTGTTATCTGCCTCCTTATTTGAGCTGCGGAGGATGTGAAAGAAGGAGGAAGAGGTAAAAAAACCCAGCAGGCCCCGCAACCTCTGGAGAGTATTGTTGAGAGCCGGATTGCTAAGGTGCTCTTCTGAGTTTAATGTCTTTATCAAGAGCTCTGAGTCCTTGAAGACCTGAAGAGCTGTGTGTCCATGCTCCTGTGCGATCTGGCAGCCTTTAAGAAGCCTGAGAATTTCGGCCTGATTGTTTGTGCTCTGTCCTAGTCCCCAGCTGTAGCTATCAATACGGGAGCTGTCCTGAGAGTAGACCACTCCACCTGCACCAGAGATCCCTGGATTGCCTTTAGAGGCGCCATCGAAGAAAACGGTTACCTTTCCTTGCTTCCTCCACCAGGTTTGGAACTCTGCATTTGGTGTTTTGATGTGCCAAGCAGGATTGAATGTGGGGCGAGCAGGAACTTTCTTGCTGACCCGAACGAGAAGGGTTCCTAGCCAGCTTCGTTCTTCAGTTATGAGGGTATCGTCTAACTTGCTGGGATAGTTCCCTAGAGCTTCCATCAAGGATGCCTTAGCTCTGGCTACCACAGACAAGGGAGAGGACATTACATTGTTGAATATCCAGTTATTTCGGGCGAGCCAGAGCTTCCAGCAAATGAACTTGGGAATGGAGTGCCAGATCCGATTCCATAGAGATTGTGCGTTGAGAGCCCTAGGGTACCTAGCAGTCCAGGTGGAGAAGAGTTCCACGACTGTGCACTGGAGAGGGGCAGGTGCATCGAGACCATGTAGGACGAGAGCCCATACCGATTGTGCAAAGGCACAACTTACAAAGAGGTGATCCACATTTTCGGATGCCGATCTACACAAAATGCACCAATGCGGCCCTATAATGCCTCTGTGGGCAAGATTTTCACCTGTCAACACTTTCCTGTGGATAAGTAACCAAGTGAAAAAATTCACCTTGGGTGTACCGTATGCGTCCCATGTGCGCTGCCAGATGGAAGGGTTGAGAACTTGATTTTGTGTGGATTGCAAGGCTGCAAAGCCAAGCGCAAGGGTGTAGACCCCTGTCTTCCCCCATCTCCAGAGATTCGATGTATGTAGGTTAATTGGTGCCGAGCCCTTCAGCTTATCCAAGAGAAGGTGCTTTTGGTGAAGTAAATGTGCTGGCAGGTTGGGGAAGACCCAGTCTTCCCAGTTCCCTTGGCTGTCCCAAGCAGAAATGTCGGCTAGACTGTGCAATCCGTGCTGGGAGAGCCAGTCACGGAGATCAACTAACTCCACTGTGAGTTCAAGGGGGGAATTGCCCATGATTTTATCTTGCCATATCATAATATTTGCTCCGTTTCTAGGCACCCTGTAAAGTTGGTTTTGGAAGGTGGCAAGCCCTTTTCTGCAAAGGTTCCAAAGCAGTGTGCCTTTGGGAACTCTGTCCGCTTGGAGGTTTCTCAATGAGGCTCCTTTGAAGTATTTATTCCAGAGTAGTTGGCTGACTGGGTGGTGTTTATTGGAGTAGAGCTGCCAAAGGATTTTGCCACCTAAGGCAATGTTGGCTAGGCCAGGGTCTCTAATCTGAAGACCTCCTTCCAACTTTGGCCTTTTCACTTTGTCCCAACTTACTAAGTGAAATTTCTTCTCGTTTCCTTTGCCTCCTTGCCATAGGAAGTTTCTGAGCAGCTGTGAAATCTGATCCATGATTGTCTTTGGTGCCAGGAGGAAGGAGGCCTGATAGATAGGGAGAGAGGAAAGGACAAACTTTATGAGGATTAGCTTGCTAGCGTAGTTAAGCCATTGCCCACCCCAAGCAGCTATCTTGGTTTTGATCTTGTTGATGGCTTCAGTCCAGAGTGAGGCTCGGTTAGCCCCCAAAGTTAAAGGCAGTCCCAGGTATTGTATTTTGTCCCAGGAGGCATAGCCCGGAAAGTCCAGAATTCTAGCAATTCGGAGTGTGGTTTGCTCCTCTGTGTTCCAACTGTACACTGCACTTTTTCTTTTATTAATAAGCACTCCTGAAATGATACAGAAGCTATGCAGGGTCCCATTGAATTCCTTTGCTATTCGTGTGGAAGCTCCTCCCAACAGAAGAGAATCATCTGTGAACAAGGCATGGTTGATTGGTTCTAATCCAGTCGTCGGTCGGATGCCTGGGAGAGTACCTTTATTTCTTTCCGCTATCAGTTTCCTGCTCAAGGTGTCTGCCATTATTATGTACAGAAAGGGAGATAGCGGGCATCCTTGCCTTATCCCCCTTGAAGCTTGGAAATAAGAGGTAGGTTGGCCATTAACCAGCGGGGCGATCCATGGTTTGTCAATGCAGGCCTTGATCAGGTTCACAAAAGCTGGGCTGAATCCAAAGGAGAGTAGAACTTTGTAAAGGAATGAAAGTTTTACCCGATCAAAGGTGTTGGTCATATCCAACTTGATCAACATCCCTTGCTCCTTCCTCTGATGACTGGAATGCATGGATTCTTGAACAAGTATCACATTATCCAAAATATGTCTTCCTGCTACGAACCCTCCTTGATTGGGAGAAATGAGCTTACTTAGCAGAGGTTTAATTCTGTTTGCGAGCAATTTAGCAAGAATTTTGTAAGAGACATTACATAGCGAAATGGGTCTAAATCTGTCAAAGGTAGCCGGATTCACTTCTTTGGGTATTAGGGCAAGAAAGGTGGATTTGGTGTTGCCTCCCACTTTAGCCTTTTTCTGAAAAGCCTTTGCCATTCTTAGTAGGTCAGATTTGATGATTGTCCAACAAGCTCTGTAGAAGTGTGCTGAGAAACCATCTGGGCCTGGGGCTTTGTCAGGCTCCATGTCCCAAATTACATTACTGATTTCTTCCTCAGTGAAGGGCTTCATAAGATTTGAGTTATTCTCCTCGTTAACCAAGGAAGGGATCTGGGAGAGGAAGTCATTGGAAATCGCCTCGTCTCCTGTTCCATCCTCTGTGTATAACCGCTGAAAGTGAGTTTCAACAACTTCTTTAACTTGGGAAAAACCTTTGGCGACTGTCCCATCTGCTGAGGTGATTTCTGAGATGTGATTCTGGGAGAGGCGTGCTCTGAACTGCCTGTGGAAGAAGGCTGTGTTTCGGTCACCTGCTTTCAACCATAGGCTTCGGGACTTAAGCCTCCAAAATTCTTCTTCTTTTCTAAAAGAGCTGAAAGAAGCAAGTTGGGCTACTTGTTCTTTCTCCAATTCATGTGTGGTTATGTCTTTGTCCTCCATCTCCAACTGTAAATCTGCTAACTGTTGGACAATTTCTTTTCTATGTGTGGTGAAGGTGTTGGGAGGCGTTTTGACCCACTCTTTCAGAGCTACTTTGGTTGCTTTTATTTTTTGCTCCCAAACATAACTGGGTGACCCGGTGACCGTGATAGACCAAGCCTTGTCAATGACTTCCATAAACCCTTCCTGCTCTATCCACAAAGGGCTGAAGCGAAATGGTATAGGCCCCAAGTTTTCTTCCTCATCCAGTTGTAAGAGGATGGGTTTATGGTCCGAGGTGAGCTTTGGTAGGATTCTCGTTGATACTATTCTCTTATCCATCAAAAGAGTGCTCTGCACTAGGAATCTGTCGAGCCTGGCTGAGATGTGGGCTGCCCCTGTTCTGTTGTTGGTCCAAGTGTATCTCCCCTTCTTGGGTTTAAGATCAAGAAGATCCCACTGCTGAATTATGTCCTCCACAAGGGGTAGCAATGGATCTCTGCTATTGTTACCCCCTCTTTTTTCTTTTGGGTCAAGAACGATGTTTAGATCTCCTGCTATTACAATGTTCATGGGAGAATAGCTGTCTACAAAATCGATAAGTGTTTGCCAACACTCTTTTTTCTCAAGGTAAAGAACAGGAACATAAAGATTAAACAGGGTGAGAGTGAGCTTACTTGCTTTATGTCGAAGCTCGGTGTAAATCCAATGTTGAGTCTTGAAGGAATTCTCCAGCTGGAACAATTCCTCCATCCAGACCGTGGCAAGTCCTCTTGAGGTTCCCCTTGCACTTACGACCATCCCAGCTTTGGTCTTCCAGTTCGTTCTGCTTAACTCAAGAAGGGCTTCCCCTTCTATTTTTGTCTCTTGGAGCATGAGGATCTCTGGGGTTTCTATTTTCATGAGATCTTTAACAGCTGCAGCCTTCATGTGGTTCCCCAAGCCTCTACAGTTCCAAGAGACTATACGCATTATTTATTTGGGGTAGTGGAGGAGAGGCCTCCCTTTGGTGGCCGTGCTTTGGTATTTCGACTTATGGACATTTCTAGAGTGGACTGACTTCCTTGCATTTTTTGCCTCTCTGCTTCTTCCTCTCTTGCTTCCTTGAGGGATTTCCTCCCTGCCCGCTTCGAGGGCCTTTCAAATGTCTCCTCTTCCGATGAGCCTGTCAATTCCGAGGGCTTCTTTCTTATCATGTTTGCATAAGAGGATGGCAGAGAGCCTCTTTCTGGGGAGTCATTTTGGGCAGGGGAGGCCCCTGCGTTTCCTTCCTCGATTAATGAGGGGTTTGCCTGCTGTTCTGCATCACTTTCCGTAACAGGGGTTTCTTCCTGTGTGCTGAGAGCTACGAAGGAATTTGAGGGAAGGTCTGTTCTAGGGGGTACTGCCCCTTCTGGCTGTAGCTCTGTGGATGGCACAATGGTTCCCGCTTGTGCCCCTTTCCCTCTCGATTTGTTGTGCTGCTTTGATGAGGCCGTCTTCTGCACCGTTGTCCATTGGTCTCCTTTCATTTTCTCTGCTTCTTCTTCGATTTTCTTTTTATAGTTTCTTGCAAAGTGCCCGTATCCATGGCAATGCCTGCACTTGAAGGGCAATTGCTTGTAATCCAATTCTTGCACATGAGACCATTCTGCCACTATTAGTTTTATGGCTTTTGGAAGCCCAACTTCTAGATCAACCTCAACACAAATTCTGGCACAGGAGTATTGTTCCTTCCTGTCTGCTTTGTCAATGTATTTTCCAAGGGGTTTTTCGATAGTTTCTAAAGTCTTCGGACTCCAACAGTGCAAGGGTAAATGAGGGAGGCACACCCAGATAGGGACAACCGAGGGCACATCTTGGGCTAGATCAAAGTCCGGTGTCCATTTGTTCAGGTACAGACCCATGAAGTATGGCCCGTTTCTAAAGATGAGGTTCCTATCTTCAATGCAGTAAAAAATGAAAACGAAATAACCCTTACCGACGAAGTGGCATTTTATTCCTTCTGAAACCAACGGTCTCCAGTTGCGTTGCACCCACGATTCGATGGCTCTTGGTGATGGCCATAACCCAGTGAACTGGCCGATGAGTCCTCTTTCTACAATATTCAGGGCAGCATGACAGGGTTCTTCAGCTGGAAGAGCGACGGTCGGGATTGCTTCCATCTTCTTGACGAACTTCTGTTGGGAGGCTGAAATTGGGCGCTTGCTGCATTCACCCACCAGCTGCTTGAAGGCCAGGAGCTCAGGGGGGAGGGAGGAAGGAGGCTCAGAGCCTCCCTCTAGAGCCATGGCTGTGAGGAGGGTTTGCAGGAGGGCACTTGCAGAGGTAGCAACGACGCGCAGATTTTTCTTAAGATCTAGGTATTGAATTATTACATTTCTAGTGTTATATTAGGAGGCCAGCCAGAACAATTTCATTGTACCCTTTCATTAACATTGTACGCTTTGTCTCCTATATATATGCCAAGGAGACTTGGTCTTAGGATCATCTTGTCTTGTTTTGCACATTTTATTCATTGTAAAAGGAGGCTTCCCTCTCGAAGTGGATTGTATTCATTATCATTTTTCAAGGCGTTTGCTTTATAGCATTTGGTATCAGATCTACGATCATAGGATTTTGCTCCTTTAATTGAGTCCTCTTGGCATTTTCACTCAAACATTTTTTCTTGGATGTTTTAGACCATGAAATTTTAGGATTTCAAGGTGAAATATCAAGGTACATATGATAAATTTTTCAAGTTTCAGTTCTTTATACTTTTAGAGATATAGCCTATAGAAGATAGGTTTTGTGAGTAATCCCAAATTCAATTTTAAATGAGTATATGGGCATTTTTGCTATAACTATTTTCTTGGGAAGTTTTAGACATTAAAATTTTGTGGAAATAGAAGAACAATATCATAGTAGAAGTGGTTAAAATTTTAGTTCTGGTTCCCTCTACTTTCATAGATGTAGTCTATGGACAATAGGTCCTATGACTATTCCTAAAATTAGTTTTAAAAGTCGTCTTGAAATTTTTGCTATAACCTTTTTCGTTGATGTCTCAGATTATGAAATTTTCAAAATTTTGACATGTCATTCAGATTTTGACTCATTATATTTTATTAGATATATCTTGTAGAAATTATAGTTTTTGTTTAATCATGAAATTAGTCTTAATCAAGTCATGTTGGCACTTTTGCTATAACATTTTTTAGTGAAGTTTTAGACTGAAATTTTCAGGAGTTTAAGAAATCATATTAGGGTGCTATAGTCTGAAATTTCAGACTTAGAAGGGCTGCAGTTTCAGAGATATATTGATACAAATTTTAACCATTTAGACAATCTCCAAACTAAGGTTTTAAAGGTACATAATTTACAATTGGCATAACTTTTGATTGGAAGATCCATTTTTGGGTCACTGAAAATTGTGATAAAGATGAGTACTATTATTATTTTCTCATATGGCAACGGGTTCTACAAGAAATACTACTCATAGAAACTCATACATGTCATCCAAAGAAAGTGTAGACTGAGAAAACAGGTTCTCCCTGTTGGGAAATATAGGGCAACATAGTTAGGGCTTATTATTAAATTGATTTCTCTTTCACTTGACAATTCCTTGTGATTAGTTCTTTATGGTTATTATATGTTTATCATCAAGACAATTGCCAAAACTTTAAAGACAACGAGAGAACACAAGATGTAGGGACTCAACGAGGGGAAAACCCCTAAGGAGGGGAAAACCCAATCAAACTCTTCCTTAGTAGAATCAAAATCAAATTGAGACCATCCTAGACCCTTGACCTAAACCTCTCTCCATCCATCAAGTCAGCCTTTTAGTTGGAGTAGTCTTCTTCCAAAACAGTTCTTCAAGAACAAGGGTTTCGACCCTTTCTGTCATCTCTTATTTTCGGCTCCTACAATCATAGAAAATTCGGCTCTTGCAATCATAGAAACTTCGACCTTGCGCTACCTTTATGCCTCTTCATTGGCATTTTTTCTTTATTGCTTATACAAACTTCTTCCTTCAATAGAATTGCAGATTAAAAGGTGTCATCTTCAAGGTCGAATGCTTCTTTATATATAGTCTTCATAAGGTGGATGTGTCCCTTCATGAGGCCGACTAGATAGCTGCTTGAGGCTGACTTCTTGTGTTTGATGCCGACTTCTTGTGATTGAGGTCGACTTGATGGTGGAGGGGTTAACATGACTAAAATAAATTTCTTTCTTTAATACAATGAACCCAAGAAGGGTCTTATACATCATGACATTGATTTTTGACATAAGACACAAACCCTAGAGCACACAATGGGTGCTTTTGACCTATT
The DNA here is from genome assembly GCA_031772625.1 of Pinus tabuliformis. Classification (NCBI taxonomy): domain Eukaryota; kingdom Viridiplantae; phylum Streptophyta; class Pinopsida; order Pinales; family Pinaceae; genus Pinus; species Pinus tabuliformis. Next base: position 626,959,974 of record CM062818.1, on the reverse strand, counting down.
GACCATTGACCCAAGCATGAAACCCATGCTTTAATAAGTCAATAAAAAATATCTTTTATAAATAGATTTTCTTTTTCATGACTCAAATACAATTATGAAGACCGACACTAGTTACATTCTTCAACACTCCCAATTAAAGAACCAAGTTGATGAAATGAGTAGATTTATCATGTTTTGAGGAAGTTTTTAAAAAACAAATGGAAAACAGAATGAATGAAAATAAGGAACACATGGAAAATAAGATAGATGAAATGGAAAAAAAGATGGATGAAGATAAGAAGAATTAAAATCCACAAAGGAAGAAATACAAAAATCCATGAATTCCATGGAAAATCTTCTCTTAGAGAGACTCCCTAAAAGAGACATAGAGATCAAAGGAAATCATGAAAATAAGAAGAACATTTGTGTGGGGACTGTGGTCGCACAAAATGTCTAGGCACCGCGATAACGGTTCAGATCGGGGGCTGTCACCCTGATCTCCAATCTCTTCGTTTAAGCTATCTCTCTACAGCAGGCTAAGGGCGGTAGACCCTACGAAAATGGAATGAAGGAGAACTAGTTGGGAACCAACCAGTTTGAGAGACACAGTGAAGCGACCAAGTACTTGATTAAGATTTAGCAAGACTTATAGGATTTGATTAGATTTAAACGATTGATACTAGTGCCTTATGGAGTCAACAATCTTGCTAGGAAATTTAGGACCAAGTAATTGATTAGCAACTGCTGCTTGGATGAATAACTATCTTATATGAAATGCAAATCCTAAAACTAATGTGAGATGCAAGAATCTTGGTCAATTTTAGTTAAATGCCTATCTAAGTTTTAACCCTTCGATCCTTTCTATATTGAGCCTGATTTCGTAGTAATTGGCAGAGAGAAGATAAGGTGAAGCACACTAAGGTGTGATTAACGATACCTCTCCTGAAAATCTAACATACCCAGTGCCTCTGGCGCTGCAAAGAGCTGTGGCTTTGACCATTGCAAGGTCACCGTTTTAAGTACTATTAAAAGCAGGCTTCTCAAGCAAAGATGGATGGGTACCTATCTCTCTATCAACCAAGCTTATGCTTGGAAGTAAATTTTAATTATGCAGAACTAACTTAATATGCAAATGCATGAGATGATTAGAAGATGAGATGAAGTTAGATTCAAGGATGAAAAACGCTTATGCTACGATCTACTTTAGAGTTATATATCAAAGTCCTTAATCGCCAAAATGAATGTTCACTTCACTAGACGAAGATTGAAAGATAAACTTCTTGGCAATATCATAATTAAACCACAAGCAAGCTTCAAATCTTTTTAATACAATTATAGTTCAAAGAGAACAAAAGTTTTTCACAATTTAATATCAATGCCAATAGTTGCTCAAAAACTCAGTTTAGGAAGAAAAAGATATGCAATTTATCACAATTCCATGACATAGTACTTTAATAATTACTCTAAATATTCGCAAAATATTTAACATGCAATAAACATCAAATAATTCAAGTAATTAAATCACGCTTAGAATTAATTCAACGATGAACAATCTCAATAGATGTCAAGCATAAGAAAATGCTCAAAACCTTAGCAATTAAACCTCAAAAAATTTAAATACCATGAAGAACCATGAAATTCAAATGCTAAGCAATTCAAATAATTCCAGAATAAAAATGATTTTTCTTAAGTGACCCCAATCCAGAAAAATTTATTGCTTTCCTATAGTCAATCTTTAGAGACGATTAAAAAGATATTTAAACGTGTTTGACTATAGAGAAATTAAAATTTTAAATACCACAAAATTTTCCCTTCAAATTTTAAAGTCCCAAACCCCTAACACAAAAAACCCCAAGAAGGAACTTTAGATTAAAAATTTAATTATTCCTTAGGCAAATTTTAATGTGCTAAGTTTTATGAAACAAATTTAATGTGGAAAATGATTAATTAGGTTTTTTTAATGTGACAAATGTAAAAAATAAATCAAAAGGATTAATGAATTGAATTTTTAATGGGCCAAAGGCCGCATAAAAATTCAAAATTTTAATGTGAGAGCGCAAAGTTCTCTTTTGATTTAATTCTTTAGAAGTATCAAAGTCACATGAAAAAAAGGGAATTTATTTTATTTATTTTTATATCAAACAAAATCAAAGTGTCATAAAAAAAATCAAAACAAAAGGGAAAAGCAAAAATTAAAAATGAAATTCAACTTTTAAAAAAAAGCAAAGTCGCAAACAAAAAAAATTAACATTAAACTTCTAAAGGCCTCTATTTAATTTAAACAAAAATCGAAACGAAAGATAAAATGTGAAAAAAACCTAAAAAAAAAAGATTATGTTATAAATGTTATGTTATGAAAAAATCAAAATCTAACCCTAACGCAAATCAAAACAAAGTTAAAAGAAAAATTAAAAAGGAAATCGAGTGTTTGGGTACAAGCTTCGACGCCGGCAGCGAGGGGAGAGAAGACGCGGGTGGGGGAGGATGGAGGCGGACGGGGAGATGGCAGCGACGAGGAGGAGATGAAGCTTGAAGGATTTGCGTGCAGGCAAAAAAGGAATGGAGGGTTGCTGAATCGAGCAACGAGGAGGCAACGAAAGAGGGAATATGTAGGTCGAAGGAGAGATCCGCGCGCAGGAGATGGAGGCGGCTGGCACTCGCAGGACAAAACAAGGATGGATGAACGCAGAGGAAAAAGGAACAACGTGAAGGGTTCACGCAGCAAAGAAGGGCTAATGCCGACAAGTAGCGAGGAAGGAACTCGGGCAACAAAGACGAGGGCAGTGGATGGAGAGATAGATGACTGCGATTTGAAGGAGCTGTAATAAAATAAAACACATAGGAGGGAAAAACAAAGCAAAATAAAAAGTAGACAGAGGGAGCAACAAAATTTTAAAGGGGTTTAGGGCAACAGAGAGTAGCCCAATAACTTTAAAAATCTTTCCAGAAATTTATATTTTTAAAATGATATATTCCTGCTTCAAATCCTCTTAGGAAAACTCATGAAATCCCTAGATCTAAATTTTGAAACCCTCGGACTGTAAAAAAAACTTTGAATAATGTCCCTGCAAAATGGTATTGAGGCCAGATCTTGCCCTCTAGGGTCTAGATCTGGCTTCAAATTAAACTTCCTTTCAGATCTGCACCTACAAAAACGAAAACAAAAATACCTAGAACCCAGATATACAAAAATAAATAAAACCCCAGAAGCCCAAGTTAAAAAAAATTCAAATCTAAAAATTTTACAGATCTATGCACAAAGATTGTAGATCTATCAGATCTGAGGAGTATGAGTCCAACTCCGCTCCCAGATCTGATAATCTAAGGCTCTCAATAGCCAAATCTATCAATTTTTCCACAAATATTTAAAAGATAAATTTTAGTTTTTAGAGGTACAATGATAGGCCCCTATACTACTAGTGTAGCCACTTATTGTTATTAGTGCAACCCCCTTATTGATTGTTGTGCCCATGTAGTCCCCATATTGTTATTATTGTGCCCTATAGAAGCCCACTATGGTTATTGTTGTGCCCTTACAATATTATTGTTATGTCGGTTTTGATTATATTGTGACCTCTTATACTCCCATATATAGAAATGAGGTCTTGTAATTTGTATCATAGAAGAATTGTTCATTTGTTTAATGTAAAGGAGGTTGCCCCCTCGAAGAGGCTTATTTTGAAGTCGTTGATCTATCTCTTCTTCTATTTTGTGAGTTGGTTTCATAACATTTGGTATTAGAGCTTTGCATTCTAGGGTTTCAATGCTTCAAACAGGTCATCTTGGCATTTTTGCTATACCTTTTTCTATGAAGTTTCAGAATCTGAAATTAAAACCCATTTGAGCCTAAATCTTGATGAACCTTGTGTCCGAATTTCTGATCTTGTCTCGCTATATTTTCAGAGATATGATCTAGGGAAGTTAGGGTTTTTGCAAGCTCCCAAATTTCATCTCAAACAAGTGACCTTGCGAAAATCGTCATAACTTTCTTTATGAGCATCAAATTAAAATTTCGTAAAAAGTGACAGAAAGAGGACGAACTTTAGTTTGTTGGGTATCGTTTTTAGGACCGAAAGTCGAAACAATGACACGTGGCACTTCGTACCAGTTAGATCTACCGAACCAGTCTGTAATCAGGTCATCGTGGGAGATTGGGCATAACGCTTTCTTGGAGAATCCAATCGCGATCAGACCTGTGAGGTTGGAAATAGGACTTAGAGGGCTACCAAAGGACAAAATTTCAGAACTTGGAGATCTAAAATTACAGAGTTACAATTGTTTCAAGATCGAGCTCCTAAAAGCAAGAAAAAGAGATATGAGGAAGTTTGATGACAAGGATATGGTAACTTGGATACTACAGACGGAGCGATATTTTGATCTACATGATGTGCAGCTGTTACGAAAGGTACGTATTGCATCTTTATATTTAGAACCAAATCAATTTGTATGGTATAAAGGGCTTTGTTCTCGTAAACCACTTGTCACCTGGGCAATTTTCACGGAGGAAATGATAGCACATTACGAGGATACAAACAGCAACACTTTCTTTAGCCAATTAAGAAATCTCAAACAAAAGGGTTCAATGGCAGAGCACATTGAGGACTTCCAAAAATTGAATATAAGGGTAAATGATATTCCAGAGAAGACGAGGATTGATGTCTTCATAGAGACTTTAAAGGATAACATTCAACATGAGGTTCGTATTTGGGAACCTGATTCATTAGAGAATGCATTCAAGTTGGCAAGAAAAAATGAAAGCAAAATTATGGCAATAAGGAATCCTACCATTCACAAATATAAAGATGGAAGTGTTGTTGCTCCTAGCCTTCCACAACCTACAGGGTTGACACCACAACAATTGGAAGAAAAAAGAGAAAAAGGGCTTTGTTACAGTGGTGATAGCAAATACACTAAAGGTCATAAGTGTGCTGGGAATAAATTATTTTACATAGATTGTGAAAAGGATAAGGAAGAAATGCCAAAAGAAGAAGATATACAGCAGGAACCAACCCTAGAGAAAGAAGAAATGAACCCGACCATATCTTGTAGTGCATTGGCAAGTATCACCACTCCTCAAACTCTCAAGATAGATGGACAAATAGAGATAGTGAACAAATGTTTGGAAGGATATTTTCGTTGCTTTGTATCTGATAAACAAACACAATGGGTCAAGTGGTTACCTATGGTTGAATGGTGGTATAATGCTTCAACAAAAATGACCCCATTTATGACACTTTATGGATATCATACACCATCCATCACATCATCTTTAAGAGAAAATTCTAAGGTTCAAGCAATGGAAATCAACAACAAGTTCTCCAACTCTTAAAGGATAACCTCACTTTGGCGTAGAATCAAATGAAACAGCAGGAAGATCAACATCGCAACAAAATAAGTTTTGATGTAGGCGATTGGGTATTTTTACGGTTACAACCATACAAACAAATGTCCCTCAAGCAAGCTAAGAAGGATAATAATTTATCACCAAAGTACTATGGTCCTTACAAGGTATTGCAAAAGATTAGTACTATGGCATACAAATTGGAGCTTCCCGCATCTTCCTGAGTGCACCCAGTTTTCCATGTTTCATGCTTAATGAAGGTTATAGGTGACAAGCTCCTAGATCAAACTTCAAACAATATTTCTGGAACTTGACGAGGAAGGAAAAATCATAGTGGAACCTGAAGCAGTCACAGAAACAAGACCCCAACAACTACGGAATCAATCAATTTCAGAGTATCTCATCAAGTGGAAGAACTTACCCGCTAAAGATTTCACATGGGATGATGAGAATTTTGTACAGAAGCATCCATAACTATTCAAGCGTTGAGGACAACACTTTTTGAAGGAGAGGGGCATGATAGGTCCCTATACTACTAGTGTAGCCACTTATTGTTATTAGTGCAACCACCTTATTGATTGTTGTGCCCATGTAGTCCCCATATTGTTATTATTGTGCCCAATAGAAGCCCACTATTGTTATTGTTGTGCCCTTACAATATTATTGTTATGTCGACTTTGATTATATTGTGACCCCTTAGAATCCTATATATAGAAATGAGGTCTTGTAATTTGTATCATAAAATAATTGTTCATTTTTGTAATGTAAAGAAGGTTGCCCCCTCGAAGTTGTAGATCTATCAGATCTGAGGAGTATGAGTCCAAATCCACTCCTAGATTTGATAATCTAAGGCTCTCAATAGTCAAATCTATCAATTTTTCCACAAATATTTGAAAAATAAATTTTAGTTTTTAGAGAGGTACAAGCCCAAAAACACCCTGCAGAAAAAGAATTTATCTTGAGATAAGTCCTGGAGCTTATATGAGGTAGGCTCTTCAGAAAATATATGCTGAGAGTTGGCTGGTCCAACCGAGGACTATCCCCAAACGCTCAACAAAAACCTGAGAGATTTCTTGCAAACACTAGATCAACCATCAAACCAAGTAGAGAAATAAAACAACAATGAAATTTTGAAGAAATAAAGATACCTGCTACTTAGATCAAAATTTAAAAAATGTTATTCTAGATCCAACAAACTGAATAAGATACCTGTGTTCAGATTATTCTAAGAGAGATATTGATTGATAGTTTTCACATAACATTAAGTAGGAATTAAAACAATATTACCATAAATTAATGAAGAGGAACACCATTGCGCGGTGAAACCCCAAAGACTTTTGCATTAATTTCAAAAAAATATACAAAAGAGCTTGAGAGCTTAGTACATGATTCAAAGATCAGATGAAAAGACAGACTGACACTGACCTCTAATTTATAGGTAAAATCTCCAATGGCTAGTTGGCTTGATCCCTGTCAAATTAATCTCAACCATTCATAAAGATTTAATTAATCTCTAATCATTACTGTCAAAATTATTTAATTTTTGAGGAAAAATCAAATTTATCATTTAATTAACTCAAAATTAATTATTTTTAGTTAATTTCTTCAAAATTTTGACTTTGACTTAACCACCAAGGCCCAAGGGTCCAAAATTTCTTGATTTCTTCAATATTCCCTTGGCCGGGGACCTTAAAAAATTAACTTCTTTAAAACCCACGAATTTCACCTTTGGAGAATTTAATTTTACCTAGGACACAAAATTAACTAAATTTCTGGCTTAGGATTAATTTTAATTTTGCCAGAAAATTTAATTAATTGATTGATGAGGGGTTTAATAATTTTTCCAACCTTATAATATCTAGCCATGGTGTCTAACTATGAGGGACCATGCACTAAGTATTTTTTTTATGAAGATTTTGCAATTTAATACATGAAGGGGGAACACCCGTTCGTTATAGACCCTCAACATTTACACATTTCTGCAATATAAATATGATCTAGTAGGCCAAGTAATCTGTAATAAAATAATCTGGCCAATTAGCTAGGATTATTCCCAAATTACTTTTACAAAGACTCGATAAAAAACACTAAGACTTACTTAATATCTTGACGACAATATCCACCCTAGCTTTGGGGTGATGTTGGCTCGAATGAATCATCAGGCTAAAGACCTCGGGTTCAGGCACGGAAGGCCAACAATAGTTCGCTATAGTCTAGGATAGCGCTGGCATTTTCACTTCACCCCGAAGGGCAAAGAGTCTCACCTGAAGCGTGCTGCAACCAAAAGGGGAGAAGGGCTCAACATGGAATTGAGGGGATCTAAGTTAGACACAGGCGGTCATACCCATATGCGCTCATAATACATGGAACGGAGATAATGATATCCTAAACTCATACACAAGGACTCATCATACATACCACAGAACTAACAACATACTAGTATCGATCTAGCAAGCACCAGCTTCATGCAACAAGGAGACTATTTAAAATTTTGATAAGCCACAGTACATGATGTGCAATACACTACGAGTCTTAACAATCATCAACTCAGTTTACATTAAAGTGACAGAACATAATACATTATAACTTGGCCTCTCGCCATCAACAATACATAAAATACCCGGCTCAGTAGCTCGGGTCAGACCTGCTCCGCAACCTAGTTCCTTAGTTTCCAGCTTTTTCTGCTTCTGCTGTTATGTCTGCGTACCTCCTCGGCAGCCCAATCATTCAATGCCCGACAGGTCCGTCCTCAGCAACAACCTCGGCGATTAACAAAACCCAACAACAACAATAGCAACACCAACAACAACCAACCTCTTCCTTTTTGTTCTTCCTCTTTTTATATCCTTCCCGGCTGCTTGGACTGCCAGTTCTCGCTCGACTACTTGCTTCCTTGGCTGCCTCTGCACCTTCCTGTCTCCTTGGCTGCCTTTGCCTTCTGCTGCCACCTTGCCATCACCTTCTCGCAACTGCTCGTTCCGCCACCCAACCGTTGCTGCCATTTGTCCTTTCCCGCCCTATGGTTGGTCAAAACTGGTCAAAACTCTTCAAAATTAACGAAGGCTCCAATAGGCCCCGACCACAATTTCTTGACTCGTCCCCGAGTCAAGTCATTTTGACCTCTGGTGGCTCTGTTGCTGTTTCCATGGGTTCTACAGGTGGCGGCTATGTTGCTACCGACGCTGTTTCCACTGTCTGTTGTGCCGACACCTCTGTTGTTGCGATACCTTCTTGCGGAATATGCATCTCTTCCATTTCAATCCTAGCCTGTGGTGTGGCATTTGTTTCTATGGCCCTTTCTTGACCTTGTGGCTCCTCCGTTCCAAACGAAGGCTCCAACTCAGGGACTGCTGTTGTCATCTGCTGCTTGAACTCACTGTATCGCTCAATCGTCAAGTCCCACTTTGCGAGGATCATGTCTGCACTTTGTGTGAATGCCTCGGCTGATTGTGATGTTAAGGTTGTCGGCCGTTGGATCTGCAGGCCGTCCAGTTGTTGGCTACTTGAATCACATGCCTCTTTTAATAGCAAGACCTACATTTGAACCGGGGGCCGCAAGTCTCAGATTACTCTTTTTGTCCTGGTCGACTCCTCCTCAATTGCATCAACCTGGGCCTGGAGGACGTCAATTTGTTCATTTAGTTGCTAGAGTTGAGCAGGATCTGTGCATGCCCTTGTGCTGGCAAATAGAGATTGAATCTGCTCTCGCAACGGGTAGACTTGGTGATTCTTCAGAGCTAGAATGCCTGACCAGTCGTGGACCTTGCCCATTAAGGTGTATCCATCGGTGAGGGCGTCGGCTAGTGCTTGTTTCTTTGTCTCGAGCTCTTGCATCTTGCTTTCAACTGAGCGTGCATATATTTCCATAGGGTTTGGTAGTGCGGACCTTACGGTCTCTAGCTTCCTCTTCATTTCTGCATTTGTGGTTGCTAGGCGTATGCACGCTGTCTATATATGATCGCAACAGTCGATCAAGGAGCAGGCGGACATGTCTGCCGATGCTTCCGTGTTGGCTTTGGCGACGGTTGGCCACATGGCTTGGAATCTTTAAGCTAATCCACTTGTGCTTGCAACCCTGTATTTGCCTCTTGTAGGCAATCCCGTTCTTCCGTTACTGCGAGCAATTGCATCGTCTGCTGCTCATGCTCCTTAGCCAGTTTCTCATGCAGGCCCTCGGCCTTGTGGGCGGCTTGCTGAATGAAAGAAAATAATTGGGTTGATGACCAGTGATAGAGTGTATCAACCCTCATTGTGTCTGGTTTTGGAAATTGTTGCTGTAAGGGTAGGCCGCTTGCAATGGATTTATCAAAATGTGAGGCGGGTGAATGCTCTTGCTGGGATGGTTGTTGTGATGGTGGGGTGAACTGTGGTGTGGCTGGGGTGATACTAGGGTTCGGGGGGACTGTGATCTTTATAGGGAGAGCGGGTAGGTACGGGCCAGTCCTTTCTCCCTGCCAACTGGTATCCAGGTGTCTTCTAGTTAGTGGGTCCAGTCCTAGCATCAATGTTGTACTCTCGGTGGGTGGCATCCCTAAGGTCGAGGTGGCACCTTCTTTCCAGCCAGTTGACTGAACTTCTGCTTCTGCAAATAGTCTCCTGTGGCCGAAGGGGAAGATCTCGGACACCGTTGCGGAGGTGGAAGCTGTTTGCGGGGATGACTCCTGTGACTGATGTACTGCAGTGGTTGTGGTGTTGGGGATTTCCTTGACTATGGCAGTTGCGGGAATTTGGTGCTCGACCTCAACAGTGAGATCGACGACTGGGGCTGGGGTGCTAACTTTCGGCTTTTTGGCAGCCAACTTTTTGACTTGGGGGGTGCGGATAACTCGCTTCTTTTGTGGCTTGGGTACTGGTGTCGTGGAGGGAGCTTGGGCTACACCTGCAGGAGGTGCCGTTGAGAGGGGTGGCATTATAATGGGGAACAACATAGTTGAACCTTGAAAATGTTCGGGATAGTCACCCTCACCTGGCTCGAAGCTTGCGATTGTCCTCCTTACCTTGAACATTTTTTCCTCCTTTTGGAGCAACATTGGTTGGAGTACTTCCATTGCCGCCCTTCTCCTGCTGCTTTCTGCCCCATCTCCCTCTTGGTTCTGTGGCTCCAGAGCTCCGAACAGGTACCTGGCCACTCCCGGCCACAACTCCTGGCCAGGACTCTACTTCTTGCGCAAGGCCTCCTCTGTTAGGCTAAATCTTTGTGGCCTTAATTTAAATGTGGTGTGGTTGCCATACCGTGGTCTGAGATAAGTATGCACGTGCGAAGCCCCGAACTAGAGGTCGCTGGATGAGTTCTGGGTATTCTCTTCGCGGACTGAATGGCGTCCACCATCTGTGCGTACCAGCTCTTGAAGGCCGTTTCATTGATCTCTTTTATGTTGGGATCCCCCAATGCCCTCCATGGTTCATATCTAAGTGCAATTGGCTGATCTTCAGTAATAGTTGCCATCTGCCTCTTTGGAGGTGGCCTCCACTTCCACATTGCCAACGTCATTACCAAATATCCGAACACAAATCCAGTGCTCCACCGGTAGACATCTTCACATGCCTCAAAGAGTTCATTGAGTACAAAGGCTGCCTAGTTGAGTATCTCACCCTGGTAGCAGTGTTCTGCTATTGAGACTGTGTCCAAGGTGCACTCGTTTCTCATGAAGTGCCTCATTGTCTTTCCTGCAATAAAGTTGCATGCAAACCAAATGTTATCTTTGTTGATTTTGTCTAGCTTCGCGCCTTTCCCCCCCGCTCCATCCCATAGCGGGTGTAGATGTTGTCCTTTGTCGGTTTCTTACCTCGCTTGGCCCCAGCCTGGAATGCTGTGCTGACTGCATTCCCCATGTTTGCCAACCCGGTCAATCGGTAGATATCTTCGGCATGGATTGGGTATTCTCTGTCCAGCCATAGGGAACCTCCATGCATCTTGCTTGCTAATAGCTTGGTACACTGCATGGCGGCTAGCTGGGTGCCGAACACAGGCAAATTTCTCAAGCTGAACAACGTGTCTCCCTCAATTCTAGAGGCCCTGGTGCCATCCTCCCATTGAAATTCTTTTGCATATACCTCCCTCTTCGTTGCTGGGAATTGGAACCCGTCTGTGAAGTCGTTGTCGATGAGGTTCGACCGGTCGTATTTCCCATATAGGTCGTCCATAACTTCGATTCTTGCATCTAGAGCGATTTGTGGGACTGATGTGATTCTCTTGGCCATTGTTCCCCTTCTTCTATAAACAATTTGCACTGGTGGTCTTCTGTTTCTCATGTCCTGTACTTGTTCTTCCAAGTGCTCCTGGAATCCTTCTGGTGTTTGAAATTCTACCATTCCCTGCATTCTCCTGAGAGTTATGTAGCCGGTTCTGACACGACATCCCCTCACTGACGAGGCTTTAATCAACTAATTACTCCAATGGCCTTTCCATGTATTCTAGCTATCCTTTTGCCGCTGTCGGCTGACTGGTACGTGCCAACTATGACGTGGGCTTGGAAAGTACAGAGTGGGCTGCATGGCGTCTTTATTCTGCCGTGATGGGCTTATTTATTAACTAATTCTATGCTTAACGGGAAAGATTTTGCGACCCTATCTTGATAGTTGCCTTATTGATTACTTAATCAGAAAATAACTGCTAGTCGATGGATGGGACGGGTGTGTGTGCAACCATCAATTTTGGAAAAAGTTCGAACCTACGTGTATTCTGCTGACGGTGTTTGACACGCATGGCTACTATTCTTGCCAACTAGGCCTGCTGACTCTATTGACACTACCCCCCCGACCACAAATGGGTTGCGGTATCTCTCTTCTGACCGCAACCTTATTATGCAAAGACTTTTATTTATTTATTTATTTTTTGTTTTGTTTTAATTCTGCTGAAAGGTTTCAGGCGTGCGCCATTCACCTATCCTGGCAGTAGGACTCCATCCAATTGCGCGAGTCTTACTGCACCCGATTCTTTTATATGTGAAATTATGAACCGACCTAACCAGTGCATCTGTAGTTTTCATGGGAACTTGTGGAACTTGCTGTCATAGAGGTGCACATGGTCGCTGACCCTGAACGATTTCTTCTTGATGTGCCTATCGTGCAAAGCCTTCTATCTTCGTTGCTCGACAGATTGATGGAACTCTGCTAGGAACCGTGTTTCGTCGAGCTCTAACAACTAGCTCAGTCTGTCCCGCAAGGCACTGCTATCGGTCATTCCTATTGCCTCTGAAATGAACATGCTGGGTAGTACGAACTCTGCTGGCACCACTGCCTCTCTGCTGTATACCAGTTGAAATGGAGTTTGTTTGTGGAGTCTTTTAACTGTTGTTCTATATGCCCAGAGTGTCACTGGAATTCTTTCATCCCAGTCATCTCTGTTGGCTGATACGATTTTGGTTAGCCCTTTTTCCAGTATCTTGTTGAATGCTTCTACTGCACCGTTTGCTTGTGGATGGTAAGGGCTGCTCTTGTGATGCTGTACCATAAAAGTTGTTAATAGGACCTGAATTGTCTTGTTCAGGAAGTGTGTACCCTGGTCGCTTGTGAGACTCCTTGGGCATCCGAACCTTGAGATGATATTTTCAAAAATGAATCACGCTGTGGTTTTTGCTGTGCAGTCTTTTACTGGCGCGGCTTCTGCCCATCTTGACAGGTACTCTGTGGCGGTAATTATGTATCAGGCTTTGGAGTGACGTGCTGGTGGGGATATTGGACCAATGAAATCTACCGCCCACTTATCAAATATTTGCACCGTATGGACCGGGTGTAGTGGTAGCTCATCGCGTCGGGAAGGCCTTCCAACTCTTTGACAGACATCGCATTCATTGGCGAATGCCTTCGAATCCTTATGTACCGTAGGCCACCACAGTCCTGCTTGTAGTATCTTCCTTGCAGTTGCCTTACCCCCTACATGGCCTCCCGCGACCCCTGCATGGCACTCCCATAAGATATCTTCTCTTTTGTGCTATAGGACACAACGTCTGAGTATCTGGTCTAAGCCCATTTTGTAAAGGTGTCCTGCTATGAGTTGGTAATCCGCTGCTCTGACCACCAGGTGCCTTTTCTGCATTGTGGTGTAGCCCTGTGGACAACTGCCTGTTGTGAGCAAAGTAGCAATTTCCTGCAGGTGGTCGGGTATGGCTTCTATCCTGAATAAATCGACATCAGGTAACCGGTTGTCTATTGCTCCATCACTCTCCCCTATTTCCAGGTGAGAAAGGTGATCCGGGCCTACATTCAGTCTGCCCGGCTTAACAACTACTTCAAATGTGAACTCTTGAAATAATAATAGCCATCTGCATATTCTTCCCTCCAGTACGGGCTTGTTTACTAGGTATTTCAGTGCAGAATGGTCTGTGAAAAATTTGAATGGCACCCCCAACAAGTAGTGCCTAAACTTTTGGAGAGAGTAGACCATTGCTAGAGCTTCTCGTTCTGTTGTTGTGTAGTTTTTTTCCGCCGTGGAGAGCTTTCTGCTTGCATAGTATACTGGATGATCCATCTTCTCTCCTGGTTGCGCTAGGACTGCTCCTAGTGCTATTCCAGACGCATCAATATGTACATGGAACATTTTGTTCCAGTCAGGGTACACCAATATGGGCGCACTTACTAACCTTTCTTTTAGTTTGTCCAGCGCTGCTTGACAATCTGTTGTCCAAATGAATTCCTCCGTCTTCTTTAGCAATCTCTCCATTGGGGCTGTTATGGTTGCATAGTTTTTGATGAACCTTCTGTAGTACCCCGTATGGCCTAGAGTTGCTCTTAGTTGCTTTATGTTGCGGGGTGGTTCCATGTGGACGATTGCTGCCATTTTGGCAGGGTTGCTTTATGTTGCAAGGTGGTTCCATGTGGACGATTGCGGCCATTTTGGCAGGGTCCATGCAGACTCCATCTTTGCAAACAATATGGCCTAGAAGGGTTCCAAAGGGAACTGTGAAAATGCACTTCTTCAAATTTAAAGAGATCTGCAATTGTCTGCATCTTTTGAACATTACTCTCAACAGACTGGTATGCTTCTTTAGCAGGCTGTATACTATCCAGTTGTCCATGTAGACTTCTAGGAACTTATGAATATAGTCTCAGAAAGCTGCTATTACAATCCTTGAAAAGGTTGCTGCACATTCTTTAATCCGAATGGCATTACATTGTATGCGTACGACCCCCACTCCGTCGTGAATGTTGTTTTCCTTTTATCTTCTTTGGCTATTCGGACCTGGTGGTAGCCTGAGAAGCCATCTGTGAACGAGTAAGCCTCATTCCCCGCAACATTGTCTAGGACTTCGTCGCTGAAGGGCGTGGGGAACGGGTCGTGCACGCATGCATTGTTCAGGCTTCTATAGTCGATGCATACTCTAATCTCAGTCGCATCCTTCTTGTTTTGAATCACTATAGGGCTTATCCAATTAGCTTCATCAACTAGAAAAATGATTCCTGCATCCAACATTTTATCAATCTCCCTTTTAACTTTTTCTTTGACCCTTGGGTTCAGCTGGTATGGTCTGTGCTTCATTGGTCGGACTCCTGGTTTCAGAACAATTTTCATTTCTCCCAAGTTACCTTTTATCCCCTTGAGTTCAGCTACCGAAGCTGGGAACAGGTCTTGGTATTCTTGTAGCAACTCAAAAATTTCTTTAGTGGTCTGTTCGTCCCAGTAGTCTCCTACTGATGCTATCTTGGGTTTATCCTCCATCCCTACATTCTGCTTTCTCAGCTTCACTGGTAGGAGATGGGCACCTTCTGTCGAGGGACTCTCGCGGATCCCCCTTTCTCCCTCTGTTTCTTCAAAGGCTAGGTGTCTAAGCCCTTCCAATCCGTCTTCTTCTGGTTCTGCATCGATTCTATCGCAGGTTACAAATCCTGGAGATTCCATGTCAAATAAGCATTGTAGGAAGTTTTCTTCGTGCTCCCCTTCAACTAGCGTCTCCGGAGTGAACAAAACTCCTTTCACTGCTTGAAGCGCTTTTGTCATTTGTGCTTCACTATCCTTGAATGAGAAATCGCCGATGAACTGTGTTTTCAAGGCATCCCAAGCAACTGTTTGTCGTCGTAGTTCTTCATGGATGTACCACGCCCGGGGGATGCGCTGAGGGTGTGTATAAAGGCATGCACCCACAGGTTCCTTGGCAGTCGTTTGCTTTCCTAGTTGGTCGTGCACCCTTTGACATGTTCCTCGGGACTTGAATTCCCCGTGTATTCTTTTTGGTCTGGTGGCTGCTCTTCCTTCTTGCTAAACCTTTCCTTTATTGCTCGCTTTGCATCCTTCCAGTCTTTCAATACCTGGCAGTGTGCTTTCCACCATCTTGCCGGTGTTGCCATGAGCGCAATGTCCAGAAGGGGAATTCTCTGGTCTTCTGGTACATCTTGGTCCATCCTGTCCAGGAACTGATCTATCGGTTCAAGGCCATAGTACTTCGGGATGTCGTCCTTTCCTATATCTCCCCAGTTTACTTGGCTTATCATTGCACATCGCTGGGTTGTTAGTTTGTATCCACCTTGTTGCCATGCATCCCATGCAGCGTTTGAACCAGTTTTTGAACTTTGGATGCTCCTCCAGCTAACTGATCCTCCGACTGTAGGATTTATGTAATCTTCCCTCTTTCCTGCCGTGAGAGTATACAACTGATCTAACATCCCTGGTTCTTCCTTGTCATCTGTTGGTTCTGTAAACTTGGGTCCTTGATAAGGGTCCAGCGGCTGAATCACCCTTAGGCCTTTTGCTTCGAAGATCATCAGTTCCTTTTTCAAATCTATGACGGCATAGTTTTCGTATGCCCAGTCAATCCCCAGGAGTGCTGGATATGGGTCTTTATCCCCCATAATGTCTATTACTTCGAATTCAGTGTGTGTTTTTACTCCTGCTACATCGACCTCTACATTCTCCAATCTTTCGATGGGCAGTATACAGTATTGATTTGCCATTCTCAACTGAATTGGCGAATACTTCAGTTGCGGCTTCCCCATTGCCTCCCAGGTCTTCCGAGGTAGGATGTTTACATCCGATCCTAGATCTAGAATGGTGTCCTTTATCTGGAATCCTGCCACCTGCGCATTGATTCAGAATTCCTTCCCACTTCTCTTCTTATTTCGCTTCACCCTCCTGGAGGCTTTCTCTGGCCAGACTTCACAAGGTTGTCCCGCATCCTCTCGCTCTACGGACACCGCGACTTTCAAGCTTTTCCATAATTCCCTTAGCATGGTCTTATCTTCAACAATTTTTAAGAACAGTTTAAACCATTCCCCAATGGGTTGGGTAGGGCCAGGCTCACAGACTTGCGGACCTCGGGTGCCCCTATCTTCAGTCATCCCTTTGAACAATTTGGCTGCTTCTTGGTAATACTGCTTTTGGCACTCGGGTTGATATGCCTTTGGTGGTGATGCCGCTTTGACGATCACGGGGTTTCCTCGGCGTAGCAATCTTCCCCTGTCTTCTTCCCTCCTCAAGTGACTATATTGATATTTGTTGCGGGAGACCCTTGTCAGTCCGAGGCTCGGCATTCACCAGGTTAGCCCCTCACTGTCTGGTCCTCTCTTCCCATTTCGCGATGAGCTCTGGGCAGTCTTCTGTTGCGTGGGTGTTAACTCTGCACTGTGAACACCATGGTCTTCTCGGGAGCGGGCATTCCCTTGCGACATGTCCTTCTTGATCGCAATTGTAGCATCTTAGGGGTCCTCTGCCCCCCGATCTCCCTCCGTGTCCATTTCCTCCTTGCCCCCCTCAATTTGCTTCATTGACTCAGAACGTGGATCTGTCCAATCTTTCTGCCAGAGCATCCAGCGCTCGACATTGATTAGTGTGATGAGTAGTCGATGCGCAGAACTTGCAGTAGTTGTTATTGGGGATGCTAGAGTACTTTTGCAGCACTGGACACATCTGCGGCAGGTGTCCATACATTCTACAAATTTCACAGAAATCTGCGTTATTCCTTCCTAGGAAGGGTCCTTGCGCCCCGATGGCCGCAACCCCTGCGGTCGGAGTGGTTCCCGATGACCCCGCCACCCCTCCTGCTTGGTTAAGACCTCACAGTTGTGGGCATTCCATCGCAATGTGCCCCTCCACCAGGCAATGGGTGCACCAAACATTAGGCCTGGCCAGTCGTACGGGCTGAAGATCCCTCAGCTTCTCGGTCAGGTTCGTGATCTGGCTTTGCAAGCCCGTGATTGTTGGATCTTGCAGGCTTGTGCCTCCCCGGTATTCGTGGGGATATCTTGCCATCACTTCTATCCGCGATGCTTGCTCTAAGGCATCCTACAGGGTTCCTATCTTCTGTTGTGTTAGCGGTGTCCTGGTCAAGGGCAAGAGCGCCTTGATGAACCAGTCTTGTTGGTGGTTTGGGTCCAAAGTATAACTTAGCTTGGCAATGGCGTCCTTAAACCTTTGCATGAGCTCCCATGCAGTCTCTCCCTCCCTCTGCTTAATTTCCCACAACTCTGATAGCCCTTGCTGATCAGTTTGCGGTACCTTGAATTCTTGCACAAATCCCCTCTTAATGTCGTCTATGGTTGGGTTCTGGTTTTGCTCTGCCCACTTTATGAACCAGCATAGAGCCCGTTCCCTTAGCGTGGTTTGGAATTCCACCGCCCGAACGTTATCCGGAGTCTGACGGGCTCTCCAGATGGCTTCACAGAGGTACCAGTGTTGCTCCACATCCTCATTCCCCTTACCTGCAAACTCCGGGTATCTTGTAAATGATCCCGCCATACTGCTCTGAATATTAGCTAATAACACAAAACCGTTGGTTCCCGGCTGTAGCGACCCCTGTAGTCCCAAGTTACTACTGTAGCCGGTTCTGGTATCACTCCTAGTATTGAGACCAGTCCTGTATTTTTCTCGTGCCCTGTATACTTACGCTGCTTTTGTTAGGTTAAAGATGAATTCTTTTGGTTTGTGATAAGGTACCAGGGGAAGGTCGGGAAAACGCCGCTTGTGCTTTGGGGTTGGGGCTACAGAACTTTGGTGGATGCTGGTTCCTCATCGAATAACTTCCTCATTCTGTCACCCATGTTGTCGTCATCTTCATGCCAGCATGGGTGCTGATCTTGCGGTTCTTCTTCCGTAGCCTTCGGGGAGGATCCCCCATATGTTCCCGGTTGCGATCCCAAATCCGCAACATTCCGAGATAGTCCTCCTCCAGTTCCCTATTGCAATCCTATTTCAGCAACCTGCAGGGAATGCCTTTCCTCCTCTTCCCGATTCCGACATCCTTTCGCCCCATCTTTTGGTGCCCTAGCGTCCTCTTCGCCCTTCATCTCAACTCGGGGTTTTTCCATCACCACTCCTATCGGGCAGGACCCTCTCCTTCTTTTCCCTAGGGCCCGAGCTGCTCTTACCTGCCACTTATCGGCTAACAATGCCCTTCTCTGTTCTCTAACATCCCTCACTTTCTTTAATCCCTCTGCATCCATCCCCCCACAACACCCCTATCCCCTTGTGGGCAGCATTTTCCCCTTCATTTCCTTCCCCCGATACTAGCGTTTTATGCTTCCATCCCAATAGTGGATAGAGATATCAATGCCTCTTCTAGAAAAAGCATCTTAATCCATGTCAAATTTCCCCTATCAATTCCCCCCTTAGCTCGGAGTTGAACACCACCTCCACCTTTGAGTAGGACTGATAGCTTTCTGCAGCAAACTCAACTACGTATCCTTCTACCGTAGTTCTCACCCAGAAATCAACTGCTCTCGTTCGCTCGTTATCCAGCTATTGTAATAGTGCAGTCTCGGACAAAGTCCAACTATGGCAGGCTCTCGTCGATCTGCTCGAAGGACTTTGCCACTTCAGTTCCCTCAACCAATTGTACAAGTCCTCAGGGAATTTGCACCAGAAAATTTCATATTGGTCATCTAAGTTATCAGCGTATAGGATCTGCTTATGCACCTTGCCGATCGACTGATTCTTGCGGGGAGCTCTTTCTGCCACAAATTGGTCTATTTTGTGATTCCACCAGTTTCTGATCTCTCTCTTAAACACCCTCGACACCATATTCTGAACCAGTTCTCCTAATTTCAGGTCTCAGCGACGAAAGCATTGTTGGCTCGAATGAGTCATCAGGGAAAAGACCTTGGGTTCAGGCACGGAAGGCTAACAATGGTCCGCTGTAGTCTAGAAAGCGCTAGCATTTTCACCTCACCCCGAAGGGCAAAGTGTCTCATCCGAAGCGCGCCGCGACCAAAAGGGGAGAAGGGATCAACATGGAATTGAGGGGATCTAAGTTAGACACAGGCGGTCATACCCAAATGCGCTCATAATACATGGAACAAAGATAATAATATCCTAAACTCATACACAAGGACTCATCATACATACCACAGAGCTAACAACATACTAGTATTGATCTAGCAAGCACCAACTTCATGCAACAAGTAGACTATTTAAAATTTTGATAAGCCACAGTACATGATGTGCAATACACTACGAGTCTTAACAATCATCAACTCGGATTACATTAAAGTGACAGAACAGAATACATTATAACTTGGCCTCTCGCCATCAACAATACATAAAATACCCAGCTTAGTAGCTCGGGTTAGACCTACTCCGCAACCTAGTTCCTTAGTTTCCAGCTCTTCCTCCTTCTGCTCTTATGTCTGCGTACCTCCTCGGTAGCCCAATCCTTCAGTGTCCGGCAGGTTCGTCCTCAACAACAACCCCGACGATCAACGAAACCCAACAACAACAATAGCAACACCAACAAAAACCAACCTCTTCCTTTATGTTCTTCCTCTTTTTATATCCTTCCCGGTTGCCTGGACTGCCAGTTCTTGCTCGACTGCTTGCTTCCTTGGCTGCCTCTGTACCTTCCCGTCTCCTCGGCTGCCTTTGCCTTCTGCTGCCACCTTGCCATCACCTTCCCGCAACTGTTTGTTTCGCCGTCCAACCGTTGCTGCCATTTGTCCTTTCCCGCCCTAAGGTTGGTCAAAACTCTTCAAAATTAATGAAGGCTCCAACAGGTGAGGTTGGAGGGAAAAACTCTGCCGATCATTTGTGTCTAGAGGCACAGATGAATCAGTGAGACAAAAAACCTCCTAAGGTAGAAATCGTCATCAAAATACTATGCTTACCTAGGTTGTTACATACATGATGGTCTTACTAAGATCATTTACATTATAACCATGCAGAATGGGTTTACATCTTTAACAAAACTGTTGGCTGATGATGAAATATGAAAGGCCCGAACACTTGAACATGATAGGTCTCTTTTGCAAAAAAAGGGATTTACTGCTGTGGGGTCATTGACACAAAGTGGTCAACAGAGACCCAATCACATAGGGAATATTTAATCACAATTGGAGAGCATAAATATTGAGTCACATAATCACGATCATTCGTCTCTCCAAGATCCACAACATCAAAGGTTCAACTCGACAATAAGAAACTACTTCATTTCAAAGATTGATAAGAGGATGTTTGATGGTAAAGATCCTATGATATGGATACTTTAGATGGAGCAATACTTTGATCTACACCAAATGTCAGCCTTACAAAAGGTAACTATTGTATCTTTGTATTTAGGACAAGATCAATTTGTATGGTATTTGTTACCCACCATTTTGTGGTTAATATCCCTAGGAGAATTTTTTTTCTCCAAGATGGTCCTCAGTCGACAGCCAACGGCGCCTTGCAGCCACCAACTAGTTCATTATGCCATTTCTTCGTGACCTAAGCCAGCCATGTGGTCCCTCGCCCATCTGCCATGATCGTATGTTTGAAGGTGGGCCTCCCGAACCTAAAGGTATGCCTTGTCATTTGGAAATTGAGTATTGTAGTTTGCTTATCATGGACACTTTTGGGCATGGATTAATGGGGGGATTCGACGAAAATAATGGGCTAGGTTTGTGCTTTTGTCCCCTAGACCCCTTTTAGGTATTAACCTTGGATTCTAGTCCCGTGGGATCTCTTTTACTGACCATTTGGCTCTAGGGATGGTATTTCATGGGAACCCCGATTTTGGTTGTGTGGTCCCACTCCCTTATCCGTTTATATTACCCTCTTTCCATTCATTATTACCCCATTCATCATACTCCCACTTGGGTCCAGATTCCTCCATTGGGTCCACATAGGGTTAGCATGCCCCTTCTCCTTTGCCCACACCTTGGGTCATGGCCTGGAATGAAGCCCAGAGGTTGATGCAGCTAAAAAGAAAGATAAAAGCATATATGGCCACATTCAACAGGAAAATGTACCACAAAATGCAAAAGATGGTTGGGACAAACACATTTAGCACGTGGGCAAAAGCCAATACATGAGCTCTACCCCATCATCATGGCCATCACCCTGGTTCCTATAGGTTTTATGAACCTCCTTCATCATATAGGAACCCATGATTGTCCCAACCCCTGGTGGGCAATGAACCACCCCACCTTAAAAGGGGGTATTCACTGCTATATCTTATACATCATGCTCTTACCCCTTGAGCCCCGAGCAATTAATCAAAGAAAATCATAAAAAGGAAAAAGGCATATAAAGAAGGGTGGAAAAATCAAGGTCGGGGCACCTCATGTACCGCGGCTGCTATCTCCTATACATCATAAACCCAAGTGTGGGCTTCCCTCTTATTAGCTATCCTTGTACCCCTAACGCGTGACCCAGGGTTGCCCCTTCTCATCCCCTACTTCATTCACCCATTTTTCATATGCCAACACCTTTTGAGGGATGTACCTTGACTATATTATCCCCTTTAGAAGTAGAAACCACCTAATATGATTATTGGTTAACCCCTTTTGGAGTTCAAGAGGCATTGGCACATCTCGAAGCCCATTATGGAAGGGCAGGCCATTATGAAGTCCCCACTTTTAGTCCATGATTGGTAAGTTCATTTATTCGATTTCTCTAATGACTTGTTGTACTAGAAGGTTAGGGGACGCGTTGGATCTTATGCAGGATTGCAAACGGTTTCCATTTTGGGTTTGGTCTCCCTATACGGGTACTAGTCCTCTAGAGGGCTATATTGGCACATGTAGGGTGTGTGTTAAGAGCCATGGGTCTCCACAATAACAATCAATACTCCATGGACCCCCACAACCATTAAGAGATTGCTCGTGGTTCACTTATTGGACGAGGAAGATGCACCTGATCCATCATGCCCAACTGGCCCCATATTTGCACCATACACTTGGTAGATGATCTAGGACTTGCACGATGATGTGGCATCACCTACACCATCATCCTAGCCCTTGCAGGCGATCTACAGGCATCGTCAATTTGTTTGGACTTTGGAGGACACTTGTGTGCCCCCACATGTCATTGCAAGCACCACAAGTTATTACAAGGGCCAACCCCTTGTCCACTGCTTTTGAGGGTCCTATTCTTCATTGTGGCACCCATGGACCTCATTAGGCCTCTTAGAGGGCCCTAAAACATGCATAGATTACTATTTGGCCTCTTGAGAGGCTTAATCTTTCATTTATGAGCTAGTTTGGTGGGCTTGTTACCAAAAGTTGAATTATTAGAAAATTATTTTATTTTTGGGGCTTATGTAGGCCAAGGAGGCTAATTCGAACTCCTAAGTTGTGTAGAAATACAAGTGAGATGAGCTTATTTGCTCATCAACACTTTGGTTCGGATCTCTCTCTTCTTTAGAGAATTTCACACTTTTTCAGGAGGATGAATTGGAGCTTTTATGTATTGGTTTATCTTCTCTTGGAGCTTCTCTCTTGTCAATTGTGAACGGTTGGATATATTCTGTTACATGTAAGTACATGCTTTTAATGTTATTCTTGTTTTACTTTGTCATATACATTGGATTGGGATTTTCGCTGTTCTAGAGCTAATTGCTGCATGCATTTATTGCTTAAAATTGTGGATTTTTGTCTCTATTATAGCATCTCCCAATGTATGGGCCTTGCAATATGAACGAAACCTCCGAGGGTTAATTCTATCAAAGAATTTGACTTTGATAAACCATTTCCTTTGCACATCAAGTATAAAAGCTGCAAGATTGCTTCTCCTTGACCGAGAAGGCTAGCGAAGTGGTCTTGAGGCTTCCTTGACTGGGAACCAAGAAATCCTACTCATACTCATCATAGACTCCATTCTCCCAAAGATTAAGGCACTGATCTACCAAGGGTGGTCACTAAAAATCACATTATTTCAACTCTTTCTAGGTCTAGCCAAGCTAGGGTACCTAGGGTATCAATTTCCCAACAAGCTAGCCCTCCAAGAAGTTCGATCTCCTAGGGTCTCCTGCGCTGGTGTTTGCTCAAGCTCTCCTCCAATTTTGAAGCCATTCCAACGGTGGAGTTGAGAGAAAAGGCAAGCCCTAGCTCTGGGATCAAATTTTTCCTTGGCATCCCCAAGGCTAGTACCTCATAGGGTCAAACCAACACCTTCAAGTGAATATTTTTTCTTTAATCCTTTCCCCCACCTTGTCTAGGGTAAGAATATCATCGGTTGCTATATTCTTTCCTCATACCCTAGACTGGGTCCACTTGATCCCATGTGGTCACATTCCTTTGAAAAGATATTCTTCAAGAACCATCCGGGATACCAATTGCAACAAGGATTTTAGGGATTGGGAAGCTCCTCCAGAGGTCACATCCCATAAACCTAACCCTCAAATCCTCCTTTCCTTTACCTAGAATACATAATACCTTGCTTAGAAAGCAAGCAAGCTCCATCCTTCAAGCTCTTTTGGGAAAGAGATTATTTGGGTCACTGATATCTATTCATTGACTTATCCTTCATTGGTGACTCCATACATACCAGGTCTCCTCCCATCGGTGAAAGTGAAAGCTTGTAAATAGAAGGGAGCCTTAGCTGAGGTGACAGTGGGCTAAGTCTCCATTTGTTTCCCTTGGCCTAGCATTTTCCTTTTAAGGATCCCCTTTTAGGCCTCCTGCTAGTTTGAGTAGTAACAATATCAATGGCTTTGTGAAGGAAAAATGATTCTATTGTATCTTGGTCCATTTTTACAGAGGAAATGGGGATATTAAGAGAAATACATTATTTAGTCAATTGGTTAATCTTCAGCAAAGGTCTAATTACAGAGCACATTCAACAGTTTCAAAAGTTGAGTCTCAAGATAAAGAACATTCGGTAGGATAATTTGTTAGACCTCTTTATGGGAACTTTGAGGGAAAGCATCCAACATGAAGTGCATCTCTTTGAATCTAAATCCCTAGAGTATGCTTTTAGTATGACAATGAAAGTTGAAAGTAAAAATGTGGCTACGAGAAGAGTGGTCATTAACAACTATAGAGAACATCATGCTCCCTCTCCTAACCAAGGTTGACACCTCAACAAATGGTTGAAACTAAAAGAAGAGCAAAGGGACTATGTTTCATTTGTGACAACAACTACGGTAAGGGGCATGTTGTCACACAATCTAGTAGGGGTCGTAGGAGGGTTACCTAAGGGACAAATACTAGACCAAGCGACAACAATGGGACAAAGACTCACAATGTCCCTTGCTCTTTACAGACTTTTGCACATGGGAGGAGTCCCGGTATGAGGGAAATCACCTAAAATGATGAGATCAATGGTAAGGTGCAATGTGATTTCCAAGGCCCATTCTAAGGGGAGGCTTAAAATGAAGGTTCAGTGCTTCAAAAGAAGGTAATGGCTCTCCAAGAAAGACCTATGAAGAGACCTAGACCTAGGGGTAATGATATTCAATGATGACAAAGATGCTCATTTTGAAATTTCTAACTCTGACACGTCAAAAATTCCTACTGCATTATCTGGTTTATTTCACCTACTTGTTTATTCCTTAACAAGTTATTTATCCATATAAATATTGAAAATAAACACAAATGCAGTCTCAACTCATATACAGATCATCAACTGAAATAATAGACAAACACACAAGGGACACTGTTATTTTTGGACAATCGTCCCCGGAAAAACCCAATGCGGGAAAACCAGTGCAGCAGTTCTGAGGGTTTTATTATTATGCAAATTTCTTGAGTACAACTAGGGTGCCAAACTGGCTCACCCAACAGAGATTCTACATGGCAGTAATATGTCTTCTCGGAAGCAGATATTCAGCTTCTCAGCACTAGCTGCCCCACGAAAATCCTTTCGACGCTTCTCCAAGGCTTTGCGTTGGCCCTGCTAGACTCTGCGTAGCTCTGGAACCCCCTGCGTCAGCCCTTTGCCTCTCTGCCTCAGCTCTCTGGTCTTTTGCGTCACCCACGCAGGCCCCTTAGCCTCTGCGTAGTCTCTAGCTGCCTTTGCATGGCTCCTGCTGCCTCTGCGTAGCCTCCTCAGTCACTGCACTGATCCTTTGGCACTATCTCTGCCTCTCTGCTATGTACTCACTGCAAATTACATCACTTCTTCAAATTTTCTCAGCAAACCCTGCTCCAGAAAAGCGAACTGACCGATCAATCTTGGTGTATCTCCAACTGACCCTCAAGCCTCCTCGTATAATTTCGCTGTTGAGTCTTCAATGACTGAGATTAAGTCTCTAATCAACGGCTAAGATTAGATTTGGCTTGACCCATGTCATTTGGAACATTCTCACCCATTTTTATATTAATACCCATTAATATTTTAATTTTCCAAAGTTTAGAATTAGGAACCCCATTAAAAATATTAATTATTTTAATATCTCTCTAACCGGGTGGAACTTTCCCAAACCATTTCTGGGTCTTGGAGATCTCACATGCTTTAGCCTCTCCACCAATTTTCATGGCTAGAGCACATCCGATGCTACCACAAATCAACAGCTCATTGATATGTATTTTACATAAAATACATATTGATACAAGTACAATGACAATTATGAAGAACGACCCTAGTTACAATTTCAACACATA
This sequence comes from Pinus tabuliformis, assembly GCA_031772625.1. Classification (NCBI taxonomy): domain Eukaryota; kingdom Viridiplantae; phylum Streptophyta; class Pinopsida; order Pinales; family Pinaceae; genus Pinus; species Pinus tabuliformis. Next base: position 626,933,930 of record CM062818.1, on the reverse strand, counting down.
ATGCTTGAAGAAGTAGGACTTAAGAGGCTGAATTCAGTGCTTACTGCATACATCCTTGGAGGCCATAACATCAGCTTATTATCCAGCCAAGCATGCCAAATCTTGGGACTTATCTTCAGGTGAAGGAGTCTTTTACGAGTAGATCAAAATTATATTTTGTTTGCAGGTTGTAGTAGTCAGTTGGAGGGCTCAGGTCTATTCTTCTAGGGGTCGAATCTATCTTGTTTGTAGGCTGAGTTCCATGAACAAATCTGGAGGACAGGTTGGCTGTGGAAGGGGTCGAATTATAGCTCTGAAATCGAGTTCCTGTAGCAGCAACTTAAATTTTGTAGATCGAATACATCTTTTTTAGACCGAGTTGAAGGGTTTATATATGTTTCTGCATATACCCAGTGTTATTATGTGAAGGGGAGGCTGACTCCCGAGTATTCGGTCTTCTAGATGCCTAGATCCATAAATAGGCAGGTTGAATAGCCACATTGGAAGGAGGATTGAGTTGACTGCCATAACAGCACAAATCAAGCTTATATCTGATCTTCAAAATAGGCCAAGTTGGTGTTCCTGAGCAGCCCATTTCAGGGTATATTTCTCACCCTTAAGAAGCCGAATTTGAGCAGGATAGATGGCCGAGTTCAGGGCCACAAAACAGATCTGAACATCCTGATTGGCAGCAGGCCACATGTCTCCAAAACAGGGCAGAGTTCCTCTACAATAGGATCAGTTAATCCCCTACAGCAAGAAGATAAAGTAACAACTGAGATCTGCCTTCCAGTGGCTGAGTTTGATTGTCTTGTGCGGGCATAATTACCTCCTCATTTCCCAGGCCAATTTCTTTAATTTTGAGGACGAGTTCAGTCATCTATTATAGCAGAACAGGTGCTGTAACAATCTGTGGCCAAGGGAGCCCTCGGTGGGTGGCCCAATTGGTGATGGCTGTGAAAATGAAGTGTTATGTGCAAGGATGTTTGAGGTTCAATCCCCCCTAATTCACCTGTGCCTGCGGAAGGGACATACGTAGGTACCTAGAGGTTATAGTGGTAGCAGTTGGAATCGACCCTGTGTCCACTGTCATGCGAGTACGAGACCAGGCCAGTTGCCGATTCCTCTAGGTACAAAAAAAACCAATCTGTGGCCAAGGGACGAATTTCCTGTAAGGATTTATGGAGGAACAGTTGAGTAAGTTGCTGTAGCAGATTGGTGCATTTCAGGGATCGATTGGTGGACCAGAAAACCCTCTTTGGAGGTAGTATATTTCCATCTCCAGCACCATCACTTCCAGCCATTGAAATAGCTAAACAGTGCTAGGTTCTAATAAAATAATTGTTCTGTACTGATCTGTTCTATATTATTAAGAAACTGGCTGTGTTTTGCACTGCTTATTTGGAATTATTCGAATTATTTATCAAGTAATAGGTTGTGCCAAGTTTGCAGACAAGCTGTTTGTTTTATAATAAAAGGTTGGCTGAGTCTCATGGCATTTGTTTGCTGAGTAAGAATTTAACAAAAATATCTGTGCATATACCTGAGTCCTAGTGTGCACATCAACTGTTTGACGAAATGACAACAGTAAAAGGGTTCTTTGTCTTACATTCTAAGTGTTTAACAGGCTATCTGCATGAAAGGTGTTTGTAAAAAAGTATTCTGAGAACTATTGGCGGAATCTTAGTTAGGGACATCACAAAATATGGTTGAAATAAACTAGAATGCAAATCTAAATTGCAGTGTTGAACTCCTACAGCAATTCATGATGCAAAGTCCCAACTATTATGTAATGGCTATGGAAAATTGTAGACTAACAAAGATCAAAGTATGGAATCATGTCAAAATGAGGCATTTTCTAAAGTATTTATATTAATTAGAAATTGATTAATCCCCTAGGTCTGCCAACTTTAAATTCTACCTAGATTGGCTTGATTCTACCCAATCATACCTTAATCTACTCCCTGATGTGGGGGTCAACTGACACTTAATTTTACTCGAAGAGGGGCTGACTTCCTCTCAAAGAGATTTGCCCTTGCACATTGATATTTTTCCTTTCTGCCTGGCATAAACTATCACAAAGGATTATAAATGTGAGACTTCCATTGTGTTTGATTATTTTCCCTGCTTTCTTTTATGAACCAAAATTAGTGTTCTAACTTCTAACACATATATTAGAATTAGTTATGCATGGTATAAAATTTGTATGGCATGAAGTCTCACGAAGTTAGAAGAACATTTCCCTTTGAGGTATGGTTGATGAGTTTTGAAACACCCAAGTTTTGTTAAGAGTCCAACTCAAGCTCTTCAAAAATATGAATTTTAGTTTCTAACAGCCATGCCCTCGTTGGTTAATCCAAAATCACATACGTTACTTGTGTATTAGTAAACAGCTTTGTGGACAAGAGCTCGGCCTGTAACACAGGTACTGTGGTTTTCAAGCTGCTTCTACCCCACTTAACTGTGGTTTTCTTGAGCATTTTCACATTTATTAAGTCTGAAGTATAACCATAACTAGTAGATCCAACATGTGGCAAATTCTTTTAAATGAGTTTTGATAGATATCCTACTCAAGGAAAAAAAATCTACACGTGGGCAGAGCATTGCGCTGTTACAACATTTAAGTAGAGATGGGTTCCCAATTCAAAACATTTTGCGTCTTACGAAAAGTCCCGAGCAGCTATCCTTTTTGTGGATGCAAGTTTGGGTGCTTCTGAGGCTTGAAGCACTTTGTGGCTACCCTGCACATTACACACGATAGACAGGTTAATCAGTGGGTGAAAAGAACCTGCAGTAGGGAAGTTATATATAAGATGATAAATAAAGTGGACTATTAAGTCTTTCCATCGGACAACAGATTAAGTGAAATTTTGATTAACAACAAATAAAAATGGAATTTACATTGGGTCTCTGGATGTTTTATTACAATCTTATAATGAATCTACCATAATAATGAAGTTAGAGCCGAAGTTTCTAAACCTATCTATCACTTCATTAGCTAGAAAATCTGTAGACAGTTTGAGGTTGCTTTCCTTTGCAAAATTTAATGCTTCAATACTCAATGCTTTAGAATGTATTTGGAAGATACATTATGCAATTAACTGGAAATCTGGAGTCTGCATTGTCTGTTATCTGAATTTGTTGACATATTCAATGCCACGGTAGTTTCTGCTTCAGTTTATTGACTAATACCATCTTCTGTAACTGGTGACTGCAATTGTAAAGAGAAGATCATTTTAAATTTCTAGCATTAGTCACCCCATATGAGAGTGGAAATGGAACTACAAGATTTGTTGTATTAGATTATGAGTTCTTCTCTGGTAACTAGATTTTAACTGTATTTATCTACGATGGTGTAAGTTTTGTGGCTGGCCACTGAAGTAAAATTGACTGTTTCATATTCTAACGCCATTTAGTGCTTAAGTAAGTTTCCTGTAGTGCATTTGTAGTTGTATCAGGATCATTTTATGGTTGCATACAATCAGATTGGTCATGCATTGAGGTCTCCAAATTGGGGATGAAATTTGATAGGAAAATAATAAATATCTTCCTGCTATGTAAGTGACACTTTGTATGGTTTACTTCTTTTTGGCCAGTTCAGAGCAATTCTCCTCGGGAAAATTTATGAAAGCTAAATAAGAAGCTATGAAGTTGAAAACCTTTACAATTCATGAACTTCTATTGGAAAAAGAAAATTTCTGTTTGCCTGTCATTTGAAGGTAGAGAGTTGGAACCCTTACGAGATGTGAATAACTATTTTTGAAGGGCTTTGGAGTTTTCAGAATAACTCTTGGCATTTAGGATGTATATACCATATTTTGACAATTCGTACATACAAGTGAAACAGATTAGTCAATGACATCTTTGAACTTGACAAACTTTGTGGTAGGTTCGGACGACAATCATTATTTCATATTGATTTTTTTTCTTCCATTAAAGATAACTGCCTATCTATATTTACAATTTAAAAAGTGTCTCTGATTGTCTTATTTTTTAGTTTTACTTCTCAAATTTGTGTAAATGGCTTTCATTTTTTTCTTTTCTCTAACTTTCATATATAAGGTGCCCTAATGTATTGTTTTTCTTTCTACAGGATTCCAAATGGTCTTGGTATTAAAGGTTTTGGAGGTATATATCAAAACTATCTTTTTTTTTTGTAACTTTGGCATTGGTGAGGCTACGTCATGGTCATGTCCAAGAATAACACCCAAATAGGGCGGGAATTGAACCGGTGACTTAACATCTAGGAGTATCTTAGCAGCGCACCCGATCACCGTCTATCCAAGACCCCGTGGACATCAAAACTATCTTTTTTGAGGAAGGTGGTGAATGCATTTTATATTTTATTTCTAAAACACTAAAACGTACATCGAGAATGATGCATAATGAAGCCAAAGGGCAGTCATACAGGTTCCCTCTCACATAAACTTGGAAAGGTGGCATGCCTGCTTTGGCACCACTATCAAGAGAATCTATGCCTTTTCTAAAAATGCCATGACTGACATCTCCGTAACCATTTCTGATCTGAATGTTGTCATATATCCCAAATGGAACTGATTGGGTGTCTTATGAAATGTTGCTGGACACCGTCTTTTCCAGAAGGAAATCCCTAGTCTTTCCAATCACATCCCACGTGCTCATGCCTACTTGTTGGATCATCCTCTTTTAATTATGAAAAGAGAAATTTATATCCCGTTTCCACCTAGATCATGTTGTACGTATTACCACGTAAACTAATATCTGAGTGAAAAAGCCCAATCCATGGATGCAACCTTGGGGTAATGGATGGGAGTTGTATCATTGTTACCTCAATACAAACTCTTCACTTTTGGGCAGCCCTCAAGAGTTCAAGGGGAATATCCCTCAATTGGATGATAATTATTATGAGAGATGAACTTCATTTCCCATTTTCCACCTAGATCATGTTGTACCTGTTACCACATAAACTAACATCTAAGTGGAAAGGCCCAATCCATAGATGCCACCTTGGGGTAACAGATAGGAGTTGTATTAGCATCACTTCAATACAAACTCTTCTTCACTTTTGGGCAGCTCTCAAGAGGCCAAGGGAGGTACTCCTCAATTGTATAATGATTATTATGAGAGCCCAAGTAAATTGTGATTAACTAAGAGATGTAAAAGATTCACTTTAATAATGAAGAATTAAATCCAACAAAAACATAGCATGTAACATATAAAGGATCTAACGCTTAATGATATAATGCTTTACACAATTAGATTTATCCTTAATGAAATAAATATATACCACATTAATTCACTTAGATGCTAGAGCAATGAAGAAATGAGTTGATTAAGCTCAAAAGCTCGTTTGTTATGTGTAATGAAAGAAAATTTCCAGATTTGAGCCTTAGTGGTCACTAAGGTGACAACCAATTGCTCAATCTCTTTAATGATGTAATATTAAACTTAAAGAGAGGAATTACAAATCTGCTTGATTAATGTGCAAGAGAAAATTCATACTTGTAAGAGATCAATTAACAACCCAAGTGTAAATCGTTGAAACAATGAATTTAGGCTAAAAAAGAATTTGGAAAAGGAATTCACAACTTGTAATAAACCCAAATTATGCATTAAAGATAACTTCAAGTGAAAGATAAACCACGAGGGATTGCAAACTTGAAGTAAGACACAAATTGATCTTAATGTGTAAAGCTTTATGAATAATTCAAATTTGTGTTTAAATGAAGACAAGTTCAAAGTATGACTTGACTTGTCCAATTTGGTAGATCTGATTTATTCAAGCAACATGTGAATTTTAGATTAGAAATTAGAAAGAAATCAACCCAAAGATAAGATATACAATCAACATGAACACTTAGGGTTAGATTACAATTTACAACTAAGAATTGAAATATGATCAATAAAACACTTCCCAATATGATTATAATTTATAACAAGTCTATGTAAGAGATTGTTTGTGGACTGGATTTTGGACTTGAATTAAATGGTAAATCCAACTTATCCCCTAGAAATATCACTTTGGATTTACTTGAATCAATCAAAGAATATTTCTTAAGTGAAAAATAAACAATTAAAATAGCAAATCAAGGTAAAATTTGTTAGGATATTTATTCATGTAGGAGTTAGTTAAGTTCAACTTGGTTTAATGTGTATATTAGGTAAAAGTGTGTTTCTTTAGTATGCATTAGTCATATTGTAATCTGATGGTCACGATATGTTCTAGACATAGAGTGATCCGACAATTCATATTCTCCTCAATACTAACGACTATTAATTCGTGACTTAATATTCAATTGGTCCATTATCTCTATTTAAAGGGCATGGAAGGTCATGGCTAATGATTGATTGTGAGAACTCTTTTATGTAAAATATTTTCTTTTGCATTAATAAAATTGCTTCAAGTGGCTGTGTTGGCTAGGGCCATGAACTGTTTCCCTCTCAGAGGGTTTTAACCACGTAAAAATATTGGTGTTGTGATCTTTGATCTAGTTGTGTGAGTGGTTATTGAAGGTTTTCATCCTTTATGGAATACCCTATTTACCCGCACATGGAATCAGGTCTTGTTGGAAGAACTGCTACCTTGGTGATTGAGATTTTGAAGCTCGTGTTGCCCCATTTTTGAGATTTGCTATTTCTGTATTGTTTTGGCTTAAACAAACTATTTCGTTACGTTTAGAACACTATTTTCAGCTAACAACGCCTTTCGTTCCATTTGAAAAGGTGCCCGTTTGCCTGGGATACAACATTTTTTGCCGAATCTAGATGTATACAATGTAAATACACCATTTTTTTGATTTTTTACGGAGTTCATATTTCAGTTTTCTGTTTTATATTCTTGGTTTGATACTCTTTTTGGTATACGTATGCTCTTTGCCTTGCACTCCTCTGCGATCTTGGCAAATCATAAACAGAGCAAAAAGTATTTTCTTGACTGCATATGCTCTTTGCTGTGCACTTTGTGCAACCTCGGCAAATAAAAAACAGGGAGAAAACTTGCATTTTTTGGGTAAGCTAACCAAGATCTAATCCCATTGTTGAGTTTTGTATTTTTTTTTCGAATTGTTGTTTGTTTTTGGATTAGCACATCTTTTTTGGCAATTAGGCAGTTCAAGGAAGAGCTCCGACAACAAAACCAACACCATCAACACCCCCACCCTCCTCCACTACTATTGTTGTGTATTTTTCACTAGCTCACTTGGTTAAAAGTTACTTTATTTAGTAAGATGTCTTGAGTTCAAATCTTTTTTTTTTAAGTTACTTTTTGAAAAAGTTCATGCAAACTTAAGTTATTTCATAACTTTATTGTAAAGTGTATTTCACTTGTCATATAAAAGTGAATCACTATAAAATAGCTTTAATCTTTTTAAAGTTATTTTTGCATACAACTTTAATTTATAAAGTAATTTCATTGTAAAAGGGATTTTCACTTCTTTTATAAAAGTAGGTCACTTCATAAAGTAATTTATTTGTAAAAGTGAACAAAACTTTCACATACAAAGTCCGTTTTCAATGCCGTTTTTTTGAAACAACCTACTTTTTTGAGATCTTTCCATCCATATAGTCAATTTCAATGTTTGAAACCATATTATCTACATATTTAAATATGAACACTCCAAGTGAACTTTTGCTTATCAATACCACTTACTTCTCATGAAAATCCCACATGGATAGTGTATTAAGAAGTAAAGGATTGTACTAGATTACCTTGGGACAAGAAAATGCCCCGATTGATGCTGATAAGAAATCCAAATGGGATAATAGGAATGATGAAGCACATGGATTAATCAAAATGTCTATTTCTCCTGATTTTTGATTTCACATTCAAGGAATTGATGCTCTAAATGAAGCCCGAGAAAAATTGAAAAAGATATTTGGTGAACCTAATATTATTAGATCTCATCAACTTGAAAATCAGGTCATGAATTTAAGTCCTAATGATTTCTCTTGCATTGAAAATTACTTATCCAAGTTTAAAACACTTGGACATTTGCTTAAACACTGTCAAGTTGATCTAGATGAGGAACATTGCACATATATTATTCTTTCAAAGCTTGCTTCTACATATTTTGTTTTTGTATCTGCATTTTTTGCCACTAGAGAAGCTCTCGGGGTTACGTATAAAAAACCTTCTCCTGAAACTTTTTGTGACTTTTTGATTAGAGAGCAAGACAAGCTCTTGCATATTGGAGTGATTAGAATTGCATGTACATCTAACAAGGCCTTAGTGGCCAAACAAAAAGATAAAACCAAGCATCCAAAGAAGCAACATCCTCGCAACAACAAGCAAAATAAAGGTTCCAAACCCTATTATCTAGCCTCAAGTCCTAATTGTGACAAAGGACCAAAATTGAAGAGTAAGAAGATTGACAAACATTGTAACTACTATGGGAAAGGCGATCATGTTTTAAAAAGATGGAGGCCTTGGAAGCAGTAATGGAGAAGCATAATGTCAACCTTGATTCTTCTTCTAGCACTTCTTATCATGGACATGCACTTTCTGCTTTTGGTTTCTCCTTCAATGCAACCTCTACTTCTTCTAATGATTGGCTTATTGATTCTAGAGATCCTTATCATATGGCTAAGGATAAAGCCATTTTTTTTGCTCTTAATGATTGTAACACCAAACAAATATTTGTTGGTGATGATAGATCTCTTAGTGTTGTAGGGTCTGGAACAATTCAAGTAGATAATGGTCATTTCAATGATGTATTATGTGTTCCAAGTCTTTCCTACAACCTTCTATCAGTATATTAGATCACTCATTTAGGTGAAGGTAAAACAATAGAGTTTTCACCTCACCAAGTTGTAAAAGGTTTAAATATCCTAAGCATGTCCTTGCAAGTGGAATAGTTGATGATATTACCCGGCTGTACAAGTTTGACAACTTTGGATCATCATCTTTTACCTTAGTTTTTATTGCCCATAGTGAACTTGAGCAAACTTTGACATGAGCAATCTAGTCATCTCAAGTATGACACACTACAACAACTATGTAATCAAAATATGGTGGTTGGTCTTCACCTCGTTCCCTGCAAAGATGGTGTTTGTGCCGGTTGTGTTCTTGGCAAACATCATTGGGACATTTTTGACAAATACACCTCTTGGTATGCTTCAACCCCATTACAACTTGTTCACAATTATATACGTGGTCCACTTTCTTCTCCTTCCTTCTCTGGGTTCAAGTACCTCTTAACTTTCATTGATGACTTCTCCATACGCACTTGGATTTATTTCTTAAAACTTAAGAGCGACGTTTTGACTTGTTTTTGTCCTACAAGGTTCTTGGAGAAAAACAATCTAGACATCAACTGCAAAGGTTAAGAACAAATAGTGGAGGTGAATATGTCAACAATAAATTTACAACTTACTACATTGCATAGGGCATTAAAAAATGCAACACACTGTTCCATATACAATGTTACCCACCAAAAAGTTGTTAACCATAAAGGATAAATTTTTCTCCTACTTTGGACAGTTACCCAACCAACGACCCTACATTGCTCAATATATTATGATATGCCACATTCCTTTGCCATTTGCACTGGTCAGAAACCTCTCCCCATCCGACATTCCTCTTGTAGGAAGGTGGGTCACTACTCAACAAGTACTTTATCCATTTTGCAATCATGTGCTTTTACTTAATGTTTTGGGCATTCTAACATGGATTAAGGGGTGATTTGGATGATTGACCGATCTTGACTGTAAACTTGTTCTCTCACCTTACTAGGGGGGTTAGTTTTTGACCCTAGTCCAGTGGGACCTCTTCTTTTCCTTCTGCTTTTTGTCTTCTTCCGGCTCCTCTTCTTAGTTTCTCCATTTGTTTGATCCTTCCTTATCCTCCCTTTTATCAATTTCAAGGCGATAGGCCTTTCTATTTAATATTAAATACATACATTAATATTAGGTAATAAGTATAGTACACGTATTAATTAGCACTGATATTAATATTAATATGAGTACTATTAATATAATAGTTTTTATATATTAGTATATTGGGTTATATTAAGTTTTAAATACTAGTATAAGTAACTAACTATTAAACATTAAATATCTATTAATAAGTATAGTATAGATATTAATAAGCATTCATATTAATATTAATATGTGCATTATGTATTACTATTAAGTTACAATTAGTACTCAATACGTATTGTATAGATTATTATGTATTAATAAGTATGAATATTAATATTAATATGAGCATTAAGTATTAATATTAAAATGAATAACATTATATTAACTTATTAAGATGGAGTATATATTAGTAATATTAAGTTTCAAGTAATTGAGTATTGGTAGTGTTATATTTAAACTATGAAGCATTTATATTAATCTTAGGTATTTAGCACAGTACAAGTATTATTAATGAGTAGTAATTAATATTATTATTAAAATTAATATGAATATTTATTATTTCTATTATGTTTAAATATAATTATTGTTATTCATATTAGATTCTTTCCTATTAATCATAATACTCTAATAATTTTGATTTTGCTTTCTCTTCATTTGTCTTTTTATTTTTCTAGGACTCTTAGGGTTCTTCCTTCTGTGTCGGTTCTTTTTCTCCCTTGTCCTCCTTCTTTCCTATTTATTACTTCTTGGCATGATCAAATTTTTCACATCCTCATCCTAATCATGAACCTCATGAGCAGGTTCAAAATTTCGATAACTCCAAACTCTAATGTGATGGATTTGGAAACAACTTCCCAATAGAACTTAGGTCGTAAAAGCCTCAAATCTGGAAAAACTTGGACTGAAGTATCGTGCCCATAACTACTCCATACTTACAACTCTTCACCATTCCCTTGATTTCATATCCATCCTTTGGTTTTGCTGTGCCTGTCATTGGTTCATTGGGATTGGAACCCTCATATCCTCATCCTTAAGTCTGGCAAGAAACTTTGCCCTGGAGGTTGACGCAACTACATGAAAGGTAAAAGTATAAAATGGCAACAATGAAATCAGGGTTTCGGGGGAGTGCCCCCTCCCCCCTCTCGCTCCCGCTCCCAATTTGCGCATCGAGCGAGAGCGGCTCTGGAGCGCATCGGGAGCGTGCTCCCTAAAAAAAAACGCTCCCTGCCTTTTCAGGAGCGTTTAGCTTTTTCTGCAGTATGTTCCATATGCAATTTTTTTCAAAGAAACAAATAAGTTTTGTGTGGGGCAACTTAATGATCAAGCCTATGGCCCTAGTATTGATATTCGATTCATGGTAATGTTAAATTCTTAAAGTAAAGGTAATCTTCATTTTCATTCTTAAATTTTTAACATTACCATGAAATGACTCAGGATGTTTGAGAGTGGTTCCGACCTCATTGGATTTCATATGGAGAAAGTAGAATTTTAGATTTCATTCAAAACCCAGCAAACTTATCAGTTTTTCAGGATTTCAGGATTGGGGGATTGCAACGTTTCCATTGAATTTTGTCATGTATTAGGTATGGAACTCATATTTAATCAAGAGCACCAATCCCTCTATGTACCTTGATGCTAGTGACATTGGTTGTTGAACTCCTCTATCACGACCTTCCTAAAAATGTACGCATCACTCAAATAAAATCTTGACTTGACATGCTATGCTTTTTCTATCTTATGTTAATGCTTAGAGGGTGATATTAATGAGGAAGATCCCTATACAGATCCAGAGGTAATGACAAAGATACCTTTGGATATTAATACTTAGAGGGTGATATTAATGACAAAGATCCTAATTTTCCAACAAGACTAAAAAATTAGACATTTCTCGTGGTGGCAAAAGGCCCAAGCATAAGCAATAGATAATAGATTTAGTTGTCTTTTCTAGTTTCTAGTAGTTTCTATAACTATTGAATCTTTCATATTTATTATGATATTTTTTTAAACAGTATATGACAATTTAAGTTTGAAGTTTGAAGTTGGCAATTATAACTCATTAGTAATGAATTATGAATATGATGCTTCATGAAAGTTGAAATTTGTTTCATTTCATGTTAGATATTATTTGTTGTAATGGTTACACTTAGCTTACAAATACAACTTTGGTGATCAATGATGATAAATGTTATATATTGAATTTTGAAAGCTTGAAACTTTAAGATTGATGAATCATGAGACTCAATATGTTGAATGTTACCATGTTACTAACTTGTGGACGTGGTTGATGAAGATTATAACTTCTAGATGATTGTTGTTATATGGTTCAATCTATGTTTTTAATGTTTTTTTGTATTTAATTCATCATTCTACATGTTTTTGTTGACATATATGCATCAAAATATAAAAAATATAAAAAAATATATATTATATAAAAAACACTCTGAGATTCTCTCCCAAACCGGGAGCTTCTGAAAATGTCGCTCCTGCTCCCGTTTTCGCTTCCACTCCCCATTTTCGCTCCCGCTCCCAAGTAACACTGAATGAAATAAAAAGAAAAGTGAAAATGCAAAAGATGGTAGAGACATTAATTAGCGTGTGGCAAAAACCTCACATGAGCTCTATCTACCTCATTAGCCATCACTAGGTTTTTGAGCACTTGATGCTTCATCACATAATAAGGAACCCTTGCATGTCCCAACCCTAATAAGCAAGAAGCAAACTCATCATTAAGGCGTAAATCAATGCTATATCATAAAAAGAAAGCTTAGACACCTGAGCTATGCTCCTTATCAAAGCATTATCATAAAGAAGAAAAAGGCGCACCAGAGGGATGGAAAAGGCTGGCCCAGGAAAGGGATAACTCATGCCTCCACAATTGCTCCCTCCATATGTCCATACACTCAAGATGATGGACCTCCATCAATTGGTTCCATGACCATGGCACTTGCCATGAAGCATTTCCCCTTTGTTGCCACATTATCACAAACACCTCTAAATTGAAGGGTTGACCTAAGATATGTCACCTCCCCTTTAAGGTTTGGAAACACCTAATGGGGTTGACCATCTAGCCATCCCTAACAAGTTAGGGAACACTTTTATGGGACTTTGTCTAATTAGATACTTGAAGGTGATTCCAATTTGAAGTATTATTATGCCCTTGACAATTAAGTATGGTCCACTATGATGCATCTATGGTCATTGTATCTAATGATTGGTAACTTTCGTTTTAGTTTGAGATGTTTTTGCTAGGTGGTCCTTCATAGAGCGAAAGGCCTTGAGGGCACACTCCATGCTTACACTACACATGATGCCCATGCCGTACCACACATCTAGGGAGTAGTGATGATCTCGCTGATGCAACGTTGCCCCTCCAGAGCAAAGTATTGGGCTCTTTGATGACTCCAACAGATGATTGACACCTCAAAACACACTAGATGTTGAAACGCTAAGCTCCTTTGCTTAATGTTGGAGATTCTTGATGATGTACCCAACAAACCTAACATGCCCCCAGGCTAGCCTTGACAATATTTGATGGACACGATTTGATCTGGAGTCTAGATGATGATGGTCATCCCAGGAAGACAAGGGAGGGCTTGTAGTACCACGTGGAGCCCCAACGATGGGGAGAGATTGTGCCATGTCATACTTCTAACCCCCTTGCAGATGATGGAGGACACCCATAGCATGCTTTTGACAAAAGGAAGCATTTCGAGGCATGTCGTGAGGGCTTCCCCTCAAGGATGGAGTTGATTATGATGATGGTACATCCACCTAGCCCATTTCATGTACTTTCATAACATTTATTGCCCGAAAAGGGCATGATGTCATGCTCGAGGAGAGTTTTGACCCACACATGTGGGCTTTTATGGCATATTTTTGTTATTATGAGCTATTGCGTTGGCTTTTAACCCACTATCTTGACTCACACTCAAAATTAAACTTGTCATATGCATTGTAGGCTAATATTTATTGTAAACGGAAGGACAAAACTCATAGAAATTGAGGATCCTTCCATTCTTTCTTTTCATCATCACACTTGGATTTTGGGTCTCTTCTAGAGAGCTTGACTTAGCCTTTTTTGAACTCGCTACTTGTGGAGATGTAATTTTTATGGTGCTCTTGCTATTGGAGATTGGTTTATGTCTTGGAGATGCCTTTCTCGGATTGAAAGAAGCTTTTCTCATGGAAAAATTGTAAGTTTTTTGGAGATTTTTCATTATTTTACATGTAATTAATTATTTCTAGGGTTTTTCTATCCTCCATGTCTAAATGCAAATTGTCGATGGAAAATCTTGGATAATTTTGCATGTTGAATGTTTCTTCATTGAAATCCATGGGACACGTCCTATTGTGCTTTCTCCTATTTAATTTCTCCCCTCACAAAAAAGACAGTTAGGGTTTATATAAGTGAAACCAAGAGGCTTTCCCCCTTACTCCAAGCATTTGTCTTTTATCTCTTGAAGTAGCCCTAAAGATTCCATCACCCAAGTAGGATTAGGCACTAACAACCTTTGTGTTGATAAAAAACTTTGAAAAACTTAATATTTTTCCCTCTTTCTATCTTTTAATCCTTTTAAGGAAAGCTACTATGGCATTTAGGTAGGGCCGAATTGATTTAGGGCTCTTGTGGTTGAGTGTTAGTGGTAATAAAAACTAAGTTTTGCCTTGTTGATCCTTTTAACTCAAAATATAGCATTTTGCATCGTGAAACTTCCTGTAAGAGCCCTGACATCACCCTTATATAAATATTTTGTGCCCTATAAACCCTAACCCTAGCTGGGGCTTCAACTTGAGGCTTAATTTGAGGGTTTGCATTATTCCTTTGTTGATCCTATCTTTTAGTAAACCCTTTCTTTGTCTCATATGTGCCTAAGAACTCCTTTGTTGCTACATATCAATAAACGACAGGCCATATGTGCCTTTGCTAGTCTAGGTGCATGATAAGCTATTCCTTATTAAAGAGTCTTGAGCCATTGTCCATCATTGAGTATCTTAACCTAGCCTATGCTTTTATCACCTTGAACCTTATAACATAGAATATACTCTTAGATGATCACTGAGAAGCCTTCCTTGTGGTGCAATTCCACTAAAGAGCAGGAGGAAGGTTGTTGAGGTGATGGTGGCATTCTACCTCATTGTTGCAACAAGTTCAGGCCTTTGCCTTGTGAGTCCTCTGCAAGGTTTGCTAGATTTTGAAGCAACATTTCTGGCGTCGTTTGTTGGGAAGAAGTTGAGTCAATCTCCTTGTAATTTGAAGTGTAAGCTCCATTTTCTTGATTGAGCATATCCCATAGACAAAGATAGATATGCTCATCTGGCTAAGAATGAAGACCTAGTCCTTCATTGAGCTTTAAAATGTTTCCATGCTTATATGGTGAAGCAAGCATCTTTCAACATTTTGAGTTCACCTCGACGACTCCACAGTTGATTGTCATGCAAGATTCAAGACAATGGCTCCGTGGGATTTGCATGAAATATACTTTGCTCTGGATGTTAAGGATATTCTTGGAAATCATAATCGTTATGGTACAAATTGTGTGACAAATGTTCCAAAATTTGATGGTGATCCTTCTTTAGCTATGGATTGTGTGGTAAAATTCATCAAGTATGCTTCAGAGATCAATATGGTTCATGAGGATGCTCTCATGAGGTTGTTCATTAATTCTCTTGGGATTGATCAAAGAGAGTGGGTTAGATATTCTTGTGAACCTAAAAGCATCCCTTCCATTAAGATATTTATGGAAAAATTTACTAAGTATTGGGGGCTGATGTTTCAAATTGTGAAGATACCCTTCAAGATTTGGCCATGGCCATCCAAAGGGAGTGCACTTTTGATCCCTCTAAAGGTATAAATGAGGAACTTGAGGAAGAAGATCACTATTGTCAAGAAGAGAAAGCCACCTCTAATTATCAAGTGGAGCATATTAAAGAAAACCCTGAGGGAAATCATGATCATTTTGTTGATGAAGAAAATCATGGTTGGGACGAAGAAGAATACCATGAGCAAGAGGAAGAGACCCTTTTGGATCATTGAGAGGAATCTGTTGAAGGAGATCTCAAAGAAAGTGATGATTCAGGAGAGGAATCTAGTGTTAATAGAGTAAACCCTATTGAAGATGATGCTTTGCCATTTGCAAGCTCCACCCTTTTCATGGATATCGAGTTTGATGGTACACCTTGTGAAGGCATTGAAAAGGGTGATCCCATTAATTCCTTAGAGATTAACATTGATGAATTTTCACATATGAATGAAGGGAAATGGGATATGATTGGCCATCATTTTGGCAAGGGTTTGATTTATGATACTGATGATGATGCTAATATCTTGCCTTGCACTCCATATGATGATCATGAAGATATTATTACTAAATTATTTGAACTATCTTCACTTCTTCTTGTTATCATTCCTTAGTCACATTCGGGTCTCATAAATTTTGAATATGATGAGCCAACTTTTGTTGACCCTGACTATTGTGATGAGTAGCTAGTCCGTTGAGGCCTTGTCCTCTAGCCATCTCAATCATGCCACTCATATCATGTCCTTGGTGACATCAATGACAACTGTGTGCCTGAGATAGCTGTTGGCCAAGAATGTCTAAAATTTATCATTGATTACTTCATATTTAGGTTGCAAGAAAGGATTCAAGAGTGTATGCAAAATTAGTTTTCCCCTTTTCATCCTCTTCTCCTAGTAGCAACACTAATCCATGATTCATTTACTTTCCCACCTCCCACCCTTATGGCTTGGATCCAACATTTGAGTATTATGATATGGTTGATTGTGATGTTCCCTTGTTCTATCTCATGATTAGTTATAGGGGTAAGAAGTGTGATATTGACCTTATCATATGTTGGCTAGATTGGTTGTATGACTTTACTTAGGTGATGTATTATATGCTAGTGTAAGTTAAAATAGATAGTTGCATTACAATTGTGTGTGCATCCTACTTATTAATTATTCATGCTGACTTGTTTGCATACTAGATAGATTAGATTGCATTTAGTTGACTTTCCTACTAGTGTTGTTTTATATATCGTATAAACGCAAGGGTGATGATCAACACTTTGTACACATGCTAGCAAACAAGTTGATTTAGCTGTGCAGGTAACAAGTCTGTGAGCCCAGAGATTGCTAGGGTTCTCATGAAATCCCCATTTGAGAATATGGATCATGAGCTCTATGGTGAGCACACGTCTTCAAGTTGGAGCCAAATGCTACCCACCAAAAAGTGGGTACCCCCATAGGAGAAAATTATTCTCCTACTTTGGACAGCTAGCTAGCCAACAACCCTACATTACTTAGTGTATTATGATATGTCACATTCCTCCGCTGTTTGCATTGTTAAGACCAGTGTTGTTAAATCGCGATTTTTATACCAAAAAATCGCGACTTTTTTTTTATATCGATTTTTTCGGAAAAAATCGCGTTTTTTTTGAAAAAATCGCGATTTTTATGGAAAAAATCGCAGATGGTCGGGGCAGCGGGCTTTTAATAGGCAAAAAACGATTTTTTTTGTCATTATGCTGTCTGCGCGCGGAGGAGGAGGAGAAGAGGTGAGGGAGAGGAGCTGAAGGGTTTCCGTCGAATTTGGGAGCGAATCCAAGTGGTTTTAGGAGAAATCCAAGACAAGGTCACCAATTTGTCCATAAAAAAGGTATGTAGATTAATTTTTTTTTGTTTTGCTTCTATAAAAACTTTGTTTTTCATTGTTTTTAAAGAATTTTTTGTAATTTTTCATTGATTTGGGATGGGTAATTTGTTATGACTATGAGAACCAATTTTTTATTTTTATTTTCTCATTTTTTTTAAACATTGTTTATTTTTTTTGAATTTTCATTGTTTTTTGGCATTTGCCATTGGCATTTGGTTGGGTAACTTGGGTTTGGAAATTGGGATTTTGGAAATAATTAACTTGTAATTTTGTAAATGCTAAATTGTAATTTGTATTATGTAATCCTAAATTCCTATTTCCTAATCCTTATTTTTCCATAGGTTTGCAAATTCAAAATTCAAAAACAAACATGCCAAGGAAATTGGATCGTTTCTGGGAATATGGTGAACCTAAAACTCCGAATGATAGACAAAACTTGTATTGCAAGTTGTGTGGAAAGGAGATATTCGGGGGGGTGTACAGGTTGAAGTTCCACCTTGCACAAATCCCTGGACATGATGTGGGGCCCTGTATAAATACAAGTCCTGAAATTATCCAAAGAGCCATGAGAGCATTGGGAGAATTAGAGCACACTAGAGAGGCCAAAGAAGAACTCAAAAGGCAACTAAAAGGGTCAGCTGAAGGAAGTGGGCCAAGCGGCACTGGTTCTACTACAGCGTCAGTCAATCCGGTAGCTGCATCATCATATTTTGTTCCTCGAACCACACCTAGTTCACAACCAACTATCGGTTCAATGCTAAAAAGAACTGAAAAAGAACAAGCTGACAAGTTGATGACAAAATTTCTCCTCTGGAGTGATATTCCTTTCAGCATTATAAGGAATAATCCATTTTTCCAACCTACTGTTGATGCTATTGCCAGTGTTGGCCCGGGGTACAAAATCCCTTCTCTTCATGATTTCAGAGGCCGGCTTCTTCAAGATGAAAAGCGTGACTGCACCCAAAGATTGGAGGATTTTAGGGCATCATGGGCACAAACAGGATGCACTATTATGTCAGATGGTTGGACTGACCAAAAGGGGAGAACCCTTATAAACTTCTTGGTTAGTTGTCCCAAGGGGACTATGTTTATCAAATCTGTTGATGCATCTCATCAAATCAAAGATGCAAGAACTTTATGTGATTTGCTGGATGTGTTTATTTTGGAGGTGGGTGCAGAAAATGTTGTCCAAGTCATAACGGACAATGCTGCAAATTATGTTGCTGCTGGTAGAATGCTTATGGACAGGCATCCTACTTTATTTTGGACACCTTGTGCTACCCATTGTATTGATTTGATGTTAGAGGACATAGGGAAAATTCCCTTTGTCAAAGAGATTGTTGACTCATCAAAAAGCATCACAAAATTTATTTACAATCACACATCTGTGCTTAGCTTGATGAGAAAATGCACCAACAACAAAGAGTTGGTGCGCCCCGCCATTACACGGTTTGCGACGAGTTTCATATCTCTTCAATCCCTCTTGAATTCTATGTGGGATTTGAAGAGAATGTTTCTTTCAGAGGAGTGGCGTGCTTCGTCAATGAGCCGCAAACCAGAAGGAGAGGCCGTGTGCAGACTAGTTTCATACCAGGAAGACTTCTGGGCGGGAGTGCAGGAGGTGTGCGCTGTTACTGAACCTTTGGTAAAGGTTCTTCGGTTGGTTGATGGTGAGAAGCCCGCAATGGGCTATTCGTATGAAGCCATGGACAGGGCCAAAGAAGCCATTCGGTCCTACTATGATGATAAGGGAGATGATGGGTTTCAGAGACAACTCCTTCTATGGGAAGTCATTGATGAGCGATGGAACAACACACTCCATCATCCCATTCATGCTGCTGGGCTTTTCCTGAACCCTGCATTTTCTTATGCATGTGGGTTTGATTTTGATGTTGAGGTCGTGGAAGGATTATTAACCTGTGTCCAGAATATGGTGAGATCTCCAGAAGAACGTATAGAGATCTCTAGACAAATTGAGACATATAAGATGTTAGGTGGCACATTTGGCTTTGAGATGGCTGTCACTGATAGGACGATTAAAATGCCAGGTATTTTTTAGTTTGTACTTTGTAACTTTGTTTCAAATTTCATTGTCTCTTCAAATTCCATTTTTTTCTTATGTTTATTTAAAATTTTATTTGTAATTTTGTTGTAGACGCATGGTGGAAGATGTATGGTGGCAGAGTACCCCTTTTGCAAAAGCTTGCCGTACGCATCCTCAGCCAAACATGCAGCTCCTCGGGATGTGAGCGCAATTGGAGTGTATTTGAAAAAATACACAACAAGAAGCGCAATAGGTTAACACTTAAACATTTAAAATATTGCAAATTTCCAAATAAATTTTTGAATTCATTAAAGTTTTAAACAATATTTTTTTATAATATTAATTATTAATTATTATTTCATGAACTTTGTACAGGTTGGAGTCCCATAGACTTAATGACATGGTCTATGTCTACTACAATCTTCGATTGTGGGTGAGACAACTAGAGAAGACACCTGATACGGAAGCCATCTCATTGGATGGGATTGACACCACTGCTGAATGGAGGGTTGAGACCGAGAGGCCTCTCATGGATCCCACTGATGATTGGTTAGTGCAGGATGAGGGGGAGGAGGAGGGGGAGGAGGAGGAGCAGGAGGAGCAGGAGCAGGAGCAGGTGGAGGAGCAGGAGCAGGAGGAGGAGGTGACACCGCCTACCCGGGCTACCACTACC
The DNA here is from genome assembly GCA_031772625.1 of Pinus tabuliformis. Lineage (NCBI taxonomy): Eukaryota > Viridiplantae > Streptophyta > Pinopsida > Pinales > Pinaceae > Pinus > Pinus tabuliformis. The sequence continues at coordinate 626,913,745 of CM062818.1, read as the reverse complement.
ACCAGTAGAGGACGTGGTCTCCGTCTACCTCAGCCTCCTGTAGCTGCTACTACTAGTTCTTCAGCTTCTAGAGCACGTCAGACTCCACTGCCATTTCCACCAGCACAGGCACCAGCTTCTACATCTAGAGGGAAAGAGAAAGTTGTGCCATTTTCTCGCAAGAGGGGCAGAGGAAATCAATAGGATTAGACTTTCATTTTATTGTATATGACATTATGACATGATGAGATACATTATCATATTTTTTGTTGATATTTTGAGGCTGAGTTGGGACTCAGGACTTACTATTCAGGACATGATTCAATGTTATGTGTGATTTTAGCGCTAGAAATGATATTAAACATCTTATATATTAGTTTTTTTATCATATTTATGTGTCAATGTATTTATTTTATGTTGTAGATGGTTTAGATATTAAAAAAATTGAAAAAAAATGAAAAAAAATGAATATTTTTGTGCCAAATGCTTTTTTCCCGCTTTTGTCGATTTTTTCCGCTTTTTTCCCGGCGCCTACTAAATCCCGCTCGCGCTTTTAACAACATTGGTTAAGACACCTCTTGCCATCTGACATTCCTCTTGAAGGAAAGTGGGTCACCACTCAAGAGGTACTTTGACCATTTTGCAATCATGTGCTTTTATTTAATGTTTTAGGATTTCTAACATGGATTAAGGGGTGATCTGGATGATTGACCAACCTTGATTGTAAACTTGTTTTCTCACCTTACTAGGCGGATTGGTTTTTGACCCTATTTTAGTGGGACCTCCTTTGAGACCTTAAGGTTATAGGAGGGGCACTACTTGGGAAACTTGGATTGAAGTAGCATGTCCATAACCACTCCATACTTATGAATCTTCACCATTCCCTTTATTTCATATCCATCCATTGGGTTTGTTGTCATTGGTTCATTGGGAATGGCGCCCTCATGTCCTCATCCTTGGGTTTGAGCCGAAAACTTCAATTTGGAGGTTGATGGAACTACAAGAAAGCTAAAAACATAAAATGGCCACAACAAAATAAAAAGAAAAGTTAAAATGCAAAAGATGGTCGAGACATTAAATAGCGTGTGGGTAAAAGCCTAGCATGAGATCTACCCCCCTCATTAGCTATCCCCCTGTTCTTGAGCACTTGATGCTCCATCACATAATAAGGAACCCTTGCATGTCCCAACCTTGATGAACAAGAAGTTGACTCATTGTTAAGGGGTAACTGAATGCTACATCATTAAAAGAAAGCTTGGACACTTGAGCTGTCTCGCTATCAAAGCATTAACAAAAAGAAGTAAAAAGTGCACTAGAGGGGTGGAAAAAGTAGGCCGAGGAAAGAGGTAACTCACAGCTCCACTATTGCTCCCTCCACACATCTATACACTCAGGATGATGGACCTCCATTTGCTAGTCCCATGACCATGACACCTAGCTGTGAAGCATTTCCCCTTCTTTGCCACATTATTACAAACACCTCTAAATTGAAGGGTTGATCTAGGACATGTCATCTTGCCTTAGACAATTGGAAGCACCAAATAGGGTTGAACATTTAGCCATCCCTAACAATGTAGGGAACACTTTTATGAAACTTGGTCTAGTTAGATATTCGAAGGTGGTCTTGGTTTGAAGAATTATTATGCCCTTGAAAATTAAGTATGGTCCACTATGATGCATTTATGGTAATTGTCTCTAACGATTGGTAACTTTCACTTGAGTTTCAGATGGTTCTTCTAGACGATCCTTCACAGAGCAGCAAAGGCCTTTAAGGCATAGTTCATGCATACACTACACATGATGCCGAGGTTGTACCACACTTCCAGGGAGTAGTGATGACCTTGTAGATGAAGTGTTGCCCCTCCAGAGCAGATTGTTCGATGATTTGATGACTCCAGTAAATGATTGACACTACACATGATGCTGAGGTTGTACCACACTTCCAAGGAGTAGTGATGCCCTTGTAGATGAAGTGTTGCCCCTCCAAAGCAGATTGTTCGATGATTTGATGACTCTAGTAAGTGACTGACACCTCAGAGCACCCTAGATGCTAAAACGTTGAGCTCCTCTTGCTTGATGTTGGAGATTCTTGATGATATACCTGACGGACCTACATGCCCGCAAGTTGGCCTTGATATTGTTTGATGCGCATGGCTTGATCCAAAGTTCAAATGGTGATGTTCTTCCCCAAGATGACAAGGGATGGCTTGTACTACCAGTTGGAGCTCGAATGTTAGAGAGAGATTGTACCATGTCATACGTCTAGCCCCCTTGAAGATGATGCAAGGCACTCAAATCATGCTTTTGTCACGAGGCATTTTGAGGCATGTCTTGAGGTCTTCCCCTCAAGGATGGAGTTGATTATGATGATGGGAAATCCATCGAGCCCATCTCATATACCTTCATAACATTTATTTCCAAAAAAGGGCATGACATTATGCTTGAGGAGAGTTTCTATTGAAAATACACAGTAATATCGAGAGGCGGGGTGAATCAATATCACTTAGTTTTAAAATTTTGCATGTTAATAATCTTACAACTAAAATCTTATCACATAATCAATCGTTAACACAATGCTTTAAAGTGAGAAGCCATACTTGAAGTAGAAATGCTTTTCAAACAATCTTTAATTTATTACAACCAATTGTGAGGACATCAATCCTATGTAAGCACCAACTTACAAAAATAGTAGGCTCCAACCTGTCAAGAAGATGAGGACACCAATCCTTAGTAAGCACCAACTTACAATTGTTTCATTGTTCAAGAGACAATATTTAGGTTTAGAACTTATACAAAAAAAGGTCTACCCTCTTGGTAGCTTGTACCTAGTTTAGACTAGAATTTGGCCTCCACAAGGACTACAACTCAGTCTCTAACAAAGCTTGGCATCCAACTAGTACAAGTCTATAATTTAGCCTCTAACCAAGACTGCAACTCGGCCTCTAACCAGGACTACAACTTAGCCTCAAACAAGGACAAAAACTCAGCGTCAAACTAGAACAAGATCCAACAAAACTTGGTCCAACAAACCCTGAACTTGGCCTCCTTAACAACAAAACTCAGCCTCAACAAGCCTCAAATATAACATAAACCTTTCCCAAGAATTATACCTAAAAACCTTATATAGAAGGCTTCCCTAGGTCAGCTTCACTTCACTTCTTGTTGGTTCATGAGAAATGAACCTCAAGTCTGCTCCTTTTTTCTCCTAAAAAAAGATCCAAATTCTTGAGTGGTGGCTAGAAATGCTCCTTCTCATGTCTATTTATAGTGCATTTGCGGTCTAGGGTAGGGCCGATTGTCCATTGGCAGAATGTATAATGAATATTCAAAAAAATCATTTCTCCCCAAGGGTGAGGAGTTAGAAGGCGTGCCTTAAATTGTTGGAAAGGTCTCGAAATAAGCTTTCCAATCATATATTCTATGCACCATTTTGAGCTAGTTAATTGGAGTAAAAGAGCCTTCAAAGATAAGGTATCCAAATGGGGCTTGCTTGTACTTTTGTTGTGTCATGTTGACAAAATATTTCATATCTCCTCATGCCTATGGAATTAGGAGTGCCATATACCATTGGAAAGGTATGAGAATATGATATTTGACTATGTATCTTTCTATTTCATTTGGATAACTTTTGACATTAATAATAACCATTTTCAACAATCTCCTCCTTTGTTATACCTGTCCAATCCTCAAAGAGTGTTGCTCAACTTCCTATCTTGGATTTTATATTCTCAAGGAGTATTGATCTCAGATGCTTATCCAATCCTCCATTCTCCTTCCTAGTGCCTTCACTAAGACTTACGATTGTTAGCCCTGGTCTAGGATATGACACATTGAGAATATGATGTCTAACATCACTCCCTCTCACCCATAGTGGAGATCCTCATCCCTTCTTTGATTAGGGAATATATCCATGCTCCTTCTTAAACATTTAAAGGGACTTTTTCCTCCCTCATAAGCATAGGGAAGATTCCTAACTTCCTTTCAATTGAGAAGTTAGCTCTATAATGTGTCTTCATCAATAAATCAACTACCAGTTCTTCATGGAGATCTTCAAGTAGTTGCATGGCTTCTCCTTTCCTTTGCATCTTATTATATTGAGTTTTTTATCTTCCTAGATGTAATGGGGCCAATATCTTTGATAGGGTTCGGGCCATCAACCTTTCATATCACTTTCTTCTAGTCATCATCAACAAAGGTATTATATTGAACTAATCAAATTAGATTTAATCATAGCTCCCTCTAAAAGTGATCTTCATTGTCATTGAAACATTTGGTTATATCTATGTACTATTACCTTTCAATCCCAAGATTATGTAGACATCTTGACCACATAATCTTCAAAGGATTATCAAAACCATCCACTCAATCCATGTATTCATTGAATTGAGTTTAACACAAACAATTGCCATTATGTATTTCTGCAATATCCTTCTAGGTAGCAAAACCATATACCAACCATATAACCAATATAGAAACATCAATATTGTACATACCTCAACATGATGGCCTCTTGGCATAACATTAACATTTTTTCATATGGTCTATATTGAACAAGAGTCCTTCTCCATGCTTTCAATCAAAGTGTCCATGGAGCAAGCTGCAATATCTGCTTCCTTGGAGTTATCATTATCAACTCTCTTTCTTTCGTCAGGAGACCATATTTGATGTTGATCAATATTATCAATTCTAAGTCATACTATCTTGTGGAGGAGTCTTGATCTTTAGCCATTCCAAATCATACCAACTCCTTCTTCCAAGAATCGAGTAACCACATGGAAGACTTCGTATGCTTTTAATTTACCTTCTAGAGAAAAGTTACTAACAACAGGCATACCTTTTCTTCCATATAACGATCTAGCCGTCCTTCCTTTGAATGAGCTAGCTGCTATCCTTATCGAAGGTAAGCTTCCTTCTTTAAGAGGAGAAAGACTTCAATTATGCCTTTTATACTGCAACTCGACCATCTGCATCCCTTCATCCTTCATTGTTTCCATATTAAGTGGAATATACTAGTTATGCCATAATGCTATTTTCAAAAGAACCTTCCCTAAATGATGATTTTTATTGGAGGATCTTGGTGACCCTTGTTGCAAAATGACTGCCTCTAACATTATGTTAGAAGATGCTTGGATGAATTATGATGTGTAAGATGATCCCAATCTACTCATTCTTGTCAACTAGATGACTTCTTCCAAAGCAAATTGATCATATAGACTCTAAATTTTCTACCATCATATACTCCCTTCTATAATGTTTCACAAAAACCAAAACTTTGCTAGAGAATGCAACGATGCATGCTACTTTAACTTCTACTTTCTAATAAAAGAAAACTACAAATGGACTTGATAGAAATGGAGGTTCCTTCAATAGTATAGATCCTTGGGATCTTCACCTTTTGACTTCTTCTCAAGTTCTTCTTTTTCTTCAGCTGCGTGAGCTCCACTTCTCTCCTTCCTTTTGTTGTTCTTCTTGTCCTAAGGATTCTTTGGACAATCCCTCTTAAAATGTCCATATACCTTGCATCCATAGCATGGTATTTTAGATATATCTTGTTTTCCTTTGGACTTCCCAAACATCCCTTTCTTCTTCTTGTAGTTTACAACAAAGGCTTGAGATTTTTCATTTGATGTGGTGTCATCCTTTGTCTTTATCCTTGTTTCTTCCAAGAGACATTGAGCCCAGAGTTCATCAAAGGGAGTAGTATCTTTTCTTGAGTAAACATTAGTTGCAAAACTGCTCCATTCAGATGGCAAAGCATTTAATACACAAGTAGTCATTTCTGAATCGGAAATGACTTCCCCATGTTGAGAAATCAATGCTAGTAGGATTAGGGTTAGATTTCTCTTTCTTGATAATTACTTGTGAATTATGTTGGCTTCTTTTACTTATTTTTTATATTATCTTTCATCAAGCAATTACCGAATTATGTGTGCATGAACATCACAAAAACACAAGACACAAGATGTAGGCACTCTACCAAGGCAAAACCCCTATCTAGGGGAAAACCTAGTCAAAATCTCTTCGTTCAATAACTTTCCTTGAGACTCTTCAACCTAGACAAAGACCTCCTCCACACCAAGTCAGCCTCTCCTTCTTCGATCCAACCTTCCACCTAGCAGTAGCAACACTTCGACCCTAACAACTTCGACTTGGCAGGTTCTGACATCAGCATCAACTTCGACCTTGACTAGGATACTTCGATCTCCTAAACCAGCCCACACGAGAGAGAGACACCAAAATTTCGATTTTCTTCTTCCCTTCTTGACCAAACTCGCTCTCCTTTTAGCCCCTTCCTTCAACTTCGCACTTTTTCCCAGCGTCCAACTCCTAGCTTCCAAATATCAAACTATACTTGAGAGAGTGAGATCCTCAAATGAAGTCAAACTACCTTGTATACATAGCCTTCCAATGAGGTCGAATTGCCTTCCTTTAGGCCGACTTGGTGTGGAGTTTACATAATTTATTTCTGACTCAAAAATGATTCTTTTTACATTGTTCGAAAGCCCAAGAAGGGTCTCATAAAATATACAATGACTCTTTATTAATCCTAATAGTCCTGAATGGGGACTTTGACTAATAAAATGATGACCCAAGCATGAAACCCATGCTTTAATAAGTCATTGTAACAATAATAAAAATTCTTTTGACAAATACATTTTATGAAGACCGAACCTAGTTACATTTTTCAACACTCCCTCTTAACTAGGGAGGTATTCATACGGAAGATCTCAAACTATGTGAACTATGAAGAGTTTAGGAATTGCAATACCATGGACTAGATTCCTCACCAAGGTAATCCATCCAAGGTCTCTCAATAGTTTAGGCACAACAATGCCACAGACTAGATTCCTGACCAAGGAAATCTATCCAAGTGGGACTAAGATGGACTAAAGCTTTCAACCTTTCTAGGTACCATCAGGCTTACTTGCTAACCATCAACCTAGGGATCTAGGTGCGTATCTGAGGTCAGAGCTCCATGACCAACGCCACCCTCCCTACTTCGGGAACTAGACATCAACACATAGTGTCGGCTAGATGTCCTCCTAGGCAATGTGTCTCACACATAAGGCCTCAACAAATCTCTTCCAAACTTTTATGATCATCAACAAAATCAACAATATCAACTAAACCAAGCATGCTTCTAAGATACTCAAACTTCTTATTAGGAAGAGACTTTGTTAGTATATCAACTACCTGATCCTCTGTCGGGACATACTGTAGCTTGACGATCACGTCCTGCACCAAGTTCCTAATATAGTGAAACTTATTGTTGATATGCTTCGTTCTCTCCAAATATCTTGATACAAATTTTATTATCACAATTAATCGCAGTAGGATCGAGAGGCTTTTCGAACAAATCTGTCAAAGGAGTCCTCAACCATACAACCTCCTTTCCTACTTTACATGCAACCACGTGCTCTGCTTCAACACTACTCAAAGCAACAAAATCTTGCTTTTTACTCATCCATGAGACCATGGCAGATCCCAAACTAAAGCATCCTCCTAGTAGTGCTTCCAACAATCTCATTGCCACCCCAATCAAAATCTGTGAAGCCAATCAACTTGACTTCCTTGCTATTGTACTTTAGGCAGTGATGTATCGTACCACGAAGATATCTCAATATATGCTTGGCAACTATCCAGTGATCATGACGAGGCTCCAACTGAAACTGACTGAGGATGTTCACAGCAAAGCATATATCCGACCTAGTATTTACCAGATACATCAGAGAACCTACCAATTGACGATAGGAGGTAGGATCCATGAGACTTGAGTCAGAGCTTCTCAACTTCTTGAGATTGGTGATCATAGGAGTAGTCATGGGCTTGGAATCCATCATCCCAAATTTCTGCAACAACTTGATGATGTACTTTCCTTGCCCCAAATATATCTCCCCAAGATTTTTCCATACTTCCAGACCTAGGTAATAGTGCATCAATCCTAGATCCTTCATCTCAAATTCAACTGCCAACATCTTCTTACATTCTTGTATTCTTCTCTCCACACCTGTGATGAATAGATCATCCACATACAATAGAATAATGATTGGCTCATTATTCACAACCTTGATGTAGAGATTAGGATCAATGGAACTCTTCATGAACCCAATTCTCAGAAGGTATGCATCCATTCTTGCATACCATGCCCTAGAAGCTTGCTTCAAACCATATAGGGCCTTCTTGAGTCTACATACATGAGTGTCCCTGCTATTTTCTTCAAAGCCTTCGAGTTGCTCAATGTATACTTCCTCATCGATGGTCCCATTCAGAAATGTTGTCTTCACGTCCATTTAATGGATGTTCCATCCCATTGTAGCAGCCAACGAAACCAAAGATCTAATGGTAGTATACCTTGTAGTAGGTGCAAAGGTTTCTTCATAATCTATGCTTTCCTTGTGAGAGAAACCCTTGCAACAAATTTGGCCTTGTATTTAACTATGCTTCCATCAACAACGCGTTTGACCTTGTAGATCTATTTTGTGGTGACCACTGATTTGTCACTAGGTCTAAGAACGATTTCCCAAACCCCATTCTTCATGCTGGATTGATATTCTTCCTGCATAGCTTTCTTCCATACTTTTTGATGAACAACTTCTTCAAATGTAGATGGTTCTGCTTCAATTAGTCTTGTCATATATGCAACATATCCATAATAGCTCTTTGGCCTTTTGCTTTCCCTGAAGGTTCCATTCACAACTCCATGCCCTTCAACATCTTCAAGAGTGGCTTTTAACCAATTTGGTCTCTTCCTTGTGCTTGGTATGACCACAACTTGAATAGGCTCACTTGGTCCTTCTTCTTCCTCTTGAATTGTAGAAGGGTTGTCGGGTTGTACTTATTCTTCTTCAAATATGGGTAGATCTTCGTCATCAGAATCAATAGGAATATCCTTCGATCTTTTGTAGGCTTGATTCTCATCAAATATAACGTCCCTGCTTACTTCAATGTGTCTCCCTTCCTTGATGTAGATTCTATATGCCTTTGAGGAGAGACTATAGCCAATGAAGATCCCTTTGATGCTTGTAGAATCCAACTTCTTTCGTTTGTCCTTTGGAACATGGATATATGTAGGACTCCCAAAGATTCAAAGATGGTCCACACTTGGCTTCTTTCTTGTGAATGCTTCCTTAGGTGTCATATTATCGAGAATTCTATGAGGACTTCTATTTTGAATATATATGGCTATCATTGCTGCTTCTCCCCATAGAAACTTTGGCAAATCTTGATCAAGTAGCATTGTTCGTACACCTTCTTCAATTGTCCTATTCTTTCTTTCGGCCACTCCATTTTGTTCGGGATAGTAGGGAACAATAAGCTCCCTCTTAATTCCTGCTTCTTTACAATATGCAATTAATTCTTTAGAAGTGTATTCCCCACCATTGTCAGATCTCAAAGTTTTTATCTTTCTTTCGGTTAGGGTTTCCACTTCGCATCTAAACTCCTTGAATTTCTCAAATACTTCATCCTTTTTCTTGAGAAGATAGAGCCATGTCTTTTTAGAGTGATCATCAATAAATGTTACATAGTAAAGATGACCTCCAAGTGATTTATCAGACATGGGAACACACACATCAGAATGCTTGAGGTCTAATCTTTCTTTACACCTTGTTTCACCATTTGAAAATTGTTTTCTTGTATGTTTTCCCAAAGAACATCCCTTGCAAACTCCTTCACGATCTTCTTTGATATTGGGATGCCATGAACTAGATGTTTAAGAGTGGGAATGACCTTGTAGTGAAGATGACCATATCTTCTATGCCATAGCTCAATAGGAGAGATATCCATGTGAATTAGGTTTTGAGGAGGTGGTGTAATCACTCTATACAAACTTCCTTCACGAACTCCAATAACCCTAGCTTTATCAATACTAGAATCCTTTCCCCAAACCAAAACCTTTCCATCAACAAAAGCAACTCTATCCCCTTTATCTTCTAAGAAAGAAATTGAAAGCAAATTCTTTTTCAAACCTAGAACATATAGTATGTTGTTGAGATGTAGTTTTGCTCCATTCTCCAGCTTCAAATATGTTGATCCCAGGCCTCTAACAACATAGCTTTTGTTGTCTCCCAATTCCACTGCATGGGAAGATGGTTCCTTTGATAGAGTTTGTAGTTGCTTACTTTCCCCTGTCATATGCCTTGATGCTCCATTGTCAATGATCCATGCATTATCATCATTGAGGGATCCTATAAGTGCAGCTAAGAACCCTTGACTTTTGACCTTGTTGAATAAGTAGTAGACAATCTTCTTGATCCATCTTCCTGTAGAAGTGAATCCCATTCTTATCATAGAGGGAGTAATCATTTCCTTTAAGCCAACGAAGTGATCTTCAATCTTCTTCGACCTTAGCTTTGATACCATGTTGAGAAATCAATGCTAGTAGGATTAGGGTTAGATTTCTTTTTCTTGATAATTGTGAATTATGTTGGTTTCTTTTAGTTATTTGTTATATTATCTTTCATCAAGCAATTACCAAATTATGTGCGCATGAAGATCACAAAAACACAAGACACAAGATGTAGGCACTCTGCCAGGGAAAAATCCCTATCTAGGGGAAAACCTAGTCAAAATCTCTTCCTTCAATAGTTTTCCTTGAGACTCTTCAACCTAGACAAAGACCTCCTCCACACCAAGTCAACCTATCCTTCTTCGATCCAACCTTCCACCTAGCAGTAGCAACACTTCGACCCTAACAACTTCGACTTGGCAGGTTCCGGCATTAGTAGCAGCTTCGAGCTTGACTAGAAGACTTCGATCTCTTAAACCAACCCACACAAGAGAGAGAGAGAGAGAGAGAGAGAGAGAGAGAGAGACCAAAATTTCGATTTTCTTCTTCCCTTCCTCCTTGACCAAACTCTCACTCCTTTTAGCATCTTCCTTCAAATTCACACTTTTTCCAGCTTCCAACTTCCAGCTTCCAAATATCGAACTATGCTTGAGAGAGTGGATCCTCAAATGAAGTCAAATTGCCTTCCCTGAGGCCGACTTGATCTTCTTGACGCTGACTTGGTGTGGAGGTTACATAATTTATTTTTGACTCAAAAATAATTCTTTTTACATCGTTCGAAAACCTAAGAAGGGTCTCATAAAATATACAATGACTCTTTATTAATCCTAGGAGTCCTCAATGGGGACTTTGACTAATAAAATGATGACCCAAGCATGAAACCCATGCTTTAATAAGTTGTTGTAAAAATAATAAAAATGCTTTTGACAAATACATTTTATGAAGACCGAACCTAGTTACATTTTTCAACACCCCAAGCTCTTGCAACTGGTCCCTCAATTGTGAGATCCTCATAAGATATAAAGACATATCTTCATCTTTTGACATCCTTGTTCTATATAATTGATTTCTCAAGGATATCTTTTGACTTGATGTATAGAGTACAATTTTACCAACTTATCATAGATAGCTTTAGATGAACTCAAATCAACAACAAATGGAATGAGATGATCCTTTATGGATTCAATAAGAATCCTTTGTGCCCTCACCTCTCCCTTTTTATATCTTGCTAATTCTTGAGTTTTCTCTTTATCTGGTTGAGTAACTTCACCAAGAACATATTCCATGACTTCAATTTTTTTGAGCACCAAATCAATCCTCTTTTTCCATGCTAGGAAGTTTGTTGATCGAATGAGTTTGTTGCCTTCCTTGCAAAACGAAGTCATTTGATTTGTAGATTGAGACATGGAGAACAATATGGTACTTGTCAAAACAAATGTCCTTCTTAATGATGTTTTCAACTTGATACCTTCAAGAATTTTCAAGAGACTTCAGAGATGTCCTTCAAGTGATGACTTCTAGGATGATATTCCTAGGATTTGATGCTTTCTACAAAATTTTCTTCCAACAATCCTTCAAATTGACAACCTTCTAAGAGAGAGAGAGATCAATATTCTTTTTCAAGATAAAGCAACCTTCCTTCAAGATGTTCCTTTAAAAGCAAAGGCCTTTCAAGAGAGATAGATGTCCTTCTTAAGATGATGAGACCTTCAATGTAGTAACCTTCCTTCCTTCAACGAGAGCTTCTCCTTCTTAAGATGATGAAGTCTTCTTCCTTGTGTCCTTAACTAATGATTCTCTTTGACAAGCAACCTTCTCTTATGCCAACAAGATGATCTCCAAGCTGCCTTTTCTTCAGCTTAGCTCTGATACCATGTTGGAGAATCTAGTAGGACAACTATTAAAACCAATTTTCCTTATCCTTAATAATTACTTGTGAACTTTAGTTCAGTGTTGAAAATATCGGTATCAGCAAAATATTGGCAAACATAATGCATAATTTATTTATTTTATTTTATATATCTATATCTATATATATATATATATATATATATATTTTGTTTTAACATATAAAACAATAACAACATGAAATAAACACATTGGCACATAAATATGAAGAAAACATTGATATATATATGGTGTAGTGGATGTAAAATAAAAATGATACATCAAAGGTAATACCAAATCTTGTTGATCCTTGAAAATTATCCAATCAAGGACTCAAATGTGGTGAACCAATACAAAATAACATCACATATATAAAAGTATATCATCATCATTAGTTATATGTAGCAAAACAAATAAAATTAGCAGTTAGCTATTTGAGATCAGTGCCCTCTCCCCCTTTTACGGTGTTGAAATTTGGTACCGGAGGACAGGTGGTTCCCTTAGGTTTTGATCTTTGGCCTAGGGAAAAGTGTCCAAAAGAATTTAACTTTTTCTCCGAAAGTGACTTTATAATTTTATAAAGTTAAATCTAATTTAAAAGTGACTTTAAGTGATAAAGTTACTAAGTCTAATTTTAAAGTAAATGAAAAATTAGAAAGGAAAAGTGACTTTGGAAATAAATGACTAAGTGGGTCTTTATTAAAGTGGGGTGAATTAAAAAATAGAAAGTGAGATTTAAATGAACATTTAATCTCAGCCATTGATCTAAATCTATTTCAGCCATTAGATTTAGAGATCACCCAAAAGTCACTTGGATCACCCAAAAGTCACTTGGAGTTATATTAAAGGAGGAAAATGAGGAAAAGGTCATTCATTCTTTCATGAGCAGATTGGGAGAAGGAGAGCAAGAGAGCAAGAGAGATTTTTGAGCAGGGAGGAGAAGGAGACAGCAGCTTGGCACACATTCCAAGGCAGCAGTTGAGCAGATTTGTACCGCTGATTCAGCACATAGTGAAAGACAGATTTTTGCACAAAAATCGAGGAGCAGTTTGCTGATTTTTCTGCACACAAAACGGAGGCCGTACAACATTTATTGCTGTCCTGTTTGCTGTAATTTCCAGATTGCTGTGAGGCACGGGAAAGGAGATAAGTTGTAAATTTGCTTGCTGATTTTTTGCTGAATAATTCTCACTGTAAAAAGGCAATTTTCAGGAATAAAGAAGAGCTCTCAAACTGGTTTTCCCCAAGAGTTGTAGGGGGTTTTTTCAGGGTCAAGTTGACCAAAAATATCAGTGTTTTAGTGGCTGTTTTTGATTGCTGATTTTTAATTCTGCAATTTCCAGCATTCTGAAAAATTTCCAGAATTTGTGTTTTCAACAATATTTATTTTTTTCAGTCTGTTAAATGTATGGTTATGGGAATGGACATTTAACTACATGGGAGAAATAAGGAGAAACTGAAAACCGGGGTGGGAAAACAGAAATTTTTACATGGTATCAGAGCTTGAGTGCTGAAGGGCAGTTTGGGACAGCAAAAGGAAAAATTACAGTTGCTGATTTTTCACTCAGAAAATTCCAGCAAGCTGATTTTTTCATAAACAGCAGTTTTATCTTTACTACAGCAGTGCTATTTTTCAGTTTTAGGACAGCAAGATGTCATTGGGATTGAGGGTGGAGGATAGGTTGGATGGGCATACAAATTACAGCGTTTGGAAGGAGAGAATGCAGAGTATCTTTGAGGAGGCAGAAGTCTGGGATATCATGGTGCATACCGCACATAACCCTGTTGTTGTGCCCACTGATGTTACTCAGTTGGCTGAGTATAAAAAGAAGAACAATAAGGGTAAAAGACTGATTCTAGACGGAATCAAAGACCATTGCATTCCTCATGTGAGAGGAAAGAGCAATGCCCATGAGATGTGGACAACATTGTCCAATCTCTACCAGAGTACCAATGAGAACCGGAAGATGGTCCTGAAGGAGAAGCTGAAGAACATTAAGATGGGTAATGATAGTGCAACTGGATATCTCACAAAGATTACTAATGTGAGAGATGAGTTGGCAGCGATTGGAGAGGTCATTCCACCCACTGAGTTGGTGCAGATTGCAGTGAATGGCCTCCCCCGTTCATGGTTGAACTTTGCTGATGGGGTTTGTGCACGTGAGACCCTTCCCACATGGGAGAGGTTTTGGGATGATTGCATTCAGACAGAGATCAAGAAAGGTCAGCTTGGGGCAGCCAAGCCAGTTGAGCAGGATGAGGACGTAGCACTGGTGGCAGGAGGCAAGAAAGGCAAAGGGAAGAAGCAGGCTTCCACAAGCGGTGGTGGGGGCAAAGGCAAAGGTAAAGGTAAACAGGGGAACACACAGAAGGACTATTCCAAGGTGAAGTGTTGGAATTGTCAAAAGATGGGACACTATGCAGTTGTGTGTCCAGAGAAGAAGAAGAAGAAGGGGAAGAACCAGGACGTGGCAGCTTCAGCAGAGATTGAGGACTTTGCTGGTCGTTTTGACCGAGAGTTTGCGTTCACTACGTGTGAGTCCTTTAGTGCAGGATCACCTGCCACACAGGTTCAGAGGGAGCATGCTTTTCCCTCGATTAGCGGAGCATCTACAGGTATCTGGTATGTGGACAGTGGGGCTTCACGTCACATGACAGGAGTCCGTGAGTACTTCTCAGAGCTTTCAGAGAGTGGCACTGATATCGAGGTAGTACTCGGTGATGACAGAGTTGTTAGAGCAGTCGGGGTGGGGACAGTGACATTTCAGAGGGAGTCCAAACCTCCCTTGAAGGTGTCAGAGGTTCTTTATGTGCCAGGGATGAGGAAGAACCTCATATCCGTCTCAGCTTTGGAGGATAGAGGATATGAGGTACTGTTCAGGGGAGGACAGGTGTTGATGTATCCCAGGGGCACTCCAGCTGATTCAGCTAGAGTGATAGGTGTACGCCATGCAAAGGTGTACAAGTTTGCATTCCAACCCCTTTTGGCATTGAGCAGTAGTACTGACAGCAGAGCTAGCAGTTTTGAGCTGTGTGAGATTTGGCACCGCAGGATGGAACATATGTATCATGGAGCCTTGAGGACATTGCGGGAGATCACTACAGGTGTGCCAGATTTCAGTACTGATCACTTTGATACTTGCAGAGGTTGTGCGATGGGCAAGTTTGCCAAATCCCCTTTTCCCAGCAGTGACAGCAGAGCGACTGGGATACTTGATTTGATTCATTCCGATGTGAGCGGTCGTATGTCTCATGTTTCCTTGAGTGGATATGAGTACTATGTCTTATTCATTGATGATCACTCCAGGAGGACCTGGATTTATTTTTTGAAGACCAAGAGTGAGGTCTTCAAGCGGTTTCAGGAGTTCAGAGCTCTTGTGGAGACTCAGACAGGTCGAAAGATCAAGTCCTTGAGGTCGGACAATGGAGGAGAGTACACCCTTGGAGAGTTTGTTGACTATTGTGCGGAGGCAGGCATTAGGAGGGAGTTCACTGTTCCTTACAACCCCCAGCAGAACGGGGTTGCAGAGAGGAAGAACAGATCCATCATAGGGGCTGCCAAAGCCATGTTACATAATCAGGGGTTGCCATTGTTCTTGTGGGCAGAGGCCTACAACACATCTGTTTACTTGCAGAACAGGAGTCCGCATCGTGCCTTGGGGCACATGACTCCGGAGGAGGCTTTCTCTGGGAAGAAGCCTGATATTGGTCATCTTCATATCTTTAGATGCATTACATACTCCTATATACCCAAGGAGAAGAGGACCAAACTAGAGCCCACCGCAGAAAAGGGTATCTTTGTGGGCTACAGTGAGACCTCAAAGGCCTTTCGGATTTACATTCCTGCACAGAGGAGAGTTGTTGTCAGACGGGATGTGAAGTTCGAGGAGGACAGGGCCTTTAGGAGGTCATGGGAGTTAGAGTATCTGGATCAGCCAGACCCTCAGCAGCAGTTGAGTCAGTCGCAGGGATCTAGTGGGCAGGGATCAGGAGGATCCGGAGGTACATCTATGAGGATGTCAGGTCCATCAGTGAGCAGTGGCTCGCCGAGCCAGAGGGGTGGTGCTCCGGGCAGCATGCAGAGCAGTTCACAGAGCAGTTCACTAGGGAGTCCACTGATGGATAGTTCACACGGTACCTCAGCTTCTACAGGTTCAGGTGCAGGTAGGAGGACAACAGACAGATAGTCAGGAGTTCAGGCTACTAATGATGATGAGGAGGAGGAGTTTCATTCTCCAGTGGGAGAAGTGCGCTCAGGGAAGAGGAAGCCCAAGTGGCTTCAGGACACCTTGAGAGATGCCACATCTGTTGCTGAGCTGAAGAGGCCGGTCAGAGAGAGTAGACCACCTGAGAGGTTTTGTAGCTATATGGCGATGGTTACCAGCATCCTTGACTCTGAGCCTTCTAGCTATGAGGAGGCCGCTAACCAGCAGGTTTGGAGAGAGGCCATGCAGGAGGAGTATTCTTCTATCATGAAGAATGATGTTTGGGAGGTGGTGCCGAGGCCTGAGGGCAAATCCGTGGTTACTTCCAGATGGCTTTACAAGGTAAAGCATGCTGCAGATGGTAGCATTGAGAAATTCAAAGCGAGGTTTGTGGCTAGAGGGTTCTCCCAGGTAGAGGGAGTTGATTATGAGGAGACCTTCGCTCCTGTGGCTCGATATACTTCGATCCGCTCCATTATATCGATAACAGCAGAGATGGGTTGGAAGATCCACCAGATGGATGTGAAGACCGCATTTCTCAATGGCTTCATACAGGAGGAGGTGTACATTGAGCAGCCACAGGGCTTTGAGGTGCATGGGAAGGAGTCCCATGTGTGCAGATTGAAGAAGGCCCTTTATGGCCTGAAGCAAGCTCCCAGAGCTTAGTACTCCAGGATAGATGCATACTTGCAGGGGATGGGTTTCACAAAGAGTGAGGCAGATCCGAACCTTTACTTTATTGTGATTGGTGAGGAGCCTCTCATTCTGGTGCTGTATGTGGATGACTTGATCATTACAGGTGCAGAGAGACTCATAGAGCACTGCAAGAGAGATCTTGCGGCGGAGTTTGAGATGAAGGACATCGGCTTGATGCATTACTTTTTGGGTTTGGAGGTGTGGCAGGAGGAGGGGCATTTCTTCCTGGGGCAGGGGAAGTATATTGTGGACATCCTTAGCAGATTCCACATGGAGGATTGTAGACCCATGTCGACACCGATGATCACCAACTGGAAGAAGCTTCATGCTTCGGATTCCGAGTTGGTGGATCCCACATTGCACAGGCAGCTGATTGGTTCCTTGATGTATTTGGTCAACACTAGACCAGATATTTGTTTTGCAGTCAACACGATGAGTCAGTTTATGTGTGAGCCTAGGAAGGTTCATTGGGTGGCTGCAAAACACATTTTGCGGTACTTGCAGGGGACAGTGGATTATGGTCTGGACTACAGGCAGGGAGATGGAGTGAGATTGGCAGGGTACACTGATTCTGATTGGGCAGGTTGTGCTTCTGATAGGAAGAGCACTTCAGGGTGTTGTTTTGGGTTGGGTTCAGCAGTAGTGTCATGGTTTAGCCGGAAGCAGCAGTCAGTAGCACTGAGTTCAGCGGAAGCAGAGTATATGGCAGCCAGTCTAGCTAGTTGTGAGGCTATCTGGCTTCGCAAGATGTTGTTTGGCTTATTTGGTCAGCCGTTGAGACCTTCAGTGATTTACTGTGATAATCAGAGTTGCATTAAACTCACGGAGAATCCAATATTTCATGACAGGTCAAAGCATATCGGGATCAGATATCATTTCATCAGAGACTATGTTCAGAAGGGAGCTGTGAAGCTTGAGTATATTTCCACTGATGAGCAGGTTGCAGATATCCTTACCAAAGCCTTACCACGGGGCAAGCATGTCTACTTCAGAGACAAGATGGGTGTGGTGAGGAACACCTTCCTCGGTAAGAGGGAGTGTTGAAATTTGGTACCGGAGGACAGGTGGTTCCCTTAGGCTTTGATCTTTGGCCTAGGGAAAAGTGTCCAAAAGAATTTAATTTTTTCTCCTAAAGTGACTTTATAATTTTATAAAGTTAAATCTAATTTAAAAGTGACTTTAAGTGATAAAGTTACTAAGTCTAATTTTAAAGTAAATGAAAAATTAGAAAGGAAAAGTGACTTTGGAAATAAATGACTAAGTGGGTCTTTATTAAAGTGGGGTGAATTAAAAAATAGAAAGTGAGATTTAAATGAGCATTTAATCTCAGCCATTGATCTAAATCTATTTCAGCCATTGGATTTAGAGATCACCCAAAAGTCACTTGGATCACCCAAAAGTCACTTGGCGTTATATTAAAGGAGGAAAAGGAGGAAAATGAGGAAAAGGTCATTCATTCTTTCATGAGCAGATTGGGAGAAGGAGAGCAAGAGAGCAAGAGAGATTTCTGAGTAGGGAGGAGAAGGAGACAGCAGCTTGGCACACATTCCAAGGCAGCAGTTGAGCAGATTTGTACAACTGATTCAACACATAGTGAAAGACAGATTTTTGCACAAAAATCGAGGAGCAGTTTGCTGATTTTTCTGCACACAAAACGGAGGCCGTACAACATTTATTGCTGTCCTGTTTGCTGTAATTTCTAGATTGCTGTGAGGCACGAGAAAGGAGATAAGTTGTAAATTTGCTTGCTGATTTTTTGCTGAATAATTCTCATTGTAAAAAGGCAATTTTCAGAAATAAAGAAGAGCTCTCAAACTGGTTTTCCCCAAGAGTTGTAGGGGGTTTTTCCAGGGTCAAGTTGACCAAAAATATCAGTGTTTTAATGGCTGTTTTTGATTGCTGATTTTTAATTCTGCAATTTCCAGCATTCTGAAAAATTTCCAGAATTTGTGTTTTCAACAATATTTATTTTTTTCAGTCTGTTAAATGTATGGTTATGGGAATGGGTATTTAACTACATGGGAGAAATAAGGAGAAACTGAAAACCGGGGTGGGAAAACAGAAATTTTTACATACGGGATAACATGATGGGTTGTTTGCCATCCCTGCCCCTAACAGTAGAAGGCTCTAACCTTGCACCTAATGTCAAATAATGATTGCTGGGTATGGAGCTGTGCTCTCCTATATCTGTAGTAGATGGTTTTGATGCTGACGCTCCCACAGTCTCTTCCTCCTCCCCCTCCTCGTGCTGCTCCTCCCCTGGGTCCTCCTCCTCTTGAAGCTCCGATATTAATGGTTCCTCTAACCATGTAGGTGACTCCTCCAAGATGGGCACCTCAGACTCCACTCTCCATTGAGACAATACATCAATATTGTCCAAGGAAATGGCATCTGGATCCATTGGTTTTTCTATTTGCTTCACACGAAGTCGGAGATTGTAATGCACATACACTAAATCATTGAGGCGTGAGAACTCCAACCTGTAAGAGTGTTAAAAAAAGTGACGAGTCTTGACTCTTGACACTTGAGGGTCATATATTAAAATTACAATAAATGTAATTGCTCAACTAAAGGCTGGAGTTATACTTGTTGCGCTTTTTTGAGTGTATTTTCTCAAATACACTCTAATTGCGCTCACACCCTGAAGAGCTACAGGTTTGACTAAGGATTCTTATGGTTAATTTTTGCAAATTTGGTGCCCTTCCACCATAGCTTTGCCACCAAATATCTACAACAAAATAAAGAAATAAAAAAGTTGAAAACTTAAAACATAATTAAACTTTCAAATAAAACATATTTAAATTTAAAAAATCTAGAATTATAAATAAGTAAATTCTAATGAGTCACGAGTTGTCACTTACATGGCATGAAGAGGGTCCTTTCCCTCATAGCATTATCAAGTCCAAATAGGCCAACACAATCCCGATAAAACTGTATCTCACGATTGATTTTGCTACGAAGCTCATGATTAGGTACCATTCTATGAATACAGGAATGGAGCCCTTCCATCACCTCGCCATCAAAATCAAAGCTGCATTTGTATGAAAATGCAGGGTTGAGGAAGAGTGTTGCTGCATGAATGGGTCGATGAAGCATTCCTGTCCACCGAATATCAATTGCATCCCATAACATTATCTATTTATT
The DNA here is from genome assembly GCA_031772625.1 of Pinus tabuliformis. NCBI lineage: Eukaryota > Viridiplantae > Streptophyta > Pinopsida > Pinales > Pinaceae > Pinus > Pinus tabuliformis. The sequence goes on along the minus strand of CM062818.1, from coordinate 626,893,546 downwards.
AAGCCCAAAAGAACCCTTGTCTGCATAATAAGCACGGATGGCCTCCTTGGTCCTATCCATGGCCTCATACAAATAAGCCATTGCAGGCTTATCCCTATCTACCATTCTCAAAACCTTTACTATAGGTTCACTAACTGAGCACACTTCTTGTACTCCTTGCAAAATTGTCTCAGTGTACACCATTTTTGCAATGGCTCCCAGTTAATTTTAGGTATGTTCTATGCTTAGAGCAATTTATTTCAATTTTCACAGTTAGCTCAATATCTTTTCCAGATTAGCAATCACATCAGCATAATAGTAAATTGCAGATAGAACATAAACATAAATTGCAGAAGACAAGCCAAGACAAGAGGACATAAGATGTGGCGCTAGCCAGGGACAAACCCCAATGTGGGGAAACCCTTGATCAATTCTTCTTATATGTTCTTCAATAGTTCAATAGAGAGAGAGATAGTACATATACAACAGAAGTCAACACTTTGACTTATCTAAATAAGAGCATAGATCATCTCTAAGAAGATGATACATGAGGTAGCTGAACTCAATTGAAGACATGCTGCTTCAACTGATTCTCCAAGGTGACTCCATCACCATGCTGCACCTATCATTGTGTTGCACCTCATCATCATGCTGCACCTCACTGTGTTGCACCATGCTGCACCCATCATCACTATGCTGCATCTCATCATGCTTCACTAATCATGACTGTACCCATCACTATGTTCAATGTATATTGCAATGTCTCATCACCTCAACATGCTGCTTCAATACCTTTGGCTATTGCACTATTCACATCATGCTCATCATCACCACGCTGTACCAATGTGCTGCATTGTACTACATCCATGCTGCCTACAATAGTCACTGCATTTATCATGCTTCTTTATGAACCTTACTACATCATGTTGTCCATACATCTTGTTGCATTATCACTATATCTATTAGTATGCATTCAAACTTCATGGGTCACCTTGGTGTCACATCTTATCATGCATTGGGACAACCTTCATCATTTAGGCCATCAAGGTAGATCTCCCATCCCTCATACATAGGCAACAACATCCATGCTTGTCCAACCTTGTTTGCTGTTGACTGTTAGTGACAGACTGGTTAGGGCATATAACTGTAGCCTTAATCTTCTCCAATCAGCCCCAAACAAACCTAGAAAGACTGCGGCTTGCTGAAGGTGAACTCCTCCCTTGCTAGGTTGTTGCCTTAGGGCATATGACAACTCTTAACAGCCCTACGCAAGCCCAACTGTGGTGCTATGGCCTGCGGCCTAGCACAACAACAATTGTGGCTTTCGGTTGTGTTCAACACAACAACGTTTAGCCCTTAACAATTTGACCTTCTAACCATAGTTCGGATATCCTTCAATGAGCCCTAGAATGGTCCTTAAATTGCCTCGTTGTCTTTGCCTCTTAGCTGTGTCTAAGGGCTGTATTAAACCATCTATTCTCTACGGCTAGGGCATGTTTTACTCCAGCTATGGCTCCTCCAAAAAGTACGGTTATAACCCTTCTTGTAAGACTTCGTTTAGGGCAACGTTAGCCCTTCTTTGATTGCGGATAAGTGCATGGCTTAGACAACAACTTCAACTCCTAGTCTAGAGTGCGGTTAGGGCATCATACTTATATTTAGGACAACATATATGCTCTTCTTGACTGCGGCTAAAGCATCTCCTTACCTCCTGCGTCTAGGGCTTCCTCCTCTTAGACTTCTCTTCCACTAAAACAAAAAAACAAGTGGAGAGAAATCAAGAGTGAAGTGTGTGTTCAAATGACTATCAAGTCACCTCCTTTTATACTAAAACGTTGAGCACACGTGGGGGTTATTTGGTTGTTGGCCAACTTTGACGAATTGCCCCATAACACAAATAAATTCATATCTCCATGAATACTTATCGGAATTGGATGATCTTTAGATCAATCCTACACCTCTCGATGAGAGGAGTCCAAGAAAAATATCAACTGCCATAAATAAGATGATCCACATGGAGTTTGGCCCTAGTTGCCAATTTTAACACTCCATCTCAACTAGGGAGAACTCCATCTGCTGATCCATCTGCCAGACGGTGCTATCTCTGCCATCAGTGCCCTACACTGCTATGCTCTGCTGAACCATGAAGAAGAAGAATTGATCGAGAATGTCTCATACCATTCTCTACTGACCCAAAGTCAGCCCCATATAAAGAGAGTGCTCAATAGTGCTCTTACTGACTCGAAGTCAGTTCTAGAGAGTTTGTCACACCACTCTTACTGATCCCAGATCAGTCCCAAGAGAGAGTGAGCTATGTCACTCTTACTGACCCGAAGTCAGTTCCAATTGATCCCAGATCAATGTCGGTCATCCTAGCATAGGGAGTACGGTAGATACATGATGCGTCCATCGGTACTACTATGGTCCCTAACCCCATTTCCCTACTCATTGGCCAAATGAGAGGTACTTCCCATGAGTCCCAGATTACTTAGGTAGGATGCCTCGATAAGAGAACCACTCATCCTGTCCATAAGTCGCCATGGGGTATCACAGGGGAAGGTTGAACCATTCGCCTTGTACACAGCGCACCATTAGGGGAGGGTGAGTTTCCCTATGGTTGCTTGTTGCTCCAAGAAGTACCCCAAGCTCCCCCGGAGCTCCCAGAGCTCAAGGCATGCATCATACAGGACCCTCATAAGAGGGTCTCTCAACGACTCCAAGTCGTTATGGAAAGTCACAAATTTACCTTTTCCTGGGGCTTCAACAGAATGTCTGTGACCTGCACATCAGTCCCAATGCGATGGAGCCTTCTTGCTCATCGATGTACCATATCTTAGATAAAGTGGTACTTGATGTCTATATGCTGGAGAAATCATAGAATACGGGATTCCTCAATAATCAAATCCCCCTCTGGTTAACACAAAAGATCATGGTGGTGTCCATCATGTGTACAAACAGCTCACTGAAGAGCTTACACAACCAGGCAGCTTCACACGAGGTCATACTTGTAGCTATGTATTCGGTCTCAGTGGTCCTCAAAGCAACCGTCCTCTGCTTCCTGCTCATCTAGGATATTGTAGCAGAACCCAAAGAGAACCAGCACTCAGAAGTGCTCTTACAATCCTCCACACTGCTTGCCCAGTCAGCGTTCGAATATCACGCAACTTCATATTTCCGGCGTTGTATCTCAATCCATGAGAGATTATGCCCTGAAGACATATCAGAAGACTCTTGGCACCAATCCAGTGAGGCTCATCCATATATGAGCTCAACATGCTAACTGCAAAACATATATCCGGATGGGAGTTCACCAAGAACATCAATGCTAGTATGAGTTTTAGAGGCATTTCCCAAATCAGGTCTGGCATCCCTACCACATAACTTCTAAAAGTTAAGATCCATCGAGGTAGTCACGGGCTTGCAGTTCACCATTCCAATGCCGGAATCCAGCTCCATCTTATTTTTGTAAATGAGAGGGCCTGCACTTGTCAGAAAGAGGTCGTCCTTAGAAGGTGCCAATATGAGAGGTCTATCATCCACAACCTTCAAGCAATGGTTTGGATCGACTTCACTCCTAGTGAATCTCAGCTTCATTAGACAACTATCAATCCTTTCATATTAAGCCTGGGGTGTTTTGCTTCAAGCCATAGAGGGCTTTCTTCCACCTGCATACATGAGATTCCCGATCATGAATCTCAAACCCCTCAGGTTGTTCCAATCCTGTGGACCTGCTACATAAGGGGAATGGTCCCCTTGTAAGATTTTCCTTTGGTACATCTCAGACATGTACCTTCATGCTCTTCTTGAATTTAGGCATCCCTATCACCATTTGACTCATATCGGGTAGGGCCCCATAATATGCAGACCTCCGGTGCTATAGATGAGATGTGTCAACTGACATGGTCCCCAATGGATTTCGTGCAACTTGATACAAATTGTCAACCCTGAACTCAAGGATAAAAGCATCTTTGAAAATTCTATTTTCAAACACGTACCTTTCCATCGATGAATGCCACCCTGAAACCTTTGATTTCCATTGCCGAAATGGACACCAAGTTCTTTTTGCGATCAAGTACATAAAGAGATTCTTGTAAATGAATCGAGTTACCATCATTCAATTGAGGGGTAACATTCCCTACACCTTTTTCGGGATAGGTGGCAATGACTCCAAGTATAATCCCACGATTGTTTCTATCTCTACCAAATTAGAGAGAGCACCCATCTATCCGATGAAGTGCCTTGATGCACTACAATCAATAAGCCAAATTCCCAACGAGTTTAGAGAAGAGGGCCAATATAAGATAATACTTCTTTATCTTACCAAAAACAACATTTGATTCTTCATACCTAGGGTTCCTTGCTTTCTTTGAAGAGTCAGCCATTTCCTTGATGACCTGCATTACCTGTCATTCCTTCGATCATTGAAGATGTCCCTTGTATGATTGTTATCATTATCAAGTGATGTGTCCTGACCATTCAGACACTCCTTCGCATAATGGTCGAACTTGTTGTAAGAAAGGCATCTTCTTTTCCCATTGAAGTGATCTTTAGGAAGGCCATTAGATGTTTTCGCTGCGCCACTCGAATAATATTCTCTGCTTCGACTACACCCTTGGTGAATTTGAAGAGGGATGAGGAATCCATTGATCCTTTTGTCCTTTCCCAACTGTCTTCGGTGATTGCTCTTTCACTCTTGCTTGGGCTTTGTCTTCACCTCAGCTTTGATACCATGTTAATTTTAGGTATGTTCTATTCTTAGAGCAGTTTATTTCAATTTTCATAGTTTGGTCAATATCTTTTCCAGATTAGCAATCACATCAACATAATAGTAAATTGCAGATAGAACATAAACATAAATCGCAGAAGACAAGCCAAGACAAGAGGACACAAGATGTGGCGCTAGCCAGGGAAAAACCCCAGTGTGGGGAAACCCTTGATCAATTCTTCTTATATGTTCTTCAATAGTTCAATAGAGAGAGAGAGAGATAGTACATATACAACAGAAGTCAACACTTTGACTTATCTAAATAAGAGCAAAGATTATCTCTAAGAAGATGATACATGAGGTAGCTGAAGTCAATTGAAGACATGTTGCTTCAACTGATTCTCCAAGGTGACTCCATCACCACGATGCACCTATCATTGTGCTGCACCTCACTGTGCTGCACCCATCATCACTATACTGCATCTCATCATGCTTCACCAATCAAGAATGTACCCATCACTGTGCTCATTGTATATTGCAATGTATCATCACTTCAACATGCTGCTTGAATACCTTTGGCTGTTGCACTATTCACATCATGCTCATCATCACCAAGTTGTACCAATGTGCTGCACTGTACTGCATCCATGCTACCAACAACAGTCACTGCATTTATCATGCTTCTTTATGCACCTTACTGCATCATGCTGCCCGTGCATCTTGCTGCACTATCACTATGTCTATTAGTATGCATTCAAACTTCATGGGTCACCTTGCTGTCACATCTTATCATGGACTGTATTGGTTCACAGTTTAGGATCTCTGTTTGCTATGTTGGATGGAAGATGGGACATCCTTCATCATTTAGGCCATCAAGGAAGATCTACCATCCCTCATACATAGGCAGCAACATCCATGCTTGTCCAACCTTGTTTGCTGTTGACTGTTAGTGACAGACTAGTTAGGCATATAATTGTAGCCTTAATCTTCTCCAATTTGCCCCAAACAAACCTTGAAAGCCCGCGGCTTGTTGAAGGTGAACTCCTCCCTTGCTAGGTTGCTGCCTTAGGGCATATGACAACTCTTAACAACCCTACGTAAGCCCAGCTGTGGTGCTATGGCCTGTGGCGTAGCACAACAACAACTGTGGCTTTTGGTTATGTTCAGCACAACAACGTCTAGGCCTTAACACTTTGGCCTTCTAACCATAGTTCGGATATCCTTCAATGAGCCCTAGAACGGTCCTTAAACTGCCTCGCTGTCTTTGCCTCTCAGCTGTGTCTAAGGGTTGTATTAAACCTTCTATTCTCTGTGGCTAGTGCATGTTTTACTCCAGCTATGGCTCCAAAAACAACGGTTATAATCCTTCTTGTAAGACTTCGTTTAGGGCAACGTGCGCCCTTCTTTGATTGCGGATAAGTGCATGGCTTAGACAACAACTTCAACTCCTAGTCTAGACTGCGGTTAGGGCATCACACTTATATTTAGGACAACGTATATCCTCTTCTTGACTATGGCCAAAGCATCTCCTTACCTCCTACGTCTAGGGCTTCCTCCTCTTAGACTTCTTCCACTAAAACCCAGAAACAAGTGGAGAGAAATCAAGAGTGAAGTGTGTGTTCAAATGACTATCAAGTCACCTCCTTTTATACTAAAACGTTGAGCACACGCGGGGGTTATTTGGTCGCTAGCCGACCTTGACTAATTGTCCCTTAACACAAATAAATTCATATCTCCATGAATACTTATCGGAATCGAATGATCTTTAGATCAATCCTACACCTCTCGATGAGAGGAGTCCAAGAAAAATATCAACTGCCATAAATAAGATGACCCACATGGAGTTTTGCCCTAGTTTCCAATTTTAACACTCCCCCATCTTGTCTCCCGATGTATCTACAATCACGCCACTCATCAAAAACAAACATTTGTTTCAACTCAAACTATCATCAAGGCAAAGGCTGAAGAGTAATAAAGTAGGTGGCAAAATGTGTGATTGCAGGATGTTGTAACTCCTTGTTTTTAGTGTATCTCCTCATGAGGCTAAGAACAAAAGCATGGTTATATAAAAACTTGGGGACACTCTTAGCCATATCAATCACCTCCTTAATTAAGGAGAGTTTCCCCATATTCTCAAGCAACAAATCAATACAATGTGCTACACATGGAGTCCAAAATAATGTGCAGTGACTCTCCATAAGCATCCTGTTGGTAGACACATAATTAGCTGCATTATCTGTTATGACTTGCACCACATTCTGCGCACCAATCTCCTGGACGAGCCCATCTAACAACTCACATATCAATACTGCATATTTTATATGTGTTGATGCATCCACTGATTTAATAAACATGGTACCTTTAGGACATTGTACCAAAAAATTTAGAAGGGTCCTACCCTTCCTATCTGTCCAACCATTAGACATCACTGTGCATCCAGACACCTCCCATGTCTGTTTCAACTCTGCCAATCTAGAGTTGATGTCCTACTTTTCTGCTTGAAGGATTGGTCCCCGCAACTCCTCATATGTAGCACTTTTGTACCCTGGGTCCACAATAGCAATAACATCACACATTGGCTGCCAAAATGGATTGGTTTTAGTGATGTTGAGAGGTAAGTCGCTCCAAAAAGGAACCTCCCCATAACTCTATCTGCTTCTTGCTTCTCCCTATTTTTAACAACTAAATTTATGTAAGGTTGTGCTCCATGTCTGGTTCGTGATCAAAAAAGGATGACCTCCCACTCCCAGTAACATTCGCACTAGCAAGTGACGCTGTGGAGCCCCTCCCACTACCCTCAACCTCAAAATTGGAAGAAGATCTCCCAAAAGATTTACTTGTAAGTTCAACCTTGTTTCTTTCTGCCTCTTCTTTCTTTCTGTCTTTTTTCATCAATTTCTTGAACAACTTTTTGTATAAGCTTTGCACTAGATTCCGAACAAAGACCAACTTCATGTCTAGGGAGTCTAGCCAAATGGTATTTCAATCGCGTAACCCCCCCTCCCATCATCTTGTCCCCACACAATTTGCTTGTTAGATATGGCCGATTTGTCCCACCATCAGGTTCCCCATACTCCCAAAATGGGTCCAAGGGCTTTGGCATATTTGTAGTAGATTAATTCAAACCTAGGGCACCAAAAAAACAAAAAAATGGTGTTAAACCCCATACACAAAAAATAACAACCACCTTATTTTAAAATATAATTTTTTACTACATTACTTGCAATGAAAAATGAGAATAAGAGGGTTGTTGATTTTTATTAACATGTTCTTTGCTTAGGTCAATTACTTCAATGATCCATCTAGCCCAATCTTAATTATGTTTACTTTCATTGGCAATCACATAATCCATTAACACATTGACAATAACTGAAGAAAGAACGTGAATGACATACACAAAAGACAAGCCAAGACAAGAGGACACAGAAATTGTCTCAAGCCAGGGAAAAAACCCCAAGATGGGGAAAGCCCTTGATTAAATCTTCTTATTATTAATATCAAATGCTCAATAGAGGGAGAGGGGAGTACAATAATATAGGATAAATTTGACTTGCTAGATCACTGATTGAGGCAGCATTGAGAAGTCTGAAATTTTGAAAGATATAGCAGCGCCCTGAAAGGGCTCGTAATAACCATCTTCCTAACTGACCCTTTAGAAACAACTGAAGTTCTTCTTGCAAGGCACTGTACCTTAAACTATCTGTGATCAGGATGGCTTCTGGTTAGGGCTAAGTGACAACACTTCAACCCTCTTCCTCTGCTTCAAAACACTTATGATCACTGCGGCTAACCTTCAATCAGGTTCTTCATTGAATACATGGCTAATATCAGCCCTAACTTTGACCTGCGGTACCTCCACTGCTAAAGATGGAGCTCGGTCCTCATGTTGACATTAACATAGGTCAGCGGTTCTGATTCAGAGATCTGCCCACACAAAACGACCCTCGAAAATTGCCCAGGATTGCGTTAAGGCCCTGCGACCTAGTCAATAGAAGGTCTGGGCTCACAATATGGGCTCACAATATAGCAAGGGAAGGCATGCGGTCTGGGTGAGGAGGTCTCCTTGAAGCTGCATCTTACCCAAAAGAGCTGCGGCCTATTCAAAGAAGTAGTTTCACACCATATAAGGTAACAACCCATCAAATATGCCTGTGGTAAGCCTTAGAGGAGACTAAGACCTGTAACCAGAGAGAGATATGATCATGTTCTTCCACGCCTTGCCACAATCACTTTCATTGCCATAGAGATATGCTATCACAAGGATGAGTGCACAAGGATGATCATACAAATGAGGTTGTGGGTTGCTTATATATACAAATGGAGGTAAAATCAATCTTGACACGTGGAGGGAAATTCAAATTTCATATTTTTAGTTTTTCTTGCCTTGATAAAGTCATGCCTTGAAGAATTTCTTTTAACTAAATAAGTATTTTTCCTGATTCAAATTTGGTGATCTTTAGGTCAATTTTGGTCCTCTCGAAGAGAGGGATTCAATGCCACAATTATCTTTCCCCAAAGGCGTTGTCCAAAGTGGAATTTGGCCCTAGTTGTCAAATTTAACAAGGGTGCATAAGAAAGTTAAAAAAGAAAAATCAAGCTTGCTGTCCAAATATGGAGAAAACCCTCGCATTGGCTCATGGGCATGAAAATCATAGCAAATGGAAAAGAACAAAGAAGCAAAATGTTGGTAGGCAAAGAGGCAAGCAAGCATAACCCTAAATCTATGAAAACAATCTTTAACGTAGGGGTTTTTAAGAACATACCTGTTAATGGAAGAAATGAAATTTGTCTCACTGTTCTTGAATCTTTGATCCACAATTTTTTTTGGGTGGGTGATGATAATGGTTGTTTGTGTTAGGTCCCTATAATACTAGTGATTCCCCCATTACTATTGTCATTGTATCCCTTATTGTTATTGTTGTGCCTCTATTGTTCCATATTGTTATTAGTGTGCCCCATAGAAACCCACTATTGTTATTGTTGTGCCCTTATGTTATTACTGTTAGGTCGGCTTGATTATATTGTGACCCCTTAGACTCCTATATATAGAAGGGAGTTTAGTCATTTGTATCATCCAAGAATTGTTCATTTGTGTAATGTAAAGGAGGTTGCCCCCTTGAAGAGGCTGAATTCTAAGGCATTGATCTATCTTTTCTATCTTTTTGTGAACTGGTTTCCTAACATTTGTATCAGAGCTTTGGATTCTAGGGTTTCGCTGCTCCAAATAGGTCATCGTGGCATTTTCGCTATAACTTTTTTCTGTGACGTTTGAGAAGCTAAAACAAAAAACCATTTGAGCCGAAATCGTCTGAACTCCGGGTCCGAATTTCAGAGCCTGTCTCGCTATATTTTTGGAGATATGATCTGAGGAAGTTAGGGTTTTTGCAGACTCCCAAATTACATTTCAAACAAGTGACCTGGGGAAAATTATCATAACTTTTGTTCTGAGCATCAGATTGAAATTTAGTAAGAAGTTTCAGAAAGAGGACGACCTGTAGTTTTTGTATATCAGTTTCAGGTACTAAGGTCGAAACAGTGACATGTGGCACTTCGTACAAGTTCGTTCTACTAAACTAGTATATAATCAGGTCACCGTGGGAGATTTGACATAACTCTTCCTTGGAGAATCCAATCTTGATCAGACTTGCGGGGTTAGAAAGAGGACTCAAAGGGCTATTGCAGGACGCAATTTCAGATATTCGAGATCCGTAGTTATAGAGATACAACAGATTCAATATCGAGCTCTTACAAAGTGAAAAAAGGTGTGTAGTTTTTTTTAAATTTTGCATAAGATTGGTTTGAAAAATTAGTTTGAAGGAATTCAAAGGGAATAGTGAAGAATTATTAGCATTAATTGATGCCCCGAAGAAAGAAAATGGAAACACCTAGTAAGAAACTTGAAAGCTCTAGCATGACTCGTGAAGAAGAGGAAGAAATGCAACATGATATATCAAAATTACAAGACCAAGTACAACAAATTTCACTCTCACAAAAGGTAACTGAAGCCAAGATGAATGGCGTGGAAGCTAATATGAATGGCATGCAAGTTAAGATGGATGGCATGGACGCTAAGATGGAAGAATTGAAGATAAATTTGAATAAGTTGTTGCAAGAAATGGTTACTAATGGTGAAAGGAAACTCATGATGATAACAAAAGAAATGTTAATCATGATTTAATAGGCTCTAATGTTGGATTGAAGACCCACTATGTTCCAAAAATTGATATGAGGAAGTTTGATGGCAAGGATCCTGAAACATGGATACTACAGATGGAGCAATTTTTCGATCTCCATAATGTGCAAAACACACAAAAGGTACGTATTGCAACTTTATATTTGGAACCAAATCAGTTTGTATGGTATCGATGGCTTTGCTCTCGTAAACAAATTGTCACTTGGGCAATTTTTATGGAAGACATGATAGAACATTATGAAGATACAAAAAGCAACACCTTTTTTAGCGAATTGATAAATCTCAAACAAAAGGGTTTAATGATGGAGCACATTGAGGACTTCCAAAAATTGAACATAAGGGTAAAAGATATTCCAGAGGAGCATAGGATTGATGTGTTCATAGGGACTTTAAAGGATAATATCCAACATGAGGTTCGCCTTTGGGAACCTGATTCATTGGAGAAGGCATTCAGGTTAGCAAGAAAAATGGAAAGCAAAATTATGGCAACCAGGAAACCTACCACTCACAACTATAAAGATGGAAGTGTTGTTGCCCCTAGCCTTCCACAACCTACAAGGTTGACACCACAACAATTGGAAAAAAAAAGAGCAAAAGGGCTTTGTTACAGTTGTGATAGCAAATACACTAAAGGTCATAAGTGTGCTAAGAAGAAATTATTCTACATAGATTGTGAAGAGGAGGAAGAAAAGGAACAAGAAATGTCAAAAGAAGAGGATATACTCCAGGAACAAACCTTAGATAAAGAAGAAATAAATCCGACCATATCTTGTAATGCATTGGCTGGAATTACCACTCCTCAAACTATCAAGATAAAATGACATATCAAGAAGAAAAAGGTAATAGTGTTGATTGATTCGGGAAGTACCCATAATTTTATTCATTGTAAGATAGCCAAGGAATTGAATTGCTTCCTATATCCAGCACCAGAGTGTCAAGTGATGGTTGCAAGTGGAGGAACCATAAATTGCTCTGGAAAGTGCCATAATATCAAACTATCCATGGGAGAATATGTATTGAATAACCCAATGCTTTCCATTCCAATGGGTAATGCTGATGTTGTACTAGGAGTCCAATGGTTACAATCCTTGGGTACAATAGCTTTTAATTTTCAAGAACTTTTCATGAAATTTTGTGCGGAAGGAAAGGAAGTTGAATTAAGGGGTATTGCAGGGAAACCGGGAAAGATAATTAGCTCTAACGATATGACAAAGCTTCTGAAGAAGAAACAACGAGGCGTAATCGCACAATTATGTTCGCTACAGTTTCCCACATTAAAATCATCTATTTCTCCACATCTCCAAAAAGTATTGGACAATCATTCCAAGGTATTCGAGACTCCCGAAGGCCTCCCACCTATTCGTGATCATGATCATGCTATTCATTTGATTCCAGGAAGTGTTCCTCCAAACATCAGGCCGTACAAATATCCCTATGCCCAAAAGAGTGAAATTGAACGTATGGTTGCAGAAATGCTAGACGCTGGTATAATTCAACCGAGTCAAAGTTCTTTCTCTGCTTGAGTAGTATTGGTGTATAGGAAGGATGGATCATGGCGCATGTGTCCAGATTATAGGGAGCTCAACAAGCTCACTATTAAAGATAAATTTCCCATTCCTGTCATTGATGAATTATTGGATGAATTGCATGGATCAATTTACTTCACCAAATTGGATCTTCGTTTAGGATATCATCAAATTAGAATGAAGACTGAAGACATTCCAAAAACAACGTTTAGAACTCATGAGGGTTATTATGAATTTTTGGTCATGCCTTTTGGCCTTACCAATGCACCTTCTACATTTCAAGGTTTGATGAATTTCATTTTCAGACCCTTAGAAAAATTGTGTTAGTATTTTTTGATGATATACTAATCTACAGCAAGTCTTGGAAGGGTCATGTTGAACATGTTGACAGGGTGCTCAAACTATTGAAGGAGAAACAATTATATGCAAAAAGCTCCAAATGTTTCTTTGGAGTACAAGAGGTGGGATATTTGGGTCATATTGTATCTCATGAAGGTGTTAAGGTAGACCCTAGCAAAATTAAAGCCATTAAGGAATGGAAAATCCCCACATCCATAAAGCATCTGCGAGGATTTCTTGGGTTGACAGGGTATTATCGCAAGTTTGTTAAGAATTATGGGAGAATAGCAGCTCCTCTAACAACATTATTGAAGAAAGATGCATTTTTATGGACTCCAGAAGCAACAAAGGCCTTCGAACATTTTAAAGAGGCAATGTGCCAAGCACCGGTCTTAGCTACGCCGGACTTCACAAAAACCTTTATTGTGGAATGTGATGCTTCAGGAAATGGAATTGGTGCTGTTTTAATGGAAGATGAAAGACCCATTACTTTCGAATGTCGTCCAATCAAAGGAAAGTATTTACACAAAGCTATTTATGAGAAGAAAATGTTGGCAATACTACATGCACTTAAGAAATGGCGACCCTACCTAATGGGAAGACAGTTCAAGGTAAAAACAGATCATGATAGTCTTAAATACTTTTTAGAACAAAGATTATCCTCTGAAGAGCAACAAAAATGGGTCACAAAGATGTTGGGTTATGACTTTGAAATCATCTATGAAAAAGGGAAGCAAAATGTTGTGGCAGATGCACTCTTAAGAAAGGATGAGGATGTGGAAGAATTTTTGTGCGCTATTTCTATTATCCAACCAGATTGGATAAACGAAGCAAGGGATGAATGGAAGAATGACAAAGAAGTGTGGGCACTCATTCAAAAGTTACAACAAGATCCCAGTACATCTGATACATTTAGCTGGAAAAATGATTCGTTATGGTACAAACTTCAAAGATCGCTTATACCTATCTAAGAATTCCCAACTCAAACAAAAGATTCTTATGGAATTGCACACTTCTCCCTTAGGAGGGCACTCATGATTTTTAAAAACTTACCACAGGGTTAAGAAGAATTTTTTTGGGATGGGCTTAAATCGGATATTCAAAAGTTTGTGGCGGAATGTTTGGTTTGCCAACAAAATAAAGTTGAGACAATTAAGATCCTAGGTCTATTACAACATTTATCCCTTCCAAGCCAACGTTGGGAGGAGGTTTCAATGGATTTTATCATAGGTTTACCCAAGTCCGAAGGAAAGAGTGTCATCATGGTGGTAGTTGACAGAGTTACCAAGTATGCACACTTTTGTGCATTATCGCATCCATTTAAAGCCAGTACAGTTTCTACTGCATTTATGGAAACAATTCAAAAGCTACATAGAAACCCAAAGATTATTGTAAACGACAAAGATCCCATTTTCATTGGAATTTTTTGGACATAATTATTTTCTTGTTTCGGTACTCAGTTAGCTCATAGCTCATCTTATCATCCTCAATCTGATGGGCAAACTGAGATAGTAAACAAATGTTTGGAAGGATATCTTCGTTGCTTTGTATCTGATAAACAGACACAATGGGTCAAATGGTTGCCTCTAGCTGAATGGTGGTATAACACTTCCTTCCATACTGCAACAAAAATGACCCCATTTATGGCACTTTATGGATATCATCCACCATCCATCACATCATATTTTAGAGAAAATTCTAAGGTTCAAGCAGTGGAACATCACATCGAGCATCAACAACAAGTTCTCCAACTCTTAAAGGATAACCTCACGTTGGCGCATAATAGAATGAAACAACAGGCAGATCAACATCGCAGCGAAATAAGTTTTGATGTCTGTGACTGAGTATTCCTACGACTACAACCATATAAACAAATGTCCCTCAAGCAAGCTAAGAAGGATAATAAATTATCACCAAAGTATTATGGTCCGTACAAGGTGTTGCAAAAGATTGGTATTATGGCATACAAATTGGAGCTTCTGGCAGCTTCCCGAGTGCACCCAGCTTTTCATGTTTCATGTTTAAAGAAGGTTATAGGTGACAAGCTCCCAGTTTAAACAATATTGTCAGAACTTGACGAGGAAGGAAAAATGTTATTGGAACCGGAAGCAGTCACAGAAACAAGAACTCGATAGCTACAAAATTGATCAATTTTGGAGTATCTCATCAAGTGGAAGAACTTATCTGCTGAAGATTCCACATGGGAGGATGAGAATTTTATACAGAAGCATCCAAAACTACTCAAGCATTGAGGACAATGCTTTTCGGAAGGAGAGGGGCATGTTAGGTCCCTATAATACTAGTGATTCCCCCATTACTATTGTCATTGTATCCCTTATTGTTATTATTGTGCCCCTATTGTCCCCATATTGTTATTAGTGTGCCCCATAGAAACCCACTATTGTTATTGTTGTGCCCTTATGTTATTACTGTTAGGCCGGCTTGATTATATTGTGACCCCTTAGACTCCTATATATAGAAGGGAGGTTTAGTCATTTGTATCATCCAAGAATTGTTCATCTGTGTAATGTAAAGGAGGTTGCCTCCTCGAAGAGGCTGAATTCTAAGGTATTGATCTATTTTTTCTATCTTTTTGTGAGTTGGTTTCCTAACAGTTTGATCGTCAATCTGTCCTTGACAACCACCACAAAGCTCTTCCCCTTCCTTCTCCAAGACTAACAAAGAAAAATGAGCAAATAAAAGTAATTTTTTTTTGTAGCCATGAACCAACTTGCTTGACGATATTTTAGGTCGTCACGCTATATTTTGCCGACATATCGCTGATATTTAGGAAATATCGTGATATTTACTTGGCGATATCTCGTTTTGCCGAAAATATCGCGATATTATCAACACTTCTTTAGTTAGCTTCTTATTGTTCTTTATTAGATTCTTTTCATCAAACAATTATCAAGAGCATAAACCATGAAGATCATAAAACAATTGACACAAGAATTAGGCTCCACGCTAGGGCAAAATCCGTCCAAAGGGGAAAACCCAAAAAGAACTTCTTCTCTTCTTATAGAATCAATTCAAATGATAAATCCAAGACCCAAACTTCTAGACCAAGACCACCTCCAAGCACCAAGTCAACCCTCCAAAAGATGTCCTTCAAGACAAGACAAGGTCAATCAAAGTCAATGAAGAACAACTCCTTTAAGGTTTGCTCTAATCAAGGTTTCGACCCTGCAACTCTTGGCCTTGCAACAACTGTAAAAGCCCCAATTCCTTCGCATGTTTGAGAGAAACTGATCACAAAATTCAAGATTTCGGTTTTCTTCTTGAAATGCTTCCTTCTCCTAGACCTTCGCTCATTCTTCTTCTTCTTTCTTGCTTGAGATCGAATTGCAGAAGTGTGTCCAAATGAATCGAACTCATCTCCTTTATATACCCTTCACATGTGGTTGAATAGGCCTTTCCTAGGCCAACTTTTCTTTGGTAGGGCCGACTTGTGCTTGGAGGTTGTTTTTGACTTTCCAGACTCAAAATAAATTCTTTTACATGGTACAACTTGCGAAATTGGGCTTATATATATGAAAAATACTCTTTCAAGACAAATATTTTCTTGACTTGACAAACCCTCAAAGCATGAAATGCATGCTTGACCTTAATGACCATTCAAAGGGAGCATGGAGCTCATGCTAGAAAATAATATTTTTATTTCTTCTTTTGCTTGTAACATAAGATATACATAATGACAATTATGAAAACCGAAACTAGTTACATTTTCCAACACTTCTTGCTTTACCACGATACCATGGTTGATTCCAAACTGAAACAACATCCAGATGTGGATTTTCTATCCATACAACTCCTAGCCCAATCATAATCTATGTACCCCTACAACTTCACTTCACCAACTCCAACATATCTAAGGCCAAAGTCCACTATACTTCGCAGGTACCTCAACGCATGCTTTGCCACCACCCATTGAACCTATCTTGGCTCCGCCATGAATAAGCTAAGTGTGTTCATAGTAAAACATATATCCAGCCCAGTGTTGACTAGATACATCAAGGAACCTATCAGCTACCCATCCAGTGTGGTATCCACTAACTTGCCTTCAGAAGCACTCAACTTCTTCAAGTTAATGATCATCGGTGTAGATATAGGCTTGCAATTCTCCATCCTAAACCTCCTCAAGATCTCAGCCGAATACTTGCCCTGCCCTAGGAAGATCTCTTTTTCCTGTTGCCAGACCCCCAATCCCAAAAAATAGTGCGTCAAGTTGATGTCCTTCATCTCAAACTCTGAAGCAAGATCCTTCTTGCACATCACTATGAGCTTCTTCGACCTTGTCAAGGAGAGATCGTTCAGATAAAGTACCAAGATGAGTGGTTCATCCTCAATGAATATATAGTATAGGTTGGGGTCTTCCTCACTCTTGGTGAAGCCTAAGCCTAGAAGATATCCATTGATCCTGGCATACCATGCGCATGGATCCTACTTCTGCCCATAAAGGACCTTCTTTGACATGCATACATGGCACTCTCCCCCATGCACCTCAAATCGCTAAGGTTGCTCAATATACACCTCCTCGTCAATCACCCTGTTGAAGAATGCAATCTTCACATCCATCTGATGTATCCTCCACTCGATCTCTAAAGCAATGGATATGACTGCTCTAATAGATGCATATTTGTTGACAGGTGCAAATGTGTCCTCGTAATTCACTCCCTCATGCTGGGAGAACCCTCTTGCCATGAACCTCGCTTTGTACTTCTTGACACTGCTATCATTTCCATGTTTGATTTTGTAGATCCATCGAGAAGTGATCATTTATTTTCCCTTTGGTCTCGACTCTATGTCCCACACATCATTCCTCATGATGGAGCTACACTTCTCCACCATGGCATCCCTCCATACTTGCCCATCTACAATCTCCTCAAAAGTAGAAGGCTCAGACTCACCGATGTTACTTGAAAAGGCCAAATAATTGGAAAATCACGCTGGTGGTCTACTTTGCCTGAAAGTGCTACTAGGAGTCTCCACATGCTCCTCATCATCTCTCAAGGACTGTTCAGCCCATCTCAGCCTTCTCCTGATAGAGCTCGAAGGAACATCTCGCTCCTCCTTCAGATCTACAGACTATGTCCTTGCTGCTAGTGTTGCTGGTCCTTACTCAACCTTAGGTGCCTCATGCTCCCAATCCTCTACCCCTATTGGCTCTCTCTCATGAGACCTCCCAAAGGGCAGTGTTCCACGGGGACGCGCCCCAACGCTCCCCCACACTTCGGGGACAGGGAAACTCCTGGGAAATGTTTGCCCCACGTCCCCTTTTTGGGGAAACTCAGGGGAACTCCGGGGGGATGTTTTTTAGGTGATGAAACGCGACTCTTTTGTAGGGGGGATGGGGGGATGCATATGTGTCCCCCTTTTTTTGTCTAATAATTTTTATAAAACATTAAAAAAAATACAAATTTAAATATATGAAAAAATTTAAATGAAAACAAAAAATGAAAAAATGAAACTAAATTAAAACTTAAAAAAAAATTAAAAATTAAAAATAAATAAAATTATATTAAAATTTAAAACTTAAAAAATAAAATAAAAACAATAACAAAAATAAAAAACTTGAAGTATATTAAAACTTAAGACTTAGTATTTATTAATATTATTTATTACTTTTTGAGAAATTTACTAGTATTTCACTGCTCAATGTTGTCTCTGTTTACTTTTAGCGTAGTATTCTATGGAAATTTTAGACTTCAACATAATGTCAATGTCATTGTCATATGATGAATTTACTTTTATAGTTTTTGAAAATTTGATGCGCATTGCATAATTTCAATTGTCAAATGATGAATTTATTAATTTAATCTAGATGTACCTTGTGTCATGCCAAATGATGAATTTAGAAAGAACATTGCATAATGTCAAATTATGGATAAAATTTAGTAATTTACTTTTAGATTTACATTGCAGAAATGTCAAATGATAATTCATAAATGATAATAATCTAATAAGTAATGATGATCATATTTAGTCTTTAGATGTACATTTCATAATTATTAAGATTTTTTGTTTAGTTATTGACATATTTTTGGGATTTTATTTTTATTTTTATTTTTATATATATATATTTTTAAGAATTTATAATTTAATATTTTTTTTGACTATGACGTCCCCCGTTTCCCCAAAAATTCCCTAAATTTCGGGGTTGCTTATATACATCCCCCTTGTGCATATCGCCGTTCCCGTGTTTCCCTATCTCGGAAACTCGGTGGAACATTTCCGAAAGTTCCTACCCTCATCAAATTTTACAACCCGACCGAATACAACTTTCCTCTGTCTTGGAATGTAGACTTGTTATGCCTTTGAGACCTCACTGTAGCCCACAAATATGCCCTTTTCTAAAAATGGCTCTAGCTTAGACCCTTTCTCGTAGGAATGTGGACACACACTGGATTATTGAAGATGCACAAATGGATCACATCCGGTTTCACTCCTGCAAACATCTCCTTAGGGGTCACGTTCTCCAATATCTTATAAGGACTCCTGTTTTGCACATAAACAATTGTATTGCAGGCCTTCGCCCACAAAAACATGGGCAATTCTTGGTCATAAATCATAGCCCTCGCTACCTCCATTATTGTCCTCTTCTTCCTCTTGGCAATCCCATTCTGCTGAGGGTTGTAAGCTACTGTGAGCTCCTTCTTGATTCCCGCTACTTTGTAAAATTCGTGGAACTCATTGGAGGTATATTTGCCCCCATTGTCTGATATCACCACCTTAATATTCTTCATGGTCTGATTCTCCACAAGAGATTTGAACTCTTGAAACCAATTGAAGGCCTCACCCTTGGTCTTCAGGAAGTAGACCCAAGTCTTCCTAGAAAAACCATCTATGAATGTCGCAAAGTACAAAGATCCTGTGATCCACTGCACAGGCATAGGACCACAAATGTCTAAGTGTACCAAGTCGAGTACTCCCTTAGGCTTGGTCTTGCTGTGAGGAAATGTGGCCTTTGCCTGCTTTCCAAGTGCACACCCTTTGCACATTCCTTCTTGCTCCACCTCGATCTTCGGAAAAATTGTAACCATTCTTCGTAACATTTAAAGAACCCTGTAGTGTAGGTGTCCCATCTTCCTATGCCAAATCTCACTTTGGCTATCACTCTCATGTACAAGGGCCTTCATCGGTTGTCCTCTCAACATATAAATATTCTTCTTCCTTCTCCCAATTACTCACCGCTTGTTGGTATTTGGTCCTTTTGTCCCAACAACCACTTCACCTCCCATGAAGCTAACTTCTAGTGCTCTTTATTCTATGATTGAAATTGAAAGGAGATTCTTATCTAAACCTGATACATACAACACCTCGTTCACCTCCATGATACCTCATGAGTCCATTTGAAACTCAATACTGCCTAAACCCTCTACTACATACTTGGGATTATCACCAAGCTCTACGTGTATATCTTTGGGCTCCTTGGTCATCCGACGAGTTGCTCCCCTGTCCACAAACCAAACACTTGTCGTGATGGTTCTAGAAAGGCACGACACCAAGTAGAAGTTCTTCTTGAAATTTTCAACCAACTCATCCATCTATGCTATAGTTGCCATGGTTGTGTCTCCCTTGCCCTTCTTCCTGTTTGGACACCCACTGGAAAAATGTCGGACCCCATGTCGTTCTCCTTTTTTCCATGTGAAGGTCCACCTCTACTCTGGTTCTGCATGGCCTTCCTTTTTCCCTTCTTTGCTTGTGCAACAAGAGCAAACTCCTCTTTCTCCTCACCAGTCCTTAATGAATTTTCCCTGATCTCCTTTTGGATGAAATTATCGCACAATTGGCTCCAATCGGGAAGTTGTGTAGCCAGGATCCCATCCACAAAGGTGGTCCAATGCTTGGTGCATCCTTTCAGAGCTACTTTCACAATCTCTTATTCATTCAAAACCTCGCCAATAGCTGAAAGCTCATCATGAGCCTGTTGGATCCTTGTGAGATAAGATGTTACGGTCTCATACTTGTTCATGTTGATGTTGTTCAATTTTTCCCACAACAACATCTTCTTGTTTTCGTTTGTGCTATGATAAAGACCGGTTAGGGCTACCCACATCTGACGTGCCATGTCCTTCCCTAATATGTGAGGAATTATGTGATCCTTCACACCATCCAAAATTATACCCATCACTTTCACATCCTTCTAATTGTGCTCAACTGCTAGGTTTGGATATGAAGGAACCTGGATATCTGTGTTCACAAAATTCCACAAACTATTCATTTTTAAAACTATGGTTATTTGTTCCTCACTGGGACTGAATCTAATGACCCCATCTAACATGTCTTCATATCGCAAACTACTTAGTGATGCCATCTCATAAATTGACCTTGGCCACGAAACCCCAGCTGCAAAATTAAAAATAATTTTGTTGCCATCAAAAGAAAAAATTCCCTGTTGCAAACCCTAGTGATCTTAGATCTCTCCTTCAAAGTTTTCTAGAGCTCTGATACCATGTTAAATCTCCTAATACTGGCCCATATTTATTTTCTCACAACAATTTTTATTCCCAACAACTTATTTATTTTAACAAATAAATTTTGAATTATTGAAAAATAAAATCATTGGTATTTTTAACTCTAGAAAATCAAATATGCAGCAAAAATGAAATAGAGAGATCAATCACACATTACTATTGATAAACACCCACAACAATTCTCCTTCATCTATTAATCTAGAAAATTAGGGTTTCAACCCATAGATAATTTACAAAGAAAAATATGGTGACTGGAACCTGCAACTCGGCTCCACTGGAACAATTTGGCCCAAGGAAAACTAGCCACTGAAGATATTCGGCATGGAGAAAATCGACCCACTTCTCATCTGTAAATTGGTCCCTGTGCCTTGCCCTCACTCAACCTCTGCGCACTCACAAAATTACCCTGGCAAATTGGTCTCCCCAACAGTTGTGCTTCCTCCTTGCTTCAACAATTCAGCCTCTCCAATCTCCAACAGATCGACCTCCTAGAAATGCTCCCAAAATTATCCTTGTATTCTCCTTCCTTTTCCTTAGTCTAAATGAGCCTTTCGCTCCAGAGAACTCGCTTTCTCTTTGAGAAAATCACTTTCCCAAAAATGTTCTAGCTGCCTCTCCTCTTTCTCTGTGTCTTCACCTCTGCCTTAGGCTTTCATTTATAATCTTTATTAAGCCCAAATCCTTAACCCAAATCTCCCTTCTAGAAGATCTAGGAGATAAATGGTTGAGATTATTTCTAAGCCACTTAAATAAATTTATTATTTTTCCTTAGAAAATGACTTAATAGTCCACAATCAGGGTTGCGGGGGAGCGCCCCCCCCTCTCGCTCCCGCTCCCAATTCGTGCTCCGAGTGGGAGTGGCTCCGGAGCGTGCTCCCTAAAAAAAACACTCCCTGCCTTTTCGGGAGCGTTTAGCTTTTTTTGCAATTTTTTTTGCAGTAATGTTCCAAATGCAATTTTTTTCAAAGAAACAAATAAGTTTTGAGTGGGGCAACTTAATGATCAAGCCTATGGCCTTAGTATTGATATGTGATTCATGGTAATGTTAAATTCTTAAAGTAAAAGTGACATTCTCCTTAATCTTCATTTTCATCCTTTTACTTAAATTTTTAACATTACCATGAAATGACTCAGGATGTTTGAGAGTGTTTCCGACCTCATTGGATTGCATATGGAGAAAGTAGAAATTTAGATTTCATTCAAAATCCAGTAGACTTATCAGGATTTCAGGATTGGGGGATTGCAATGTTTCCATTGAATTTGGTCATGTAGTAAGGTATGGAACACATATGTAATCAAGAGCACCAATCCCTCTATGTACCTTGATGTTAGTGACATTGGTTGTCGAACTCCTTTATCATGAACCTCCTAAAAATGTATGCATCACTCAAACAAAATCTTGACTTGACATGCTATGTCTTTTCTATCTTATGTTAATGCTTAGAGGGTGATATTAATGAGAAAGATCCCTATATAGATCCAGAGGTAATGACAAAGATACCTTTGGATATTAATGCTTAGAGGGTGATATTAATGACAAAGATCCTGATTTTCCAACAAGACTAAAAAATTAGACATTTCTCGTGGTGGCAAGAGGCCCAAGCATAAGCAATAGATAATAGATTTAGTTGTCTTTTCTAGTTTCTAGTAGTTTTTATAACTATTGACTCTTTCATATTTATTATGATATTTTTTTAAACAATATACGACAATTTAAGTTTGAAGTTTGAAGTTGGCAATTATAACTCATTAGTAACGAATTATGAATATGATGCTTCATGAAAGTTGAAAGTTGTTTCATTTCATTTCATTTCATGTTAGATATTATTTGTTGTAATGGTTACACTTAGCTTACAAGTACAACTTTGGTGATCAATAATGATAAATGTTATATATTGAATTTTGAAAGCTTGAAACTTTAAGATTGATGAATCATGACACTCAATATGTTGAATGTTACCATGTTACTAACTTGTGGATGTGGTTGATGAAGATTATAACTTCTAGATGATTGTTGTTATATGGTTCAATCTATGTTTTTAATGTTTTTTTTTTTTATCTAATTCATCATTCTACACGTTTTTGTTGACATCTATGCATCAAAATATAAAAAATAAAATATATATATATATATATTATAGAAAACGCTTCGGGATTCGCTCCCAAACCGGGAGCTTCTGAAAATGTCGCTCCCGCTCCCGTTTTCGCTTCCGCTCCCCATTTTCGCTCCTGCTCCTAATTAACCCTGTCCACAATAATTAATTGATTTTAATTTTGTACTTTTCCTAAGTTAGACTTAGGAAAGAAGACATAAATACCTAAAGAAGCAATAAATCATCTCCTACATGCCAAGACACCAAGCCTATGTAGGAGACCTTTCGAAGCTATTACGAGCTTCAACTGATATAGGGTGCCAATACTAGTGACAAATGACAATCAACCTAAAGAATGGAAATGAATATCAAGGACAGATGGAAAATAACAAGTGTGGCTTACCTCAGGCACACTATATCAATCAGTACCTCCTAATTGTGCCTCTCCTACACAATGGAAAGAAAAGGCCTTAGGGGAGGTCACATTAGACTAGGGTCAAAGGATAACCTCCTAGGTGAAGTGTGGGAACAAGGGTACAATTATGAATGGCCAATCCTCTAGCTTAGTTTGTGCTGCATATTAGAATGCCGTTAGTATTAAATGAAAGCTTGTGATTACAGAAATGGTTAGTGTACCTTCTGATAGATAACCCAGCTTTCTTTACGAAGTATGCTAGATGGGAGAGAGCATTGACTGGAGCATAGGTTGAGAGCTCTAAAGTAAAGTCATCAATGGATCATCATAGGTCTGCTGGATGACTGGCTGACCAAAAGGGAGAAAATATTTCTCCTATGTGTTACCCACTTTTTGTGGGTATTAGAGTTCATGCCTAGGTTTCGCTAGATTATGCGCTAGAGATTGAGCACATGGCCCAATCTAGGTGTGCATTTCTACATACTTTGTGTAGAATCTAGGCATGTATTTCTATACATTGTGTAGAATGAGAACTTTGAAAGTGCATAGACAATATTTGATATTTTTTTTGCTGTTCACTTTCTTCTTTGCTTTTTGCGTTGTCCAACCTTCTTTCAATCTTTATCTTAGACCTTGGCTCTTCTTCTTGAACATAACTCAGACTGCCAGTGTAATCTTGGTTGGTTGTACTTTTTCTGATTTTCTACTATTCGGTGATAACTAATTAGGAAGTCTATTATGTTCTTTTGCAGTTTTAGCTTGTAAACAGGAGAGGCAGTTAAGAAAGCCATTAGCAGTAAGATTTTCAAACACCAATTCTCAAGAAAGTGATGCAGGAATGAATCGAAAGTCTGAAGAGGATGACACTGGAAGAAATCCTCCGGTTCTTACAATTATAGCAGGCATTGTGGTTTTCCTTTTATTTTGTTGGGTTTTAGGATCAATAGTATTGTCAATAGTTCATCTTTTCTGGAAATGACCTTAACCTTCATCTTTGAAGTATTTGATTTGTGTTATTAGAGTAGATGTCTGGTTATTTTAGGTGTACCTCCATGTATATCTAGTTCTTTTTATCTATTGTCTTTTCTACGCTTTTGTATTGTAATTTTAAATATAATTCCAGGAACAATTTCGTTAGTTTTCCTTAAAATGAGATTGAAAATAAGAATCCTTTAAAAACTCAATATCAATTTTTTTGAAAAACTGTTGATCTTGCTACTAATAAACAGTAGAATATTATCTTAGTCCAATATGTTGGGGAGAGAGTCATATACAACAGATTTACATTCACCTTTTCTCACAAAGAAATTCTACAAGTCTGTTATAACTATGTCCCATACCCACAAGTATATAGAAGAGTATGCTTTTTAATATTTCCCTTCCCAAAATGCACTCTATGCATTACTGAGATTGAAATAGTACATAAATAAAGGAAACAACTGGAATCTCTCATGGATGATCGTGTTCAAGTAT
Organism: Pinus tabuliformis; assembly: GCA_031772625.1. NCBI lineage: Eukaryota > Viridiplantae > Streptophyta > Pinopsida > Pinales > Pinaceae > Pinus > Pinus tabuliformis. Next base: position 626,868,346 of record CM062818.1, on the reverse strand, counting down.
TTTCATAACAATTGTCTCTCTGAAAGGCTGAGCTTAAATGGTAAAATATTACAGCAAGCTACTGGAATATCTTACTTGGTCACAATGTTCATCAAGGGACATCATAATTATATTAAAAATACGCTGTTGAAAGTTTTTTAATAAAGGATAGCAGAAAACATGACTGGATGCAAGCAACATACCACAATTGTTAACACAATTTACCGATAGGTAGCTCTTCAGTGACAAGCCTTGAATGGCCTTTTGTGCAAACCCCAGGGAACCAGATTCAGGATTTTAATTTTTATAGTATTCATATTTCTAGTGCAAATGGAAACATTTGCATTACAATCTTGAGTTCTATAGCAAAGCATTTTAAAACTTAATGATGGATGCCCATTCCTGCTGTGTGTGTGTAGATGTAAAATATGTTTCATTGAAAATCAAGTAACATTTATGTCAAGATCACGATGTTCAGGTGCCAACGAGTGCTGCATTGGAATCCCTGACCTATATAGGCAAAGAGTGCCGGCATATTTGCATTGGCTCCAAGCAACAAAGGATTTACATCTTTCCTAAACATGTCAATCTTGGCTGAAACATGGAGAGCCAAACCTGATGAACATGTAGAAACTTCTCACAAATTGAACAGAGGTGGCACTTCATGAAATGTTTGTTGAAAATGTAGCAATGGAAGGTCTTCTGGCTTGTGCCTTAGCCAATGAAGACCACAAATTTTCCTTTCTCTAGCATGAGTGCGAGTTCATGAGATAAACTTCAGTTACGATGAGTTGATTTCCAGTTTACTGGAATGGTCATCAAGTTTTCATGCGTAGTGTTGGAGCTTCAGTTTAGTGGAGTCTTCTTCAGTTAGACTACAGGATGAGGTGGCAGTGACAAGTTGAGTTAGAATGAGTTAAGACTTCAGTGTTGATTGGAAAGAGAACGAGTTAAGACTTCAGTGTTGATTGGAGAGAGAACGAGTTGAGTTCTCAGTTAACTCACAATCACAACTGAAGGAAACTCGAGTGAACTGCTAATCGAACTAGGCCTCCTTGCATGGTTCAAATTCTATCTATAAAGAGAAGGACAAAGGCACAAATTCATAGATCATTCTTTGTGTGTGGAGTGCACATAATTGAGGAGCAATTGTGCGCTAGGATTTAGGAGGCCAAGTGCACTAGGAAATAGGAGCTAGTGCGTAAAGGAAATTGGCCCAAGTGCACGAGGAAATAGGGCTCAAGTGTGCAAGGAAATAGGAGCCTAATGCACAAGGATTTAGGGAGATCAAGTGCTCAAGGATTGTGGAGTAGGGATTATGATTCTCAAGGCAGGCTGAGACTATTTCTCAGAGACAGATCACTCGCTGCAGTAGCAGCATGAATTGTGCTAGATCTATATTGTTTAAAGAATAATCAATAAGATAGCACAACAAAGAAAGCAGGTTTTCCCTTTTGGGTTTGTTGTCGCATAGATTGTCACGACAATGCTCAGACCGAGGGCTGTCACCCTGATCCCCGATCTCTCCGTTTAAGTCGTCTCCCGAGGCTAAGGGGGGTAGACCCTATGTGTAACGCCCTGGCAGTTTGGGCAGGGCGCGCTCCACGTTTCACCCGGCAAAGACATGACCCGCGGGCGGACCGGGCAGGGCGACCCGTGCACGGCGACCCGGCGGGCGCGTTTACGATGGACGGTTGGGCAGAGTCACCCGAGGAGACAGCGACACGGCACGCGGGTGTGACAACCCGACCGGGCAACACATGAACGAAGGCGAGTTGAGGACGAGCCGGGCGACCCGAGGGCGCACCGCACACGGCGGGCGGGCGACCCAAGGGCGACCCGCGCCCAAGGGGTGAACGATATGACAGCGGATGGTTCAACACGGGCGCGGCATAACCGAACAGCGGTGGCGTTCGTGACGGGAGGGCGACCCGGGCGGGCGCCCCTCCATATGTGGACGACACGATAATTAGCGGGCGGAAGTGTACAGCGGGCGACCCGGGTGGGCGCCCCGCCCTGCGATAAGGCGAACAACGAACAGTGGATGGGCGAGCGCAGCAGGACGTGCGACGGACGACGGGAGCAGGCAGCGCGACGGACGACGGGAGCAGCAGTGCGACGGAAGGACGAGCGCAGCGTTATACATGTGCGCGAACTCATACACTTAAAGAATAATGCGAAGGGGAGTCCGAAGTTTATAAGGGCGGAGGTCGCCCTTGCCTTAAGGCAAGGGCCGACCTGCCCATAAAGATAAATTCGGGGCTTCATCGTATGAATGTGAGGTCGGCTTGAAAGTTAAAGCCCCTCGAATGGATGAGCTGGGAAGCTATATATACGATGAGCTCATTCGATGGAGAAGGAAAGCAAGTCTTGGATTGCTCTCTCTACACTCGCACAGGGGTAAAAGACGCAGATGTTATGCGCACATCTCATGCGCAGCAAGAGATAGTGCGCTGTTTTACCGAGTTGTTTGTGTGGACGGGCGGAGGTGTTAAACGTGGACGCAGGTCGAAGTTCAGCAGAGGTTTGTCATACGGTGGCACGAGGTTATGCGCAGGCCAGGTTGGCTGCAGGTTTAACATTCCGGTGACACGAATTGTGCGCAGACCCGAGTTGGCTACGGTTTGGGTAAACGGGTGACACGGTGGGTGCGTGGCCGAGTTGGGGAGTTGAGGCTCGGGTGAGCTAGCTCCATAAGTGCATACGCACGGTTGTATGGGCATTGGCCCTTTGTTGTAATCGGTTGTGTTGGCCGTGGATCTTGCCCGACAACACGTATTGTTGTATATTGTATTATTGAATGGTTTTCATAATATAAGGATTCGGGCGAACTCGTTTGGGAGTTGCCCCTCCCGTGAAACATATGTGTAATTGTTATTTATATGGTTCGGTTTCATGTTTATTATGAGCAATGATAATGATGTATATGTTGATGAAAGATTAATGCGGTTGCTTAATTAAAGTGTTGAATTAAGTATATTGCTGGTTAAGGCGTAGTCCATAACGTAAATCCGTTAAAAGGGTGAGCGTTGGTGGTGCCGCACCCGCCCAATAAAAGAAAAAAAGATTGGGGGCGTGACAGGTGGTATCAGAGCTCGGTCGAAGAGCTGGTGTTGAAACATTTGGAACTTGGACAGGGTTGTCTCGGTTGAAATTGAAGGTGAATCTGCTTGTTCTAAAGCAGGCGATCCGGTAAAATGTCTCTCTTGGAACAATTGGGTTATGCAACTATGGAAGAATTCGAGAAGGAAGTGCTTGAAGAAACAGAGAAGCTAAGGCAGGAGTACATGGGTTGTGGCAAGAGGTTGTCAGAAACAAAGTGCGCTCTCCGTGCCTTGGTGGAAAAAGGAGCTTCGAACCTGGATGAGGACGAAGCCCTTCGACTTACACATGAAGGAATCTTAATAGAAGCAGAATTCAAAGAACTGAGGATAAGACATGCAATGAACAAGAAAAAGAGGGATTGCTTGGTCCTTGAAAAACATCTCGAAGTCTTGAAAGAAGAAATCAAGCTTAGAGAGAAACAAAAGGAAGGAATCAAAGAGAAGATCTCGCAAGTTCAACAAGATTTGGTAATAGAAATCTCTTCCGCCGATGACCTTCACGATGAGACTACAAACGAGGCAGACCTAAGTGCTACCTCCAAGGTAGTGATTGATGTGGAAGACGAAGGGAGAGATTCAGAAAGACATGGGTTAGAGTATGTTCAGATGAAGGTCGGTGAAGCTGATGTTCTTGCTATAATCGATAGCGGGGCTTCACATAATTTCATGGGTGAAGATACTGCAAGGAGACTTGGGCTGGAAGTTGTACCTGTAAAGGCACAAATGAAGACAGTTAATTCTCCTCCAATGGACATTCTTGGTATGGCTGAGAAGGTAGACATCACTCTTGGTGCGTGGACTGGGAAGGTGGACTTTACCATAGTAAGAATTGACGATTATGAGGCCGTATTGGGGATGGAGTTCATAAAGCAATACGAGGTCATGATCGTACCACATTTAAGGAAGCTTTTTATTTATGATGGTCAGGAAGACATACCCATTGGTGTTCCAACCATTGGCATGATGAGGCCTGATCGTAAAAAGGACAAGCGGTTGCTTAGTGATGATGCAAAGCTTGCAGAACAACCCTTGGTTGTTGAAACACTTTCGGATAGTAACTTGGACTTGCCAAGAAGACTAGAGAAAGTGGGGAACGACATTGATGATATACATGGAGGGCCGAATATCCAGAAGGAAGATCGGGAGGCATGTCGACAAAGAACGAGGGATGAGGATCCTGATAAAGAGATGGAGCTGGTTGATAAGGGAGAGCCTCCTGGCTCCTCTCTCTTTTCTTTTTAAAGGACAAAGAAGATGGGCTCATTGTTGGCTGCTCAAGGCAGTGAGCCCTCACATGGTGATTGGGCAGGTATGAGGACATGCTGCAGAAAGATGGGGTTTCCATGGACCTGAGCATGGAACCGTGAAGATGAGTGTTGGCACATGGTTAGAGTGTGACACTTGTTATGCATGGGCAGTTGGCTCATGGAGTTGTCTTGGTGAAAGGTTCACTAAGGCGATATGTTGTCGGGACGACAACGTCTTCGGGTGGAGGAGAGTGTAACGCCCTGGCAGTTTGGGCAGGGCGCGCTCCACGTTTCACCCGGCAAAGACATGACCCGCGGGCGGACCGGGCAGGGCGACCCGGCGGGCGCGTTTACAATGGACGGTTGGGCAGAGTCACCCGAGGAGGCAGCGACACGGCACGCGGGTGTGACAACCCGACCGGGCAACACATGAACGAAGGCGAGCCGGGCAACCCGAGGGCGCACCGCACACGACGGGCGGGCGACCCAAGGGCGACCCGCGCCCAAGGGGTGAACGATACGACAGCGGATGGTTCAACACGGGTGCGGCATAACCGAACAACGGTGGCGTTCGTGACGGGAGGGCGACCCGGGCGGGCGCCCCTCCATATGTGGACGACACGATATTTAGCAGGCGGAAGTGTACAGCGGGCGACCCGGGTGGGCGCCCCGCCTTGCGATAAGGCGAACAACGAACAGTGGAAGGGCGAGCGCAGCAGGACGTGCGACGGACGACGGGAGCAGGCAGCGCGACGGACGACGGGAGCAGCAATGCGACGGAAGGACGAGCGCAGCGTTATACATGTGCGCGAACTCATACACTTAAAGAATAATGCGAAGGGGAGTCCGAAGTTTATAAGGGCGGAGGTTGCCCTTGCCTTAAGGCAAGGGCCGACCTGCCCATAAAGATAAATTCGGGGCTTCATCGTATGAATGTGAGGTCGGCTTGAAAGTTAAAGCCCCTCGAATGGATGAGCTGGGAAGCTATATATACAATGAGTTCATTCGATGGAGAAGGAAAGCAAGTCTTGGATTGCTCTCTCTACACTCGCACAGGGGTAAAAGACGCAGATGTTATGCGCACATCTCATGCGCAGCAAGAGATAGTGCGCTGTTTTACCGAGTTGGTTGTGTAGACGGGCGGAGGTGTTAAACGTGGACGCAGGTCGAAGTTCAACAGAGGTTTGTCATACGGTGGCACGGGGTTATGCGCAGGCCGGGTTGGCTGCAGGTTTAACATTCCGGTGACACGAATTGTGCGCAGACCCGAGTTGGCTACGGTTTGGGTAAACGGGTGACACGGTGGGTGCGTGGCCGAGTTGGGGAGTTGAGGCTCGGGTGAGCTAGCTCCGCCATAAGTGCGTACGCACGGTTGTATGGGCATTGGCCCTTTGTTGTAATCGGTTGTGTTGGCCGTGGATCTTGCCCGGCAACACGTATTGTTGTATATTGTATTATTGAATGGTTTTCATAATATAAGGATTCGGGCGAACTCGTTTGGGAGTTGCCCCTCCCGTGAAACATATGTGTAATTGTTATTTATATGGTTCGGTTTCATGTTTATTATGAGCAATGATAATGATGTGTATGTTGATAAAAGATTAATGCGGTTGCTTAATTAAAGTGTTGAATTAAGTATATTGCTGGTTAAGGCGTAGTCCATAACGTAAATCCGTTAAAAGGGTGAGCGTTGGTGGTGCCGCACCCGCCCAACAAAAGAAAAAAAGATTGGGGGCGTGACACTATGGGATGAATGAAGACCAACTGTGGACCAGTTGGGTTGGGAGACACAGCAAGGCAATTTAGCACTTGATTGATTTAGAAATTAATGGACCAGTGCCTTATGGAGTTAATGATTAAATGATTATTTATTAGATGTTGCAGAAAATATGAACTTTGTAGTTCCACCATTAACAATTATTTATCATATAATAACCCAAGCGATGCAAGATGCTCAATAAACTTACAATGCTTTAATAATGATCCAACAATCAAATTTTAAAAGACTAAATGCTTTAAGCAACCATAAAATTTAAATGCTAACCAGATTCAAATAGTTAATCTCCAGATATAAACATTTAAGCACATTTAACTATACCACGACAGAAAAAAGACTTTAAAAGGAATTTCCAATTTCCAATTAGTCTTTTTTCATAATTTTTTAAATATTTTTTTATAAAAAAAAATCCTAAAATCGAGTAAATCTAAAAATCAAAGCAAAAAATGAAAATCTATTTTTTTTTATGATTTATTTATTTATTTTTAATGATTTTTAAATGAAAACAAAATTTTGAAATTTTTTTATGAAACCTAAATTAAATGAAAAAAAGAAAATAAACAAAAATATAACTAAACCTAAACTAAATAAAAACTAAAGATTATAAAACTTTAACCTACACATGAATATATATATGAAAATCAAACGCATGAGAAACTTAACCGATCCTAAGACTACATCACCGTACGCATATGTCAAAAATACCTACGCTAAATCTTTACAAAATATAAAAATGCGTTCATAAATCGAAATTAAATGAAATCAAAGAGTACGCTATCCCTAACACACACTATTGAATAAAAATCGAATGCTTTGTTTATGTTGTGCAGGTCGGATGGCGGAAGGAAGGTGTGAGGAGCTGCGGCTGCGAACGAGGAGCTGCATAGGGAGGGGAGACTACACACAGGGAGCTGGAGACTGCACGCAGGCAGCGACGTGGAAAGAAGAGCTCGAGCGAGAGAGTTGAAGGAATGCATGGAGCAGGGGTTTGTTTTGCAGGTGCAAGGAATATGACTGCGTGGAGTTGAGGAGGAACTCACGCGTTTTGCAGGAGTTGAGGGTGAAGAGATGGATACGCAGAAGAGGGTTTGCTGAAAGGACAATGTGTAGATGATGAATGCGTATGACAGAGAGGGTGCAACGCAGGTTGTGAGGGAGCAAACTTTGAAAGGAGAACAGATCTACACGGAGGGGAGAGTAATGGAGAAATAAGGGTTTTGATGGCAACGTTTTGCAGACAGTAAGAAGCTCGATAATGGAGGAAACACAGAGGGAGAAAAGGCTGCCAGAGTGGATAAGCCTGATGAAGACTGCGTGCAGATCTGGCAGCAAATGAAGGGATTTAAATTTTGTTTTTGCAAGCTCTGGAGCAGTGTGGGAAGGACACAAAACTGGACAACGAGGAAGGGAGCCCAACGAAGGTAGTGTGGAGGGAAAGCTGGATGGAGGATGAAACTGCGTTTGGAGGCAGCGTATAACAAGGATATGTGCAGAGGAGGGATGAAGGACCACACAGAGAAAACAGGGAAGCATGCAGGTTTGATGGCAGCTGCGTGTGAGGGGTAGGGTGAGATGAGCAACATATGCAGAAATAATGGATACCGGGAGATTTTGCAGTGTTTTGCAGCCTGCTTAAAAAAAATTTCGAAATTTTTTTCCTGCAATAAAAATGAAGCCTCGAGTAGCAGAGAAACTGAAACTGGCGGCCCAGAAACCCCAGGATGCCACAACATAATTTTTTTTTTTGAAAATTTCTGTCAAAATGAAATCCCAGGCAGCAAACAGATAGCCTGGAAAAACCCTCGAATTTCTTCAGAAAAAACCTGCAAATTCTCCAGTAAATTTTAAATTGCCCTGCATTCAGATTTGTCTAATGAAAACCCCGAAATTTTTTTAAGATCTGTACCTGCAACCTGCAATGGCAAAAACAGAACACCGAGAAGTAAAATGTGCCAGAAACAAAACTGAAAACCCTAAAACCAGCTAAAAATTTACAATATTTATAGATTTTTGACTTTTAAGCAGCCAGATTTGTCAATAATCCACAGTAATATTTTAAGAATTTAAATTTAATGTGAGATACTTCAGAAAACCCTTCACGCATTCATTAAAAAAAAATCTCAAATGATAAGCCCAGGATTAAAACTGGCTGGGCTCTTTCAGAAAACACAATTCGGGAGTTGGCTGGTTTAACCGAGAACTTCCCCTAACGCCCGGTAAACTCAAAACTAAGATTTCCTGCACAGCTTAAAATCAACCATTAACATAGAGGGAGAAAACAATAGTGAAATCCAGATCAAATGGAGATACCTGCCATTATATTTCAGAATCTAAACTATCATTCAAACTCCAGAGATCAGACAAGATACCTCTGGCTGAATCAATCTTCATCAAGCTATAATCGATAACTGAAAATAAAATTATGCAGAAAAATAAAACATCTTACAGCATTTCCAGAAGAGTAACACCAACAAGATTTCAACCCCAAAGTCTTTCTTTATTGCACAAAAATTGACTACAAGAGAGCTTTCTTTAGCTTCAGACTCTCAGATCCAATCTGATCCCAAATGACCCCTAACATCCTATTTAAAGGAAAATTTCCCAACGGCTAGTTTGAGTGATCCATGTTAAACTAATCTCGACCGTCGATGAGGATCAAAATCCCTTTTAATCTCATATGTCGAAATTTTAAATGCATTTTAATATATTAAAAATTTAAATTTTGCATCTTATTTTCTCAAAACTTTTGACTTATTATTATTTTATTTTATTTTTTCAATTTTTTATTTATTTTATTGTAATTTTTAATTTTTTTAGTAGTTTTAATTATTTTTTATTTTTGGATTCTCGAACTTAGCCCTTTGGAAAAAACACCTAGGACCTAGGACTTATGAGGGGATTAAAACATTTTCTAACCTCAAGACTCTTTACATCATGTCTTTTACAATTTTACATCTCAAGGGGGAAAACCCATTTGACATAGACCCTCATAGACCACCTAGTTCTGTGACACAACTATAATCTTGCAGATCAAGCAATTTGTAATAACCTAACCAAATAGTTAGAGTTATTTCCAAATTACTTTTACATAGACTCGAAGCACACTAGGATTCCCCTAAGATTCTAATGACAAAATTCATTCCAGCTTTGGGGTTAGGCTGAAGGAAAACTCTGCTGATCATGGATCGGTGAGACAAAAAACCTTCCGGAACGTAGATTATCACTAGAAAATTAGGTTTGCCTAGGCAATTTACATACACGACTCAGATTTGCTAAGATTATTTACAATTCACGCATGCAGACTGGGTTTACAACATAACACGATCGAGCTGATGATGACAGTCGAATGGCACAGACACATCGATCAAGCGCTATCCCTTTTGCGAAAAAGGGGGTGTACTGCTATGGGTAGTTGACACATAGCGGTCAACAGGGTTTCCTCGGTAAAACAAGCGTGTCAATTTTGTGTGCACGTGTTTTTATCTCCGGTGTTTTTCTGTTGCCTATAGATTGTTAAGAAACTCTCTATCTTAGTGAAAGTAAATTTGGTTTCAGTTTTCAGTGATTCTTCTAAGTAGTTGCAGATTTAAGAAAATTAACGATGTTACACAACAATGATGTCTTTACAAGAAAAATAATTCCATCAATTCGATGATGTCCCACATGATTGTCAAATCATCCACTCCAAACAAAACTCTCTTCCAATGGAGGGGAGACACAAAGACCATACCAACTTCAACAACTATCTAGCCCAAATATTTTGGGAACTAAACAATTCCAAAACACATGCTTAAGCATTTCAGCGTTGTGACAGGCCACACAACATCCATCAATAAAACTAGAGTGATGCATCCAATACCTGACTGCGAGATTATTATGGAAATCAATCTTCCCAGTGCATGTGTCTTAAAGAAAAGTAATGCTTCAAATCCTTGAACACATCCTGATCCAATTAGCTTCAGAATCATTGGCATTCCATTTTATATTTAGATGCTTTATTATTGAATAGAATGAGTGAACCTCAACATAGAGTTCCCTAGAGCAATAACCCGAAAGGCCTCTCATAAAACTGTTGGATACGGTTTTCATTGATGTCAATATGATGTCCAGGCTCCAACATTGTTGAAGCAAGCCCCATGTATATCATGCCCTAGCAAACCAATGGATGAAGAACTAACATCTACCAAGCATTATGATGAAAAGATGGCAAGCCCTAGATGTTTAATGAGATGCTTGATATGCCCTAGTGTTGTTGGAGCATACCTTAATTCTATGCACGAATGAAGTCGTAAACAGATGAATGCATAAACAAAATCCTAAATGCATATGCCAAATACATGAATGAATATTTGAAGATGCCTAATCTAGAAGCCCTAACATAAGGAACCCTAGATATGTCTTTGCTCATGCCACATGATGTATATGACATATATGCCAAATGCCTTTTTGTTGCATGGAAGAAACCCTAAATAACAATAGGAATAACTTCTTGAAAATATAATTGCACCAACTTGTAGAGGGCTTCTATCTCTTTCTAATGAGTACTCACATGCCTCCAAACTCCTTGTCGTTGAGGAGACTTCAATTTTTGAAGTCTAAAAAATACATTATTTGTCAACCTCTAAAGGCTACAGACATTGGTTGGAGGCACAGTATTGAGATTATATTTACAGTGAAGTCCTTCTTGCAGACATTGCTTGGAAGCACAATCTTGGCTTTGTTTTTGCAGACCCTGGATTGGAAGGTTGAAAGCACAATATTGCTATTGTTTTGCATCCCTTTTGGAAACATATCTTGAAGAATTTCGGACCTGAAAGTTATCCTTGGAGAAATTAAAGACACTGTCTCTTGATTGGAGTTTGAGTTTGAAAAAGTGTGAAGTACCCTTGATGAAGCTTTGTTTTTTGAAGATGATCTTGAAGCCCTAATGGAGTAGCTCTTTTGTAGAAGATTGACATGACATGAAGAGTGTTGGAGACTCCTACTGAAGTTGTTGAAGTTGACCTTTATCCTTGAAGCAAATTTGGAGAAGATGTTGTAGACCCTTTGAAGAAGCCATTGAGGAATTGGAATATTGTTGAAGCAATGTTGAAGCCCATTGAAGACATCTTGCAAATATTTTGAAGCTGATCTTGTAGACCACTTGAAGACATCTTTGGAGCCTTATTAAAGAAGATCATTCAAGGCTTGTTGCAGAAGATATTGGAAGCCTTGAAGAACTATTGAACCCACCTTGAAGAACAGAAGCAGAGGGTTGGAGCCCTAGAGGATTGGAGTCCTCAAGAAGACTAGGTTGGAGCCTGAGCCAGTAGAGAGGATTGGAGTCCTCAAGAAGACCAAGTTGGTGCTTGGTGAAGTACAGGTTGGAGCCTGTTGATTTGAAGATTGGAGTCTTCATCTAGGGTTGGAGCCCTGAAAAATTATTGTACAAATTGGAATTTGATTATTGTAAAAGAGGATTGGAGTCCTTGTTGTTCTTATTGATAAAGTTGTTCTTTTGTTACACATTTTGTGTTTTGTTTATCTTAACGGGCATAAAAATAACAATTGTAAAAGAAATACTGATTCACCCCCCCTTAGTGTTTCTAGCAAAAACCACAACCTGTTCTTCCAAATGAGTCCATAAATATCGATATTCAACTCAAACCAATGACTTTATGGAATTCCCTGACACAATGTGGTAAGGTTAGGACAATTCACAACTTGAAGTTTATGATGTTGATTAATTTGTTTCCATGGTTACCATTGTTCTCACAATTCACACCATGTATGAAATCCTTTCTTTGTTAGGGTTTTCTTGTAAAAAAAATATTGCCTATCACTAGAGAATATTCATACAGAGCATGGAAACAAATCCCATCCTCAATGATTGTCTGCAATTGGTTGGGTGCCAAATTCCAAGCAGATGGAGCAAATATTTCGATGCTTTCTTTCGGGAAGCAGGGTAAAAAATGTGGTCTTCCATATATTTCTTATTGAAAAGGGAAGGCAAGATTGGGTGGATTATATTTGCGCCCAAGGAACTGTATTATTAGTTAAATCTGTTTGCATGGATGGCAATACACCTTGACAAATACATGCGTAACAATATCTTCCGAATATGTTAATGACATTGCTAGTCCTTTTGGGATATGATTTACATTTTATGTGTTTGAATTGAATCAAGGGTATTGCATTCTTTGTTTCATCTTTCTCCAATAACATGGGTCCACAACAATTTTTTTTGAATGAATGTTGTATTGCATATAGCTTCTAGTATGCAAAGAACACTTTCAAAAGTAAAGTTGCGTCCGCCCTTTAAAGGAAAGAGCTATATTAACTGGGATAAAAGTTGTCTTTGCATTAAGGAACTATGTTCATCTTTCCTTAAATATGAAGGATCTCCAATGTTTTACTTAGAATCTGGCTAAACTGGTTTGTGTGCAACATTTCTATCAAAGATGGAGTTGCATGTTTTCTTCCATTTGAGCAAACAATGTTGTTATCCCAATGCCACCTCTTTCACTAGCGTAAGAGGTTGATTTCCCTTGTTAAGGGTCATTTAAAAATCTATATCCATATCGCAACATTAAATGGACTTGGTCAAAAGACACGCCTTAGAGTATTTTTTGTGTTCCGTTACCGCACAATCTAGCATGGCCTTAAGGGGAAAAATCTACGGGACAACTACTAGACTAACTGACAACAATAGGACAATGGCCCATTGTCACCACAACCAAGGTCCCCTTCTCTTTACAGACTTTCACTGATGGGAGGAATCCCAATATGATTGTGATCACCTATAATAGATATTCTAGGTTTGAAGGTTCAAGGTGATGGAGTTGGAGTTCATTTGAAGAGAGGCTCAATAAAGGTATGAGGCTTCAAAGAAGCAAACCGCTCTCTAAGAAAAACCCTAGAAAAGAAGGCACAAGACCTAGGGTTTTGAGATTTCTCGATGGTAATAGGTATTCACAAGGTTAAGGCCCGAGAGAAAAAAGGGCTTCTTATGATTTATTCCAATGAATACTAAGCTCATACTGTTGAAGAATGTAACTAGTGTCGGTCTTCATAATTGTACTTGATGTTGATTTGGGGTAGCATCAGATGTGCTCTAGCCATGAAATTTGGTGGAGAGGTTGGGGCACATGAGATCTCCAATACCCAGAAAGGTTTTGGGCAGATTCTAAACATATTAGGAGATATTAAAATAATTAATATTTTTAATGGAGTCCCTAAGTCTAAACTTAGGGAAAATAAAATATTAATGTGTATTAATATGAATCTGTGCTAGAGTGGTCCAAAAGACATGGATCAAGCTAGATCTAATCTTAGCCGTTGATTAGGGACTTAATCTCGGCCGTTGAAGATGTCAACGAGAAAAGTATAAGAGGAGGCTTGAGGGTCACTTGGAGAATACACCAGAATGATCAGCCATTCTATTCTCTAGAGCGGGGTTTGCTAAGAGAGATAGAATCAGTGATCGGGAGAGCAGCTGAGGGGCATTGAGTACAGAGAAACAGAGAAGGCAGAGATTGTGCTGGGAGAGCAGCGCAACAGCCAAGGAGAGTGACACAGAGCTAGTAAGGGCTTATGCAGGGCCACGCAGAGGCAGCCAAGTGCTGCGCAGAGCACCAGAGGGTCCAACATAGTTGACGCAGAGGCTCCCAGAGTTGACGCAGGGCCTCCTGCGGCTGACGCGGGCCAAGGAAGGTTGACGCAGGGCTAGCGCTGGGCTAGGAGAGGCTAACACAATCCAGATTGGGCAGACGCTGGGGTTATAGAGCAGTTTTGTGCTGAGGAATTGCCAGAAGGTTTTTTTCGGGGTTTCAGCCAGGAGATTTCTCTCAAACTGTGAGGTATAACTGCTAAGGAAATTCTCTGTTGGGTAGGCTAGTTTTGGCACTTAGATTGTACTCTGATATTGCTTAATAAGAAAACCCTTAGATAGCTGCACCGGTTTTCCCACATTGGGTTTTTCCAGGGACTTTAGTCCAAAAATAATGGTGTCATGTGGTGTGTTTGTTCTTGTTTATTTTAGCTGCTGATCTTTAATATGTTGAGCATGCACTAGTGTTTATTTTTAGTGTTTACATTGTAAATAATTTGTTAAGTAAAATAACAAGTAGGTAGGAATAAATCAGATAAAGTGCATGGATTGTTTCTAAGTAAGTAAATTTAGAAACTTTAACTTGGTATTAGAGGGTGATTGCAGATCACAGGAGGACTAAGAGACATCAGCCAAGCGGAGCAATAGCAGTAGAAATCAGTTGTCCCGAGGTGACAGAGGTTTCTTCTAGCAGCGTAGAAGCCAAGAAGTGTGACACAGAGCCAACCAGAGCCATGCAGAAGAAGCTGGGAATTGCGTAGAGCCCCAGAGAGGCTAGCGTTGTTGACGCAGAGGGCCAGAGGGCTGACACAGGGCATCCCAGGGCTGACGCAGACCCATCCGGGGTGACACAGAGCCAACGTGAGGCAGAGAGGGGCTAAGGTAGTTCATAGAGAGGCAGTTGCTGTGGTTTAGAGGGCTGTAGGAATATTGCAGAGTGGAGTTGGTGAGATACTGTAGCCAAAATAGTACCTGACAAAGCAGGGTCAGATGAGTTGTTGTTGAGTGTTTCTAGCCAAGGAACTCGGATCAGCAATGCAGTTGCACAAGACAATCAAAGTAGGGGGCATCTCGACAAGCGGCAGAAGGATTTCTAGGAGGGAAATCAGGACTTAGAGGGAGTCGAGAAGAGAACTTCCAGACGGGAAGGAGAGACTCAGAGGAGTCGAACATAAAACTTCTAGGAGGGAAGTAGAGGAGCATCATAGCACTACAAGGGGTAAGAGACCAAGATAGACTGGACGGAGCATCGAACTTTGCAGTCTGGAAGGCCAGAATCTTATCAGTGCTTGATAGGAATCGTGTCAAGAACTTCGCCTTAAAGGTAATAGCTGTCTCAGTTGACCCCAATGAAAATGACAGGTACGAAGAGGCGATGGCAAGGGCCAAGTGCATTATCCTTGACAGGGTCAAGGATCATGTGGTACCACATATAGCCGAGAAGGAAACGACAGTTGAGATGTGGGAGGCTCTCAAGAACTTGTACCAACGTACTTCTGTACAGAGAAGAATGCTGCTCGAGAACCAGATGAGGTCGTGTCAGATGAAGAAGGGTCAATTAGTTGACACCTTCCTCGGAGGACTGAACGAGATCCGAGACCAGTTGACTGCTATAGGAGCGACACCGGATCAGGAGCTTATGGCGAGGACAACCCTGAATGATGTCTCAGAAGATTGGGAAGTGTTTATCCAGAGTATCCTGGGCAGAGGGACTCTTCCACCTTGGGACGAGATGTGGGCAGCTCTTCGCTAGGAAGAGATCAGATGGTAGTTGAAGGCGGGTAGCAACAGTAAGGGGATCAAAGTCAAGCAGGAGAAGGAAGATGTGGCCCTATCATCTAAGGGAAAGCAAGAGAAGTGGAAGAAGAAAGATCTCTCCAAGATCAAGTGCTTCCATTGTGGGGAGATGGGTCATTATGCAACCTAGTGCCCAAGGAAGAAGAGTAAGGGAGAGTCTTCTGAGACTAAGGCAGCGCCAGCATGGGTAGAGAAGGAAGTTTTGACAGACGATGACTGTGCCATGAGTGCACATGCGCCACTTGAGCGAAAGTGGGCAGACATCGAGCTGTAGTCAGGGGGACTACAGGCAATGAGGGGCAGGATCCTCGATGTACCCTGCCTCTTGGATTAGACCTTGCTACGGGAGCTCCGATGAGGAGTAGTAGGACTGGATGATGTGGGTAGAGAAGAATGTGGATGGAGTAACAGAGGGAGCTACAGTGCAGGAGTCTCGAGACAACGCAAAGCTAGCAGGATGCAGCAGTGCGAGAGGCACAGGAGTGTTGCACCAGTGCAGGAAGGCACAGAGAGGTGTCCAATAGTGCGAGATGTAGGGAGTTGTTGCAGCAACGCAGAGGTTAGAGAGGGAGCACTTGTCAGCGGCAGAGGGAGCTTCAGCATCAATGGGTGTCTCTAGCCCAACAGGGAGGTCAGTTGGGAGATCAGTTACTTACTTCTCAGTAACTGAGTTGCAGTGCAGTAGTGGGCGGCACGATGCAACTTGATGAGAAGAGGTGCAGTGTTGGGAGAAAGGACCAGCAACAACACAGATGCAGAGGGAGCTGTCGTACAAATGCAGTAGTGGCAGTGGCAGAACCATGGGCAGTAGTACAGGAGGCAGCAGTGCAGAGGATGTTGGGTAGGAAGGCCTAGCATCAACACAGGTACCGATGCCGGATGATAAGAGTAATACTCAGTGAGGAGTATTGCTAGAGCACAATCCTCGCCAAGAGGGAGTGTTGATTTGGGGTAGCATCGGATGTGCTCTAGCCACGAAATTTGGTGGAGAGGTTGGAGCACATGAGATCTTTGGGCAAATTCTAAACAGATTAAGAGATATTAAAATAATTAATATTTTTAATGGAGTCCCTAAGTCTAAACTTAGGGAAAATAAAATATTAATGTGTATTAATATGAATATGTGTTAGAGTGGTCCAAAAGACATGGATCAAGCCAGATCTAATCTTAGCCGTTGATTAGGGACTTAATCTCGGTCGTTGAAGATGTCAACGAGAAAAGTATAAGAGGAGGCTTGAGGGTCACTTGGAGAATATACTAGAGTGATCAGTTATTCTATTCTCTAGAGTGGGGTTTGTTAAGAGAGATAGAATCAGTGATTGGGAGAGCAACTGAGGGGCATTGAGTACAAAGAAATAGAGAAGGCAGAGATTGTGCCGGGAGAGCAGTGCAGCAAGGGCTCACGTAGGGCCACGCAGAGGCTCCCAGAGCTGACGCAGGGCCCCCTGGGGCTGACGCAGACCAAGGAAGGCTGACGCAGGGCCAACGCTGGGCTAGGAGAGGCTGACACAGTCCAGATTGGGTAGATGCTGGGGTTGTAGAGCAGTTTTGTGCTGAGGAACTGCCGGAAGGTTTTTTTCGGTGTTTTAGCTAGGAGATTTCTCTCAAACTGTGAGGTATAACTGCTAAGGAAATTCTTTGTTGGGTAGGCCAGTTTTTGCACTTAGATTGTACTATGATATTGCTTAATAAGAAAACCCTCAGATAGCTGCACCAATTTTCAACACTTGAGTCATAATGAAATGTATTTATCAAAAGAAAAAATAAATTTTATTATTAAAGAAATTGACTTATTAAAGCATGGGTTTCATGCTTGGGTCAATTGGTTTTAGGTCAAAGTCTCCATTGAAGACTTCTAGGGTTTATGTCAAGTGTCCTTGTCCATGTCATATTGTAAAGAACCCTTCTTGGGATTTATTTGTCAAAGAAGAAATTTATTTTATTGTAAAATAGGTCAATCAGGCCTCCTCCACCAAGTCGGCCTCAAAACTGGACAAGTTAGGCTAAAACTGGGTTGCATAATCACTATATAAAGGCAACAACTCTACCTCATTTGTCACACACTCACAACAAGTTTGATCTGCAACTTCTAGGGCTAGAAAAAGTGCAAATTTCAAGGAAGAAGAGGAAGAAGGATAGCGAAGGAGAAGGAGGTCTCTCACAAGCATAAAAAGTCGAAATTCTCTCTCTTTTTCCCACACATGTGAAGCTGCTGGAGGGGCCAAAATTCCGCAGTTGTTGGGGAGATCGAAATTCTGAAGTTGCTGGGGGGCCGAAATTCTGTAGTTGTTGGGGAGACCAAAATTCTGAAGCTGCTGGTGAAGCTGGGCCGAAATTTTTGGGTTGATGTTGGGTTGAAGCTGTTGGACAAGAAGAGACTATTGAAGGTTGTTGTATCTCATTGAAAGGCTGACTTGGTGGAGGAGGAAGGTCTGTTGGTTAAGGTCTTGGTTGTCTCACTGTCATATGAATCTACTGAAGGAAGAGTTCTTGACTGGGTTTTCCCCTATATAGGGGTTTTGCCCTGGCTATGCACCTACATCTAGTGTCCTTGATCTTCGTGTTTTGGTTTTGGTAATTGTTTGATGAACAAAGATAAAAGAAGAACATAAGAAAGATATAATAACATAAACAAATCACAAGTAATTATCAACAAGAGAAAATCTTTTTGCCTTTCCGATTTTCCAACATGGTTTCAGAGCTAAGGTGAAGAAGAAGAAAAAGGCAACCTGAAGATCTATTGAAGGAAAAAGGAGATTGAAGGAAGATCATTAAAGGGATCATATAAAGAGACAAACCTACTATCTACAGGAACCATGACAAACTCAATGAAGGGAGAAAATAAACTAGAAGGAGCCTCCAACTATAGGGCCTGGAAAAAGAGGATAGACCTCATTATTTAAAAGAACAAAGTTTTGGATCTCGTTCAAGGAAAAATCAAGAATCCTACTAATGAATCAAGTGATGCAGAGAAAGCAAAATTTAGAGAAATCTAAATTGTTGCTATGAACCTAATAGTGGATGGTGTTAAGGATGACCTAATTCCATACATATCCAACATAAATTTTGCTCAAGAAATGTATGAGGCTCTCTCCACGTTAATCACAATCAAGAACATTGGTCAAATTGCATGCCTCAACAATGAATTAAGAACTATGAAGATGATGGAAGACGATACTGTGGCATCCTTCTTTATAAGGATATCTAGAATCAGAGATGAACTTCAGGCATTAGATGAAACTGTACCAGAAAAAGAGCTCGCGATTATTGCCCTTCTAGGACTACCAACATCGTGGAGTATCTTTGCATCAAGAATCAATAGTTGGAAGGATACTCCAACATTCGAACAAATGTGGAATGCATGTAGTCAAGAAGAAGCCAAAATATCATTAGTAAGCAACAAAAAGGAGAATGAAATGGAGAACATCTCAAATGCCTATTCCACTCATCACAAGAAAAAAGGAACCTTGAAAAACTACAAAGGACCAAAGAAGAAAGTAGACCTATCAAACATCGAATGTTACAATTGTCACAATATGGGTCACTACAAAAGTCATTGTCCAAAGAGTCCAAGGAATAAAAGGAGAGATAGGGATCAAGCAAATATTGCCGATGAAGCACCACCTAAAAAGGGCAAGATTAAAGAATCGGAAGTCAAGGACTTACACTACTAAGTCCTCTCTCCCTTATCCCTCTTATTCTTCTATTTAAGTTTTGAATTATTTTTCTTTTATGTTTTGATTTCTAGAACTTGTTGGTTTAACATGCCTTGTTACAACATTTTTGAATTGTTTTGATAAAGTTATAGGTATCCCTCAAGATTGGATTAAGAGGGAGCCCTCACCATTTTACCAAAGATAACTTGCTGAATACTGAAGGGTTATGGAGGAGACTTCAAAGGATAGACTTGAAGCATGGATGAAGTTCTGCCCTTCAAGATTGATGTCATAAAAGGTTTGTTAAGGAACAACTCAAGGTATGTCTTAAACTACAAGCTTTGTTATAAAGTTCCCTTCATACAAAATATGCAATCATTCTTTCTTTTAAAATTTGCTTTACATTACTAACATTGTTATGTCTAGGGTTTTGAATCCCAAAGATTCTTGTTAGGGTGATTAACCATTAGATTGAATCTACCCTCATTATATTATCATCCTTGTGGAACCCTAAAATGGTTCACCGTCAAACCCTAACGTAAGGGTATGTCGAAGCTAATATGGAAACCCTAGTCTACTTAGGGTTGTTGATGAAATCTATAATTCCTATTCTTTTTGATGTTTTGGTATTGTTATGATAAAATCCTTAGTCCTTTAGGGTTTGCTATCTAAAAATATGTATTGAATCCCTAGATCTTTAAGGTTTGATGAATTAGGGTTTATGAGAAAAACCCTTATAATATCTATAGTGAGATCCTTGGATTGAAGCCCTAGGTGTATGTTCATATGTTTGATCAATACCCTAGCCTGGTTGTATGCCGAACTTTAATGTATTGATATTTATGTCTTGGGTTTGCCTAGTAGATATTGTTGTGATATGCTTGTGCATGATTATGCAATCCTAGATAGATATATATGCTAACCTAATTGTTGATGCTCATAGTTTGTAAATTCTAGGGTTTGTAACTAAGCCCTAGTAGAAGTTTGATATTATAGGATATGATGATATTGTTTCCGATATGATGATTAAATCTAGGGTTTGCAACAAACCATAGTAGAGTCTAAATTGTATAGAAGAATTGTTATTGCTGATATCTAAGGATTTGTCTCTAAGATAGAATATAGGGTTTGTAATAGTAGAATCTGTCATATATCTCTATATAAAGGCTCTAGATAGAATGAGACTGATTAAGTTGCCTTATGTTATAGTCTAGGGTTTGTAACAAAACCCTAGCAAGAAGTTGAAGTTTAGAAGTATGTGTCTCTTGCTGATTATGAACCTAACTAGGTTTAGGTATTTGATGTCTAAAGTCTAATGCTTCCATTATTGTATTAACATGATTATGATATAGTTAACTTCATGCTTCTATATATGTATTTGGTTGTACTTGCTATTAAATTTTTGCAGGTACACAATCTTCAATATAATGAAGATGTCCATATAAGCATGATGAAGAAAAGCTATAAGGATGATGATGAAGATAACCTTGATGAAGTCGTGAAAGGTTGAAGCTTCTCCAATGTTATAGAAGAAGAAAGTAGTTGATCTCCCTAAGTTAAGAGGGAGCCTGGATAGAAGAAAGGGTATATCTCCCCAATTGAGAGGGAGGGCACATTATGACAGTGAATACTATAGATGAATGTTCGTGAAAAGACTTGAGAAGTACTGAGAATGTATTTGGCACTGCTAAAGAAATGAAAGAAGAAGAAGAAAGCTTTTGACAAAATTATATATGGATAATTTGATGATACCAACAAGATCCGAATAAATGAGTTCCCTGAAGGTTTGTGTCTACTTGTATATATATTTAAAGGTTTATTGTTGATTGGGGTTTGTACATGTAAATCTCTCCATGAAGAAGGATGAACACTTGAGAAGCATGCTTGGACAAATTAATATATCTATTTTATTAAGGAGAGTTGAAGCATCTAATGGCGGATGCTTGGGAGGACATTTGGCCGACCTATGTGTTGATGTCTAGATCCCTAAGAGGAAGGTTGGCGTTGGTCTTGGAGCTCTGACCTTGGATACACACCCCCTGGGTTGATGGTTAGTTAGTAAGCCTGATGGTCAGGTATCTAGTAGTGGCACTGAGTGTGCCTAAACCTTCATAGTTCATTTTGGAGATCTTCCATGTACCTCTAAAGATATAGGTAATAATGAATAGCTCCCTAGTTAAGAGGGAGTGTTGAAGAATGTAACTAGTGTTGGTCTTCATAATTGCACTTGAGTGACGAGTCATAATGAAATATATTTACCAAAAGAGAGATTTCATTATTATTATTAAAGAAATTGACTTATTAAAGCACGGGTTTCATGCTTGGGTCAATTGCTTTTAGGTTAAAGTCTCCATTGAAGACTTCTAGGATTTATGTCAAGTGCCCTTGTCCATGTCATATTGTAAAGAACCCTTCTTTGGATTTATTTGTCAAAAAAGAAATTTATTTTATTGCAAAATAGGTCAATTAGGCCTCCTCCACCAAATCGGCCTAAAACTGTGCAGCAGAATCACTATATAAAGGCAGTAATTCTACCTCATTTGTCACACACTCACAACAAGTTCGATTTGCAACTTTTGGGGCCAGAAAAAGTGCGAATTTCAAGGAAGAAGAGGAAGAAGGATAGCGAAGGAGATCTCTCACAAGCATAAGAAGTCGAAATTCTCTCTCTTTTTCCCACACATGTGAAGCTGCTGGAGGGGTCGAAATTTTGCAGTTGCTGGGGAGATCGAAATTCTGAAGCTATTGGTGAAGCTGGGCCGAAATTTCTAGGTTGATGCTGGGTTGAAGCTGCTGGACAAGAAGAGACTATTGAAGGTTGTTGTATCTCATTGAAAGGCTGACTTGGTGGAGGAGGAAGGTTTGTTGGTTAAGGTCTTGGTTGTCTCACTGTCATATGAATCTACTGAAGGAAGAGTTCTTGACTGGGTTTTCCCCTATATAGGGGTTTTTCCCTGGCTGTGCGCCTACATCTGGTGTCCTTGATCTTAGTGTTTTGGTTTTGGTAATTGCTTGATAAACAAAGATAAAAGAAGAACATAAGAAAGATAATAATAACTCAAAACAAATCACAAGAAATTATCAACAAGAGAAAATCTTTTTGCCTTTCCGATTTTCCAACACATACAACCCTCAAATAAGTCCCTAAGGTGAGAGAGAAAGACCTAGGTTTTCCCTCTTGGAGTAACGCCCAGGGAAAGAGTTTTGATGGATGAAACTAGGGCGGATGCTCACCAAACTTGGAGCACAGGTAGCCTAGACCCCGAGCTTGATGTTTGGACCCTCGAATTCTCGAAAAATCACCTCCCTAAAATTTCACTACAAGCCCTATATTTCTGCCCTACCTTCAGGGGACCGAAGTTTAGGATGAGAAACCAGGGTGATGACCATAATGATAAGGGGTAGAGTTCATGTTTGGATTTTGCCTATGTGCTATTGTAATGTCTCGACTCTCGACCATCTTTTGCATTTTATAATATTCTTTTCTTTTGTTTCTTGCTTGTGGCCATGATATGCCTTTAACTTTCTTTTAGCTGCATCAACCTCCGGGGCAACATTTCCAGGTTCGCCCAAACATGTCGAAAGGGGAGGGGGTATGCCAGTGTCTTGTGGACCTAGTGGCCATGTGGATCCGATTGCCCAATGAAAAACATACCTTCCGAGATGGATTTCCCACCTTCGAACATATGCTCTTGACAAATGGGCGTGGGGACATATGAATAATTCAGGGAGAAGAGATCAAATGGCACAATACATTGGCTACATCGGTAGCTGATGGGGGGTGCTCGCTGCCGGCTGAAGAGATGTCTAGGAGAAAAATTCTCCTATGGGGTCGCCCACTTTTGATGGGTAACATGTTCCAAATGTATCTTGCTTTTTATATCATCATGTGTAGCTTATTTTGTCCTTCAATACCAAACTTTAATAGCCATCATATCCTTGTAAGTGGGGAAGGTGAATGCCAAAGGGAATCATGGGTGGATACATTATAGAAATGGAGGATCTGTGATTTTTTTTTTTTGTATTTTTTCGCTTATGTTTGTTGAGGGGTTGTGAAACTTGAATAGAGGGTGAAATTGTTTTTCCTTAATGGATTGGAAATGATTCTTGAAGTTGTGTTTGCTTTTCTGATTGAGTCCATTGTTTGTATGCCATCAAAATGTTTTACACAAATTTGCACTCCAATATGTGAAATTAGGTGTGTTTTAAAAAACTAAGGATTTAGGTTGATGCCTTCGAGTTTCTTATCCAGGGGATTCAAGTTTCCTTTGTTGCTACAAGTTTAAGCTTCGTATGTTGCTATACACAACAACTCTCCTTAGGCATCGAACTTGTGAGCTTGAGTGACTAAGGTGAGAGCCATGGTGGCAGAGAAGGCATGAATTGAGATGCATGATTAGTGAAAGTACCACTTGTTGAGGATATGAGAATAAAACATGTGGCTAATGAAGTGTTGGAAGGCAAGGGCCAGTTTGAGGCCTTGTTGGCGATTTGTACTAGAGGAAGCATAGTGCAATTTGTAACAATAAGGAGCCAACCTTTTCGATACAAACCATAGATCCAATTGACAAGATAAGCTTGCACCTCTATTATGGGTCTTCTCTTGCAAACTACCTTTACAACCACAACCCCTAAACTAAACATATTTGATTTAGTTATAACCCTCCCGATGTCGAAATACTTAGATACAATATATGTAGGAGTATATGTTATTCTAATTGTAGTTTAGAAGTGCTCAGTATGTTCAATTAATATATCAAACACAAAATCACCTAAATGAGCATCATAATTAGAATCAAGCATGACATTGCTAGCATTCGAATCCTTGTGGATCACTTTTTGCTCACACTCTTGATGCAAATAGAGAAAAACACAAGCAACTCCACTTACCATCTTGCCATCTATGATGCCAGTCCAAAATGTCATGCTTGGAATCTTCTTTGAAAATCAACTTATCTAGGATACTATTGGGCCTCAAGTCATAGATCAATGGCATTGCTCCATCTTTGTGGCATCAACCCAACGACCTCACAAGATTATTGTTGCGAAGCCTGTTGATAATGTGATTTCGCCATGAACTCTTGCTCACCTTGATTAGAATTCCATGAAATGCATTTGACATCAGTAAGGTTTTTATTAGACAAAATCTCTCTATACACGACGCCAAACTTTCCATAAGAAAACAAGCATTTCCAATCAAAATTATAAGTAGTGCAATCAACATCCTCCAATGTGAACTTACAATGTTTCTCAACGAATTTGTTAAGGATCTCTCTGGAGCATGTATGGACTTGCAATTTTGGGGCCCTCACCATCATAAAACCCTTGCAACAACTAAACCTATTATTACAATAGAGCTAGGGAGCATCACTACGAGACCCATGATACTCCTTCCATGGTTCTCGAACTCGATATTTTTCACATTGAGGTTCCAAGATAGAATACAATTAAGTTCAATTAGATCACTTATTGACCTTGAGAACCCAACATAGATTTCATTTTCTAGATATTACACAAATCAAATTCAGTAGAAAGAAGAGGGTTTGAGGGATTCGATACATTACCATTGTCAATATACATTCTCATCCATTTTTGAACTCTTGTTGTACTAAACTTATGCAACAATGTTTGAGTAGCTCTTGAGACTAATATTACAAAGAATGACATAAGTCTTTGTGATGTTTTCTTTCATGTTCAAATTGAGTCTTTTGATGTGACTATCATTTGGGTCATTGACATTGCTCTTTTTGGTATTGAACTCCATTGTAACCAATTTGTTGTGTGAATCATTGTTCTTCATAGAGTTGAATAGTCTTAGATACTACACTTAACTATTCTTAGGGATATTATTTTACCCATTCATTATAATTAATGCAAGGCCTCCACCACTTGATCCATTCTCGATACCATATTTAGAACAAACAAATAATTGAATGACCCCAAAAATCCTTTTCATGAGGACTTCTTCCATATCTTGAAGCCTTGTTTCAATGAAACTCACTTTGATTCATGGGAGAGAAACCAACTCGGTGTTCCTTGTATCAGGAATTACTTTCAATGCTCCAAAATTTATGCTAGCATCATACATCCAATTGTGATGTGTTAGTTTGTTGAAGGAAGAGAGCACATAGCTTTGAGGACCATAGGCAACCAATTCTATAACAATGCATTTGACACAAACTAACATAAATAAGTGCTGTTGAGGCCTATCTATGGATTGTTATTGAGCTTTGTTGGATTTTTTTTTTTGAAGGGTAACCCTAGAGTGAAAGGGCATGATATAAAGCATCAATGGTCAATGGGTTTTCCAAAACAAATGGTTTTGGATGAATAGGCTTGACAACGATTTATTTTGAAAGGTGTTGCTCCCGTAATAGATGCCTTCAACATAATTATTTAATTATTAATAATTCGGAGAGAGTTGTTTTTCATTTTTTTATTACATTTTGTTAATCCTTGTGAATGTGTTGGTGAAAAATAGTATAAATTTACTTTGTTCTTTGAAGATGATGAATTACTAACAATGTGTTTTATATTTCGAGGATGTCATGCATGAATTGATACATATGTTTTCTATATTCGTTTACTATTATCAAGGGTGAATTCAAGTTGACTAGAAGTTGAATACATAGGAAGATTTTGATGCATGGATTTGGTGATTATTTTCCTTTTCTCATATAAAAGGATATAATTTTGTAGGTATTATATAGAGAAACAAGTTAGAACACATTGTACAACCTTGGAATCAACAAATGTTAGTGTTAACTTGAAGAACATAATACTAGGAGAGTGATTTGTTATAGAGAAGGTTAACATGTGTGTAACCCACCTAAGCATTATAGGTATGATTCTAGTAAGAGAAGTGAGGTGCACCCTACAACTTAGTTTGGAGCATACAAAATATTGATACTAAAAACCAAAAAATGGGACTAGTATGTCTTTGATAGAGTGATAGACCTTACATCTTCTAACTCTTCCAGTGACAACTAGGGATAACCTTGCAGATGTATGCATCTACCTAAATGTAACTAGGGCTCCATTGAGGAAGAAACTTAGGAGTTTATTTCCCAAACTAAAGAAAAGCTAAATGACAACACTTTGAGAGAGATGCTAAATCTTGAGAATCTTGATTGGAATAAGGAGGATTCCCCTCATGCTTAAACAAACCTTGATTCCTTCCTAATTTCGTCTTTGCAAAATGAGAAGGGGAAACATGCGTACCATCATCGAATAAGAAATGAGACTATGATCTAACAAAGAGGATATGTTGCTTAAATTGGGATTCAAGGTGATTGTAGGCACTGCCAAAATAGGAAAAGAGGTGACTAGGCTTTGAATTTTGGAGTTCAAGCAATTCCATTCATGTTGATCCCAAATTCTTTCATTGTTGGCTTCTTTGCGTCAACGACCATTGTAGTGAATGAGAAATTTTTGTTGGACGAGATAGCTTTTTTAGCTATCCAATTTCTCAATGAGTTGGCAGATTCTTTGACATGTAAGAAGGAAATTGATTCAAGGACTAGAGCTTGAGAAAAAATCCATTCTCAAATCTACTCTAGGAATTACGAGTGGCATTGAGTAGGATTGTTTAGGGAGGAAATAATATTTTTTTCATCCCCCCTCGATAACCAACCTTTGTATTCCAAGTTTCTTAACAATGTTGGTGCATTCAATCATTGCAATCTCTTTTTCCCTGTTTTAGGCACTGTCCCTAAAATTTGCCTCATTATCCAAGAACTTTTCCATTATGGTCTCTAAGAATGACCCCAATGCTTCTTGTGAAAATTCCTTGATTGCAATTACTGGAAATTTATCTCCTAACTTTTTGTAGTTTATTTGTTATTACGACAAATATTGATAAACTCACAATTGCAATTTTCACCAAAAATAAAATACACTGGGAAAATAAACTAGAAGTTGAGAAAATTATGCCCACACAATAAAATCGACACAATAATTTTTGGACTAATAGTCCTCGGAAAGTCCCCAAAGGTAAAACTAATGCAACAGATGAGGGTTTATTTTATTATGCAGCAGTACAAATTTGAGTACAATATTTGGATGCCCAACTGGCTATCCTCTAGAAATAATCTAGCAAAATTAATATGGAGAAAAATTCTCCCTCTACAGAGAAACTCGACCTCCCTTTGACCTGCTCGTTCTCTCTCCTTGGCAACACGGTTTGCCTAGAACTTGCGCTACTAGCCTGGGAAATTTGTATTGCCTGCAATTCGACTCCAACTGAGTCGTCCAACCTCCTGCTGCCTCTGGAAATGACTCGCTTCGCCTTCCGGGTGACCTCTCGACCTGAAGCAACTGAAACGAATCCTTTTCCAACACGCACTGGGGTTCTGGCTGCTCGCACTAGCTATTCGGCCTCCCACTTACCTCCTCTCCAACACTAGAAAACTATTGGGAAACTCCTCTCTTGTTCTCTCTGCTGCTCCCTCAATCACTAATGCTCTCCTTCTATGGCTCAAACTCACTTCCTTGTTGAATCTCTGCAACTAGATAACTCAATCTGCCAAGGAACTCGCTTCCCTCTTGTGTCTCTCCATCCCATTGACTTGCTCCTATAATCTCTCGCTAGAGCTTCAATGATCATGATTAGATCCTCATCAACAACTAAGATCATCTTAGACTCAATCCATGTGAGTCTCTAGAGCATTCTCGATCATCCTTGATTAATTCCCATTAAGCAACCAATTTTCCTAAGTTAGGAAAAATTTAAATGATGGCTAATTAATTTAATTAAGGCGTTTTGCAAGATTATCTCGTGAAACCTTTTCTGGGTTTTGGAGATCTCGTGTTCCTTTGCCTCTTAGACACAACTCGAGATTAGAACCCTGTCCGATGCTACCAAAATCTAACACTCCATTTTAGTGAGGAAGGTGTTCTCACTCAATCCAACATCTCCACTTCTCTGTAGTCAGACCACGTTACTGGTGTCTGACATTTGTAACTATCACTGTCCACCAAGCCACTGCGCATACTCTGATTCATTTGCTAACCCTATAGCTAGACCATTTTGCATTTGCGCTGCTGCTAACACTGCACTATACCATCCTTCACTGCTGCCAACATTGCTTAGACTGCATCTGATCTCATGCTGTTACTGCTGCTGCAACTACTACAACTGAGAACTAATCTACTGCCCCTACAACTAGCTACTGCAACTTTCTCTTGAGTCTTTGGTTGCAACTAGCTCTGCACTGCCTCTCAAGATTGGACTGCGCCTATTGACATTTCGATCCCCTTGCTACTGAATACTGTGGGCCCCCATAGCCAAGGTAATGATCCAAGAGGAAACACTTGCCTGGTGCTATCCTCTTTGGCCCTACCCATCTTGGAACTCTGAAGCCTCACACTCCTCCATCTGGAGGTATAACTGCTATCAATGCAAACTCCTCCAACCTGAAGGTTAACTCGTCTATCTCTGCTGAAGTTGCGGTCTGCTACTCCCCCTTGTTGTCCTTTTTCTTGGGACATTGAGTGCTGTAGTGACCAAACTCACCACATCTGAAGCATTTGATCTTTGACATATCCTTCTTCTTCTTTTCGCCTCCCTTTGAGCTTTGTCCCTGACTGGGACCCTTCTTCACCTTTCCCTTACTGGCAAGGGCTACATTCTCCTCCTCTTTCTCAACTTTCAGCCCTTTTCTACTGCTGCTAGTAGTGCCCTAGATAAGACTGAGCCTTAGCTCCTCTTGTGTGAAGCCACTCCAAAGGCGTTCCTAATCTAGCAATTTCTCTCATCCAGTAATTCCTTAGACAAACATTTCCCACTCTCTAATAAACCCATTCAGAGAAATTCACACAAGTTCACTATCCTCTGGTTTCTCTCCTACAACTGCTAGCTCATCTCGGACATTCTAAATTCTAGTGAGGTAGGGAGTTACGCCTTCACCCTTCAACATCTTTGTGGTCCTTAGCTTCTCCTTGGAAATCATCTTAAGATTATTTGATGGATCCTGGTATAGCTTCACAACTACATCCCACATTTCCTTTGCTGTATTCTTATCTGCAATATCCAGGACGATATGATCCCGAACCCTGTCTAGGACCATCCACTTTGCTTTGGCCATATCCTTCTTATACTCGTGAAAGTGGATAGAATCTATCAGCACAACTATGGCTACTGTCACGAACTCCTTTAGGCCATGCTCATCCAAAAGGAATTGCATCCTAGCCTTCTGTTGTCGCACAGAATGTCTAGGCACCGCGACAACGCTCAGATCGGGGGCTGTCACCCTGATCCCCAATCTCTCTGTTTAAGCTGTCTCCCTACAACAGGCTAAGGGGGGTAGACCCTATGGAAAAAATGGAATGAAGAAGAACTAGTTGGGAACCAACCAGTTCGGGAGACACAACAAGGCGATCAAGTACTTGATTAAGATTTAGCAAGACTTAGAATTTGATTAGATTTTAAACGGTTAATACCAGTGCCTTATGGAGTCAATGATCTTGCTAGGGAAATGAAGACCAAGTAATCGATTAGCGACTGTTGCTTAGATGAATGACTATCTTCTATGAAATGCAGATCCTAAAACTAGTGTGAGATGCAGGAATCTTGGTTGATTTTAGTTAAATGCCTACTTAGATTTTGAATCCTTCAATCCTTTCTGTGTTGAGCCTGATTTCGTAGTAACTGACAGAGAGAAGGTCAGGTGAAGCACACTAAGGTGTGATTAACGACACCTCTCCTGAACCTCTAACATACCAGGTGCCTCCGGCGCTGAAGAGCGCTGTGGCTTTGACGACTACAAGGTCACCATTTTAAGTACTATTAAAACAGGTTTCAAGACGGATGAAGATCTATCTGTCTATCGACCAAGCTTATGCTTGGAAGTAAATTTTATTTATGCAAAACTAACTTATATGCAAATGCACCGGAAGATGAGATGAAGTTAGATTCGAGGATGGGGAAACACTTGCGTTGCTAAAGCCTTCAATTATCCAAATGAAGTGCTTGCCTTTTTTTAGATGAAGACTTAGAAAATAAACTTTTGAAGATATTATATTTAAAACACCAGGTTATTTCAAATCTTCTTGATACAATTTAACTCAAAGAGAACAAAAACAAATTTGCAATTCGATATCAGTGTCAACAGATGCTCAAAAAAATACTTAGTTTATGAAACAAAGGATATGCATTTTATCACAATTACACGACAGAGTACTTAATTTTTAGAAATTAAGTTTTAGGACAACAGTAAGAAAAACTTTATGACAACAACAATATGACAATGAAAACAATAAACTATCAATGATTTCTTTATGCCAAAAATTTACCGAAATTTTTCCAAACTTACATGAATTATAAAATTTTTTCAGCCTATTGTGCTGTGATTTCCGGAATTATATCAGATCTGATATACTTATTACAGCCAGCAATTAAAACATGAAATAAGCCTAATGATGAATGCCCAACTCAAGAAATTAATTTCTTAATGTATTAGACAACTTAGGAACTGATTTTAGGCTAACCCACATTAAATTTTTCCACTTTTATATTTCAGACTTCAAAAACAGAATTATTCAAAGATAACAGTAACCCAAAATGTATATCTAAGCCAAATTCTTGATACACATCAAACATAAACGATTTATTAATGTATTTAGCAATTTTTTAGTTAATTTCAAACCACTTAGATGTGTTTTTCACCACTATTAGAAATGTATATGACTGCTGTAGAAAACAGTGATGAAAAAAATGGTTTAGAGATCAAACCCTTAGGCCCTAGGCCTTGAAGATCACTTGCCCAAGTTGCCAAAAAAATTTCAATATTTGAAACACAAATTTTTACCAATTTTTTTGCAAAAACACACCAATGATTAGCTTCAGAAAATCAAATATTCAAATTAGAAATGGAGCAAGGGAATCTAGGGCCAATGAGAGTTAGCACTAGGCCCAATAGAACTAGCGTTGGGATAGGAGAAGGCAGATTTGGGTTTAGGAGCCCTAAAACTTGAAACCCTTATTCTGAAATTTTTTTATTTTGCTTCAGATCTTCAAATTTATTGCAAAATCTTTAATGGTTGGCCTTGTAAAAAGATTTGGGATAAGATATTGCCCTCTAGGGCCTAGATCTGTCTCAAAACCTCCAGATCTGCTTGAAAAATCTCAGATCTGAAGATTTACTTGGCCAATTTCTCAGATCTATTCTTGCAAACAATCTTTGAGCCCAGATTTTGCCCTCCATGCTCTAGATCTAGCTCAGATCTGAAGATTTACTTGGCTGATTTCTCAGATCTATTCGTGCAAACAATCTTTGAGCCCAGATCTTGCCCTCCAGGGTCTAGATCTAGCTAAGATCTGAAGATTTACTTGGCTGATTTCTTAGACCTATTTCTACAAACAATCTTTGAGCCCAGATCTTGCCCTCTAGGGTCTAGATGGGTCTAGATCTAGCTCAGATCTGAAGATTTTCATCATTGATTTCTCAAATCTATTCCTGCAAACAATCTTTGAGCTCAGATCTTTCCGTCCAGGGTCTAGATCTAGCTCAGATTTGAAGATTTTCTTGGTTGATTTCTCAGATCTATTCCTGCACAAATGAAAAGAGAAAAACCCAATACCCAATATGTACAAAAATAAAGAAAATCTCAAAAACCCAAGTGTTAAAATTCAAAATTATGTTACAAAAATTTCAGATCTACACAAGTAAATAAAAGATCTATACAAATAATAAATAACATATCTATCAGATCTAAGGAGTATGAGTCCAACTCCGCTCCCAGATATGATAATATAAGGCTCTTAATAGCCAGATCTATCAAAATTTCCACAAAATATTTAAAAGATTTTGAAATTTTAGAGAAGTACTAGCCCAAAAACACCCTACAGAAAAAAGATTATCGTTAGATAAATCCCAAGGCTTATATGAAGTAGGCTCTTCAGAAAATATGTGTTGAGAGTTGGCTGGTCCAACCGAGGACTGTCCCCAAACGCTCAATGAGAACCTGAGAGATCTTATGCAAACACTAGATCAACCATCAAATCAAGTAGAAAAATAGAACAACAATAAAATTCTGAAGAAATAGAGATGCCTGCTATTTCAATCAAAATTAAAAATGTTACCCTAGATCCAACAAACTGAATGAGATACCTGTATTCAGATTATTCTAAGAGAGCTATTGATTGATAGTTTTCACATAATATTAGGCAAAAATTAAAACAATGTTACCATAAGTTCATGAAGAGGAACACTACAACACATTGAAACCCCAAAGACTTTTGCATTAATTCAAAAAAGTATACAAGAGAGTTTGAGAGCTTAGTACAAGATCCAGAGATCGGATCAACTGACTGACAAATGACCTCCTATTTAAGGATAGATCCTCCAATGGCTAGTTCGAGTGATCCTTGTCAAAGCAATCTCAACCGTTGAGGAGGATTAAAATTTCTTTTAATCTCATCCGTTGAAATTTTAAATTATTGAAGAAATTCGAAATTTTCAATTAAATGAATTTTAATTAAGTCAAAAATTAAAATTTTGAATTAATTTCCTCAAAGTTTTGACTTTGACTTAACCCCAGGGATCAAAGGCTTAAAATTTAGCAAAATAATTAATTTACCTCAGTCCATGGACCTCTTAAAATTTAATTTTTTAAGGACCAACGAATTTTGCCTTCAGAGAATTTAAATTTACCTAGGACCTAGAATTAATTAAATTTCTTGCTTAGGATTTTAATTAATTTTGGCTAGAAAATTTATTTAATTAACTTATGAGGGGATAAATTATTTTTCTAACCCTCAAGACACTTTACATCATGAATTTTACATTTTTTATATCTCAAGGGGGAAACCTATTTGCAAAAGACCCTCACAGACTACCCAATTCTGCGACACAAATATAATCCAGCAGACCAAGCAATTTGTAATAAAATAACCTAACCAAATGGTTAGGATTATTCCCAAAACACTTTTACTTAGACTCGATCTAGAACACTAGGAATCCCCTAAGATCCTAGTGACAAAATCCATTCTGGCTTTGGGGTAAGGCTGAAGGAAAACTCTGCCAACCATCCAAGAATGGATCGGTGAGGCAAAAAACCTCCCGGAATGTAGATTGTCACCAGAAAATTAGGTTTACCTAGGTAATTACATACACGACACGGATCTGCTGAGATTATTTACATTATAAACATGCAGAATGGGTTTACATTATAACATGATCCTGAGGCTGACGATGATAGCTGGATGGCAGGAACATATTGATCAGGCACTATCCCTTTTGCGAAAAAGGGGGTGTGCTGCTATGGGTCGTTGACATGTAGTGGTCAACACCTTCCATACACCAAAGTTTGAGGCTCCGTCAAGTCTATCCTGATCTCTGAGACCTGCTTCTGCCATCTATGCGAAACTCAAATAATTGGAAACTAAAATTGGAAATCTCCTTCTCTTCCTTGCTTGGCCTCTCTTCTGCTACTCGTACTCCTTGAGGAATGCGTAGACCTGCCTTCGGATGCCCTTCTCCGATCAAAGGCTTAAAATTTAGCAAAATAATTAATTTACCTCAGTCCCTGGACCTCTTAAAATTTAATTTTTTAAGGACCAACGAATTTTGCCTTCAGAGAATTTAAATTTACCTAGGACCTAGAATTAATTAAATTTCTTGCTTAGGATTTTAATTAATTTTGGCTAGAAAATTTATTTAATTAACTTATGAGGGGATAAATTATTTTTCTAACCCTCAAGACACTTTACATCATGAATTTTACATTTTTTATATCTCAAGGGGGAAACCTATTTGCAAAAGACCCTCACAGACTACCCAATTCTGCGACACAAATATAATCCAACAGACCAAGCAATTTGTAATAAAATAACCTAACCAAATGGTTAGGATTATTCCCAAAACACTTTTACTTAGACTTGATCTAGAACACTAGGAATCCCCTAAGATCCCAGTGACAAAATCCATTCCGGCTTTGGGGTAAGGCTGAAGGAAAACTCTGCCAACCATCCAAGAATGGATCGGTGAGGCAAAAAACCTCCCGGAATGTAGATTGTCACCAAAAAATTAGGTTTACCTAGGTAATTACATACACGACACGGATCTGCTGAGATTATTTACATTATAAACATGCAGAATGGGTTTACATTATAACATGATCCTGAGGCTGACGATGATAGCTGGATGGCAGGAACACATTGATCAGGCACTATCCCTTTTGCGAAAAAGGGGGTGTGATGCTATGGGTCGTTGACATGTAGTGGTCAACACCTTCCATACACCAAAGTTTGAGGCTCCGTCAAGTCTATCCTGATCTCTGAGACCTGCTTCTGCCATCTATGCGAAACTCAAATAATTGGAAACTAAAATTGGAAATCTCCTTCTCTTCCTTGCTTGGCCTCTCTTCTGCTACTCGTACTCCTTGAGGAATGCGTAGACCTGCCTTTGGATGCCCTTCTCCGATTAATACTCTACCTTCAGTTCCTCACTAAGACTACTTGCTTAGTCTTCCATAAGTCATTCTCTAGAAACTGGCACACGATTTGCATTCTCTACAACTCGAATTGGCTAGTCTGTCAAACTCACACTGGAAAATTACTTTGCCTGCTACAACCCTCTGCCACTAGAAATCTCTGGTTTCCTCCTGGAAACTGGAAATTGGAAACCCTCTGAGAAACTTTGGAAATTTCTCTTAGTGTGCTTTTCTCTTCCTATCCTTGTGCAAACTAAAACCCTCACTGCAAAATCATTGCTCCCAGATCTTCTCAACGAATTCACTGATTTGCTTATCGAAACCCTCTATTCGAAAAATCCTTTGCTTGCAAATTCTGCCACTGAGGTTGTTCGAATTTTCCTCCACCTGGAACTGGAAATCAAACCACACTACCTCTGCAATTCGCACCCCTGGCTGGCCTGCGTAGATATGGAGAAATCGTGCCCAGATCTCCCTCAGAAGCTACACAATTTTCTCCTCTTGCTTTTGAGTCTTTGATATGATCTTCAATGCTTTGATACCATGTGAAAATTT
This sequence comes from Pinus tabuliformis, assembly GCA_031772625.1. Classification (NCBI taxonomy): domain Eukaryota; kingdom Viridiplantae; phylum Streptophyta; class Pinopsida; order Pinales; family Pinaceae; genus Pinus; species Pinus tabuliformis. Next base: position 626,833,211 of record CM062818.1, on the reverse strand, counting down.
CTTGATTGCAGTTATTGAAAATTTATCTCCTAACTGTTTTGCAGTTTATTTGTTATTATGACAAATATCGTTAAACTCACAATTGCAATCTTCACCAAAAATAAAGTACGATGCGGAAAATAAACTGGAAGCTGAGAAAATTATGCACACAAGAAAATTGACACAATAATTTTTGGATTAATAGTCCTCAGAAAAACCTTGAAGGGAAAACCGCTGCAATAGTTGGAGGTTTATCTTATTATTATGTAGGAGTAAAAATCTAAGTACAATATTTGGATGCCCAACTGGCTATCATCTAGAAATAATCTGGCAAAAATAATATAGAGAAAAATTTTCCCTCTACAGACAAACTCGACCTCCCTTTGGCCTGCTTGTTCTCTCCCTAACAACACAACTTGCTTGGAACTCGCACTGCTGGCCTAGGAAATTTGTATTGCTTGCAATTTGACTCCAACTGAGCTTTCCAACCTCCCTCTGCCTCTGGAAATGACTTGCCTTGCCTTCCAGGTGATCTCTTGGCCTCCAGTACTTGAAACAACTCCCTTTCCGACACACGCACTGGGGTTTCTGGTTACTCACACTAGCTATTCAATCTTCTTCTTCCTACCTCTCTGGCACTAGAAAACTGTTGGGAAAATCCCCCCTTGTTCTCTTTGTTGCTCCCTCAACCACTGATGCTCTCCTTCTCTGGCTCGAACTCACTTGCTGAATCTCTGCAACTTGATAGCCCAATTTGCCAAGGAATTCGCTCCCCTCTTGTGTCTCTCTCCATACCATTGACTTGCTCTTATAATCTCTCGCTGGAGCTTCAACGACCACGATTAGATCCTCATTAACGACTAACATCATCTTAGACTTGATCCATGTGAGTCTCTAGAGCATTCTTAATCATCCTTAATTAATTTTCGTTAATCAACCAATTTTCCTATGTTAAACTTAGGAAAACTTTAAATGATGGCTAATTAATTTACTTAAGGAATTTCACAAGCTTATCTCGTGAAACCTTTTGTAGGTTTTGGAGATCTCCTGTTCCTTAGACTTCTTAGACACAAATCGAGACTAGAACACATGTCCAATGCTACCAGTATTGAATTGTAACTAACCTTGTTGATGGGGTTCCTATTCTTCCTCCTGTTTATGTTTATTAGGTGGATCATAGATTTAGATTCAATGTTAAGAGGGGTTTTAAGAGTTGCCTTTCTTCATTGGAATAAATTTGATCAGGGTTATAGCAAATGAGAACTTGTTTAAAGTTCTTTATTATGGCATCCTAGACCTCTTCTAGGGTTTGGAACACATCCTTGAAAATTCTCTTCTTTCGAGCTTCCACAAAGGCTAGATAATGATGCATGGGGCAACTTCATGTAGAATTTCAGATGTTAGAGAGGCTGCCCTTCTCAAAGAAAAGAGACTCGACCTCTATTACCTTTAGCGTAAAATCCCTACAAAATTAATCCAAAGTTGTCACACTTATTTTTCAAAGTCACTTACTAGGAGAGTATGCAAATTGTCTTCTTGTGCTTTCACGCAACCAAAGCAGCTGGAGGGTCCTTGAATAACTCTATAATGTAACACCTCTCCTAAGAAAAAAAATTCTTCATGAAGAACACAACAAAACATCAAATTTTTCATATGTTGCTTGGGATGCCAAATTTACATTCCAATGTTCCAATGATAAGAGATTCTCCTCTTTTTCCAAAGTCTTTAAATAGCCTTCCTTGACAATATATTTTCCTCTTTCCCCACTACCCAATTGAAGGTGATCCTAACTTCTAAGAGTCCCTTGTACTTTTTGTAGTTGTAATTCTTCATCCAATGAATTTTGGTCCATATCAATGGGCTAGGAATTGAGGCCTCTCCATCTTTTGAAGGGGTCATCATCTAATTGATTTCAGTACTCTTCTGATTTGATGGGCCAGGAATTGAGCCTTTTCCATCTTTTGAACAGGTCATCGTGTGATTGATCCCAATAGGTTGGGTCTTATTTATGATCTAACTTAAGGAAAAGTCCAAATTTCCTGGTAAAGGAGGGAAACCATTTCATGATGAGTTCCATAATGGAGCAATGCCTTCCCCAGTCTCTCAGAAAATTATGTTTCATGATAATATCACTACTGTTGAGCATGCTGTTCCAAGTTGGAGTAACTCATAGAAATATATACAGGATTACCAAATGGAATATATTTCGCCTATGAATTTTACTCCTCAGAGCATGACTGGAGGAAATGAATTGCTATAGGTGTTTCACTGCCAAAGCCTTACTCAACAATTTCAGCGTTTTCAGCCTAGATCCACCTACCCACTTGTGGTTTGATACATTAGATCATGCAAGCAAGTGGAATTTTTTTGTTGTGCATACTTCCTTGCGATAGAAAATTTATGAGAACTTTTTCTACATCTCCACTCATTCTTATATGAGTATTAGTATGGAGCTTAAAAATATTGATGTTGAATGAAGAATAGAGGAAATACATGACTCTCCCAGCTAAGAATAAGCTTCAATTAGCCCATTATTCAACTCTTCACTAGATTTTATCATTGATAGAATCCCATCTGATTCTACCAATACTGATTGCTGTGAGGGGAAAATAATTAGCTAGTTGGGAATTCCTCTTGATGGTATCCCATAATTTCTGAAATCAACTGGAAATGGTCATCAAATTTATTTATATATTATTCATTTTTATTACTTTGTTGACCTGAGGATAGTTCAAAAAAATCAAGGATTTATTTGAAAACTTTTTCTTTCTTGATTGGGTTGCTCCCATAATCCATGAGTAATGAATGAGCATTTGGAGCCAAACTTGGAGAAATTTGAATATCTTTCAAAAAGCCTTCATGTCTAGTTTGAGAGATATCTATTCCCAGAGCTTCCATATATACTAATAAACAAAAAGGGGATAGAGGGCATCCTTGTTGAAAGCCTCTTGCAGACCTAAAGAAATCAGTCACTCCACCATTTATTAGCACTACAATGGAGGCAACGAAAAAAACAACTGGAGACCTAATCAATCCATGCGGAGCTAAAACCAAATATGTTATGAACTTGAAGGATAAATCCCATTGAAACTTGTCATAAGCTTTGGACAAATCCAACTTCAGGGACATTCCATCGGCTGTTTAGTTTGTTGGGTGATGATTGGATTCCTGCACTGGAATAGGGCAATCTGAAATTTCCCCGTTGGCAAGATAACCCTATAATATTGGGAAGTAGAGCTTTGAGTTTAGATGCCATAGTCTTTGTTATGATTTTATAAATAGGAAATAACCTTGAAACTGTTAAAGTTCTGAGCTCTATCCTTTTTAGGGATTAAATAAAGCAAAGTTGAATTTGGAGCCCTGAATAGAGCTCTGGATCATTGAAATTCTCTACCAAAATATATTTTGACAACTTCCTGCATCTTTTAGAAGAAATCGATGGGAAACCCATTTGTCTAGGGCTTTCCCTTTCTTCATTTAAAATTTTACCTCATGTAGTTTTGCAGGAAAAATTGGATTAAGCAGGGAGGAATTTCTCCTCTATAAAAGTTTGGGGATGCAACCAAGATTTACTTCTCTATCTTTTGATGCAACAAAGCAAGAGTTAGAATTTTTTTAAAGTACCTCAAGGCTTGAAATCATATTTCCTTGTGGGAATTTAGAATGGTGCCATCTCAGAGGATATGGATGAAACTCTATTTTGGGCTCTTCTTTGAAGGCAGGGTTTGTGCAAAAATATGGAGTTTTTTTTATCTCCCTCCAACCACCGATCTCTGGGTTTCTGCTTCCACAAGATTTCTTCTCTGTAATAAATCTTGTCCAGTTTCCCAACAAGATTTTCTTCTCTTGATCTTAAAGTTTGAGATAGCCTTGCTTTCTCAATAACTTCCTGTAAAAGTTGCATTTCTGCTTCTATAGAATGTTTCTCTGAGCATATGTTAATAAAAACTTGTTCCAAGACTTCAATCTGGATTCCAAATATTGGAGCTTTTATGAATACAAAACATCTTAGATCTTGTAGGGATGGGATCATTCTACCACCGGTGAGAGATGGGAATGCAAAGGTTTGAGTAGTCACACACCACATAGCTTCAAAATGGAAAGGAACATTGGGGATATGATAGTCTTTACCTAGGTTTGTTTAAGTCTATTGACCAATGATTAAAGGTAGCTCCTTTATGAATGAAAGAATCAGAGCTAAAATTTTCTTCTCGCTTAGTCTTCAGAGATTAGAAATACATCTAATCTCTTCATAATGAAGCCTATCCCTTTTCTACGATTGTTCCAAGTGTGCTAATCATTACTATGCTGAATGTAAACTAGAGAGTTTGAGGATGTGAACGTTTGAAAGAATAGATCCCATATCTCCCTTTATACCCCTTTTTTCTTGCAAGGTCCAGGGATTCGATTGAAATAATTCCTAACCACCCATGGAAGATCTACAAAGATTGAGTGCTCGACTGTGAGGATGGGTTGCCAACTTCGCTTTAAAAGGGTAAAACAAGCTCATATATATTGGCCATACGTGGAGTCTTATCCCATTGCTTATATATGATTTTAACTGTGGTTAAGCGCTCCGCTGAGAGGAGGGAGCATCCAGGATCTCCTGGTTTTAACAAGGGTAAAACATGCTCATACATTAATGATAAAGATTGTTGTATCCTATTATTTATATATGATTTTAGTTGTGATCCAGGATTTGCCGATATAGACTTATTACCTCAACAACTTCGTGATTCCACATAATGATTAATCCTCCTTTAATTCCCGAAGCTCCTCTAGTGATGCGCACAACTGATTTCCTAATATAGTATCCTATTTCAACCATCCCCGAGTCCCTAAGAATAGTTTCCTGGATGAAAACGGTGTCTGGTTTCTTTGCTTCCGTCCTTTTTTAATCGAAGGACCATGAGCTCTAGTGTTCCAAGGATACAAATTCCATCATTAGCAATGCCAAACAAGACTCCCTTTAACGGAAGTTTAGTCTTGAAGTTATTTGGATTTTTTACTACTTTTTAAGGTAGTCATTTAGTTGTTTTTGCTTCTAATTTATGACCTTTTTAACTTATCGTTTTTAATTTTATTTTTGGATTGATTAGTAGGTCTACCATCTACATTTTATCTTGATTTGGTGCAAATGGTCTTCTTGGAATGAATCTAAATATAGTAGTCTAAACATGATACTTTTTAAACCTTTGCTGGTCACATCGTTCCAATCAGTCTTGTTCAAAATCCAGGGAAAATTTGGAATAATTGCTGGAATTGCAAATATCAGTTGTTGAGATTGCATGATTCTGGTGCAATAAAGTTTTTCAAAGCACTTAATCTATTTATACATTCAAAAATATAATTTCACTAAAAATAATATAAGTGAATGAAGTGAATATCATTCGAAACAAACATTTGAAAAGTAAAATGTTTAGACTTTTTCGCTCTAAATTGGCTATGAAGAAGAGCACCGCTGCCAAATGAGTTGAGCCCCGCTTGTGAACTTGGCTATGAAGAAGAGCACCGCTGCCAAATGAGTTGAGCCCCGCTTGTGAACTTGTACTAAACTGACAATTCCATCGTAATGGTCACTATCAACACTACAATCCCAACCATTATCGCAACACCAAACTCAAATTAACCCTACTCACATCTTCAAGATTTGAATTTAGGCTCATCTTCTCCTTTATCGTTATCTCTGCTCTTTCCCCCTCTCTTTCATGTCACAATTTATTTTGTAGTTGGTCCTTGTTCACCACTATAATTGGCTCAGTCCCCTGTGAGAGAGCCCGGGCATTTCCAGATGCCAACGTCACCATTAAAATCTACAAAACCATGATCTTCTAACACAATGCACTCTTTTGTTCCTTATGTTACAAGTATTCCAACAATGATATAAGTCACGCTGTGCGTCATGCCAGCTAAATTGTATATGTTGTTGGACACATCACGGGTCATGGCCATGTTCGTATTTCGTATATATCTCCACGGCAGCCCTGTAACGCTTTTTTAACCTTTACGATAAGTTAATTCCATTCATGGTCTATACTACTTAAACTTTTAAAATATTTTAGATTTAAAATTAGTATTGCTTAGATCTTTCTTTTTGAATAAATTTAAAGATCTTGTCCCGTTAGTGTAACAGTGTAGGATTAGAATCTGGTGTTTTGCTACCTTTAAAGCTGTTTATAAGTGGAATCATCCACAATGATCTGAATTAAAGATGTTTATATTTTTTTTTTCAAAGGTTTAGGTAAGGGGAATCATTTACAATGATTTGAATTAATGATTTTAATTCATTTTTCGCAAAGAGTGTATTAACAGTGCATTTATTTATTTTCAATCCAAAATTCTATAAACTATTAAATTTAAAAATTTTGTTCTGTCCTTATTTTGTCTTTTATCTTTTACCACCAAATTTTATAAAAAAATTTGAACTCTGCATATATTTTTAATCCAAATCAATCCCGCACATATTTTAATAATTTGCAGAGCAATCTATTGATAGATGAAAGCTATCCGTTCTTTTTTTCCAATGCACTTATAAAAAAATTGGGAAAATTATCAAAATTTGATAAGCAAAATAATAATTTTTAATTTAAAAATTTGCACAGCAATCTATTAATGGATGAAATCTATCCGTTCTATTATTCTCACACTCGTAAAAATATTGGAAAAATATCAAAATTTGATAAGCAAACTAATAGTTTTTAATTTATTAGTTTTGTTGGGATAAAAAAGTAATATCCTTGTTATTAAATATAGTTTAAATGATGATAATATAAAGTATTGTTCTTTCTATATAAACTCTAAATTAATAATGATTAAAATTACCGAAATTTCTTAAATAAATAAATTTACCTACTTACTCACTCCAAAATATACTTAACCATAAAATGCTTAACCAAAAATCCCTTTAAAACGAGCTCATGCTTGGCCAGAAGTTTAATATGTTCTATGTTTCATAAAATTAATTTTTATTTTAATTATAAAATGTTTTGTATTATTTTTGGTCTTGTAAATATATTTTATAGTAATTATTAATCAGGATGATGATTGATTATTAAAATCAATTTCATAAAATTTTTGTTTTTAGCATTTTAATTTTATATTATATATATATATATAATTTTGATATAAAAGAAATTAGATTTTAACATTTTATTTTTATTTAAAAAAATTGTAAATTTATATAATTTTGATGAGTCAACAATACATGAAGATTAACCATGTTAAATATATTCTGAAACAGAGATTTAATGTAGGTATAACATTTTAGATTGGGTTGTTAAATATATTCTGAAACAGAGATTTAATGTAAGTATGACATTTTAGATTGGGTTAATCATCTCTTTAAGTAATCTTAATATTTTCGAATTCTTTAATTTTTCATTTAGCTATAATTTATTTTTTAAATGGTTTTAATTTTCAATATATTAATTTATAAAAACAATATGTAATATAACTCTGAATTTTATATTTAGTTACTCATTTATAATGATATTTTGTTGTATATAAATTTGAATTTTTGAAAATGAAGCTAAATTTTCAATATTTTTTTTTAATTTTTCACTAAATCATATATATGATAGTTAGCTCTTTTTCATATACATAATAGGTTTAATTTATGATTTTTATATAGTTAATTGCAATAGACTATAATTAAACAAATGCATTTTTTTCTTGTAATAACGGACTCAACACATAGAGCCCGATCTCGATGAACCCAATTGAACTCATGCCTCGTGACAGAGGGAAAAACACACTTGGTGGGGAGGCTTCAACCAACTGAGCTACCCATCAGTGCTAATTTATCAAAGTCATATATTATCAACTATAATCAATTAAATTAAATTTAAATGAATTACAAAATTAATTGTGATCAATTACAATGAGAACACATTTCAATTTACAGTCAGCAAAATTCAATCATATTGAACTAACTGAAAATCAATCAAAATTGATAATGTTCAACAAAAGGTAAAAGGTCAAACATAAGCAACTAAAATTGATAATGTTCAACAAAAGGTAAAAGGTCAAACATATGCAACTAAACTCATTTAAATCAACCATAATCAACAAAAGTTGATTATTATCCATCAAAGTCAGTCAGTTCAACCAAAATCTATGAAAATCAATTAATATTAACCAAACCATTATATATAAAAGTTAATGAAAATTAACTAAAAATAACCATATTTAACCAAACACAACCGTAGTGAATGAAAATAAACTTTAGTCAACTAAATTCAATTAAAGTTAACTAAAATCAATAAGATTTACTAGAAACCAACCAAAAGAAAAAATAAATAAACTAGAGTAATCAAAGTAAACCAAAGTTGCCTGAACTTAACATAATTCAACAAAAGTATAATATTTCAGTGTTTGTTATATTTTTATATCAATATTATGATGATTAATTAGAAACTAAACAATATAAAAAGAGGGTATTCCTGTACTAGAGATTATGACATGAGTGGTTGTGGTCTTGTAGCAATAAACATGAAGGCTTGTATGTTCATATGTGAGAAAATATAAGAGTTAACTTGTAGTTGTAACCGAGGATATAATGTTTATGATTGGTATATTGTTTAAATCTCATAATTTTTATTGTTTTAAAAAGAGGACTATTGTGTGGATTGGGGTGGATTTTTATATTCTCATGGGAGAATATGGAAAAGAATTTGCTTGAGGACTGAGAGTTGCTACCAATAATGAAGTAAAAGTTATGGCAATAGTTAAAGGTTTGTGCATGTTTAAAGAAAAAAGAATCATTGTCACATTAATAAGGGGGGACTCTTTCCTCATCATAAAAACATTCTCTATGTAAAGGAATCATTATATATATATTTTATCTATCTCAATTCTTTCAGAGTGGATACAATTGGAGGAATCATCTTATAGGGTCATTTTAGCAATGGTTCTAGTTTGGAAATTTTGGGTTGGAAATTTCCTGAATTCTTCTTCTAGATCCATTGGAGGCCTCTAATAACAATTGTTTATGGTCCCAAACTTACTATGGACCAATATATAATATTTTACACACCAAGACCTTTCCAACAATGCAAGAATTACATCAATCAAAGCTCATATGAGAAATTTATGCCTCCCACAATTCGATCTACCTAGTTGACGACCATGGTATGAGTGGATGCCATCTCAATCACATTACTCATACATGTATGACTAGCCATGTGTTGGATTTCAAGTAGTGTCTAGAAAGTCCAAGAACCTTATCACTAATTGAAGGTTGAGGAAGTCAATCCTTACCTCTAGATGGTTGTCTAGCTATGTTAAAATTCAGGTTGCTAAGAGAAGTAAGGGTTCCATTCTATGTTATTGTCTTTTGTTCCATAGTTAAGCATATCAACTAGGAGTGGGAATTTAGGAGAAAAACATAGGGGGTTAAGATTCTATAACAACTTGAAAAGCCACATGTCTCAAGTAACCCCATAGAGTACCATTTTTCTTTGTACTTGCACATTTCATTACCAAAGAAAAGAGAGCAGAGTAACCTCATCTTCTAGTTAGGTTTTCTCCTGTAAGAGTTTTGTAGCATAAAGTTTGTGTTTATTTGTGGATGGTGTGTGTATTTTTTTGTTCTGTATTCTTTGCATTTCATTTATTTCATGCATTTAAGCATAAAACCATTAACTAAAGAATATGGGATTTGAAGGAACTTAACCTACATAATATAGATTTAAGTTATTTCATCAAATTTGTTGTGACAATCTATTCTAGTGTAATATCCATGGAAGTTTACAAATTGTATTGGTATCATAACAATTTTCTTTGGGGTATTTTTTAGGAAGTTGTAGGGATTTAGGAATTGGTTTAATAAAGTCATAGAACTCTAGCCATGGTTGACGAGCCTATTCACAATAACCTTTATGATCTAGCAAAAGGAATATTTTTGAGGTTGGAACTACAAGTTTCCAACATCAATAACAATATGAGCCTCCTCGTGGCGGCTCTAACAAGCAAGGTTGAACCATTTGGATAGGATGGAGGCTCTAACTTAGAGGTCAAATCATAGAGGATTTTAAGAGATCAAGAAGACCCAAAAAAGGAGTCGGGGAAAGTGCCTGAGAAGGAGCAGCTGAGTTTGAGTTTCATTAACCTTACAATCCCTATTCAAGATGGAAGCAAATGTGGACATGAAAGCCATAATGTGGTGAGATTGATGCATTAAAATTGAATCGTTGGTTGCAAAAACTAGACATTTATTTCAATGTTCACCATATAGATGAAGAGCAAAATATTTCATTTTCTAGACTAAAGTTAGAGGCCATGCTTTAAGCTAGCGAGACATCCATATGGAAACACTTAGGCTGGAGGGTGATATGCTGGCAACAAGGTGGAAGAACTTCAAAACCCTCATTATAACACAATTTTACCCTATTGGGTATGTAGAGCACCAATGGATCCGATGACATTACTTTAGGTAAATGTGGGGAAATAATACATAAGAGTACACCTTTGAGTTTAGAAAGATGGCCATCATGCTAGGTATCTCTCCTAAGAACCCAATTGTACTCAAGTATCTTGGGGTCTACATAGCCATCTATGAAAGAAAGTGATGATCATCAAGCCAAGGAAAGTGGACAAAATGTGTATAGGCACAATATTTGAAAAGCAAAGACCATGAAAAAGGGCAACGAAACAATTCCAAGCAAAAAGAGCATCGAGAAGGTTCAGGGAGGGGAAGAAGAAGTGGAAAGAGGGAAAGGAGAAGAAGGCGACAACCACTACACATAAATGCAAGGATCCTAGTAACTATTCCAACTTTGATGGGCACATTGAGGAAACGTGCTAAGAAATACCTCCATAGTTAAACTCCAAGAACTACAAGAAAGATGCAAAGAAAAAAATCTTCTAGCCATAAATTTGAGCAATTAGGTCAAAAGTAGCTCTAGTGTGGACAGAAAGATTGTCTGCACATCAATGCAAAAGGAGGTGAATTGAGTAACCTTCATCATTAGGAAGATAAGGAGATGACTAAGCACTTTGACATTAAGATCCAAGTCAAGAAAACCAAGATAGATACTCTATTCGACTTTGGTTCATAGGCTAATTTCATAGTCCCTACATGTATATTAGGGATGCAATCTTCATGTGGAGATCTAACTAGTATCACTTCAGAAAGGATGAGAAGTCCTTCACATCAACATACATAAGGGCAAGTTAAATATTTCACTGGTAAATACCAACCAAGCCAAGACCTTGATTAGTTCCAATAAGCAATATGTTTTACTTTTCTTAAGAGAAAATTAGTTTAATGATGAGTCTACAAGGGCAAAGGTATCCCTAGAAGGGTCTAATAAAGAGTAGAACCATTAATTGGAGGAGTTGCTACAAGCATACATAAGAGAGTTTCAGGAACCTAAGGGCTACCACTCAAGTGGGAAGTAGAGCACGAAATGCAATTATTACCAAACTCTCCATTGCCTAATATCATGTTGTATAAATAGTGCATTCTTAAAGCAAATGAAGTGAAGAAGTAATTGCAATAACAAATAGAGTAGTGTGTGATTTGAACAAGCATCTCACCTTATTGATCACTCATCATAATTATACCAAAGAAGGATTGGATTTGGCAAATGTGCATCAATTACAAAGCATTAAACAAAATTATGCTCGAGAATTGGTACCTTATGTGCAGGATCGACAATCTATTAGATCAATTGCCACACAAAAAATACTTAACCAATATGGATCTAAAATTATGATACTGTTTGGTAATTTAATTGATGTTAAATTACTACGTAAATTATCGACCAGGGCTTGTAAACTGATGAAGTGTATGTGCACTGCATGTGCTAGAAGTCCTTATGATGTAAACAATTTCTAAATTAAATTGAGATATCTTTATGCACATATGTTACTTCAAATTTATTAAAACAACTATCATTCTTACATAAAGTAGAGATGTCACACTTAACAGAAATGAAACTAAGTTTATCACACTTGCTTGAAACTAAAATTATCACACTTGCTTAAAAGAAAGATGACACTTGTAGATTTAAAGTTACTCTGAAATAGAAGACTAAATAATCAAACCCAAATTACTTTCAACAGAAAAGGGAATTAATCTAAAATATCACTCTTAATATAAATCAAAATCTTCTTCACTCAAATGTAACTTAAACTCTATTTCAAATCTCAAATCATTTCACACTCTGTCCACAAATTCTTATGTGCATAAGAGATCTCGAGCTATTTTATCCATCCTACAACAAATTGATTAAACACAACATACTCTGTTATCACTGTCAAAAGCATTCATTAACAATTGAAACTGAAAGGTTAGATAAAATAATTCAAGGCGATATAAAATGAAAAACTGAACACTGTCTAAAAATAAGTAAGACCTTACAGCTCCAGGGGGCCCTCTTGTGAGTTGTAGGTACACACGATTACTCGGAAACTAAATATGCATCAAGACAATTTGTCATCAGAATGATCAAACTTGTCTTTACAAATGCAAAATAGAGTTTTAAAAAATAATATTCAGGTCTGTGGTATATCATGCCAAGAGGTAGATTTATAACCTCTATCAATATCTGTTTTAGAGATTTATGAGCTTATCCTACTTGATAGAGACTAAAAATAACATTGGAAGATAATATGACATGATTTCCTCATGATTTCCTATAAGAGAAGCAAATCATGAGGCTAAATATTTGTTTCCATTAATTTTCTTGCTCGCTTTGTTCTCTTTCGGCTCCTTCTTCACTGGTTGACTTTCGCGTTGACTAGACTTATACATTGTTCTTATCATCGATCCATGTCATGAAGATAGGTAAATATCATTATGCCAGCTATTAGCCACTTGCCCATATGTCTCGTTCCTCGGTTGGAGTTCCAGAACCCATCGAACCTTCAACTATGCTACAGAATCAGTCATTCGCTACATAATTGGTGCAATTCAGTAGCTTATGCAAATATTGAGTTAAATAATAAAGAACAACGAAACTTATGAAATAAAAGATGTTTAAGTACCTACTATTGCCATGAACCTTGTAAAATGATGTTTAATTAGAGTTATTAGTGTAAAAAAGGAGGATGGAGTGTAAGAAGGTTGTCAAAAAGAGACAATTTTGGGCTTCAACATTCCCCCACACAGAAGACATTGCATGTCCTCATGCACAAAATTTCAAAATTTTGTAATCCTTCTCTGTTATTAAGCTTCTTTAGAGGCTTGAGCAAGAATATCTAAGTTAGTTCTTCTTGCTTTCCTGATATTGACTGCTGTCCTTGGTTTCTTCATCAAGATCTTGTACTGCAAACTTATGACCTTTTTCTTAAGAAATTTATTTTTAGCTTTCAATTTCTTATTTTTCTCATACCATAAACCAAGATGTAACAAGATGTTATCATTTTGAGTTCTCTGGATTTCATTTTGTACCTTTAGTGTTTCATGTTCCTGCTTCAAATGTCTATTTAATACCTCCAATTCATAGATTTCCTGCTTAAGAGTGTTTACAATTTGGGGTTCTTCTGGAGGATCAAAATGAATTCCTTCATTTAAAATTTCTTCTCGATTTGAGGATGATTCAATAATTTTTCTTGTAGCTCTTCCAAAGATTTTATGTAGTCGTATATTTCTTGCTGGACAAGATCAATTTCTAGAGTTTTCCTAGCCGAACTTGCAACTAGTGATGGAACTCTCAGTTCCTCTTCTTATAAATTAATGAATTCTGGAGATTGATGACATTGTGCACGTATTGGTTTGTTAAGCCTTGCACTTCTTCTTATAGTCGATGGTGATTTTTTAGTAGTACGAGGACACTTTTTAACCTTTTCTTGTTTTGTTTCTCCTTTTGATGTACTTTTCCCTTTATTGTTGGTTATCTTTCTTCTAACATTTTTCTGCTTAAAAGTTTCCAACACACTTGTAAGAGGGGTTTCATCATTAGAATACTGATCTTGTTGTGTTTCTTGTGCAGGTGAGTTTTCCTTAGGGTTTGAGGGAAACTTTCTTCTACTCTTTCTAGGTTCTTCTTGGTCAACTTCTTTGAAATGATTTCTAATCAGAAAATCTTCCTAGTTATCCCCTTTTCAGATGGGCTTCAATTAAAAGTTTCACTAACCCATGATCATACAAGGCATTATTTATGGACTGTATTTTCCTCTCAATGTTTCCAACCATTTTTCTCAAATTATGAAGCAGGAAGTATGGTAAGTTGATTTCATTACCATCAAGAAAATTCATCATTAGGTGAGCATGGTAAAATAACATGTTTCCAAATCTACCTTCACAAGTTATGAATTTTTGAATAATTAATATCAAATTTCTCCATCTAGCTTTTAAGGCTGTCACTGGGATTCACTTCTTAAATATAGAGATATCCATCCCTGGATTTTTAAGGAAGACTTCCCATTCTTTCTCCTTAATCTTCTGGTTCTTGAACCATATTTCCCTGATTCTCAGTAATCCGGTAGCTTCTGCTACAAATGACTCTGTCAAAACCAATTTAATGTCTCCAATCTCCGCTTCTATACCATCATATGCCCGAGCAAATGATTTTGTAACTTCTTTCTCATGCCCATCAAAATTTTCAACAAATTCTAACCACTACGCTTGCTGCAACTGCTGTTTCACTTGTGGGTATCCTTCAAGAAATTTAGCCCCATTCAGTTCTGAGCGTACAATGACTCCCATGCTGAAGAAGTCTTAGTCCCTAATTGCTCTTTTTGACAGGGTTATGGAAGGAGTTTGGTTATGGAGTAGGTCAAAGAGACGAAATTTGGGTAATAGGTGAGGCGTTTTCGGTAATGGAACAGGGCCGAGTGGAATGGATATGATGCAAGGAATTGTGATGGTATGCGAAGGAAGTGGGATGATATACAGAAGGAAGGGAGTAAGTTTGAATGATAACAAGGTTTCATATCAGATTTATATCCTTTTGACAAGATATAGATATTTTCGTTAGAACCAAAGTCATGTTGTAATGAGGGTAATCATTATACAAAATGGCGGTAGCAATGAGCAATCATCTATTTAATTTCATAATTCAATGTTTTTTCCTTTATTATCTAACTAATATTTACATACCTTCTATCTTGCCTTACTAATTTTTGGATTTGTCCTTTTGTAGGTTGTACTCAGGTTGCTTTAGTTGTGATCTTCATTCAATTTTCTTTTGCCATGATCTTCATTTGCCTTGGTTGCAATTTGTCAAGTCAGTTGCGGAATTCCATGAGAGCTGCAGATTATTGACAATTTTGTAGCTGTCTTATTTTTCAAAAGAGGAATAAAAAGAAATGGGACAAGAATAGGGAATTAAAAAGAAAATCTATGCTGCCAAGAATTCTTGGTTTTCAACTTAGATTTTCTGTATAAACATGCCAACAATGTTGGTTTTCATGTTTATACAAATTTTTAATTTTCATATATATATATATATATATAGATTGTTTTTTATTTGAAAAAGAAAGTAGAAGGCTAAGTTGGAGAGGAAGAAGAATCTTCCTTGACCAACTTCAAATCAAGATTATCTTGCAGATTTCTTATGAACTCTTCCTTTGTTAATGGTTTATGATATATTCGTAATCTATGACCATTTACAAGGAAAGTTACTTTTTCTTCATCAATGGTTCTGATTATGACTGCTCCATTATCAAAGACAATTTCAATCTCATAAGGACCAAGCCAATGAGTTTGAAATTTTCCTTGAAAATCGTTAAACTTTAAATAAAAAAGCAATGCCCAATCACTGGGCTGGAATTTTCTTTCTTTGATAAACTTATCATGCCACCTGGATCTTTGCTATTGGACTATATTGGTTCTATGAATAACATCTTGTCGTATCTCATCAAGTTCATTCAATTGCTCCATTCTTTGTCTTTGGGCTTCTGATAGATCAAGACCCAATTTGACTATTGTTTTAAAAGTCTTTATCTGGAACTCAATAGGAAACAAGACTTGCTTTCCATAAACAAGTTCATAAGGAGTGTGTCCTGTTGTGTTTCTCCATGTGGTACGATATGCCCATAAAGCTTTTGGAAGCTTTTCTGCCCAATCCCTTCTATGCAGATGCACAATCTTGGTAAGAATTGCTTCAATTACTTTATTGGTAGATTCAACTTGTCCATTTGCTTGTGGATGATATGGAGTAGACTTCTGATGTTTGATTTTGTATTCCTCCATTATCTTCTGTACCAACTTGGATGTAAATTGAGTACCTTAATTTGTCACAATTTCCCTTGGGACACCAAAATGAGTGAAAATATTCTAAAAAAGAAATGAAACTACAACATTTTCAGTAGCAAAAGGAAGTGCTTTAGCTTCTACCCATTTTGTGACATAATCTGTACAAACAAGAATGTACTTTTTTTGTCTTAATGGTGTATTGATTGGACCAACAAAATCCAAAGCTCATTTCTCAAAAGGTTCAATAAGTACTTAAAGTTGTAGAGGCACTTCACTGAAACAAACTTTTCCATTAGTTGACAACTGTCACATTTCTTAACATATTCTTTGGCATCCTTAAAAAGAGGAGGCCAATAGTATCATAAGAGAAAGACTTTATAGGCAGTTCTTTTATCAACAAAATGTTCTCCACATGGTTCCTCATGACAAGCTTTTAATATATCTGGTACTTCATCCTCTCTAACACATCTTCAGATGATTAACTTAGGTCCTATTTTGTACAATTCTTCATTTATCTATGAATAAGATGCACTAGTTTGAATAACCTCTTTTTTTTCGAAGAGACAAATATGAAGGTAACTTCCATGTGGCTAAATAGTTAGCAATATCTGCAAACCAAGGAGATTTAATAGATATTGCAAAAATATATTCATCAGAAAAATTATATTCTACAAGAACATCTTTATTATCATTTTGGATTCTAGATAGAAAGTCAACAAGTTTGTTTTCCTTTCCAGGTCTATCCAAAATAGTAATATTGAATTCTTGTAATAACAATAACCATTTTGTAATTCTGCCATTAGTAATTGATTTATTCATTAAATATATAATTGCAGAATGATCTGTGTGAATGACAGTTTCATAATCAGTGATATAATATCTGAATTTATTGATGGCATGTACAATAGCTAAAAACTCCTTTTCTGTTACAGTGTAATTCAACTTTGCAGGGGTCAAATTTTTGCATGTATAATAAATGGCATAAGGAGTTAAATATTTCCGTCCTAATACAACTCCTAAATCTGTATCCAAGGTATAAGTCAAAATGTGAAAGGGTAGTTTCCAGTTTGGCCCTCTTAAAATGGGTGCTTCGGAAATGTTTTCTTTCAATGTTTCAAAGGCTTTCTGGCAATTAGAATTTGAGATGAATTCACAATCTTTTGTAAGCAATTTGAAAAGTGGAGAGGCTATCTTCATAAAGTTTTCTATAAATATTTTATAATAGCCAGTAAAACCAAGAAAACTTCTAACATCCCTTTGAAAAGTAGGAACTAATAATTTAGAAATGACTTCTATCTTAGATGCATCCACTTTGATTCCATTTCTTGAAATATGGTGGCCTAAAACAATTCCCTCAATGAACATCATAAAACATTTTTCATGGTTTAATGAGAGATTTTCTTCTTTACACTCAATGAGAACTTTTTCCAAAATTTTAAGAGTTTCTTCAAAAAATTTTCCATAGACAGTAAAATCATCCATGTAAACTTCCACACAATCATGAATTAGATAAGAAAAATGCCTAAAACTGCTCTTTGGAATGTTGCAGGTGCATTACATAACCCAAAAGGAAGTACTCGATAAGCATAAGTTCCCCATGGATAGGTAAATGTTGCTTTATTTTGATCTTCTGGAGCTACTTGGATTTGGTTATATCCATTAAAACCATCCAAGAATGAAAAATACTTTTTCCCTGCTAATGTATCAAGGACTTGATCTATAAAAAGAAGTGAAAAATGATATTTTAAAGTAGCTTTATTCAATTCCCTATAATCAATGCATACTCTCCATTTCCCATTCTTTTTCGAAACAATTACCAATGGTGAGACCCACTAGCTGTCTGGTGTTGGATAACTAAAATTCACATTTAGCAATTTTTGTGGTTCTTCTTTAACAATTTCCCTTAGGTTTGGATTCATCCTCCTCTAGGGTTGTCGGATTGGTCTGACATTTTTTTTTAATATAAATATGTTGCATACAAGTGTTAGGATCAATTCCTTTCATATTAGTGTATTCCCATGCATAAGCATATGAATGTTCTTATAACTATCACTAATTTTTTCTTTTGAGATTCTTCCAGATTATCATTAATATTCAAAGTTTTCCCTTGAAAAATTTCTATTAAAGAATTGCCAAATTTCTCCGTAGAATGTAAAGTCATTTGACGAGATGATAGATATTCAATATTACATTGTTTTTGAAAACTTTGATTTCATTCACAATATGAGGAAAATTCATTATTTTCCATTAAATTTAAAATCTAATCTTCTTCATCTATTTGTGAAGTAGCAAAAATTGGTCGTAAATCAAAGTTTTCATTATCATCATCTATCGATATTTCACTTTATACTTCTATTGTTGTTTTTTTAGGAGGATATAATGTGAATTTATTTGTTGAACTTCCATCAGAGATAAACATATCACCTTATCTACAACTTATAAAAGCATCAACTATAGCTAACCATGGTCTACCTAGAATCAATGGCTGTCCTCCTAGATTATTCTTTGGTGTCAAGATCATGAAGTCAACAGGATATTACGAAGAATCTATGGATACAAATACATCCTCTAACACACCATCAGGTTTGATAACAGATTTATCTGCCGATTGTAATAATTAGGTATATATCGAAGATTAGGAAGTTTCGTTGGATTCATTGTTTGTTTACTCATGATATTTATAGCTGCTCTTAAATCAATCAATTTATTTGGAATCTCAATACCATTAATGTGTGTTTTCACAATGAGACTTCCTGGATCTACATATTTTTGAACTTTTGTTTTTCCCATCATGATATTTGCAATTTTTCCAACTAACTGGATTCTTTTTACTTCTTTTCTTTTTCTTCCTGTTTTTTAATACTTAATTCCCTGATTGTCTTTGCAAATATTGGGATTTATTTGATATCTTGTAACAAAGGAATTTTTATACAAACATTCTTAAGTTCATCTATCATATTGTAATTAGGAAACACAATCTTTTTTTCTACCCGTTTGTCAATTTCAATCTTTTAGGAAAAGGTGGATTTTGAATAGAAACTAAAGGTTGTTTTATAATGAGAGTTGAGTTTATTGGAGTATCATTAGAATGTATATGGGTGGTTTGTTTTTGAGGATTTTCCTCTTGATGAAGAGATGTCTCTTTCTCAGAGAGGTTATCCTTCTTAGATTCCTGGATAACAACAGATGGTGACTTCTTTTCCAATACTCTACTAGATCTAAGTTGGACATTGTTTAGATCTAACAGAGTTATCATGTAATTTTGGAAATTTTGCCCTTCTATGTTGTAAACAGGCTATGAGTTTTTATTATTTGGATTTGGGTGTGGTTGAGCAGGCAGTTGATTTGGCTTTTGTGGAAATGGTAATGAAAGTTGTGGGTTTGGATTTTGAGATTGAGAGGGTTGAACAGGCCGAGGAAAATATTGTGGTGGAAAAAGAGGGTAAGATTATTGAAATTGAGGATATTGGGGATACTTGCCATAAGGATTTTTCCATGCTTGTGCCCATGGTTGAGGCCAAGGTTGCAAAGGCATGGGTGCATTCCAATTACTTTGTGGTGGTTGTGCATATGTTTGAGTGTTGAAACCTTGAGTCATATTTGATTGTGGATTTTTCCATGTTCTCTTAGCAATAAAACAAAGAGGTTCTACTTGATTTGGCATTACTTCCTCTTGATAGACATCTTTAAGACTCAGTATTGAAGAACATTCCTTTGTATCATGATTTTATGCACATATAACACATGTTTTTACACTTTTTAAGTCAAGGGGTCATTCTCTCAAGGCATGTTTCTTTCCACATTTTGGACAAAAGATAGATAATGCAACATTTCAGCCTTTTGCTTGTTTTGTATCTTAAGGGTATCTGTTTTTTCACTAAGACTCCCCAAAATATCTGTTTTGAAATTGTAAAGAAAATTGCCTATTTCAGCCCTACTTATTGTCCTAGCCGCAAATTTACTAATCCTAGACATAACATGATCTCTTGGATTTTTCTCAGTTCTTACCTTTCCTCTTGAAATGTGTATGCATAACTCACACATATCTCCAAATGATAATTAGGAAATATCTCTTTTACCCATCAAATTGAGAAGATCTATCCAATCATCTTTGATAGATTTCAACAAGAGATTTCAAGGTTTCTTCATCTAGAATATGAATTTTAGCCATTTTTACATTATAAGCAAATCTTTCAACAAAATCTCCAAGATTTTATCTTCTTTTTGCATCATTTTAAAGACTTCATCTTTAAGGTTATGGGGCATGCAATAATCCTTGTATTTTTCTAGGAACACATTTTTCATTTCTTCCCATGTTCTTATAATATGTGCTCCTAATCCCATAAACCATTTTAATGCCACATCTTTAAGAGTGGCTTGAAACAATTTCAACTTTTGAGTATCAAGCAGGTAGTCATATGATCTACACAAGACTTCAAACTCAAAGATAAATGTTTCAGGATCCTCATTTCTTAATCCATGGAAATTAGGGAGGATAGAGGGTGATATATTTTCATTTTGGTTGTGGTATCTTCATCAAAGATGGGAAATCCAAAAGGTTATGGATCTCCTCTACCAACTCCTCTTTCTCTTCCTACACCTCTTCCACCTCTTCTATTTCCTCCTCTTCCACATCCAATCCTATGTTCATCATTCACATTATGTACTTCTCCTTCCCCCTCTCCTGCCATTGTAGATTTCTCAAAGCTAATATAAAGTTCCAAAATTGGATTTCCTAGTTCCTCCTCTGGCTCTTCTATCAGTGGAATGTTAAAATAGGTTTCTTGTTTTTCTTCACTAGCAATTTCAGTTCTTGACCTTGAAGTTGTTCTCCAGTTGAATATAGAAAGATTGCACCTTCTGTTGGGTATGTAGGGTCTTCTTCTTCTACTACGGCTTCAATAGAGGAAGTTGGTGAATCTTTAAGTTGTATTTCAGATCTATGTACCTTAGGAGGTCTATGTGTGCCTGTAAATGATGGAATACGAGTTTTAGTGGATGGTATGGTACTACGAAGTCTTGGTGGGGTGAGTGGTGATGTTGGAATCGAACTCCTACCTCGACTTATGAATCTACCTTTAGAATTTCTTTCCCTATGCATAAATAATTTTTATCAATTTTTTTTTTTTAATGAAAAGTAAAAGACTCCTATATACACTTCCCCAAAAATGGTGCCAAGATGTTTGATAATTTAATTGGTGTTAAATTACTACATAAATTATCAACCAGGGCTTGTAAACTGATGAAGTGTATGTGCATTATATGTGCTAGAAGTCCTTATGATGGAAGCAATTGCTAAATTGATAACTTTATGCACATATGCTACTTAAAATTTGATTAAACCAACTATCATTCTTGCATAAAATAAAGATGTCACACTTAACATAAATGAAACTAAGTTTATCACACTTGCTTGAAACTAAAATTATCACACTTGCTTAAAAGAAAGGTCACACTTGTAGAAATAAAGTTACTCTGAAATAGAAGACTAAATAATCAAACCCAAATTACTTTCAACAAAAAAGGAAATTAATCTAAAATATCGCACTTAATATAAATCAAAATCTTTTTCATTGAAATGTAACATAAACTCTTTTTCAAATCTCAAATCATTTCACACTATGTCTACAAATTCTTATATGCATAAGAGATCTTGAGCTATTATATCCATCCAACAACAAACTAATTAAACACAACGTACTCTGTTATGAACTCTGTTATCACTATCAAAAGCATTCATTAACAACCGAATCTGAAAGGTTAGATAAAATAATTCAAAGCGATATAAAATGCAATAATGAATGTTTTCTAAAAATAAGTAAGACCTTACAGCTCTGGGGGGCCCTCCTATGAGTTGTAGGTATTCACGATTACTCAGAAACTAAATACGCATCAAGACAATTGCTCAACAAAATGATCAAACTTGCCTTTATAAATGGAAAATAGAGTTTTTAAAAATAATATTCAGGTCTGTCGTTTATCATGTTGAGAGGTAGATTTATAACTTCTATCAATAATTGTTTTAGATATTTACGAGCCTATCCTACTCAACAGAGACTAAAAATAACATAAGAAGATAATATGACATGATTTCCTATAAGAGAAGCAAATCATGAGGCTAAATATCTGCTTCCATTATTTTTCTCGCTTGCCTGGTTCGCCTTCGACTCCTTATTTGCTGGTTGAATTCCGCGTTGACTGGACTTATCCAGTGTTATCATCGATCCAGGTCATGAATATAGGTAATATCGTTATGCTAGCTATTAGCCACTTTCCCATATGTCTCGCTCCTCGGCTGGAGTTCCAGAACCCATCGAACCTGCAGAATCAGTTGTTAGCTGCAGAATTGGTGCAATACAGTAGTTTATGCAACTATTGAGTTAATAATAAAGAACAATGAAACTTATGAAATTAAAGTTGTTTAAGTACCTGCTATTTCCATGAGCCTTGTAGATTGATGCTTAATTAGAGTTATTAGAGTAAAAAAGGAGGAGGATGGAGTGTAAGAAGGTTGTAAAAAGGAGACAATTTTGGGCTTCAACGGATACCACCAAGTTCGAGTGAAAGAAAAAGATACTTGGAAGACTACCTTCAAAACCAGACAAGGTTTGTATCAAAGGTTAGTCGCGGCATTTGGTTTATGCATTGCATAAATTATGTTTATGAGACTGGGGAATGATGTACTACGCTCATATCTAGATACATTTCTTATAGGCTATTTGGACGATTTATTGGTTTATAGCGCTACGTGGGAGGAGCATAACTCACATCTTTTGTAGGTGCTAGAGACTTTGAAGAAACACCATCTGTGAGGTAACCTTATGAAATACAAGTTTTTCCAGTAATGTCTAGTGCATTTGGGGTATGTGATTGGTGGATGGGAGTTTAAGATAAATCCTGTGAAGATGAAGGCTATCATGAAGTCGTAGTTACAACAAATGTCATAGCTAGGAGTTTGGAGTTTTGTTGGGGTAGCACAGTGTTTGTGAGAGTTCATAGTTTCATTTTCAGTAGTAGCTACACCACTTCACTCCATAGTAGTGAGAGGCAAGAGTTCTCGGTGGGAGAAGAACCAATAAAAGGATTTTAATGAGTTGAAAAGAAAAACCAATCAAGCACCAATTCTCACATTACCAAACTTGCAAAATCCCTTTGAAGTGGAGACAAATTCAAGTAGGTATGCCATGGGAGCAATCTTGATGCAAGGAGGAAGGTTTGTATGTTATCATTTTGAAATATTTCATGGTGCAATTCTCAACTACCCTACCAATGACAAATAACTCTATGCCCCATTACAATTTGTTAGAAATTGGAAACATTGTTTGACGGGTAAGGAAACCATCATCCACATAGATCACCAGTCTTTATAATATCTGCAAGCCCAAATTAAGATAAAACATATCATACATTAAAGGTGGACAAAGTGCTTACAATAATTTCATCTAGTTACAAGAATGACATCACATGATAGAAATGCTCTCAAAGCCAACCAAATCCAAAATTACAACTTTGGAAACACTAATGCACATGGAGCCTTTCACTCATAATGCATACACAACCGATGAGGACTTCAGGGAGGTGTTTCAATAGCTATAGGGCTAGATTAATGTAAAAGATGATGATAACAAAGATGACTATCATCTGCAAAATGAGTTACTCTATAATATGGAAAAACTTTTTGTTCCTAAAGGTGAAAGACTGCAGCTTATCAGAGAGGATCACGCATCTAAGGTTGTATCACATTTTGGCTTTGGAAAAACAATTACCAACTTATAGAGGTATGTGTACTAGCTTAAAATGAAAGAAAATGTAACATATTACATTAGAGGAAGTATATTTTTTTGTACTACCATGCCTAGTAACAAGAAGCAAGGTCTATAACATCCCTTACCGGTACCCACTATACCTTGAGAAATCATTGACATGGATTTTATGGGGGGTTTACCAATAACTGGGAAGGGATATGAATACCTTTTTATGGTAATTAATTGGTTTAGCAAGACGTGCATTCTCATGCCTTGTAAAATACCACTAAAGGACAAAAAGCAACAAAAATTTTCTTTGAATGGGGTTGGGTGCAGTTTGCGATACCAACGAGCACATTTTAGACAAGGACACCGGATTTCTCAATGGATATTGGAGTATGCTGTGGGAGAATATGGACATGAAGTTGAAGATACCTACTAAATTCCATCTATAAATAGATGGGCAAATAGAAATAGTGAACATGATCTATAAATTATCGTGGATATTCCATTAGAACAATTTGTCATAATAGATCTAATAAAATTATTAAGATATTCATTGTTAATTTTTCCTTAGATTCTATATTCTTTAGTTAATTGATTTTCTGCTTAATTAATTGAATTAGTTGAAATGCAAGCAATATAAAATAGAATGAAATATGCACAACATCCATAATAGATGTAAATATTTTCCCTTGGAAACCTTTATGGGAGAAAACCCAACTAGAAGGTTGTTGGGTTGTGTTATATTCTTTCCACGACTACCCCACACACGAGGGGGCAGTAACCCCCCTGCACGGTGTTCGAGGCAGTGCCTGGAGAATTTTTTTTTGGATCCTATATTAGGTGGACATACCTACCTATGATTTTGTACATGGATTTCGCACATGGTTTTGGGCATAATGGTTTTCTATCCATGGTATTTTGTAGATCTGGTCAAGGGAACCGCGATTATGTTCTAATCCAAGGTTAATGGATTGGGGTTTATGGATGCTTCGATATGTATATATATGTATTGTAACATTGAAAGGAACATAATGAAAAATCAATTTGGTAGTCTTGGTTTCGGGATCCAGGGAAAATCTCTGTGTATCTATTTTATGTTTTATGTTCTTGCCATTATTTATTTTCTGTTTTTTAAAATTCATATGCATGTAATTTTTGTAAAAGGTTAAAACCTACATTTGGTATCCGAGTTGTTTTTGCTTCAAGAGGACGCCTTTGCTGCTGAGGGATTTTTGCTCAGGCCTGTGGTAGACCCTGTTTAGTGGGAGATCTGCGGGATCGATTCTTGTGGTGAAAGAAGATGGCTAGAAGTGGAAAGATAGAGATCGGGAAATTTAATGGTCATAGTTTTGAGTTGTGGAAACTCAAGATGGAGGATCTGCTGGTGGATAAAGATCAGTGAATTGCAGTAGATCCTGGTACTAAACCAACAATAATGTTAGTTGAATATTGGGCGAAGTTGGATCGGAAGGCAAAGAGCACAATACGATTGTGTGTCTCAGATTTAGTATTGCTGAATGTATCAGGGGAAGCTTCGACGAAGGCTTTGTGGGACAAGTTAGGGACTTTGTACCAATCTAAGTCTTTGGTGAATAAACTGTTCCTACAAAAAAATATGTATAACCTGAGGATGAAACATGGAGACTTAGTGACCTAAGCATTTGAATGCATTTAATATTGTGGTAAGCCAGTTATTATCTATTGATATAAAATTTCAGATGAAGATAAGTGCATTGGTTTGTTGTGTTCTCTACCAAATTCGTGGGATAGTCTGGTTGTTGCAATAAGTAGCAATGCAACTACTTTGCAGTTTGATGAAATAGTTTCATCCTTGCTGTTGGAGGAGATGAGACGGAAAAATATGGAGGGCCAGAATGGTGATGCCTTGTCTGTACGGGGACGGTCCCAGAACAAAAACAAAAATAAGTCCTTGAGTGGAGATCTAAATCTCTAGGAAAGCCTGTAAAGGTGTGCTGGAAATGCGGAAAGGAAAGGCACTTCAAAAGGGACTGTAAATCTAAAGCTCCTGAGAAAGAAATGGGATCTGATGATGCTTCTTCTGCAGAGAAAAAAACCACCTCAGATGAAGATGGGGATGTGTACTTGGCTTCTTCTTCAAGTACACATGTAGATTATGAGGCATGGTTGATTGACTCAAGTGCATTCTTTCACTTCACTCCCCATAAAGAGTGGTTCTGTGAGTATGAGAAATATGATGGTGGTGATGTCTTCTTAGGGGATGACAGGAATGCTAGAATCGTTGGTCGTGGAAAAGTCAAGTTGAAGTTGCAAGGTGGAAGGATTAGAACACTTTCAGGTATTTTTCATATTCCTGCATTAGCTAGAAATCCTATTTCTGTAAGCAAGTTGGATGATGCAGGTGTAAAAACAACATTCGAGAAAGATACCTACAAGATGGTTCGAGGAGCACAGTATTGATGCGAGGAGTTCGGATTGGAACTCTATACAAGCTTTAAGATAACACTGTTATTGATGGGTGCAACAGTTCTGTGGTTCCTGAATGTGGAGCAGAAAATCTAGTAGTCTATGGAGAAAAGACCATGCCATGGCATCAAAGGCTTGTACATATTGGAGAGAAGGGCCTTCGAATACTTCATGGTAATGGTATGGTAGAAGGTATGTTTAATAGCTCTCTGGATTTTGATTTTTTTGAAAATTGTGTATATGGGAAGCATAATTGGGTGAGTTTCGCCTCTGGTGGTAAGAGGGTGAAACAAATATTAGAGCTTGTGTACAGTGATGTGTTTGAATCCGTGTCAGTTCCATCACTAGGAAAGTCTGAGTACTATGTATCATTTATAGATGACTTCTCAAGGAATATATGGATATATTTCTTCAGGAAGAAATCTGAAGTCTTTGACAGGTTTAAAGAATTTAAGGCTATGGTGGAAAACCATACAGAGAAGAAGATAAAGGTGTTGAGGATAGATAACTGTGGAGAGTTTTTCAAAAAGGAATTTGAAGAGTTCTGTAAGAAGTGTGGTATAGCACAACATAAGACTACTCCATACACACCTGAGCAAAATGGAGTTGTAGAAAGAATGAACAAGATGTTGATGGAAAGGGCAAGAAGCATGCTCAGTGGTGTCGGGTTAGGACAAAGATTCTGGGTAAAGGCGGTGGAGACTGCATGTTACTTGGTCAACATATTACCTTCATCAGTGTTGGAGGATAAGACTCCACAAGATGTATGGACTGGTAAGAAACCTTTTCTTTCACATCTGAGAGTATTTGGATGTGATGCATATGTACATGTTCCAAAGGAGAAAAGAACAAAGTTGGATAGTAAATCTGAAAAGTGTATCTTTATTGGGTATAAGGATGGTTTAAAAGGTTATAAGATTTGGACCCCAAAAACAAGCAAGGTTGTGTACAATTGAGATGTGGTGTTTAGAGAGGTGAAAGATGTTATTAAACATGAAGTCCAACCAAAGGAACATGAGAATATAGAGTTTGAGCTAAAGGAGGAAGAATCAGGCTCTACAGTAGAAGAGGAATCAGAAGATGAAGAGCCATAAACTCTGACTGTGAGAAGATCAATGCAAGAAAGAAGACAACCAGAAAGGTATAGTCCATCTACTTTCTATTCAAATTTTGTTTTATCTATCACTGATGATGATCCCAAAATTGTGAGGGAAGTAGTAGATTCAGAGGATGGAAAACTCTGGAAAGAGGCCATGGTTGATGAAATGGCATCTTTGCACAAAAATGAGGCTTCGGATCTAGTGGAGTTGCTGGCTGGGAGGAAACCCATTGGCAGAAAATGGGTGTTCAAGAAGAAGATGATTATAGAAGGAAAGGTGGAGAAATACAAAGCTTAGTTGGTAGCAAAAGGTTATTCCCAGGTGGTGGGAATTGATTTTGGTGACATTTTTTCTCCTGTTGCCAAGGTAGCTTTTAATTTTATCTGCTGCTGTTGCTTTTGATTTTGAGGTAGAGCAGATGGATGCAAATATAACATTTCTTCATAGGGATCTGGAAGAAGAGATCTACATGAAGCAACCTGAAGGCTTCACAATGAAGGGTAAGAAAGAATTGGTATGAAAGTTAAAAAAGTCTCTGTATGGGTTAAAACAGTGACCAAGGATGTGGTATCATAAATTTCATACATTTATACAGGGATTTGGCTTCACCAGAAGCAAAGCAGATCACTGTGTGTATTTTAAATTAATTGTTATTTATCTGGTCTTATATGTGGATGATATGTTGTTGGTTGGAAATGACAAAGAAATTATCCAGGATTTGAAGAGCCAATTGTCCTCCAAATTTGACATGAAAGATCTTGGTGCTGCAAACTGTATTTTGAGCATGGAAATTAAACAAGATCGAGCAAAGAGGAAGCGCTGGTTAAACCAGAGGAAGTATGTCGAGACAATACTGCAGAGGTTTAATATGCAAGATAGTAAACCAGTGAAGGTTCCTATTCCTGTAGGTATAAAGTTATCTGCTGAACAATGTCCCAATACACAAGAAGAGGAAGAGGACATGTCCTGTGTTCCATATGCAAGTGCAGACAGTAGCCTGATGTATGCAATGGTCTATACTAGACCAGACATTGCACATGCTGTGGCAGTATTGAGCAGGTTTATGTCAAAACCAGGGAAGGAGCATTTGACAACAGTGAAGCAGGTTTTTAGGTATTTTCGTGGCACTAGTGATTATGGTTTGTGCTACTAAGGAAGACTAGTATTGAACAAATTTTTGGCAATCCGTGGCTTTGTTGATGTAGAATGGGCTGACGATCTTGATCAGAGAATATCTGCAAGTGGGTATGTGTTTAACTTATTTGGAGGCGTAGTCAATTGGATGAGTAAGAGACAGTTTGTAGTGGCACTTTCAACTACAGAGGTTGAATACATGATATCCACCCATGCAAGCAAGGAGCAGTTTGGTTGCATAGATTGTGTTCAAGTATGGGGTTAGTATAACAAGCTATAAGGATAGGTTGTAACAACAAAAGTGCAATTTTCTTGGCAAAGAACCCTGCTTATCATTCAAAGACAAAGCACATTGATGTTCAGTATCACTTTGTGAGGGATATGGTTGAGGACAAAAAGGTGTTGCTGGTAAAGGTGGACACTTTGAAGAATACTGTAGATGCATTGACAAAGTCTCTGAGCACTGAGAAGTTCTTTTGGTGTGGAGAAACAATGGGCGTTGGATCAATGAATAAGCTCTCATGTGGCCCCTATGGAAAGAAAAAAAAGTGGGAGAATGTTGGGTTGTGCTATATTTTTTCCACGACTACCCCACATAGGGTTGGGGGGGGTGTTTGTACCCCTTGTACATTGCGCGGGGCACTGGCGGGGGGTAAGCAGGGGGGTGGTAGCCCCCATTCACGGGGTCCGGGACAACACCTTGGGAATTTTTTTTTTGGAGCCTATATTAGGTGGGTGGACCTACCTATGGTTTTGTGCATAGATTTTGCACATGGTTTTGGGCATGATGGTTTTTTGTGCATGGTATTTTGTAGATCCGGTCAAGGGAACTACAATTATGTTCTAACCCAATGTTAATGGATTGGGGCTTATGGATGCTTCAACATGTATATATGTGTATTGTAACATTGAAAGGAACATAATGAAAAATCAATTTGGTAGTCCCGATTTTAGGATCTCGGGGAAAATCTCTGTGTATATTTGTTTTATGTTTTATGCTATCGCCATTGTGTATCTTCTGTTTGTTAAAATTCGTATGTAGGTAGTTTCTGTACAGGGTTAAAACATACAAAGGTGAGGTTGCTCTGCTCCTTTTTCTTTTGGTCTGACAAATGTGCAAGTAACAAAAAGAGGTACTCTCTGTGGCATTACCTGAAACATGCGGCCATAAAGCTGCTACATAATCCTAACCTCTGTTTTACTACCTTACTTCTCACTCCTAATTTCTCTACTCAACTATAGAAAAAAATATAATCGCGTAGAATGGAATCCTTACTCTTCCTAGTAGATCGATATTTGACATAGCTCAATAGCCAACTAGGGGTGATATTTGACTCCCTCAAGCCTCAACTAAACTTATGGGTTTGAACCTTCTAGAGTCTTCTTCAAAGTACACACGTCGTTGGCCCCATATGCGTAAATAACAAGGACTAACATGGCATCCACTTGTGCCATGGTGGTCAACATGGTAAGTCAACTTATGGAAGGCATAACTTTCACATATAAATTCCATTTGATGTGATTTTTGCATTGTTGGCAATGTATCTCATTGTAGAACAACATCTCGGGGTCCAAGGCTAAAGTAGGAAATTTTTTACCTCAAAAAATTCCATTTGATGCCTTAAATGACTTCAAGATATTTTAGAAACCAATTCTCCAAATTGGGATGCATTTGTAAAAATGACCCTGCAAGTTGATTCCTCCAATTTTTCCACTTTGAAAGCATCGATATATATGAAAAATAATATAATGATCCAATTTGGATCACAAAAGGACTTTGGCACAATTTTTTAGGGGTTATAGGCATAAGCATTTGAAGACCTTGGATGAAAATATGATCTATATACAACACTCTTATAACATTGTAGTCCACACTTTTACTAGTAAGTCCCTTTGAAACTTTCCTAGACATTTTCCACCTTCACCCTTGGATATTGTATATGGACAATAAGGAGTGAGAGAGAACCCCATAGAAGATGAATTCAGGGTAGAAAAAAATTGTCTATAAGATTAGGTAGATCCATTTACAAGTACAAGAGATGTTGAAGAAATCATGGGAAAAAAGGAAGGCCGAACATGATCAAATAGAATAGAGAAATCATGCAACGTTGGAGATAGAGTTTGGTTATGATTGAACAAGAAAATACTAGAGTCTTGGTCAGAAGATCAAGGCTTTATAGTATGGCCCTTTCAAGATATTAGAAAAGGTGGTAAATAATGCATATAGACTCAGTATACCTCAATACATACGCATTTACTCAGTAGTAATATGTATAATCTCAAACTCTATGAACCCTTCATGTTGGATTAGGAAGAGTAGCATGTCCTACCTTCCATAAACGACTTAACACCTAAGGCTCAAGTAGAGTTGGTAGAGGACATAGTTTTATAGAAGAGGTTCAAAACTATAACACATGGGAAAAATGACCTTTGTTAGATTAGATTGAAAGGAAAACTTCCATGTAAATTAAAGTGGTACTCCAAGGAGAAGGTAGAGGAAAAAAATCCTCACATGATTTAGTACAGCTTTTGGGGACCAAAAATCTTTCCTACATAGGGAAGTATGCTCTAGATTGGATCGCAATATTATTTTCATTTATCTCGATGCTCTCAAAGTGGATAAAATTAGAGGAATCAACTTGCAGGGCCATTTTAGTGACTGTGCCAGTTTGGAAACTTGGGGGCAAAAAATTGTCTAAAATCTTTTGGAGTCATTTTGAGGCCTCAAATGAATTTTTTTTATTATCCCAAACTTTATTGACCAAGATACAATATTTTAATCATTCCAATATGTATCTTATGTAACAAACAAAAGAAGAAAATAAAAAGTTATTTTTTTGAAGTATGGGTTTCATTCTCTTTATTGATGGTCTTCTAGGTAAAAGCATGTTCTTCATGCTTCTAGGGTTTGTTAGGTCATAGGATTTATTATCATGAGTCAAGAGAGTCAACATCATGTTTATAAGACCCTTTCGGGAAAAATATATCTTATAAAATAATTTATTTTGAGTCTAGAAAGTCCAAGAAACCCCCAAAGTTCAAGTTGGCCTAAAGGAGGGAATTTGACCCCTTAGAAAGGCTATATAAAGGAGTAGTTCAACCTCATTTGGTACTGACTCATCATCAAGTTCGATCTCAAGAAAAGAAGTTTGATTTATAGCTAGTAAGCATATGAAAATAAGATTGAAGGTCTAGGAGGAGAGAAGGAAGAAAATCTTGTTTTTGGGCTAATCTCTCTCACATGTACGAAAAATTAAGGTTTTTGCAGCTTCTTAGAAAGGCCGAAATTATAGGATCGAGTTTTTGGATTAATGAATATTCTGTCTTGACCTGATTGACCTTAGGAGGAGTTGTCTTGTTCTAAGAAGGATCTCTTGAAGAAACTAAATTAGGGTTTCTGTAATAACTACATGTCCAAAGTTGTAGGTTGAAGTTGCCAGGTAAAGTTGCAAGTTGAAGTTGTAGGGTTGAAGCTCTGATCAAGATTGTAGCTAGAAGTTGGTTGATGCAGGATTGAGTTGTGACTTTGGAAGTGCTGACTTGGTACTTGGAGGAGGACTTGGTTTAGGGTTTGGGTCTTTGTTGTCTCATTTGAAACAGATTCTATAAGAAGAGAAGAGTTTCTGGGTTTTCCCCTTAGAGGGGTTTTTCCCTTAGAGGGGTTTTTCCCTGGCTTGGAGCCTAAATTCTATGTCCATTGTCTTTATTATTTTGCTCTTGATATTTGTTTGATGAAAAATATCTAATAAAGAAACACAAGAAGAATAATAAATTTCACAAGCAAGTATTAAAGTTAAGGAAAATTGGAACTAATAGCTGCCATTTTTGCATTTTTCAACATGGTATCAGAGCTAAGGTGAATAAGAAGGAAGCTGGAAGGATCATCTTATGGGAAGTAGGGTTTACTAAGGTGAAAAGGAGACCTATTGATGTAGAAGAAGGGTCTCATTAGAATAAATCTTGAAAAAAAATACTACGAAAAGATTGTTGTTCTCTCTTGAACAAAGGATCTAGTTGGATACTCATTGGAAGACCGCCCTAAAGCAAGCATCAAAGGATTTTGATATCATCACTTTTGGAAGCCAATATAGAGGTCTCTTTGAAGATCTTGAAAACCTCAAGATAGTTGGAGACATCATCAGAAAGGGAAGACTCTGAATCTAAAGGTCATATGGGTTCTTTCTGCAAGGAAAGAAATAAGCTCATTGTCTCATCAAATTTCCTAGCATGGAAGAAAATGTTTGACATGACACTTACAAAATATGAAGTAATGGAATTTGTTACTGGCGAAATTATCGAACCTAGCAAAGACAAGACTCAAGAACTAGAAAAGTACAAGGAAGGAGAATTTAGGGCACAAAGGATCATCATTGAATCCATTGAGGATCATCTTGTTCCATTTGTTGCAAATTTTTTAAGGATATGTATGAAAAGCTAGTGAATTTTTACTGCCTAAGTACATCCAGACAAAAGATGTCTTTGAGGAACAAGCTGTACAAAATGAAGATATTAAAGGATGAGGACATGACATCCTCTCTAATGAATATACCTCAATTAAGAAATCACTTGCAGGGGCTTGGAGAGACAATTTCTAAGTTGGAAATGACCATCTATGTACTCAATGCATTGCCACCAGAATTGAGCAGCATTGCAACAAGCATCTACTCTATCATAGACTCATCTCCTTTTGATGAGTTGTGGGCTCAATGCATCTTAGAAGAAACTATGATCAAGGGAAATGATGACATTAGATCAGATGAATAGTCTCAAGCCTTTATAGCTAGAGTCAAGAAGTTGAAGAAGGGAGTGTTTATGAAGTCCAAAAAGAAAGATATGTCCAAGATTCAATGCTTTAAATGCAATAGTATGGACACTTTAAGAGGGACCGTCTAAACCAGTAAAACAACAAAAGAAAGGAAAGAAGTGAGGTTGATGTGGTTGAGGAAATGAGAGAACTTGAGAAGACGCTGAAGGTAGAAGATGTGAAATATCTTTACTATTAAAGAAGGCATCTTGTTTGTTAGGTTCTTTGTTAAGTTGTTTTTTCCTTTAGGATATTATGCATTGTTGTTTACTATAGAATAATATTGATTTTGTATGGAATCATAGATGGTAGCATACTTAGAGTTGCTTTGTAGAGATTATCTAGTCTTTAGGAATAGATAGATAAACCATTTTTCATATTGTTCATCCAGACTTTATCTAACATTATGTTAGAGAAAATCATCTTGCTAAGATGGATCATTATGATCTTGTAAGAACCATCATTTTGAAGGTTCTTGGGAGAAACATTATGACAAGGTTAGTATACATTCCATATAGTATGGAAACAATACTTTTGAAGGGATGAAGGAATGTAATGGGTTAGGTTGCGGGCTCATTATGAGACATATATCTAGATGATGGAATAAGAAGTATATGAACGCATATTGACAATAACTCTTCGATAAGATTTGTATGTGAAAAATCTTATAACATGCTTTGTATGATTATATGATGTTCAAAATGGAAGAATTTGAATTACTCAAAGATGAATAAAGAATTAAGACTTTCTCTAGATTATGTAGAATAATGATTAACATCCAGTGTAATCTCCGGAAGAAAAATTTCTAACTTGGTAATCAAGTTTGATCCTTGGGCACTCTGATGCATGAAGGAAGCTTTGTGTGGAGATGAACCATGAGGATATTGATGCTTAGATGAGAATGTCATCATGATGAGGTAAGTCTAATCCTACTTGTTGTTGGTTATCTGGTTAACATATTATTTTGCTACTTGGAAGGATATTGCAAGGATACATGAAGAATGTTGAGGCAAGCTCAACATAGGATACCTAGCAATTATGAAGTCAATATATATTCATCTTGAGATTGAAAGGTAGCAGTGCAAGAAGATAACCTGAAGGTCAACAAGGGAGATCACTTTCATGCAAAGGCTATGATCAACTTAAAGTTTGGAAAGGCTCAATGTAATGCCTTCATCCATGATGACAAGATGAAAGTGATGAACAAAAGAGATGACATGAATCTTGTCACAAGATTGAAAAGTGTAGATAGCTCCATGATACCTCAGAAGGAAGCAAGCTTGATATAAGAGATGCAAAGGAAAGAAGGAGCCATGTAGCTATGAAGAACAAGTAGCTGATACTCTTATAAAGACAACCTATAAGGCTTGTGGTGTTGACTTCTCAAATAGAAAGGAAGTCTAGATTCTCCTTTAGTTTTGAGAGGGAACAAAGGAGTCTCCTTGAATAGGAGCAAGAATCTATTCCCTGGGCAAGAGGGAATACATATATCCTCTTTGATTGAGAGGGAGTGATGTTAGACATCACATGTGCATTCTCTTCTTCATGTGTCAAGAACTTGACTAGGACTAACATCCATAAGTCTAAATGAAGGCCTTGAACAGAGATGGTGGAGGATTGGATAAGCATCTGTGGTTTCCTTGAGGATATAACATTCAAGAGAAAGGGATAAACACTCTTTGAGGATAGTACAAGTGTCCAAAGTAAGAGTGGTCGAAGAGGATCAATATTCTTTGAGGATTCAGGTTTGGAAATCCAAGATAATAATAGTCATAAAAGGACATACCTTGTGAACATCCAGATGGGGTATGTGCCTTGTAGAGGTAGTGCGGTATCACACATAAAGCGTCCAAGCATAATGCTCTTGAATGAAGATGAGCTTGTCTAGTTAGGCCTAAAAAATAATGTTGGTCATTAATATGATGCTTACAGTTTGGCTTATCAATCTGACTCTTCTTATGAGAACTCTTTAGTTTGAGAATGATGTTGTACTAGTACAATTATGAATATGATCTTGATTTAAACAGGAGCGCAAAAAATTACAGATATAACCATACATATAGAGATGCAGTAGAAATAATACTTCATTTCATTATTGTAAAACACTGAAATAAGCTTACAAACAGAAATGGAAATAAACTAGCTAGGGCGATGGTAGCTTATCTCTGAGAAGAGATGTGGCGGCTACATACCTCTGAATTGTGTTACAATGAGGGTCGAAGGCCTATTTATTGTTGAGAAACAATGGAAAACCATAAACATCCAAAAACCTAACCCTAGAAGATGAAAATCCAAACTGTGGGCCCCGTTTGGGTAAATTGGTACATCAACTTCCCGGGGTTGTAACTTTGGCATACGATCTCCATTTGATGCGCACAATAACTTGTTAGAAAGATCTATCCGAGAACTACAACTTTGGGAAGAGAAACATCACTCCATGGACCTATGTTGCTCCTAGTTTTCCAAAAAAACGTCATTTAGGGCCTCAAAACAGCTCCAGAAGTTCAGGACCCGAAAAACTGCTAAAAATAGTAAAATATGCTACAATTAAGGAAACTGAAAAAGCTGAAAGAAACAATGGTGGGGGTTCGAGTGGACTTGGTGGTTGGCCACCAAAATCCACCTGGATTAGAATACCTCCCTAGTTAAGAGTGAGTGTTGGAAATGTAACCAATTTCGGTCTTCATAATTGTTGTTGTACTCATTTCAATATTTATCTTATGTAACAAACACAAGAAGAAAATAAAAAGTTATTATTTTAGCGAGATGGGTTTCATGCTCTTTATTGATGGTCTTCTAGGTAAAAGCATGTTCTTCATGCTTCTAGGGTTTGTTAGGTCATATGATTTATTATTATGAGTCAAGAGAGACAACATCATATTTATAAGACCTTGCCGGGAAAAATATATCTTGTAAAAAAATTTATTTTGAGTGTAGAAAGTCTTGGAAGCCTCCAAAGTACAAGTCAACCCTGGAAGCTTCAAGTCGGCATAAAGGAGGGAGTTCAACCCCTTGGAAAGGCTATATAAAGGAGTAGTTCGACCTCATTTGGTACTCACTCATCATCAAGATGGATATTAAGAAAATAAGTTTGATATGTTGTTGGGAAGTAAAAGAAAAGAAGAGTGAAGGACTATGAGGAGAGAAGAAGGAAGAATATCTTGTTTTTGGGCTAATCTCTCTCACATGTGTGAAAAAGTACGGTTTCTGCAACTTCCTAGAAAGGTCGAAATTGCAGGATTGATTTGCAGTAGGACAAGTTGTAGTATTGAGTTGTTGGAAGAAGGAATATTTTGTCTTGACCTCATTGACCTTGGGAGGAGATGTCTTGATCTAAGAAGGATCTATTGAAGAAACTAAGTTAGGGTTTTTGCAATAGCTACAAGGCTAGAGTTGCAGGTCGATGTTGCTAGGCAAAGTTGTAGGTCGAAGTTGCAGGGTCAAAGTTGTAGTCGAGATTGCAGTTGGAAGCTGGTTGATGCAGGATTGAGATGTGATTTTGTAAGGGATGACTTTGTACTTGGAGGAGGACTTAGTCTAAGGTTTGGGTCTTTGTTGTCTCATTTGAAGTAGATTCTATAAGAAGAGAAGAGTTTATGGGTTTTCCCCTTGGAGGGGCTTTGCCCTGGCTTGGAGCCTAATTTTTGTGTCCAATGTCTTTATTATTTTTCTCTTGATATTTGTTTGATGAAAAATATATAATAAACAAACACAAGAAGAATAATAAAGTTCTCAAGAAAGTAGTCAGGTTAAGGAAAATTGGAATTAATAGCTGCCATTTTTGTATTTTCCAACACCCGATTCCTCATATTGACAACCTTTTGACCAACTCAAGGGGGCCAAGTATTTTAGTAAGATTGATTTAGAGTCTGGCTACCACCAAGTCCAAATAGATTCAACTGAGGTGTGGAAGACTGCTTTCAAGTCCAAAGAGGGTATTTTTGAATGGTTGGTCATGCCATTTGGTTTGACAAATTCCCTAGCAACTTTCATTAGGATGATGGATAATATCTTACGGCCTTTCACCAAATCGTTCGTGGTTGTATATCTAGATGATATCCTAATCTTCAACAATAGTTGGGAAGAACCCTTGTAGAATATTCAACAGGTCCTCCACACTCTGTGGTAACACAATCTATGTGATCACTTGGAGAAATGATCTTTTAGCATAGACAGGGTCCAATACATGGGCTACATTATTGATGAGATTGGAGTGCATGTGAATCCAGCCAAGATCCAAGTCATTCGAGATTGGTTGGCCCAAACGAATCTAATAGAGCTTCACAACTTATTGGGACTTCATGTTGGGGTTCTTTTATAATGCTTGGCCCTTAAGTCAAGCAACCAAGGGCAGAGCAAAATAAATTTCTTTTGATATGGATCACAACAAAAAGCATTTGATGAGATGAAACACTACCTTTTCTCTACACCAGTCCTCACCTTGCTGTTAATTTGGCAGCTCAAGGACAAATTCCCTCCTTTGAACAGTCTTCCTCACCAAGAAAGACCCCTTGTAGCCTTTAGAAGAATTTAATTTAGTTAAGGAAAAATATAATTTTAAGGCGGAAACCCACATGTGCACAAAAGTACAAGTGTACTTTAATAGAAATTGGACAAGTTTGGAAGAATATAAATACAAGACTAGTTAATCTTATTTGGACATCATCATCAACCATCTTCTTCTCTCTATTCTTTGTATTGGTTCATATAGGTCTGGAATTGGTTCATACAAGTATGAAATTGCAAGGTCCAAGCTCACAAGTGCAAAAATAAGATATTGTTTTGGATCCGTAGGGTTGGTTCTTGGAAATCTCAGTTGCAGTTGCTTGCTTGATAGGGTATTCCCTACAGCTGGAGAGATTTAGCCACACTCATTGTCACCGAGTCTGTGTGATTGTGATCTTAATCGAATTTCTGTTGACCATTGACAACAGACTTCAGATATTTTGACTTCGATTAGATTTTTCTATAGGGTTCATATATTGGATATTGTTTGGTTGGCTTTGGGATTGACTTTGACTCTTGATTGGTGAATTGGAACATTGTACTCTCTTTGCTGAACATTTTATGACAATCTAATAAGAAGAAGAATTTGAAAGGGTTTTCCCCGTTGTGGGTTTTTCCCTAGTCTTTGACCAAATCCTTGTGTCTCTTATTACCCTTGATTGTATTCTAATGTCTATTGCATTTACTATTTTATCTACAGTGACTATTGATTGTTGGAAGATTAGATTGTGTTGAAAGATTGCTAATTAAATAAAAGGATTGGGCTAAAGTGATTGTAACAACATAAAACAATGGAAAATTAACATGGTATCAAAGCTAAGGTGAAGACAAGCCCAAGGAGACAAGAGACAAGTGCAATAATTCTTGAAAGAAGCTGAAGGAGCCTATTTGATTTGGTTAAGATTTCTACCTCCTACTTCAAGGATAATGAGAAGTTGGGTGATTTATGTAACTTTGTTGCTTGAAAGATCAGGTTGGAAGTTATACTAGATGACAATGACATTTTGGAATATCTGCAACGAAAGGTACTTGAGCCTTTGCCAAATGCTTTTGCTATTGTCAAATCCAAATACAAGAAAGGTGAGCTCAAAACCAAGAAAATTATCATTGATGGTTTGCAATCATTAGGGGAATTTTGAGGTCTAAAATGGGCCTCCTAAGAAAAATGTACAACCAAAATAAACTTTATATGAACCAATAGAGTTCAAGATGATGATATCAACCATGGGGGATGATTCACCATTTTTGGAGTAAAAAAGTAAAAATATTAAAAAGAATAAAATAATAAAACTATTTTTTCAACTTATCTCCCGAAATTTTACTCAAATTTCGAGTGAGAGTACTCATTGGATGTAAAATTTAATTTCTCATCCAAGGAGTACTTATGTTGCATACTTTCGATGGATCCTATTGCACGAAATATGAGAAACACATGAAAAAACGTGATTACAATCACGTTTTTCATGTATTTCTCATTTTTTCGTGTAGCAAAGTCCATTGAAAGTATGCAACATGGGTACTCCTTGGATGAAGAATCAAATTTTGCATCCAACAAGTGTTTCCACTCAAAATTTGAGTAAACCCATAGGGAGATAAGTTGAAAATATGAGTTCAAAACATAGTTTTTTCTTTTTTTCCCTATAAAATTTGATGATGTAATCTAATCTTATTTTATTATTTCCACTATTATTTTATAATTTCCTTAGGAGGCCCATTTTAGACCTCAAAATTCCCCTAATGAGAATTTTCTTGTTTATGTTGGTTACATGAAGAAGTATAAGGATATTTATGACAAGTTGGTCGGGATGTATGAAGTCAACAACTTGAATCATATCTTATCTTTGAAAAATCAACTCAAAGAAATGAATATGATCAAAGAGGAATCCATGCAAACCTATATCATGAAAGTATCCCGCCTAAGGGATTAATTGCAATCTGTTGGTGAACAAATATCTAACAGAGAGTTGGTGGTGGTGACTCTTCAAGGTCTTCCTCCTATTTGGGAAACCTTCATTACTAATTTAAGAAACAATAATGTTCTTTCGTCATTTGATGAGCTCGTTGGTAAATGTACTCAAGAAGAGGCCAGGATGATTGCCAGAGGAAGAATTCAAAAACATGAAGAAGGAGATCCCTCTACATTTGTCACTCAAGACAAGAAGAGAAAAGGAAGGGGAAGACCATCTGGTTCAAGAAGGCCTCCTCCTGAATCAAATGACTCTAATAGAATATCAAGGGATATTGAATGCTACAATTGTCACAAACATGGTCACTATGCCCAAGATTGCTCGAAGAAGAGAGATGCTTCAAGGTCCAATTACAACAACAATCGTGGCTTCAACAATAACAGGTTCAACAATAGAAGAAGAGGTGATGATTGAAGAAGAGGAGATTATAGAAGAAGAAGGGATGACAAAAGAAGAAGAGATACTTCGAATGACTACAAAGAAGGCCATCATCCTTAAAATAGGTAAAGGAAATCACGGTATGAAAATAATGCAGTTGTTAGTCAATCTAAATACATTCTTATTTATGCTCTTTCTAGTTCTTCCCCTCTGGATTCATATGATAGTTGGTTGGTAGATAGTGGGGCTTTTGGACATTTCTCTGGGTACAAGGAAGTCCTCTCTAACCTGGTTGAGAGGGAGACAAGTTTGAAAATCATTCTTGGAGACAACTCTACTCATCCTATGAAGGGTTTTGGTTCTGTCAAATTTCATTTGGACTATGGTGAATCCATTCTTCTTCATGATGTAATGTACATTATGAGATTAAAGAAGAACTTGGTATCTATTTCTGCTTTGGAAGACAATGGTATGAGAGTAGCTTTCATCAAAGGAAAAGTCCTCACATGGCCTATGGAATCCCACATGAGGGATGCTTTTACCTTGGGATCTAGAGTTGAAGGAATCTATAGAGTCAATGGAAGACCTCTACTAGAAATGGTCCACGACACTAATAATCAAAGTGAGCTACGACACCAAAGGTTGGCACATCTACATTATGAAGCTCTATCGAAATTAAAGAACTTAGTATCTAGGATGCCTAGAGTCAATGGAAGACCTCTACTAGCAATGGTCCATGACACTAATCGTCAAAGTGATCTATGGCACATCTACATTATGAAGCTCTATTGAAATTGAAAGTTAGTCTCTAGGATGCCTGCTGTTCAAGTCAATCATGATGGAGTATGTCCAGGATGTGCCAGTGGAAAGAAGACAAGGGGACCATTTCCCTCTCGTAGGAACAAGACCAATGATATTCTTTAACTCATTCATTCTGATCTATGTGGACCCATGCCTATGCACTCTATTGGTGGACATCTCTACTATATAATATTTATTGAATATTTCTCTAGGAAGGCATGGATATACTATTTGAAGCATAAGGATGAGGCTTTTGATATGTTCAAGAACTTCAAGGCGCTGATAGAAAATCAATCAGGGAAGAAAATCAAAATCTCCAGGTCTGACAATGGTGGAGAGTACATTTCAAATGAATTCATTGACTTTTGCAAAAAGGAAGGTATAAAGAAGGACATCATTGTACCTTATAATCCCGAGTAGAATGGAGTGGCTGAAAAAAAGAATAGGTCCATCGTGGAACCTACCTGAGCTATGCCGCATGATCAAAAGTTGTCAAAATTCTTTTGGGGAGAAGCTACAAATACACCAATATATGTTCAAAACTAGGTTCCTCATCAAGCATTAGACAACAAGACTCCCAAAGAAGTATTCACAAGTGTGAAGCCTGACATTGGACATCTCAGGATATTTGGTTGCCCCATATATTTCCATGTGCTAAAGGACAAGAGGAACAAATTGGAAGCCAACAAAAAGAAAGGTACATTTGTTGGTTATTTTGAAAATTCTAAAGTATATAGAATATACATATTCAGTCAAAGGAAGATTGAGTTTAGGAGGGATGTAACTTTCAATGAAGATGCTGCCCTTGGAAAAGCAAGGGACCTTCCTCCACCTCCTCCCGCTACGAAGAAAGATGATGATATGAACACATTAGAAGGTCCTTCTATGCTGGAATCTAATAATAACATTGTTGATGATCCCATGGAGCCTATAGACCCCTTGCATCCTCCTCCAAGTGATCACCCTTCTAGGAAGAGATCATTATAGCTTCGTGATACTTTACAGGATGCTAAGAGATATGTTCCTGCCAAAAGGACCTTTAGAAAACATAAGAAGCCATGTCGATATTAGGGATATGTTGTAGCTATGAGCACTATGATCCAGGTTGAGCCTTCTACCTTTGAATAAGTTTTGAAATGACAAGTTTGGAAGGATGCCATGACCGAAGAATATGGATTGATTATGAAAAATGATGTATGGAATGTTGTGTCAAGACCTAAGGGAAAGTCTGTTGTAACTTCAAAATAGCTATATAAGATCAAGCATGGAGTTGATGGAAGCATTGAGAATTACAAAGCAAGGTTCATGGCCCGAGGTTTCTACCAGAAATAGA
This sequence comes from Pinus tabuliformis, assembly GCA_031772625.1. Lineage (NCBI taxonomy): Eukaryota > Viridiplantae > Streptophyta > Pinopsida > Pinales > Pinaceae > Pinus > Pinus tabuliformis. The sequence goes on along the minus strand of CM062818.1, from coordinate 626,790,869 downwards.
GAGAAAAATATGACTATATATTTGATCCCGTTGCCTGCTACACTACTATTAGATTGATTGTTGCCCTTACTGCTAGTCAAAGATGGACTCTTCACCAGATGAATGTAAATATGACATTTCTTCGTGGCATACTACAGGAAGAAGTATATGTTGAACATCCTTAGGGATTTGAAGTGAAGGACAAGAAAACTAACATTTGCAAGTTGAAGAAAGCACTATGTGTCTTGAAGCAATCCTTCAAAGCTTGGTACGTTCATATTGATAGTTACCTAGTGAAGCTTGGATTCACGAGAAGTAGTGTCGATCCAAACCTTTGTTCAAAGTGGTCCAAGGTATGCCTTTGATTTTGGTTTTATATGTTGACGATTTATTCTTGACAGGTAGTGAGCCCTTGATGCTCGATTGTAAGAGGGAGTTGGCCTTCAAGTTCAGAATGAAGGATCTTGGTACGTTGCATTAATTCTTGGGATTAGAGGTTTGGCATAGACCTAGACAGATTTTCCTTTCTCAAGAAAAATAGGTTGTGAAGCTATTGGAAAGATTCAAAATGACAGAATGGAAATTATTGGCTACCCCGATGGAGATAAACTTCAAGAAGTTATGTGAAGATGTTGCTGGACTTGACTTGGAAGACCCTTCCAAGTACTGATAGTTGATTGGGGCATTGATGTTCCTTGTGAACACTCATCCGAACATATGATTTTCAATAAACACTTTGAGTCAATTCATGACTGAGCCCCTTCATGCACATTGGGTTACTACAAAACACGTATTGAGATATTTGCTTTGGACGATTAACCTTGGTCTGAGATATATTGTCGGAGATGTACAACTTCATGGTTACATTGATGTTGACTAGGATGGAAATGTTATGGATAGGAAAAGGACATCTAAGCGTTGCTTTAGTTTTGGGTCTGTGATGATATCTTGGATGAGCTGGAAACAAAAGTATATGGCTTTAAGCACGACCAAATCAGAGTATATTGCTGCTAGCATGGCTAGCTGCGAGGCAGTTTTGTTAAGTTTAGGTATGTTCTATGCTAGAGCAGCTTATTTAAATTTTCACAGTTAGCAATCACATCAGCATTAAAGTAAACTGCAGATAAAACATAAATATAAATCACAGAAGACAAGCCAAGACAAGAGGACACAAGATGTGGCGCTAGCCAGGGACAAACCCCAAAATGTGTGGGGAAACCCTTTGATCAAATATTCTTTTATCTTCAAAGTTCAACAGAGAAAGAGGGAGAGAGAGACAGAGATAGTACATTTGCAACAAAAGTCAACACTTTGACTTATCTAGATCTAAGCATAGTTCATCTCCTATAACGATGAGGTCATTTGAAGATATTCTGCTTCAACTGATCCTCCAAGGTGACTCCTTCACCTATCATCGTTCTGCATATTGTCCATTTGTTGCACCTGACCGTGTAGCACCATCATGCTGTATCATCATGCTGCTCATGATCACTGTGCTGTCCACACATCATATTGTCCATGACCTCATACATCATGCTGCCCATGTGTTGTGCTGCTTCCAGAAATTATTGAGCTGTTCTCAATCATCATGGATCTACACCTCAATGACTGTAATGCTGCGCTCATGCATCCTCATGTTGTCTTATCTATTAGTATGCAGTCTCATTATGCTGAGATTATTTAACATGAGATTAGGACCATATCTATGCTTCCATTGAGTGTATAGCATCGAGACACAAGACTATTAAGTAACAGGTCCGAATATTCTTTGCTGTAATACCGAGATCAATTTTGTGGCATGACTGTCTTACTGTTCTATCTCCATCCGAAAGACTGCTCTTATTCATGCGAGATTAACCCAATACTGGAATGCTGAGATTATCTATACGCTTCAGTTATCCGAGTGTGACTGCACCTAATACTTCATTTCAGATACCCTCATATCTGGCTGTAGCTTATGAACAACGTGTCAAGACATCACATCAATTGCGTTCATATCTAGCTGTAGCTTGTGACTGCGGCTCTTGATCCAATTGTGTGTGTATTGCGTTCCATATATGATTGCAGTTACAACGTGTCAATATATCAATGCGGCTACCATGTGGACAGCGGCTAAGTGCTCCAGCTGTGCGTGTCTAGACTGCGTTCCATATATGACTGTGGCTCTTGATAGCTGCGTAGGATCTTTTATGAACTGTGTGAAGTGTAGAGGGTTTCCAGCGTATCAACGTATATTCTTTTATGAACAACGTATAATGTATTTTCCCATGACCAACGTATCATCGTTGAACTGTGTGTAGAGCATTTTCCCATGATTGCGTATTGTTATAGCTTACTGCGGCTCATTTACCACCTTTGACTGCGGCTGTTCCTTTTGTGACTGCGGCTTAGGTTAGGGCATCGTGTTATGCATGTAATCCATGTTCAGAGAATAACGTATAAGGTCTCAGCGTGTTAGAGTCTCAGATAGGGCCTTTCTTTTGACTGCGTATGAGGCCTCCTTCACTGCGACCATATCTCTGCGGCTAGGGCAATGTACAACAACTAGGGCAACACTTTGATGACTAGCATATCACTCATGGTGTCTCTCTCCTTCACCAAAAACCCAGACGTGGAGAGGAGGAGACTACTCAAGAATGTGTGTTCAAAAGACATCAAATCCTCATCTATTTATACCAAAAATGTATAGGTTGAATAGACATGCCGTTTGGGCTTCTAAAGCCTACACAAGTGCTGGTTGGTTTGATAATAATTACATAATCAAAATAACTTCATATCTCCATAAATACTTATTGGAATAGGATGATCTTAGGATCAATCCTACACCTCTCGACGAGAGGGATCTAATAAAAATATCAGCTACCATAAATAAGCTAACCCACATGGAGTTTGGCCCTAGTTGCCAATTTAACGCTCCCTCTCAACTAGGGAGAACTCCATCTGCTGATCCATATGTCCGACTGTACTATCTCTGCCATTAGTGCCTTGCACTGCTCTGCCTAGCTCTGCTGGCTCTGCTCTACTCTGCTCAACTCTGCTGGCTTTGCTCTGCTGGCTCTGATCAGCTCTACTGGCTCTGCTCAGCTCTGCTGGCTCTGCTCAGCTTTTCTGGCTCTGCTCTGCTCTGCTGGCTCTGCTCTTGTTCTGTTGGCTCTGCTCTGTTCTGCTGGTTCTGCTCAGCTCTGCTGGCTCAGCTCAGATCTGTTGGCTCTGCTCTGCTCTGCTGGCTCAACTCAGCTCTGCTCAACTTAGCTCTACTGAACTATGAAGAAGAAGAATTGATCGAGAATGAGTCATATCATTCTCCACTGACCCGAAGTCAGTCTCAGAGTGTGTACCACTGGTCCCAGACCAGTCTCAACCGACCCGAAGTCAGCTTCATAGTAAGTACCACTCCTACCACTGGTCCTAGACCAGTATCGCAGTCTCAGAGAGTGTACCACTGGTCTCAGACTAGTCTTAACCGACCCGAAGTCAGCGTCATAGTGTGTACCACTCTCACTGGTCCCAGACCAGTACTACACTGACACGAAGTCAATCTTGGAGTGTACCACTGGCCCTAGACCAGTCTCAACGGACCCGAAGTTAGTGTCATAGTAGGTACAACTCCTACCACTGGTCCTAGACCAGTATTGCAGGCTCAGAGAGTGTACTACTGGTCCCAGACTAGTCTCAACCGACCCAAAGTCAGCGTCATAGTATGTACGACTCTCACTGGTCCCAGACCAGTCCTGCACTGACACGAAGTCAGTTTCAGAGTATGTACCACTGATCCCAGACTAGTCTCAGCTAACCCGAAGTCAGCGTCATAGTATGTACAACTCCTACCGCTGGTCCCAGACCAGTATCATTGATCCAAAATCAATTGAGATCATCCTAGCGTAGGGAGTATGGCAAATACAATGATGCGTCCATCGGTACTACTATGGTCCCTAACTTCATTTCCCTGCTCATTGATCAGATGAGAGGTACTTCCCATGAGTCCCAGACTGCATGGGTATGATGCCTCGACAGGAGAACTTAATCAATCTTGTCCTCACAGGAGAACACATCAATCCTGCTGCCATGGAGAACACATCAATCCAAGCCTCACAGGAGAACACATCAATCATGCTACAATCGCCATAGAGAACACGTCAATACAGGCCTCACAGGAGAACACATCAATCCTACTACAATCACCATGGAGAACACATCAATCTAGGCCTCACAGGAGAACTAGTCATCTTGCTACAGAGGAGAACGAATCATCCTGTTCCACAAGAGAGCGAATCATCTTGTTCTAGTGCGCACCATCAGGGAAGGGTGAGTCACCCTCTGGTTGTATGTTGCTCCAGTAAGAACCGCAAGCCCCCATAGCTCCCAGAGCTCAATGTATGCAACATGCAGGACCCTTGTACAAGGGTTTCTTGACGACTCCAAGTCATTTGGGAAAATCACAAATTTGATCTTTCCACGGGGCTCTGACAAAGTGTATCGACCTGTACATCATCTTAATGCGATGGAGCATCATCGACTTACCATATCCCAGATAAGGCAATATCCGATGTCTACCTACTGGAGCAATTGTCGAATACGGGATTTCTCAATAATCGAATCCCACCTCTGGTTGTCACAGAGAATCACAATGGTATTCATCATGTGTACAAACAACTCACTGAATAGCTTCAGCAACCAGATTGCCTCACAGAAGGCCATACTAGCAGCTATGTATTCTACCTTGGTGGTGCTTAGAGTCACCGACTTCTGCTTCCTGCTCTTCTAGGATATCGAGGCAGATTCCAAAGAGAAACAACACTGAGAAGTGCTCTAGTGATCCTCCACACTTCCTGCCCACTCATCATTCAAATAATCATGTGGTTTCATATTTCCGGCAGTGTATCTCAATCCATGAGAGATTGTGCCCTGAAGATATCTTAGAAGATTCTTGGCACCAATCTAGTGAGGCTCAACCAAATATGAGCTCACCATGCTAACTGCAACACATATGTCCAAGAACATCAATGTGAATGAGTTTATGAAACTCAAAGGCATTTCCCAAATCAGGTCTGACATCACTACCATATGACTTCTTGAAAGTTAAGATTCTTGAGGTAGTCACAGGCTTGCATGTTGTGGGGGAAAGTATCCAACTTGGAATGACCCTAACCCCACTCTAAGGGTGACAGTTCCCTAGCAACAACTGAAAGCAAAGCTATCTAAAGTTTCTTCTTTATGACATGCAAGAGTTAAAAGGGAGAGATCCACTTACCGATGTCTTGCGCAAATGGTCGATCCAATCTCTTTTGTTTGCCGCTTGCTCCCAGCTCCAAGTCTTTTCACGGGCCCAGCTACGCGAGATCCTGCGAATAAGACAAGAAAAAGGAAACTACAAGAAGCATGCATACATAAATGATTCAAGGATTAGCATAAATCAAAGACGCAAGTAAGACAATACACTATTGAAACACATGCGAATAGAAGAACCTCAAATGCTTTATTAATATATGGAAGTAAGGTTCAGGCGGTGATACAACCATGAGAGGTCCAATCCAGCATCACCTTCCCGACGGAGAGAAATCTCTTCTTCACCTCCCTCAAGCAATCACCCAATGCTCACAACTGCAAACCAACAGCAATTCTTCGCGCTAAATTCCGCCCCCAGATCCCATGGGATGAGATCCTTATATAGAGTTTTGGAGTGAAGGCAAGTCATGTTGATGTGTGACTTGCTGTGCTCTTCAACTCCAGTTGTTCTTCAGTCTTTCACTTGGAGTTTCTACCTTCCACTTGGAGTTCTAGAAGCTCTTAACTCATTATTAGGCGAATCTTTTGATCACATGCCTTTCTGGAAGCTTCCTGGGCACTAGCACTTTGAGAAAAAGATTCCTCCACATGTCCAGTTACGCCCAACGCAGGTAGCCTTTGTCCTACCTGCTTTGCAACGCAGGTAGCCTTTGTTGCACCTGCTATGCAACACAGGTACCCTTTGGAGCAGCTGCTTTGATCCAAAATTGACCTGTTTTGAGTGTTTTTTCAGTGGAAGACTGATTTGCAGAGCTGTGGTTTGCTGACCTTGTTCCTCTAAGGGTAAGAACAACATGTTTGGGGACTTTGGATCCCTCAGATTATTGACATTTCATGCTCCATGCTGTGAGGCACAAAAATGTCTATAACAATTGCCCCCTAAAGTATGAGGTCGTTTATCGGGTGAAATGCTTTATTAGGAGGATCCGAAGTTCATTCAATCGTCGGGAGGTGACCTGTAACAAAATACAATACAATACATCATTTTCTCATACTTTCTTTTCATGATCTAGCTGAGGCGGGCATTTCCCATGCTCAGCTTTATAAATACATTTGCTGTACATAAACAGACGATCGTCTGATAGTAGACTGATAATTCTCTGCTTTTTAATTATCATCCTTTTAGTAGGATGATCATCTGCTGCACATGTCTATGTTTTTATCTCCTGAATATATATCGCAGCCCGGATGGATGAAACTAGATCCGGGGTCTTCAAACTTCCGATCTTCACACTAAGTACAAGTCGATCCATGTGAGAATTTCTTGAAGTCGAACATGGAAAGCCATCACTTGATTACCAGTCAATAATGTAAACTGTTAACAAGCGCGAGAGGAATCACCGATAATGATGATGACCCTCAAGGTACTGCAGCACAATTCACGTGGCGTGAATATAGGATCTGACGTCGAACACCACGCAAAGTCCCCCGGTCGAAGGTCATTAATGTATACCTATCGCCGGAAGTGAGAAACTTGCCATTGAGGCATGCAAGCTTCAAAGTACTGAAGGGGTGTTCCTAGATCAACTTCTTGGATAGTGAGCTGATGTCGACAAGAAGCGATCCGTCAAAGGAGGGCCTTAATGAATCCCACATCAGTGACACGGAACGGAGCTAGTGATGATGGTGAAAACGATCTGTGAAATATGATTCAGGGTGGCGGTCATGGAAGGATGAAGGATGATGTACGGTAGTGGATGGGACCCGGTTGACACTTTCTGAATGACATCTCTTGAACATATAACGACACTAATGAGATGGATCGGTAGCATTACCCCATGTATGGATGGTATGGCGAGACCATGGCGAAGGGACCGGTGAATGATAATAACCCAACCCGATATTTACGGAGGCAAAAGTGTCATGTTCAAGAGTGACTTGCTACCATTAAGCTTTGAGGTTCTTCCCAATTTTTCCCCAGTCATTTCTGACCAGTACCTCTTTATTTTTTGACAAGCTTGAGGAGGATAACATATGATTGATCTATAACCTGCCCTTCGGGCAAGCCCATCGCTATGTTTTTAATGAGCTTAGCGATAGGGAAACTCGTTCTTGTCTAAAGACAAGTTTGTCGCTATATAATATTTTAACGAGTCCAACGACAAAGACAACTCGGTCCTTTTCATTTTTAGAGAGTCTGAAAAGTGTACATAAAGTAGACTCCAGGGGTCCTTTTTCGTCATCTAATCCCTTAAGTCCGAAAAAGTATACAGAAGGGATGAATGTTCGATATCTTTATCGAGCCGAACTAGACAAGCGCTCGATCTTTTTGTGCAATAATCCCTCAGGTCCAAAAAAGATTAAAATCTAGAGGAGGGATAGCTCTTCCGGTCTTTTAACGAGCTGGAAGGCCAAAACTCGGCAATCTTTTCATATTTTACGAGTCAGTTGAAAAGAGCTTAAAGAAGACTCGTCTTTTGAGGAACGAGTGATAAACAGGGATAGCTACAGATTCCAGGTACGGGTTGGAATTTTCCAATCACGGCAGTATTACAAGGATGGCTAGGTGAGATCACTCTTCGCAGTTGTTCCTCAAAATAGGTAAACAATCAAGTGGATGTGAATGATCGGCCAAATGACAAGTGGAGGTGACGGTGCACAAACACGACCAAGGTTTTTATGGCTGATGAATTTACGGTCTCAAATGGTTATTTACCGGTTCATTTTTTCTGAATGAGCTTGAACTCTGGGGGAAGCCTGCTCACGAGCTTATGTTTATTTTTTAACGAGCATGAATTTCCGCATTAAAACTGCTCGGATCTTGCGTTTATTTTTTAACGAGCATGAACTTTATGCTAAAACTGCTCGATTGATAAGATCAAATTCATATTTTACCATGACTAGCTTTTTCTTTTCAGAGATAGTACTGTATCATCAATTTCTGCAACAAACTTTGTTAGAAACGGATAACATGAAGTAAAAATACTAATATTTTACTTTGAACTACGTAAAAAGCATTTAAAAGATGTTTTTACCTCTCATTTTACCATTCCATATGCATTTGGTTTGTTGGAGCTTTGGAGGTGCCTCTTCCTCTTGACCCTTCACCAGCTGATTTCGGGAGATGATCTTGGTAAATATTTTGACCTTATCACTGTTTACTGTTTTTTTTATTTGTAATGTTCTTGTGCTTTACTCTATCAAGACGCTAATCAAACTCATGTGTGCATGCAGATGTTGGTCCCACCCGTCCAGCAGTTCGTCCGAGAGTTCCGGCCGCTGCCCCTACAGGGGAGGCTCCTGGGAGAGCTATTCTCCGTGACCTTGACTTGGCCGAGACTCTTACAGCTGTGCAGGAACAGGTCGAGGGTCTTACCTTCGGGATTCCAGATGTATGGATCGATGAGCTGCCTCTGCGATTGCAGCGACATACTGCTGGTGTTCCTAGACGATGGTCTCGTCTTCTGCGCATGATTGCACAGGCCGTGGCATGTTATCATGAGCATCACTAGGCTAGGGTGCCCCCCAGCCATTTTTGAGTTTTGGGGTCATTTGACCGATTTTGTCTTGGTTACAGAACATTGCATGTAAACCGTAAACAGTTATATATATTTTTGATTTTCGGGGTTTATTCCAGTTTTTATGTGATCCATGTACGAAACATTTGATTATGCTTCTCTTTTTATCAATTTTGCAAATGTCTATCTAACACATAGTTTGCTAATGAGTCGGTTAATGTGTTTAAGTTTCTGGAAATGTGTTGATATTGGATAAAATCAAACTGTCTTTCCAAGATTTTAACTCTTAGGAACTTGCGATAAATAGCTGGATTTCGGACAGAGTAGGTACCTTTGAGCTGTAGTACAACGAGCTGTGAGTCTAGCCTGACGACTAGCCGGCGTATGCCATGAGTGACGACATCAGAGAGGAGTTCTATCAACGTGCTATACTCAGCGATATTATTTGTTGATTTACCAATACATACCCCCCTGAAACTCACTAACTCGCCGCTTGGGTTAAAAATGGCCCATGCTGCAGAGGATAGGTTCCTTGAACTACGACTCGCTCCGTCAGCATATCCAACCCACGGTTCCAATGGATTCGACATCTGCAATAAGTGTAAAAAGCGGATTACTTAAACCGGAAAAACGCTTTAGCGAAAACAAAAATGTAACAAAAGCATACAGGTTACTATTAGGCATAGTAACGCTTAAGGTACAACCCGTTGCGGGGTTGCGCCAGTGGGATTCCGTCATAATCTACCAACTCGTAGGCACCTTTTGCTAACACATTTTTAACAATATAAGGGCCCATCCATAAGGACTTGAATTTTCCAGCTCCCAATTTATCGGATTCTTGGTCGTAAAGCAAAACCAAATCACCTTCCGAGAAGACACGGGGTTTGACATTCTTGTCGAACTGCGCTTTAACTCGTTTCTTATGTGCTTCGTTGGCCAAGGCGGCATCACGACGAGTTTCATCCAACTGGATTAACTCCAAGAAACGAGCTTCTTCTTCTGAGGTTCCGGGGAGGAGATCAATTGCGAGTTTAAGGGACGAAATTTCACACTGGATTGGTAGGATTGCTTCTAGGCCATACACCAGTTGAAACGGTGTGAACCCAGTGGCATTCCTTACCGACGTTCGGTAGGCCCACAAAGCCGAGTACAGGATCAAATGCCATCTTCTTTTGTGAACCCCAACCATCCTTTGCAGCATGCGCTTCAGGACCTTGTTGATTGCTTCAACTTGTCCGTTAGCTTGCGGATAGTACGGGGTAGAGCTGTCGTGAGACAATCCTAGTTTGGCAGTTAATTCAACCATCATGTGATTGCGAAAATGCGACCCATGATCTGTTACTATGGCCTGTGGTACGCCGAATCTGGCGACTACATGATTAAAAAAGAATAGGGTTGCTGTTTCACCAGTGTTATCCAATGTAGGCATCGCCTCGGCCCATTTGGTAAAATAGTCAACTGCGACTATAATATACCCATGCCCCCCGGTCGAGGTGGGGTTACATTGCATGAAATCGATGCCCCACTTGGCGAACGGCCCCACAGCTATTATTGGCTGTAAAGGAGCGGGGGGTCTTCTGGTTTTGCTATCAAAAATCTGACATGCATGGCAACTTCTGACTGCGGTTATGCAATCTTTGAACATGGTTGGCCAGAAGTATCCTGCTCGTAAGATCCTTTGTGCTGTAGCATATCCAGATTGATGCCCCCCACAGGTGCCTGAATGACATTCATTCAGGGCTTTTTCGGCTTCCTCAAGGGTTAGACACCTTCTCAGAACCGTATCGACACCACGACGGTAAAGTGTATCACCGACGATCATGTAGTCTTTTGCTTGGTATCGAATGCGTTTTTGTTCTGAGTGTGAGGTGTCTGGCCGAAATTTTTGGGTTTGGAGATAAACTATTATATCTCCATACCACTCGTCACTTGCTGATATCAGAAACAAGCTCTCGTCCACGATTGATTCTTTGGACGTTTCATCGTTGTACGATGATGGGAGATCGCATAATAATTCTGCGAAAACTAAAGCTTTCTTTGATTTGGATTTAACAAATTCCAGATCAAACTCTTGAAGGATAGCTATCCACTTTGAATATTTGCCCCCAAGCAACTGTCGCGACAGTATATATGTCATGGGGTTGCAATCTGACAATACAGTGGTCTTCCTAAAGAGGACATAGTGCCGAAATCTTTGAATCGCTTGAACAGCTGCCAATGCCAGCTTTTCAACATGAGAATATCTACTTTCTGTATCATTTAAGTTTTTACTTAAATAATAGATAGGGTGTTCATTTCCATCGACTTCTTGAACTAAAACCATCGCAATGGTCGTATCTGCTGCAGCCAGATACAGGTTAAAATCCCTTAGGTAGTCTGGGGCGTACATTAATGATGCTTTGATTAGCGCTTCTTTCAAAGCATCAAAGGAAGCTTGCGCAACCTGGTCCCAGACAAACGGTACATCCTTTTTTAGGAGACGGGTATAACCTTTAGCAAGTTCTGCGTAATTTGGAATGAACCTCCTCAGAAAGTTTGCTTTCCCTTGGAGTTTCTGAATCTGAAGCAAGTTCGAAGGTGGAGGCAAATTAATGATTGCCTGTACCTTACAAGGGTCGAGACGAATCCCATCCTTGGAGACTATAAAGCCAAGTAAACGACCAGAACCGACGCAAAACACACATTTGTGTGGATTGAGTCTTATCTTGTAGTGTCGGCAACGTAGAAATATCGCTCTTAAATGCTGCGGATGATCAGTCCGCTTTCGCGAATGAGCCGGAAGATCGTCGAGATAAGGTTGAACGATGTTCTTGATGTCATGGAAAGCATAATTCATTGCTCTCTGAAACGTCGCCCCTGCGTTTTTTAAACCAAAGGGTAATTTTCGATAAGCGAATGTGCCCCGCGGACTAATAAATGCAGTCTTTGACTGGTCCTGTGGGCGGATATTAATTTGATTATACCCGGAAAATCCGTCCATAAACGAAAAGATTTTACATCCAGCGCATTCATCAATTATCTGGTCGATGAAGGGTGTAGGGTAGTTGTCCTTTGGACAAGCTTGATTTACATCCCTATAATCGACGCACACTCGTATTGTTCCTTGTTTTTTCATAACAGGGACAATATTCGATACCCAATCGGTTAGAGGAACCGGGTAGATGAAACCAGCATGGAGGAGCTTTTCAACTTCCGCCTTGATAGCAACGGCTTTCTTGGGGTGTACCTGTCGAAGCCGTTGTCTTACTGGTTTGACATCAGGATACATCTTAATTTCATGTTCAACGATGCTCGAGTCAATGCCTGGCATTTCATCATATGACCAAGCAAAGACATCTCTAAATTCGCGGAAAAGAGCTTTATATATTTCTTGTTCTGAAGGGGAACAACCTTTGCCGACATAAATATTCTCTACAACGTCTGTTTTTGTCGAGATATCTATGGCTATAGTCTCTTCTATATTGGATAGGTTTCTCTCGGAGTCCACCGTATTTACAGTATTTGTTAGGAATTCAAATACTGAAGGGTGATACAGGTCGCCTTGAGTATCTTCCTGAGGAAGGGAACGATGGTGGTTATCATCCCATGGTGCCCCCCCAATCATCATGGATTGCAGGATTCCTTCGTCACTTGCATGCACTCGTGACCAAGGATCCAAAGGGGTTCCACATTCTCCTGACCTATCTACCCAAACGCTTGACGAGCGTTGATTGGGGCTCGCCTCCCATGCCTGAAATATTGATTGCTACAATATTTCAATCGGGCTTGGGTGCAAAACCATTGCCCGATCCATGATGACTTTGTCTTTTGCGACCTTCGTGGAAGATATCATGTTGCAGGTAGCTACCAATGGTACATTTCCTATGTACGTATGATTTGGTAGCGAGAAAGTTCCCATCATCGTGGGGTCTTTCAACAGGCCTACTCCTATATCTTGAATTGAATGGTCGCTTTCATGGATCATGGGAATGCTTCCCGTAACTTGCGAACCATTAAGGAGGAAGTTCTGTTGGTCGACGACCGTAATCCCTCCTTCAAACGGGAATGCGATCTTCCTAAAATAAGTCGACACGACAGCTGCCATGGCATATATCCACGGTCTTCCCAGTAGGATGTTGTAATCCAGATTTCCATCTATGACTTCAACATCAATCTCTACTGTTTTTCCACCTAGCTCAACTTTCAAGTTACTTAGGATACCGTAAGGGGTATATGTCCTACCGTCGAAAGCCTTTAGTGTTGTCGAAGATCTCGACAAGGTTGGTGACCCTAGTGTTTTCCAGCAGCTCATCGACATAATACATGTCGATGCCCCCTCGTCAATAATTGTTCTGTGAACAGTTTTGTTGAGGGCCTTTACCTGGATAAAGAAAGCGAGTTGAGCTGGTAACTGAGGGTCATACCCTTTGTGATCAAAGGACACAAGATTGGAATCCTTAGGATCAACCCCCCCTATTGCCGATAACAATGCCTGCCTTTGGGATGGACAATTTTGTAGTACTTCTAGGGTCGACATAGCCGATGGCGATTGAGCCAAATCTTCTACTATGTTATAATGCTGCGCCGCTCTGGCACGAGGATTAAAAGTCGACTTGTGTACTACACCCTTAGGTGGCTTTATTGTTAATTCTGGCATTATGGGTGGGACAACTTCTGTCGAAGTTGTTGTCGAACTACTAGGTTGATCTTTACCTTTTTCGTTTGACAGTTGCGGATTCCCATAATCTGTGCTCCTTGTCGAAATCAAAGCATCATTTTGGTGCTTAGAGATCGATAACATCAGCACTTGCGACGGGGAAGCATTTCCATTATCAACCATATTTTTACCTGGGTTGGGAAACGGGTCAGTCAACACAGCTGGGTTCTTTGGACTTTTAAAGAATCTCTTGAGCTCAGCTTTGTACGGACAATCTTGTGTCCTATGATCCTCGTCACATATAGAACATGGACCAGGTGACTTTTCTTTCTGTTTCCCTTTCCTAGGAGAGCTTGAAGAAGCTTTTTCAGGTGACGGATCATTCTGTTGCTTCTTCTTCCCTTTGTTTTGTTTCTTCTTGCTTCCTGGTTGATTGGTTTCTTTGCCTTTATCTGTCGATATGGCATTTACTTCCGAAGCAAGAATCTCGTCATGGGCATTTCGATCTGAAGTCTTACGGGCTTTCTGAGGTGAAGCCTTTCTCGACGTCGCGCTTGCAGTGCCAATCACGCCATCTCCGGCATGAGAGTCAATATTCGATTTAGGAGGGGGAGGAATTGAAAATTCAGGTCTCGGGGCGTCAGGTATTTTGTCGTAGAGCGTGCCAGACTGAGTATATACTAAGTCTAAATATTGAGCACGAGCGATGACTTGCTCCTCTGTTACGACCCCCCCCTTGGCCACATCTTCCGTTATAGCCGGAAGTAATGACTTTATAAACCACTCAGCTAATAGCTGATCAGGAACGTATGTCTTCACCATCCTACGTCGACGACGCCACTCATGTATATGATCCGATATGTGAGTAGCTGTCGTCTGTTTGAAGTTGGTCAGTATTTCGGTTCCTGTTTCATACCTGATAGGTAATTGAAAATGTGTTAAGAAAGTCGTGGCTAAGGAGCTGAAATTGTCGAAGGAGGCTCTTGGCAATTCTATATACCATTTAGCCGCCGGACCTGTCAATGTCCTCTGGAAGAGGCGAAGTCTTATCGAATCATCGTTCAGAGTGTTCGATGAACACCACAGATGAAAGGTCATGACGTGATTCGACGGGTCTTCGCCTGGATTTCCATTGAATTTAGGAATGTCCGAGGGAAGTTTGTGAGGAATCGCGGGCCACCAAGGGGCGTAGGCGATAGGATCGTTTGTCAACCGATGTAGATCGGGTAACTCTAGAGTTGCCACGAATGGCAGCTGCTGACTCAAGTTAGGTGAAGCGTACCCAGGGTACGATGGAATCGCCTGAGCAGTTGGTCTTTGCATACCAGCATAATGTAATTGATGCTGATATGATTGATACGGTTGATGGACTACTCCACCATAGAGTGGTTGGTTTTGACCGTATTGTAGGTACGGTTGTCCATTATTCGCAAAAATTTGCTGCTCGGTACCTTGGTACGCTTGCTGGAACTGCGGTTGTTGATACTGCACCAACCATGGTTGTGATACCATTGGTTGTTGTGCGATGCTTACCACTGGGCCAAGATGGGGGGTAAGGGTACCCGTTTGTGTTTGTGACGCCTCGCTAGCCGGCGATTGTGGTTGGGTTGCAGGGTCAACGGGTTGTTGCATTACAACCTGAGAAAACTGAGGTTGACATGTAACAGGTATCGTTTGAACTTGCGACACAGTCACAATTGCTGGTGTCGTCAGGATGTTCGTCACAGGCATCTGTTGTTGCATAGAATACACAACTCTTGGTTGCTGGGGTAGCATAGGTATCCAACCACTGGTAGTTATTCCAGTATAACTTGGGTATGGTTGTGAACTCCCGTATGGGTAACCTCCCGGAGGGGGTAGTGAGAAGGCATATTGCCCCCCATACGGTGGTGGTCCGGAACCGAGAGGATTTATTACACCTCGAGGACCGGATTGCCCAAGCGGATTTCCGAAAGGATCAATCTGTTGAGTTCCAACATAGGAGTTACCGGGTATTATCCTGGGAGAACAAACAGGAACAGACCATTCTGTCGTCACGGCCCCCGAAGGGACCCTCTCCATCTGTTGAGAGTTAGGGACAGATGGTACGCCGGCGAACATTGTCGGAATGACTGCAGGGAGTTCTGCTGTCGCTGTGTCGTTTGGCACAGTCCTAGATGTCGACGGTTGTTCAGACATTTTTAGTCTATCCAGTAGATTGCCTAGTGATTCTTCAGGAACTTCTCTGGGTGATAGGCTAGCTTTTGATGCAGTAGGAAGTAGAGTGATCCCTGCTCCAAAATGTGTTGGAGAAGTTGCTTGCGGATCTTCTACAATTTCTTCTATTGCGACCAGACCGGGTGGAAGAGGAAGACCGTCAGGTCCGTAGAATATTCCTGCTGCCGAAGAAGGGGTTGTTTCGACAGCGGCAGTTGTTTGAGGAGCAAGACTCTCTGAACTGATCACTGATGGAATTGATTCAGTAGTACAAGTATTTGCTCTCAGACTAGGATCAATATTACTGTCCTTCTGGGGTTGTTGAACTTCTTCAATAGGGGCAGGGTTTCCAGAAATGTTTGGCGTAACTGGAACCTCAGATGTCGTCGGAACACTTGTTCTAACTTTGACAGGAGATTTGGAACCAGTTGAACGAGATCGCTTTGCCCGGGTTGTTTTCGAGTCCGGAGACAAAGACGGTTTACTCGTACGCCTCTGCGAATGGCGATTCATCGATTGAATTTCTTCCACGATTGCGGATTACTTGATCAACCAACTATGCACAGGGTAAAATGTGTTTTCGAATTGAATTAATTTTAGACGCTTTTTAAGACACAACTTGCTTTTTCATGTTTTAAGAGTCGAGAAAAAGCTAAAGATGACTCTAGTCTCCTTCGATGTATTAACGAGCCCGAAGTGACAAATTCTCGGATGGACTTTTTCAGTTATAGAGTTTGAAAAAGGCCAAAAGAAACTACTCTGGAGTTCTAGGCAAGGGTGTGCCAAACCTTTCGCGAAACCACAGAATACGTTTTACGGTACGAGTGGTCGATCTTCGTGAATGCTGTGTTCACTGCATCGCGATCAGTAGGGCGGCCGACACGGCTTCCTATGGATAAAAGCTTTGTTCCTATAGGGGTCCCCCAATATACGTGACGGTACGCGGGGGCACAAGTCCGTATTAGTGCTATCGTCCCTCAGGAGGAATCACCCACCTTCGTAGAGATCGACAGTCACTATGTTTAACGACCCCGGTTCACGTCTCTACCTAGACCTCTATTGTGTTTCGTTATGTTTCAAAGCGTTGTTAGATAAATTCAGTTCTTTTTAGGTTGATCTTGCTTAGCAGTTTTCCTTTATGGATCACCACGTGATGTATGATACAACTCCTAAATGCAGTCTAAGAATGATAAGCAAGCTTTTTCAATTCTTTCAACTTATGAAAACCTTAACTACTGAAGGAAAAGAAAGACATCATCTTTTCAAACAGATCATAGAGCACACACTGATTCACTTTTCCTAAATCGACATGCAAGCTGTCAAAATGCACATGCACAATGCAAGTATTTCTTTTCTTCTTTCTTAATGTTGTGTATGACAAAAAGAAAGCTGTTGTACGATTTCGAATTCAATTTCAAGCGAAAGCACACGAGTATTGTCCAACAATCAAAAGAACACCTTAAGATTTACTCGTTTCTACACAAGAAATACTGAAATTCGAACCAGAAAACGAAAGCAAATGCTCAAGCAGCTATGAACAACAATAAACTAGCTCTTAGAATCACAACGACACTTTCTCAAAGGTCTAGATCTAAGAGGTCACAGCAAGACTAGCTCACTTTCGCTACGGGAAACTGTGAATGAAAGCAAGAAATACAATAAGAACAATCACGGTTTCTTCATACAACTGAGGGGGAATGAAGGCAAAGAAAAGTGGTCTCAGCTGGGTATACAGGTTGACAACAGGCTGCAAAAACAATAGTGAAAACTGGGCAATAGACAGTGGGGAACCCCAGTTGCACAAGGCAAAACTGGATCAGCGCAGGTACTGCACTGTCAAACAGGGATGCAGCGCAGGTAGCCCCTTCGGGACCTGCGTTGCAGTGCAGGTAGCCTTTGTTGCAGCTGCACTGAACGAGACAACTCTCGTCCTTCCCAGATTCCGGGTCACAGTTTGCTAAAAAATCAACGGTTTTTGGCCAAATCAGAAGCTATCAGTCAAGTATACTCTAGAGGATGATTAAGGAAGATGAACACTATCACAAAGAGCAAAAAGAGTCCTTGTGGATCAGCTCTTCAAATCATGAACATGCCCAGCACTGGGCTAGAGTAGCTGCCCTCTACTGTGCATGCGAAGGACTCGCATGCAGTTCGATTCGGTACTCCCTTTGTTCAAGAGATGAATAGCAAGAAACACAAGCTACCAACAAGACACGCTCCCCAGTGGAGTCGCCAGTCTGTTGTGGGGGAAAGTATCCAACTCGGAATGACCCTAACCCACTCTAAGGGTGACAGTTCCTTAGAAACAGCTGAAAGCAAAGCTATCTAAAGTTTCTTCTTTATGACATGCAAGAGATAAAAGGGAGAGATCCACTTACCGATGTCTTGCGCAAATGGTCGATCCAATCTCTTTTGTTTGCCGCTTGCTCCCAGCTCCAAGTCTTTTCACGGGCCCAGCTACGCGAGATCCTGCGAATAAGACAAGAAAAAGGAAACTACAAGAAGCATGCATACATAAATGATTCAAGGATTAGCATAAATCAAAGACGCAAGTAAGACAATACACTATTGAAACACATGCGAATAGAAGAACCTCAAATGCTTTATTAATATATGGAAGTAAGGTTCAGGCGGTGATACAACCATGAGAGGTCCAATCCAGCATCACCTTCCCGACGGAGAGAAATCTCTTCTTCACCTCCCTCAAGCAATCACCCAATGCTCACAACTGCAAACCAACAACAATTCTTCGCGCTAAATTCCGCCCCCAGATCCCATGGGATGAGATCCTTATATAGAGTTTTGGAGTGAAGGCAAGTCATGTTGATGTGTGACTTGCTGTGCTCTTCAACTCCAGTTGTTCTTCAGTCTTTCACTTGGAGTTTCTACCTTCCACTTGGAGTTCTCGAAGCTCTTAACTCATTATTAGGCGAATCTTTTGATCACATGCCTTTCTGGAAGCTTCCTGGGCACTGGCACTTTGAGAAAAAGATTCCTCCACATGTCCAGTTACGCCCAGCGCAGGTAGCCTTTGTCCTACCTGCTTTGCAACGCAGGTAGCCTTTGTTGCACCTGCTATGAAACGCAGGTACCCTTTGGAGCAGCTGCTTTGATCCAAAATTGACCTGTTTTGAGTGTTTTTTCAGTGGAAGACTGATTTGCAGAGCTGTGGTTTGCTGACCTTGTTCCTCTAAGGGTAAGAACAACATGTTTGGGGACTTTGGATCCCTCAGATTATTGACATTTCATGCTCCATGCTGTGAGGAACAAAAATGTCTATAACATTGCAGCTTATCTTTCCACATTCAGAATCCAACTCCCTCTGTCTCCTATAAATGAGAGGGTCTGCACCTGTCAGACATAGGTGCCAATACGAGAGGTTTATCATCCACAACCTTCGAGTAATGGTTTGGATCGGTTTCACTTCTAGTGAATCGCAGTTGCATTAGACAACTATCAATCCTCTCATACTATGCCCGAGGTGTTTTGCTTCAAGCCATAGAGGGCTTTCTTCCACCTGTATACATGAGATTCCTGATCATGAGTCTCAAACTCCTCGGGTTGTTCCAAGCCTGTGGACCTGTTGCATGAGGGGAATGGTCCCCTTATAATATTTTCCTTCGGTACATTTCAGACATGTACCTTCATGCTCCTTTTTGAATTCAGGCATCCTAGTCACCATCTGACTCATAGACCTCTGGTGCTGAGTCAATGGACATGGTCCCCAGTGGACTTCCTGCAACTTGATACAACCCTGAACTCAAAAACATCTTTGAAAGATCTATTTTCAAACACGTACCTTTCCATCGATAAGTGCCACCCTGTAACCTTTGACTTCCATTTCCGAGATGGACACCAGGTTCTTCTTGCGATCAGGTACATAAAAGAGATTCTAGGGTTCCTTGCTTTCGTGGAAGAGTCGACCATTTCCTTGATGACCTGCATTACCAATCATTCCTTTGATCATTGAAGATGTCCCAGGAATGATTGTTATCTTCATCAAGAGATGTGTCTCTGCCATTCGGACACTCCTTCGCATAATGGCCGAACTTATTTCAATAAGGCACCCGCCTTTCCTTCCACCCTTAGATCCGAACTTCCCAATGAAGTGATCTTTAGATGGGCCATCAGAAAATTCCGCTGTGCCATTCTGTTAACATTCTCTGGTTCGACTTCACCCTAGGTGAATTATAAGGAACCCATTGATCCTTCTGTCTTGTCCCAACTATCTTCGGTGATTGCTATTTCACTCTTTCTTGGGCATTGTCTTCACCTCAGCTCTAATACCATGTTAAGTCTAGGTATGTTCTATGCTAGAGCAGTTTATTTAAATTTTCACAGTTAGCAATCACATCAGCATTAAAGTAAACTGCAGATAAAACATAAATATAAATCGCAGAAGACAAGCCAAGACAAGAGGACACAAGATGTGGCGCTAGCCAGGGACAAACCCCACAGTGTGTGGGGAAACTCTTTGATCAAATATTCTTTTATCTTCAAAGTTCAACAAAGAAAGAGAGAGAGAGAGAGATAGTACATTTGCAATAGAAGTCAACACTTTGACTTATCTAGATCTGAGCATAGATCATCTCCTATAACGATGAGATCAGTTGAAGACATTTTGCTTCAACTGATCCTCCAAGGTGACTCCTTCACCTGTCATCGTTCTGCATCTCATCCATTTATTGCACCTGACCGTGTAGCACCATCATGCTGCTCATGATCACTTGCTGTCCACACATCATATTGTCCATGACCTCATACATCATGTTGCCCATGTGTTGTGCTGCTTCCAAAAATTATTGAGCTGTTCTCAATCATCATGGATCTGCACCTCAATGACTGTAATGCTGCTCTCATGCATCCTCATGTTGTCTTATCTATTAACATGCAGTCTCATTATGCTGAGATTATCTAACATGAGATTAGGACCATATCTATGCTTCCATTGAGTGTATAGCATCGAGACACAAGACTATTAAGTAACAGGTCCGAATATTCTTCGCTATAATACCGAGATCAATTTTGTGGCATGACTGTCTTACTGTTCTATCTCCATCCGAAAGACTACTCTTATTCATGCGAGATTAACCCAATAATGGAATGCGGAGATTATCTATACGTTTCAGTTATCCGAGTGTGACTTCACCTAATACTTCATTCCGGATACCCTCATATCTGGTTGTAGCTTATGAACAGTGTGTCAAGACATCACATGAATTGCGTTCATATCTGGCTGTAGCTTTTGGCTGCGGCTCTTGATCCAGCTGTGCGTGTATTTCATTCCATATATGACTACGGTTACAACGTGTCAATATATCAATGTGGCTACCATGTGGATAGTAGCTAAGTGCTCCAGCTGTGCGTGTATAGACTGCGTTCCATAAATGACTATGGCTCTTGATAGCTGCGTAAGATCTTTTATGAACTGCATGAAGTGTAGAGGGTTTCCAACGTATCAGCGTATAGTCTTTTATGAACAACGTATAATGTATTTTCCCATGACTAGCGTATCATCGTTGAACTGCGTGTAGAGCATTTTCCCATGACTGCGTATTGTTGCAGCTTACTGCAGCTCATCTACCACCTTTGACTGCGGCTGTTCCTTTTGTGACTGCGGCTTAGGTTAGGGCATCGTGTTATGCATGTAATCCATGTTCAGAGAATAGCGTATAAGGTATCAGCGTGTTAGAGTCTCGGATAGGGCCTTTATTTTGACTGCATATGAGGCCTCTTTCACTGCGGCCAGATCTCTGTAGCTAGGGCAACGTACAGTAGCTAGGGCAGCACTTTGATGACCAGCGTATCACTCATGGTGTCTCTCTCCTTCACCAAAAACCCAGACGTGGAGAGGAGGATACTACTCAAGAATGTGTGTTCAAAAGACGTCAAATCCTCATCTATTTATACCAAAAATGTATAGGTTGAATACACATGACGTTTGGGCTTCTAGAGCCTACATAAGTTCTAGTTGGCTTAATAATAATTACATAATCAAAATTAATTCATATCTCCATAAATACTTATCGGAATCGGATGATATTAGGATCAATCTGACACCTCTCTACGAGAGGGATCTAATAAAAATATCAGCTACCATAAATAAGTTGACCCAGACTGAGTCGTATGTTAATTGAAGCTTTGTAGTGATGCAAAGGTAGTACGTGGGACTAACAAAGAGAGGAGCGATGGCGAGGGTTTACGCGAAGGTGTACGCGGCCGAGCTCTGCGATGGCGCTGGCTCAGGCAACAACGGAGGAAGCGGAAGGGTCAATCTCAGTCCCGGCAAAAGGAATGGAGGAGCTATGAAATTTTCTGCAAGACAGAACTCAGATCTGCAGCTTTGTGACGCAGATCAAGCAAACCAACGGTTCAAGCACCCGCCGTCGAGCTCTGTCCAGGCACCAGTGCCAATGATCCGAGGGTCGGTTCATAGATCTAGCGTAATGCACTCCCCTACAGTCCGATCGATAGATCGACCTCTGCTATGGTCGGATCTGGAAGGCCTTTTTCGGGGAGAGTGAGATCTTGGAGCGGCGGTCAGTGCAGTCTATGGGATCGAGGCCGCTGCCCTGGAAATGGAACTCCGATTCCAAAAACGAGCCAACATTTGGAGGGATCTGCGTAATAGGAGGGCATATATGGGAATACAGCTTGATCCCAGGCGGCAGAACGATGACATCAACCCTAGATCGGGCAGAGCTTCTGCAGATCTAGTCATGCATAAAGGAAAACGAACCAAAACGGAGCCAGATCTGAAAATACGCCATCAGCCAGAACAGGTAACAAATACTTGCTTTCAGATTCTGATTAAACCCCCTCAGGGGAAAACTCGTTTAGTATGGGTTCATGGAGAAGACACCTCCATGCATCTGAAAAATCAAATAAGGGCAGAAATGGGATACCCAGTTCAGGCCCATCACCTGGTTAGTGGAAGGTGGTCCCTTCAGGACTGTAGATCGTTGGAAAGTTACGAGATTGGGCCAGGTTCAACCATTACTTTAAATCTCAGATTAAGAGGGGGGGCTCTGCCTTAGGGATAAACAAACCCCACAGGGGGGAACAAAGGTAAAAAAACTGCAGCCCAACATCAACCAAAATCCTACAAAAACATATTACAGGGCAGCAGGGATTCAGGGCACGCTCCAGATCAAGGCGGACACATGCCCAAGCCATACATAGTGGATCAGTCAGAGCAAACCCCAGCGTTAAACTTAGATTCTTCAGGGCTTGATGATTTCGTTAAGTCCTATGAAACGCAAGCTCTAATTTGCCGTTTCAACAGTTTCTGTCCCAAACCTATGGATCTTTTCCATTGGATCTTCACCAGCTGGACCATGGAATGTGATATTCATTTATGCTCAAAGGGTTTTTTCATAGTAAGATTTACATCCAAGGAAGTCAGAGATACAGTCATCAGTGCCGGGCCATGGTTTTGGGGAACGTCGGGGCTATTTGTGACCCCATGGTTCCCTGATTTCGACCCAAATAAAATGACTGTAACTAAAATGCCAGTCTGGGTTAGACTTCACAATCTCCCTTTGCACTTTTGGGATGAACGAGTGCTGGAGGGCATTGGGAACAGCATAGGGAAATACATCAAAACAGATCGATGAAAGGATCTACACGTACGCACGTATCTGTGTGGAAGTAGATTTAAGTAAAGTGCTGCCGGAAAATATAAGTTTGATTTACAAACAACAGAACTGGTTGCAGGTATTAGATTATGAAAACACTGCTTTCAGATGTAGGATTTGTAGGCAGACTGGACACTTACAAAGCTCATGTCCAGAAGCCAAGAATAAAAAGAAGCAGCAAGGGAAGCAGAGAAAAGGATGGCACTTTCCTCACCCAGATTCAGAGGACGAAGAATCGGAAGCAGCTGAGGAAGAACTACCAGCAGAGAAAACTGAGGTAGCACAAGAAACAGAGAATGAGAAAAGAACTTCATTAGACAACAAGGCGGTGGAGACACGAATGGATCCTAGTACAGGAGGCGTCAAACGACACCACCACTCAGACACTTCAGATTCAGACAAAGAACCTGGTCCACAGAATACAAAGACACAGTTAGTTATTGCTTCGATCGAGCCCTCACAAGGAGAGTGGCGTAAGGTCGAAAAGAAAAAGGGGAGAAAAACCTGATGCGTGAGTCCTACTCACTGCCGATTTCCAGTTTTTCTGCCCCTCTCTTTCTCATTCCTCTCTTCTCTTCTTTTTATTCTTTGTGCACGTTAGTTCACTAATGTTGCGTTGGGTGCGAAAGTACTCGGGCCCTTGTGGCTGCATACGGAATGCTTCATTGCATCTGCTAGTGTAACTTTTCATTATCTTTTTAATAAAAAGTTACTGTTTTTTTTCCTTGGAAAAAAAAATAAGTTGACCCACATGGAGTTTGGCCCTAGTTGCCAATTTAACAAGTTTGGTTGAGAAATATCCTTTGACAGCTATTTAAGCAAGTTATAGATATAATAATCATATACTGTGAGAAGAAGAGTGGGATTCGATTGGCAGAGAATCCCATATTTCATGACATGTTTAAGCATATTGAGATCATGTATCACTACATTTAAGATATGGCGTAGAGAGGCTATGAGACTCCATCACATTTCGACTAATGTGCAGATAACATATATACTTACCAAGTCTTTGTTGAAAGGGAAGTTCCTGGTCTTCAGAGAGCAACTTGGACTAATGGATGTGAACCTCTTGGGTAAGGGTCTCAATTGATTAAGGACACTGAGCTATGTTCTCCCCCCCTGTTTGAGCTCCCAAGGTGAGGAATTGAGCCTTAAATCTCTTGGGGTTGAGGGAAATCCAGATAGTATTAAAAGAGTATACCATAGTTACCATCTAGTTTCCCACCCATATGGCCAATGGGTTTGGTTGATTGAGTTGTTAATTTTCACACTGCTCTATGTTGTTTCAATCAATTTTAGCCCAATTCAATTCTTTAATTAACAATCTTTTTAATAACAGTTAATATTTACATTCATCAATAGTAATTGAAGATAGAGAAATAAATGCAATGATAAAGGAGACACTCAACACATCAATAAGATACACCAATCTTGGTCAAAGACCAAGGAAAAAATCCCACAAGGGGGAAAAACCTTTGAAAATTCTTCTTCTATTAGATTATCATAAAATGTTCAACAAAGATACAATGAGCCTAATAAAAAATCGTCTAGCAAAATAAGCCAATAATCTTCAGAAATATGTTTCCAGCATGAATATATATCCGATACAACTTTGCTTGTTTGCAGTCAACTGCGGTCAACTATCAAATTTAACCCTAGAGCCAAGCCGCATGGAGGAAGAGTTGTGCATGCCGTTGAGACCTTCTAGCCGCAACCTTGAGCCTACTAGCCTATAGCTATAGTTGAAAATTGCCTTTGACGAGCCTACAACTGTGACGCAAAACCCTAGAACACATGTGAGCTTCGGACCCTGTATTTTTGGACCTATACGAACCACTTTCCTCGACCTTGCCTCAGACCTGTGTAAACCAAACAATAAAGAAGAGAAGCAGAAAATGCTCGGTGATATCCAAATGAGCTTGAGGTCACTCGTATTTATAGGCTTCCAAGGGTGACCAATTTATTGGTAGGGCCGACGTGTCCAAATGTGCATAAGTGGGATTTTCTTCATAAGTACATTTTCCCTTGTCCGAATTGGGCACTTCAATAGTCAAAATTAGTCCTTTAAAAAAGAGGAATCTAGTCCCATGGTTAGAATTTGTCACTGAGTTTCCAAATTAACACTCCTCTAAGCTAGGGAAAAATTCCAACCACATCATGTCATATGTATCCTATCGTCATATCGTGTCCCATATTTGCTCAACTCTATCTGCTGAAATATTCTCGAATCTAAAGAAGAAGAATCATCCAAGAGCTAAACCTACAACCCTCTTGGACAATGAGGAAGGTCATATTGAACACTTCACCTCATGTCATCTCAACAAGCAATAAGCAAGATACAACTTACCATATAAGAGGTAAGGATCACATCCATCCTATTGCCTGCTAATCCTCCCAGCAATGACCCTCAAGGGTCATGTGGTAGAACACCTGCATCATAATCCAAGCTTAGGTGATATACATGACTTACCAAAGGTAAGGATCACACACCCCCAAGCCTCCTCAACCCATTGGCCAGATGGGGAGGGATGACCCCAATACGCCTGACTTATGGGTATGATGCCAACTAGGGTATACTATACTAGACCAAGATAAGGGGAGATACCCGACTTGTCAAAACGGACAAGGATCACACACACCTTATGGGTGAAAAATAGGGGTCATACCCTATTGTCCAAAGATCCCTTAACCCACAGAGCCCTCCACCTCAATTACACACACCCTGGGAGCTCAAGCAGGGGGGAAGAGCTGGCTCAGTGTCCTCGACCAACGATGCCCCTTATTAGGAGGGGTCACATTTTTTAGTCCAAGCTACTCCCTGAAGACTAAGAACTTCCCTCTCAAAAAAGCCTTGGTGAGAATATCTACAATCTTCTCATCTATTGATATGTGATGGAATATAACGACTCCTCTCTACACCATGTCTTGAATGTAATCATATCGAATCTCAATGTGCTTGGACTTGTCATGAAATAAGAGATTCTATGCCAAGTGGATCCCACTCTTGTTGTCACAATATATCACTGTAGTGTCTAGGACCCGCTCAAATAGCTCTCCAAAGAGCTTCCTCAACCAAACTATTTCGAAACTAGCCGTTCTAGTGGTAATGTATTCTGCCTCGACGATACTCATTGCTACGGACTTCTGCTTCTTGCTCATCTAAGATATCATGGAAGATCCAAGACTAAAACAACATCTCGACATACTCTTCCTATCGACAACATTTCTTTCCCAATGAATATTGGTATATCCATGAAGTTGAACATGTCCAGTAGAATATCTTAGACCAAGTGTGATCGTCCCATGCAAATATCTCAAAATTGTTTGGTAGTGATCCAATGTGCATGGAGAGGCTTGGTCATGAATTGACTCAATTTGTTCAATGCATAGCATATGTCTAGATGGATGTTCACTAAGAACATTAGAGCCCTAATCAACTGTCTATACTCGGAAGGATTCGCCAAATCAGGTCCTGCAACTTCTCCACATAATTTCTTGAAATTCATTTCCATCGGTGTGGGCAAGGACTTGCATTCTATCATTCCAAATCTCTCCAAAAACTTCACGACATATTTCCCTTGTGAAAGGAAAATCTCACCGGGCCTTTGTCACACCTCAAGGCCTAGAAAGTAGTGCATGAGTCAAAGGTCCTTCATCTCAAATTTAGAGGCTAGCTCCATCTTACATTTGATCATCCGGGGCTCACTAACATTCATTGCTTCTCCCCAAAAAAACTTTGGCAACTTTTGATCGTGGATCATGGCATGGGTGACTTCTACAATAAACCTGCTCTTTCTTTCAGCTGCTCCATTTTGTTCGGGAGTATAAGGCACAATTGTCTCCTTCTTGATACCTTCTTGCAAAAATTGATGAACTCATTCGAAATGTAATTTCCACCATTATCAGACCTGGATATCTTGATTTTATTCCCTGTTTGATTTTCGACCAAAGCTTTGAACTCCTTGAACATTTCGAGGGCTTCATCCTTGTGCTTCAAATAATATATTTACATCTTTCTTGAGACGTCATCAATGAAGATAATGTAGTAGATATGGCCACCAATATAATGCATGGGCATACGGCCAAATATGTAAGAATGAATGAGATGGAGGATGTCATTTGTCTTGTTCTTGCTAGAGGGGAATGGTCCCCTTGTCTTCTTTCCACTGGCACAACCTAGACATACTCCATCATGTTGGGCTTGAACATTGGGAATATCGAAAACTAATTTCTTCAATTTCGAAAGAGAATCATAATGTAAATGGGCCAATATTCAGTGCCATAGCTCGCTTAGATGATTTGTATCATGGACCAATAGTAGAAGAGGTCTTCCACTAACCCTGTAGAGTCCTTCAAATCTTGATCCCAATGTGAATGCATCTCTCATAGGTGATCCAATAGGCCAAATAAGAACCTTTCCCCTGATGAAGGAAACCATCATCCCTTTGTCTTCCAAAGCAGATATTGATACCAAATTCTTCTTCAAACCTGACACATACATTACATCATGAAGCACAACAGATTCCCCAGAATTCCAAATGGAATTTGATAGACGCAAAGCCTTTCACGAGATGAGTGGAGTTGTCTTTAAGAATGATTTTCAAATTTGACTCCCTGTCTACCAAATTAGAGAGAAATTCTTTATACCCAGAGAAATGATGAGTGGCCCCACTATCAATCAACTAGATATCCCACAAATTCGGAGAGGAACTAGTAAGGGCAAAAATAATAATATATTCAGATTGGCTGCTAACATTACTTTAATACGTGGAGTACCTTGACTTCTTTTGAGGACGACGATCTACTCCATGGTTACTTGGAGCATCTCTTCTTCTTTTTTCATCTCTTCCATTACAATCATTCCTCTTGTCATTTTTTTTCCTCTTTGATCATCAAACCTATTGTTGTTGCTTCCAATGTTGTAGCATGGACCATTGTTCTTCTCAGGGAAATCTTGAGCATAGTGGCCTTTCTTATGACAATTGAAGCATTCGATGTGCAACAATTCCTTAGATCTTCCAAACCTTCTATTTGAATTTCGAGGAGGAGGATTTCTTGAATTTGATGGACCTTATTTTCCTTTCTTCTTCTTTGTTGAGTGATGAATGCAACAAGTTCTCTTTCTTGATGCTTTTGTATCTTGCCTCTAGAAACCATCCTTGATTCTTCTTGAGTGAGCTTTCCAACAATCTCATCAAATGACGGGAAGGAGTTTTTGTTGCTTATGGTAGTAATGAAGGTTTCCAAAATGGGAGGGAGACCTCTAAGTGTTTCAATCACCAATTCCCTGTCAGGCACAGTATCCCAAACTCTTTGCAATTGATCTCTAAGACGAGATATCCTCATAATGTAGGATTGTTGATTTTTGAGTAGCTTGGGAGGTACTCCAAGCCCTAGTGTTCAGGGATTGCAGGACAAAGCGCCACAAGAGTCACTTGTGGGTTTGGCACACAAGGTAGGGGTTTTGTACCCATTGGGATTTGGGCCAAAACCATGAAGAATTTGAGGTGATAGAGCTTGGCGTGCCAATTCCAATGCTTCGAAGATCACCCAAATCAGAGTTCTAGAACTTTAGTTATGAATTTTTGAAGTTGACAATTAATGTTTGGATAGTCAAGTCATGTAGGATTGAGGAATTCATTCAATAGACATGCCTCTTCATCTAATTAGTGAATCCCTCTTTAAGTGTATAAATAAGAGGTGAGATGGAGTCATTTTGTAGTGCCCCGCTCTAGTTGACTGACAGTGCTATAACATTAACATTTATTTAGCCCTAAGGCCC
Organism: Pinus tabuliformis; assembly: GCA_031772625.1. Lineage (NCBI taxonomy): Eukaryota > Viridiplantae > Streptophyta > Pinopsida > Pinales > Pinaceae > Pinus > Pinus tabuliformis. Next base: position 626,761,892 of record CM062818.1, on the reverse strand, counting down.
ACACATTATTCTTTGAGAACCTTAGGTTGAGGATCTCGGCACATGACTCTATTATTAGTGGTTGAGATATTAGTGGTTGTGATGTTTATGTTTGTTCTCCATTAACATTATGATGAAGTAGCATTAATGGTTATCCATGTTCTCTATTGATATTATGACGATTGTAGCATAAATGGTTATTTTTGGTCTCTAAGGAATTTATGATGATGATGGCAGTAAAGGATATGTATGCTTCCATTGATGTTATGATGATGATAGTCATGATGGATGTGTCCCTTATGTTACCTACTTGCATTAGTTCTAGTTCACAATGAACAATGATACGAATGATTAGGTGATGTTAATGATGTTATTATGACAATGAATAACAACAAGAAACCTTGTTACTGATGATTATTATGGCAGGAAACCAGTAGAGGCACTTGCATATGATGAGTTGACAACACCTGTTTTGATGAAAATTTATATTTTGTCTTTGAAATTTGAAGTCAATTTTGAAACCTGCTATATATGTTTATCTATATTCTGATGATATGTTAGTGGTTGCAGGCACATATTAGTTTCTTGGCCGAATGACTTACATATGGGTGAGGGGGTTGTACAGTTGGATGGAACTGCATGGGAGGGGTGGGGCAGTGTCTTTGATCTCACCCACTAGCACTCCCGCCGTGACTTGGGCTGGAAAGGTTAAAACACCTTCGCCTTGAAGATCACGATGTCATGAGGGTAGGTCCCGAAGTTGGGTCGCTCATGAGGATTTTATGGGGGCGTGCATCAAGGTGATTTCCTCAATCCCCAACACGAGTAGTCTCACTATAGCAGACAACATAAGAGATGATAGTGGTCTCTGTCGTTGCACCTATGCTTTCCCCTCGTAGCCACTGAATGCTTGAAGGGCAAGTGGTGTGGCACCCTTGGAACATCAAGTGAATTTCTTGAAGGGCACGACCAAATTGGCACCCTTGGCATTACAAATAAACTATTAGGTCCGGCACCCTTGGAACTTCAAGGGAATTTCTTGAAGGGCACGACCACCTGGGCACCCTTGGCATCAAAAATAAACTGTTAGGTGTGACACCCTTGGAACTTCAAGGGAAGTTCTTGAAGGGCACGACCAAACTTGGCACCCATAGAATCATTAAAAAATAAATAAATTAATAAATATAATCAAGATATGAAAAACCAAGAAAATTCACATCAAGGGTAAATTATGTTAGAAACCAAGGTAATTAAATCAAGAATAAAACATGGGTTAAGAGGATCATAGGAAGAGATAAAATATTTTACTTTAAAAACTCTACCCTTCCCATGTTGAAAAATATTAGGTAGATAAAGTAATTTAATTAGTTAAAAAGGGGAAAGAGGGACATAAATGTAAGGATAAATATTAATCCTAAAAAAGTTAAACCTAATTAAGAAAAGAGGATGGTGAAATAAAATAAGATTAATAAATTAAATTTTAGAGAAATTTAGAGAACCTCCATGTGGTAACAACCAACATAAGAATATCCATCTAAGAGATAACTTGAGTTAAATTAGGGAGTAGATAAGGAATCAAATATTGACTTTAGTAATGAACACAAATTAAGGAGTAAAAAGGGGATCAAGAGACAACTAGGAGAAGAAATAGAAATCTTGTTAAGGTGAGGAATTTTTTATTTTTTATTTTTAAATTAAAATTAAAGTAAATAATTTTGGAGATCTTTGATGAGAGAGTGACACATGGGTGGGTAAATAATCAAAATATTCGATTAACAAAAATAAATAATTATGTATGAAATGCCAAGTGTCACCTATGAGGACTCCTATAAAAGAAGGGGTAGATCATGGGAGAAGGGACTTTTTACCCTACGGTTGGATGGATGAGATTATGTTAGAGTAGTGAATACGAGCTATAGTGAGTTTGGTGAGGTAGAGGACTTTAGAGAGGGGACTCTCGAGCCAAGGAGTACTCTCCTCTATTAGCTATTACATTCCTCCATTGTACAACCCCATTGTAGCTCGGGGGTCTGCGGGGAAGGAGAGTACCCAAGGAGTAGGCTGGGAGGTCAACCAGTGAGTCATTGTATTCATATTAAACACGTTGACATTCACACTTGGAGGCGATCGATAACGAAGGAGGGAAAATAGTGGCAAGTCAAGTTTGAATCTCGTCTCCTGGTGAACAATACCTATGTTGTTATAATATTCCTTTGTATGAATTCATTATGGTTTAGTTAATAATACATAAATTTGATGATATGTTCAATGAAGTGAAATTCAGAAAAGTTTTATATAATGCTCAATAATTTTTGAGTTTCCAATGCTATTTTCTTATGGTGGTATTTTTAGTTTGTAAAAAAATAAAAATAAAAAAAATATAGGGTTGGTCCCTACACATTCTAATCATTCAAGTGCATTCATTTCTTGTGTGAACACATCTAAGGTAGTGTCGGAGTGGAGGAAAAGATGTGGAGGAGAAAGGGATGAGTTTTGACATGATTCTTATTCTAATTATAGGTTCAAGTTACCTCAGGAGCATGCGTAGAGAAAAAGGTAAGTGTTGAAGGTTATTTGTGGCCATTTTTGTGTGGGCTACTCTCCTAAGTAGGCCACAACTTTAGCTGTGCCTTATAGTTATGCCACAGGCTTAAAAACACTTGTAAAAGGAGCCTAATATCTGCTGTAAGGAATCTAGAGAAGCCATAGGTATACAGGGGTGTGAAAAGGGTGGTTTGGGGGCTGATTTTTGCCCAGACCTATAGCCTAGAGCCGGGAGATCACTTTGAAAGGAAGCCACAACAAGTGAGGGATGTTTGGGTGAATTTTTAGGGTTGTTGCAACTTGCTAGGTTCCCTAACCAAGAAAATTCAATGACAGTTGTCTACATTAGCACTTTGTGACATGGGATTTGTATGGGTTATGTGTTTTGTGTAGGATTGAACACTGGAGGATCAGTCCTAGTGTGGACATAATTATTGCAGCTTATAAGTGCCATGTATTGAGGTAACCTTGGGCAGTTAGAGACCTCAATTAGGAGCATAACTTATAGTGAAGGATTGGGTGCCATTGATCTGGTGAAGGGCAGTGTGTTGGCTACCCAAAGTAGCCCTAGACAAGAAATCTTGAAGTGACGAAGAGAGCTGAAGATTGGGTGAAGTTTGAGACTAATGTGCAACACTTTGATGGATGAAAGTGATTGCTAGATTGGCAGATTGGAGCTCAGGTATTGGCCAACCTAGAGAGAATATTGGATCAACCCATGTACATGCAACAGAAGTGACTTGCAACAGTGTTAGGTGTCAGCCCTCCTGGAGTCTCGATGTGTTGTCCTTTGAAGGACTAAGGGGCACTAGTGAGAAGTATGGAAGCGAAGGATCGGTGGGACAAGATACAACATAGAGTTTGCACAACATGTTTGCCATTGTATCTTATATACCATAGACTATTGTATTATTCAAATTTGGTTTAATGTAATGAAGATTGGGTTGTACATTATTGTACAATATTTGTGAAAAAGTGTGTATACTTGTGCATATGTGATTCACTGCTTTACATTTTCTGCTGTGCAAAGTAGTTATTATTGAGATTCTTGGTTTGGTAGCATTAGAGATTTTAAGATTCTAACCTAGACCCAAGATTGTGGAAATTCAACATGGTATAAAAGGGTGTCTGAGCTACTTTGGAAGACAATGAATCATCAGAGTGCACAATGAAGTACAACTTAAGAGGGAGTTGGTCACATTATAGGTGACAATGTCTAAGTTACAGGCTGGTATCCAATATGAGGATAAGTTGGAGGGGTTTTCCAACTATAGTCCATGGAAGGAAAGGATCAAGTTGGTCTTGCAGGTCAATAGGATTTGGGAGTTCGCTAAGAAAGCCATCAAGAAGCCAATTGACCCAAAGGAGCTGGAAGTGTACGAGGACTTGGATATGAGGGCGAGATTGATCATCCTAGATGGTGTGAAGGATGCCCTAATACCTCATTTGTTCGGGAATAACACAACACATGAGATGTGAATGGCTCTTCAAAATTTGTTCTAGAATAAGAACTGGGTATTGGTATTGGAGGATAAGTTGAAGTCCACCAAGATGATAAGGGGTGAAGGAGTGACTTCGTATTTGACGAGATTGTCTCATGTCAAAGATGAGCTTGCTACCGTCGGTGTGACTATTTTAGATGGAGATATGGTGAGGATTGCCTTGAAAGGGTTCATTGAGGAATGGAAGCCCTTCATCAAAGGAATCGTTTCCAGACTGGAATAGGCTATGGGATGACTTAATTCAGGAAGATTTGCGAGATGAGGATATTCATCCAAAGAAGAAGACTTTCGATGATGACATGGCACTTGTAGCACAAATGAAGGGTAATTAGAAGAAGGACTTGAGTAGGGTTAAGTGTTTCAACTGTGGCGAGATGGGTCATTTTTTGTCGAATGTTCGATCAAGAAGAAGGGAGATGACAAGAAGAAGAAAGGAAAACAATTCTCTGATGTTGCCACTTCTGCTGAGATAGATGATTTTACTAGGAGATTGGAGGAGGGAGACTTTGCCATGATCTCTCATTTCTTGTAGGGTACTATCGATGAGGATGGATGGTACATGGACAATGGTGCGACGAAACATTTGACATGGTCACGGGAGGTTTTTGAGACTTTAGCTAAATGGGACTCGAAGTTGCACATGGTGTTGGGAGATACGAGTTAGAAGGAGACCTGAGGATCGAGAGTTGTGCCATTCATGATGGAGACATGATGAGTGATGCAGGTCCAGGATGTACTGTTCATACCAGGACTTAGATATAGCGTGATTTCTATCTCAATGATCGAGAATAAGGGGTTTGAAGTCTTGTTCAAGGATGGGAAGGCAAGAATCAGGACTAGAGGCTCTAGCTCTGCTGGTATTATGCGTGGAGTTAGAAAGCATGGTCTATATAGGTTGACGAGCAAGCCTATGGATAATGAGAAGCAGGTGGAGAAGGTGCAAGTTCCATAGAAGTAGGTGTAGGTGTAGGCTTCATAGGATTAGGTACATGTTTCCGAGAGGAAGGTCCAGGTTCTAGAGACTCAGAGGGAGTTGAGTTCTAGAGGGAGCTTGCAGGTTCAGAGGGAGACTTTGTAGTCCAAGAAGAGCGCATGGTCAGTGGGGAGTAAGGGTGCTCCTACAACTTCCAAGAAGGAATCATGGAAGGATTGGAAAGAGATATAGGAAAAGAAGAAGAAGCAGGGTGCTTCCAGCAGTGACAGTGACACTTCCGAGAGAGGCGTAGTTCACAGAACAAGGATTGCTGCAATTGTGAGCGCCAAGAGTTGGGCTAGTGTTGTGAATAGTGATGATGATGATGAGTTACTTACTAGTCTTGGAAGTACCTCCCTCACTAAGAGGGAGTGTTGATTTTTGAGTAGCTTAGGAGTTACTCCAAGCACTAGGGTTTGGGGGATGGAGGACAAAGCGCCACAAGAGTCACTCGTGGGCTTGGAACCCAAGGTAGGGGTTTTGTACCCATCAATATTTGGACCAAAACCATGAAGAATTTGAACACAAGAACCTTTGAGGTGATAGAGCTTGGTGTGCCAATTCCAATGCTTCAAAGATCACCCAAATTAGAGCTCTAGAACTTGAGTTATGAATTTTTGAAGTTGACAATTAATGTTTGGACTATCAAGTCATGTAGGGTTAAGGAATTCATCCAATAGACATGTCTCTTCATCTAATTTGTGGATCCCTCTTTAAGTGTATAAATAAGAGGTGAGATGGAGTCATTCTAATCATCCAAGTGCATTCATCTCTTGTGTGAACACATCTAAGGCAGCGTATGAGTGGAGGACAAGACGTGGAGGAGAAAGGGCTAAGTTTTGGCATGATTCTTCTTCTAATTACAGGTCTGAGTTACCTCAAGAGCAGCCGCAGGGAAAAAGGTAAGTGTCGAAGGTTATTTGTGGCCATTTTTGTGTGGGTGACTCTCGTAAGTAGGCCGCAGCTTTAACTGTGGCTTATAGGTATGTCACAGGCCTAAAAACACATGTATATGGAGCCTAATATCTTCTGTAAGGAATCCAGAGAAGCCACAGGTGTATAAGGGTGTAAAAAGGGTTGTTTGGGGGCTAATTTTAGCCCATACATATAGCCTAGAGTTGGGAGATCACTGTGAAAAAAATCCACAACAAGTGAGGGTTGTTTGGGTGAATGTTTAGGGCTGTTGCAACTTACCAGGTGCCCTAACCAGGAACAATCAAGGACAACATTCTACATCAACACTTTGTGACATGGGATTTGTATGGGTGATGTGTTTTGCGTAGGATTGAATGTTGGAGGATCAGTCCTAGTGTGGACAAAATTATTGCAGCCTATAAGTGCCATGTATTGAGGTCAACTTGGGTAGTTGGAGACCTCAATTGGGAGCATAACTTATAGTGAAGGATTGGGTTCCATTTATCTGGTGGAGGGAAATGTATTGGCTACCCAAAGTAGCCCTAAACAAGCAATCCTGAGGTGATGAAGAGAGCTGAAGATTGGGTGAAGTTTGAGCCTAATGTGCAACACTTTGATGGACGAAAGTGGCTGCTCGATTGGCAGATTGGAGCTCTGGTTTCAGCAAGCCTAGAGAGCAGATTGGATCAACCCGTGTACATGCAGCAAAAGTGACTTGCAACAATGTTAGGTGGCAACCCTCTTAGAGTCTCGATGTGTTGTCCTTTAAAGGACTAAGGGGAAGCTAGTGAGCAGTACGGAAGCGAAGGATCGACAAGACAAGATACGACATAGAGTCTATGTAACATGCTTGTCATTGTATCTTGTATACCATAGATTGTTGTATTATTCAGATTTGGTTTAATATAACGAAGATTGGGTTGTACATTATTGTACAATATTTTTTAAAATGTGTGTATACTTGTGCATATGTGATTCACTGCTTTATATTTTTTTCTGTGCAAAGTAGTTCTTGTTGAGATTCTTGGTTTGGTAGCATAAGAGTTTTAAGATTCTAACCTAGACCCAAGATCATGGAAATTCAACAAGGGTTGCTCAAACTCTCCCTTGTTCATCTTCATGTCTTTGAGTTGATATTTCAAGGATATTAATTCATTCAAATTGTTGATTTCATACATGCCAACTATGTTATCATACATGCCCTTTAACTTTGTCAAATTTACAACATAACACAATAAATTATCTTGTAAACCATCAACTATAGTTTGCTTTGCTTTTAACTCACCTTTATTGTGCTTTTTCTTGGCAACATCAGAAGCGTTTTTCGGTAGCTCAGGTACTTTTCTTTGGATGTATTCCAAAACATCATTGTTATCATCTATGGTCTCCAACCTAATCTTTCACGTTGCAAAGTTAGATGAGTCACCCAACTTCTCATGTTCCTTGAAGAAAGAGGAAGACATATTGACTTGATTAGATAGGCTTCTTCATTTTTCCAAAGATGATTGCTGACGAAAATTTAACCAGAGAATTTTATAGATATTTATCAAGAGGAATAATAGAAAGGCACATAAACAATAATAAAACATAAATATTAAACACATAATATTTATCCGGGAAAAAACCCTAACTCTGAGGAAAAACCCAATCCAATGAAATTTTGTTAACCTTGGTCAAAACCCTAGCCATCGCAGCCTAGTGAGCCTTCACCGCTCACCTCCTTGGCCTTATTACGATGAATTTTTCCCAGCCTTTTACAAGCTACATTACATGCAATACCATGGGCAAAAAACCATGGGTACACAATACCACGTATCCCAAAACCACCATTGTTTAACTTGGTCAACCTTGAATCTAACCCCGAGTCAATTTTACCTAACATTCCTGCCTTAAACTTGACTTTTGGGTTCTTTGACTAAATCCAACCAACCTTACTAAGTGAATCAACCCAATCCTACTCACTTTGGCCCTTACCCCCCTCAGTTTATACAAATTATATGTTAACTTGACATCCCCCTATCACCTAAGTCTAACCCAAACTTTACGAGTGATTAACCAGGGGTACACATGCCTTACTAGGTCTTACAACAATATTCCTATTTACATGCAAAATTGTTGACTTCATTATAATAATTTTATTTATATATTATTATTGCTACTTTTTTTCCATGCCCTTTCTCAGTGCTCTCTTCTATCTTAACAATGGGTGCAACCTGAGTTGTAGTGTCCCCCTCATTTCCAGCATTGATGAACTATTTGTTCCGGATCTCGCGCACTCACGACTTTTTATAGCTTCAGATTCAATGTCATTGGGCCTCGATCATCGTCATGTTGCACACATGCCTTGATGAGTGATGGTTGTGCCAACCAACTCCTTACATGTATACATCTAAAATAATGAACCCTTCGACACTTGATTGGATCTTGGCCTTGGCATTTGCTTTGATTGGTTTGTGAGCTTTCAATGAGCTTCCTATCAATGCCCTTGCTTTAGGGAGTCCACACTCATGCATATTGCCTCACTGTCACGAGTCAACACATCCTGCAAACTTGAATTTTGAATGTGTTCTACCCAGTAGCTCAAGTGCTACTCCTACGCTTCATGCTACACTATGGAACACCCATTTAGCTTTCTTGTGAGCTTCTTTTCACCAGCACATCCACCACTTGCAAGTATCTTTTCTCCTGTGCGTCAATCTTGGCTACATCGCCAGCCTTTTCATGTTCCTGGGCCTCATACATGACCATCAACGAATCCCCAAGAGCCACTAGATCTGCTAACTAGCATGGAATGTGGAGAACTCAGATAGAAAATTGCCATTGTTCAACATCTGGAGTGGTGCAAATGGCACCACTCACCTGGCTGCCCTCACCATAACCCACAAATTGTGCTTATATTTCCTCACTCGACTGTTGTCACTATGACTTGCAAAATTTGCTTGTCTTTCCACATTTGACTTCTCTCACCAGAGACTCCACAATAGATTACAGTTCGATGTCTTCAGTTGAGGGAAACCGCACACAACCCTTATGGATTCCTTACAATACTCTTGAACTTTCTATTGAAGGCACCCAATATGTTAGGTCCCTATACTACTAGTGTAACCCCTTATTGTTATTAGTACAACCCCCTTATTATATTGTCGTGCCCATGTAGTCCCCATATTGTTATTATTGTGCCCCATAGAAGCCCACTATTGTTATTATTGTGCCCTTACATTATTATTGTTATGTTGGCTCTGATTATATTATGACCCCTTAGACTCCTATATATAGAAAGGAGGCATTGTCATTTGTATCATCCAAGAATTGTTCATTTGTGTAATGTAAAGGAGGTTTCCCCCTCGAAGAGGCTGAATTCTAAGGTGTTTATCTTTCTTTTCTATCTTTTTGTGAGCTGGTTTCATAACATTTGGTATTAGAGCTTTGGATTCTAGGGTTTCGCTGCTCCAAACAGGTCATCGTGGCATTTTTGCTGAAACATTTTTTCTGCGACGTTTCAGAAGCTAAAAACAAAACCCATTTGAGCCAAAATCTAACTGAACCTTGGGTCTAAATTTCAGATCTTGTTACGCTATATTTTCGAAGATATGATTTGAGTAAGTTAGGGTTTTTGCAAGCTCCAGAATTCCATCTCAAACAGGTCATCATGGAATTTTCGCTATAATTTGTTTTCGACAAAGGTTTAGATTCTAAAATTAAAACCCATTTGAGCCAAAATCGTGGTGAAGCTCGGGCCTGAATTTCAGATCCTATTTCGCTATATTTTCGGTGATACAATCCAAGATTTTTAGGTTTTTTGCAATATCGTGAATTACATCCCAAACAAGTGACCTTGGGAAAATCATCATAACTTTCCTTTTACGAATTCGATTGAAGTTTCGTAAGAAGTTATAGAAAGAGGACGACCTATAGATTTCTGTGTATTAGTTTCAGGTCTGAAGGTTGAAATAGTGACACGTGGCACTTCGTACAAGTTAGCTCTTCTGAAAAGGTATATAATTAGGCCATCGTGGGAGATTGTGCATAAATATTTCTTGGAGAATCCAATTTCGATCAGACTGGTGGCATTGGAAAGAGGACATAGAGGGTTACCACAGTCCATAATTTCAGAGCTAGGAGATATGAAATTATAGAGTTACATTTGTTTCAAGATTGAGCTCCTAAAATCAAGAAAAGGCGATATGAGGAAGTTTGATGGCAGGGATCTAGTAAATTGGATACTATAGATGGAGCAATATTTTGATCTATATGAGGTGCAATTGTTACAAAAGCTACGTATTGCATCTTTGTATTTAGAACCAAATCAATTTTTATGGTATGAAGGGCTTTGTTCTTGTAAACCACTTGTCACGTGGTCAATTTTCACGGAGGAAATGATAACACATTATGAGGATACAAAGAGAAACACCTTCTTTAGTGAATTGATAAATCTCAAACAAAATGGCTCAATGGCAGAGCACATTGAGAACTTTCAAAAATTGAATATAAGGGTAAATGATATTCCAGAGAAGCAAAGGATTGATGTCTTCATAGGGACTTTAACGGATAACATTCAACATGATGTTTGTCTTTGGGAACTTGATTGATTGGAGAAGGCATTAAGGTTGGCAAGAAAAATTGAAAGCGGAATTATGGAAACAAGGAATCCCACCACTCACAACTATAAATATGGAAGTGTTTTTGCTCGTAGCCTTCCACAACCTTCAAGGTTTACACCACAACAATTGGAAGAAAAAAGAGAAAAAGGGCTTTGTTATATTTGTGATAGCAAATACACTAAAGGTCATAAGTGTGATGAGAGGAAATTATTTTACATAGATTGTGAAGAGGAGGAAGAAAAGGATAAAAAAACATCAAAAGAAGAGGATATACACCAGGAACCAACCCCAGAGAAAGAAGAAATGAATCCGACCATATCTTGTAAGGCATTGGAAAGAATTACCACTTCGCAAACTCTCAAGATAGAAAGACATATCAAGAAGAAAAAGGTTAAAGAAGTGAAAGATCACATCGAGAAAGAAGAAATGAATCTGACCATATCTTGTAATGCATTGACCGAAATTACCACTCCTCAAACTATGAAGATAAAAGGACATATCAAGAATAAAAGGGTAATAGTGTTGATTGATTCAGGCAATACCCATAATTTTATTCATTGTAAGATAGCCAAGGAATGGAATTGCTTCCTATATCCAACACTAGAGTGACAAGTGATGGTTGCAAGTGGAGGAACCATGAATTTCTCTAGAAAGTGCCATAATATCAAGCTATCCATGTGAGAATATGTATTGAATATCCCAATGCTTTCCATTCCAATGGGTGGCGCTCATGTTGTACTAGGAGTCTAATGGCTACAATCCTTGGGTACAATAGCTTTTAATTTTCAAGAAATTTTCATGAAATTTTCTTCTGAAGGAAAGGAAGTTGAATTAAGGGGCATCACAGGGAAACCAGGAAAGATAATTAACTCTAATGGAATGACAAAGCTTCTTAATAAAGAAAAATGAGGTGTAATTTCACAATTATGTTCACTAGAGGTTCCCACATCGAAATCATCTATTTCTCCAGATCTCCAAAAAGTCTTGGACAATAATTCCAAGGTATTTGAGACTTCCAAAGGCCTCCCACCTATTCATGATCATGATCATTCTATTCATTTGATTCCAGGAAGTGTTCCTCAAAACATTAGGCCTTACAGATATCCCTATGCCCAAAAGAGTGAAATTGAACATATGGTTGCAGAAATGTTAGAGGCTGGTATAATTCAACCTAGTCAAAGTTCTTTCTGTGCTCCAGTAGTATTGATGCACAAGAAGGATGGGTCATGGCGCATGTGTCCAAATTATAGAGAGCTCAACAAACTCACTATTAAAGATAAATTTCCCATTCATGTCATTGGTGAATTATTGGATGAATCGCATGGATTAATTTACTTCACCAAGTTGGATCTTCGTTTAGGATATCATCAAATAAGAATGAAGACTGAAGACATTTCGAAAATAGCATTATTGAAGAAAGATGAATTTTCAAGGACCAGAAGCAACGAAGGCCTTTAAACATCTTAAATAGGAAATGTGCCAAGTGTCGGTCTTAGCTACACCAGACTTCACAATTTTTTTTATTGTGGAATATGATGCATCAGGAAATGGAATTGGTGATGTTTTAATGCAAGAAGAAAGAGCCATTGCTTTTGAAAGTCGTCCAATCAAAGAAAATTATTTACATGAAGCTATTTATGAGAAGGAAATGTTGGCAAGACTACATGCACTTAAGAAATAACAACCTTACATAATGAGAAGATCCCAGTTCAAACAATATTGCCAGAAATTGACGAGGAAGGAAAAATCATATTGGAAATTGGAGCAGTCACAGAAACAAGAACCCAACAGCTACAAAATCGATCAATTTCAGAGTATCTCATCAAGTGGAAGAACTTACCCACCGAAGATTCCACATGGGAGGACAATAATTTTATACAAAAGCATAAAAAACCACTCAAGCGTTGAGGACAACACTTTTTGAAGGAGAGGGGCATGTTAGGTCCCTATACTACTAGTGTAACCCCTTATTGTTATTAGCACAACCCCCTTATTATATTGTTGTGCCCATGTTGTCCCCATATTGCTATTATTGTGCCCCATAGAAGCCCACTATTTTTATTATTGTTCCCTTACATTATTATTGTTATGTCGGTTGCGATTATATTATGACCCCTTGGACTCCTATATATAGAAAGGAGGCATTGTCATTTGTATCATCCAAGAATTGTTCATTTGTGTAATGTAAAGGAGGTTGACCCCTCGAAGAGGCTGAATTCTAAGGTGTTTATATTTCTTTTCTATCTTTTTGTGAGTTGGTTTCATAACACAATATTCCTATTCTAGCTGCCTAATCCACTCAATAATTTACAGTGTTTTAGAGCCATTAGATAAATTATGGAATCTTTGGCAAGCAAGTAGGCGCTTTTCATGACTTGTTGCCTGGACATACCTAGCTTAACAGGCTGGTAGCAATGCTCCCATATTGACCATGTCCTCAGATTGGCATAGTTGCTAAATGTCCAGGTGCTTTGTAGCCACCTCCTTTTCTACTTACAAAAAAAAAAATTCCACAATCACAGATCCAAAGCAAAGCCTTCCCCATTGGATCACCTGTTTCCAAATTATATATGCAAACAATATGCATTGATCTCTTCATGATGCTTGATTCATTAGGCCTTATAAACCCTTGGCAATAGAAGCGTCCCTCTAAAGCCAACTTGGATTTGATACTAGATGAATTTTTTTTAACCAGAGCATTTTACAGAGATTTATCAAGAGGAATAATAAAAAGACACATCAACAATAATAACACATAAATATTAAACACATAATATTTATCCGGGAAAAAACCTTAACTCTGGGGAGAACCCAATCCAATAAAATTTCATTAACCTTGGCCAAAACCCTGGCCATCCCAGCCTAGTGAGCCTTCACTGCTCACCTCCCTAGCCTTATTACAATGAAGTCTTCCCATCCTTTTATAAGCTCCATTACATGCAATACCATGGAAAAAAAACCATGGGTACACAATACCACATGCCCTAAAACCACCATTGTTAAACTTGGTCAACCTTGACTCTAACCCCAAGTAAATTTCACCTAACAATTGCTTCAATGTCCGTCCCCTTTTGGGCTTGTCGTTCACCTTAGCTCTGATATCATGTTAATTTTCACATTGCTCTATGTTGCTTCAATTACTTTTATCCCAATTCAATTCTTCAATTAGAAATCTTTTCAATAACAATTAATCTTCCATTCATCAACAATAATTGAAGATAAAACAATAAATTCAAAGGAGACAATCGACACATCAACAATAGACACCAAGTTTGGTCAAAGAGTTAGGTGTGATCCTTACCATTTATGGTAAGTGGCATCCCACTCAATCTGGAGATACATGTGTTCTACCACTGACTTTTGATGGTCTGGTTGGTAAGATTAATAGGCAATAGGATAAGCATGATCCTTATCATTTATGTTAAGTGGTATCCCTCTTATCATCACCAGACATCGGGATAAGTGCGATCCTTAGCTCATAAGGTAAGTGGGATCCCTCCTATTTTCTATGGATTTCGGGTGGTAATAGAGGCTCCCCGATGATGATGATCTCGGGTGGTAGCAGAGGTTCCCAAATGTTGATGATTCTAGGTGGTAGCAGAGGCTCCCTGATGATGATGTTTCTGGGTGGTAGCAAACACTTCCCAATGGATAAAGGGAGGTAGCTTGAGCTCCCCTATGATGTCAAATTCTTCTTATTTTAGATTTGAGTGTTCAACAAAGATGAGTATAGATGGGCATAAATGAGTAGAGATTAGTAAAGATAAGCAATGGCGACATTTGATTTCATGATGATAAGATATTTGAGTTGGGACACATGTTGCGGTCATTAATTTCTCCCTAGCTAAGTGAGAGTGTTAAATTGGAAACTCAGGCACAAATTCTCTCTTTTGGATATTCTTCCTCATCAATAAAGACCCCTCTTAGCCTTTGGAAGAATTTAATTTGGTTAAGGAAAAATTTATTTTTAAGGAGGAAACCAACATGTGCACAAAAGTATAGGTCGACTTTAAGAGAAATTGGACACCCTTGGAACCATATAAATACAAGACAAGTTAACCTCATTTGGACATCATCATCAAGCATCTTCTTCTCTCTCTTCTTTGGATTGGTTCATACAAGTTTGAAATTGGTTCGTACAAGTCCACAATTTCAGGGTCTGAGCTCACACATGCGAAAAAAAATAGTGTTCTGGAGCCGCAGGGTTGGTTCATGAAAATCTCGGCTACAACCACTCGCTTGATAGGGCATTCCTTGCGGGCATTCCTTGCGGCTGGAGAACTTTAGCCGCACTCACTGTCACTGGGTCCATGCGACTTTGATCTTGACCTAAGTTCTATTGAACATTGACCATAGAGTTCAAAGATTTTGACTTTGATCAAATTTGTCTACAGGGTTCATCTATTGTATATTGTCTAGCTGAATTTGGGTTAACTTTCACTGTTGATTGGTGAATTGGAACATTGTACTCTCTTTGTTGAACATTTTATGACAATCTCATAAGAAGAATTTGAAAGGGGTTTCCCCATTGCGTGTTTTTCCCTGGTCTTTTACAGAATCCTTGTGCCTCTTATTTCTCTTAATTGTCTTCTACCGTCTATTTGATTCAAATGGAAATTGACATCCACCCATGGTATTCATCAACCCATGGTATTTATCCACTCATGGAATATACGCATGACATTGTAAGTGGCATCCACCCTAGGTATTTATCCACCCATGAAATTTACCCATGGTATTGTAGGTGACATCCACCCATGGTATTCATTCACCCATGGTATTTACTGATCGTATTGTAAGTGAGATTCACCCATGGTATTCAATCACCCACAATATCTACCCACTCATGGAATTTACCTATGGCATTATAACTAAAAAATGTTATAAGTAACAAGTCACATTTTGTAAAAGGACATATTGTCCACCACAATGTAGCTTTTACAGTTATTTTCTATTTTAATGGTTTTGTTTAATGTGTGTTCTCCTATTTTCTTCTGGCATTTCATTTTTTTATATCTTGGGGGCATCACCCCGCAAGATCCATTTCAATTTTTTAGATCAGTGGTATCAGATTCATGTTACAACTCCATGGGAATGAAGGTTTGATGCATATTTCAGTTTCAAAGTTTTGCAACAATCTTCAACAAACTTCATGCACGTGGTGCGACCTCCATAAAGAACTTTCTTTGGCAAAGCGGGAAGCATTTTGTTTTTTCATTTTTTTGCAGGAATTTTTTGGGCAACGAGTTTGTAGATCAGATCTGAAATTTTTGGTTAAAAATTTACAAAAAAAAAATAGATATGTGTTCCTTGTGAAAAATACCCAAATTCAAAAAAAAAATTGATGGAATTGGAGTCTAGATGAGGGAGATATCACTGATTTAAAATCATCTGTGTTGCATAAATTTTTCTGACGACAATTCATGGACAACAACTCTCTTATCATTTTTTGCGTTTTCGTGCAGAATTTCATAAAAATGATTACAGATTTGAGCTCCTCTTAAAAAATCACCCAATTTAAAAAAAATTGGTCGAATCGGAGTTCGGATGAGGGAGATATCGCTGATTTAAAACCAACGATTTTTTTTTCAGAACTTTTGTGACAACAAGACTGTTGCAACGCGAATCTGAGTTTCCAAAGCGTCTAGATAGGGATTTCAATCACATGGGAAGATGCAGAATGATCATTCAATTTCCAAAAGCAGGTTATAATAAAGATTTTGAGTTATATTAACCGAGTTATGCCCATTTTAAATTAGTTTTTATATATGGAGCAACATTTAGAGTGAGTTCCCTTTGGAGACATGCCCCCCACCCAGCTTTAATAGGCACTTGATTCACATTCCTCAATTTCATCATAGCAACATCTGACTTGGGTTCTTTGGATATGTGCCCTCCCACCCCAAGCTATGTAGGCACTTGCTATTTCATTAATAGTCAACATCATTGTTATGGGTCAACCGCACAAAATCCTTGTCATCACAGTCCATTTGCTAGGCCGCACACTGTTAGTATCACAGTTGGTCACAATCATTACAAGGTATCTCTATCCGCAGATCTTCATTTGTCATAGTTATGTGTCATCGACAAATCCACACTTCATCGAAGTCCATTTGCTAGGCCACACACTGTCAGTATCATAGCTGGTCACAAGCAGTACAAGGTATCTCTATCCTCAGATCTTCATTCATCACGATTATGGGTTAACCACACAAAACCCTTCTCTTCAGTGGCTCTTCACATTCAACAAAGGATTCTTAGGAGGGAATTTTACACAATGGGGACCATTGCTTCTTAAAGATGGATGAATGATCCGAATGGAAATTGGCATCCACCCATGGTATTCATCGACCCATAATATTTATCCACTCATGGAATATACCCATGGTATTATAAGTCGTATCCACCCCAGGTATTTATCCACCCATGGAATTTACTTCTGGTATTATAACTAAAAAAAAACTATAAGTAACAAGTCACATTTTTTAAAAGGACATATTGTCCACCACAATGTAGCTTTTATAGTTATTTTTTATTTTAATAAAAAGTTTCTTGGTGGTTTTGTCTAATGTGTGTTCTCCTATTTTCTTCTGGAATTTCAATTTTTCAGATCTTGGGGGCATCCACCCCCCGTCCCTGCCCCGTCCCCCAAGATCCATTTCAATTTTTTATATCTTGGGGGGCTTCCCCCCAAGATCCGAATCACTATTACATTTACTATTCTATCTACAATTGCTATTGATCATTGAAAGATTGCTAATTAAAGAAAATGACCGGGCTAAAGTGATTGCCACAACATAAAATAGTGGAAAATTAACACCTGTCAGCCTGCAACATCCATTTGAGATCAAGATATATGCCTCTGACTATGCTGTTGGTGTAATAGTCATTCAAAAAGGACATCTAATGACTTATCATAGTGAAACACTCTCTGGTACTGTCTAGAAGTATACCACCTATGATAAGGAGATGTATTCCATTGTGTAGGCCTCCCAATAATGGAAACATTATATTCTGGGGAAGGAAATGATCATCCACACTGACCACAAACCTCTTCAATTTATGAAGACACAAGGGAAGTTATAGAGCGACGAACACCAGAAATGGTCCACATGCCTACAATAATTCTATTTGAACATCAAATACAAGAAGGGTAGCATCAATCATGTCGCAAACTTCCTCAGTCAACCCCCATTTGTGGAAATAACCACAGTTCTCAACTCTTGTGGGCATGAGACCTGTGGCTAGCCACAACTATGCAACAATGACTTAGAATTCACTAAGACATACCCAATGTTGATGGCAGGAAAACAAGTTCCATAATTCTACCTCCAAGATGAATTGTTATGCTACCTGGGACGCCTTTGTGTTCCTTCGAGTGAGCATGCTAAGTTGATCTAGGAGGCACATTATAGTCAAGTAGATAGGCACTTTGGTGTGGAGAAAATAATGGCAGTACTACAAAAGTATTTTATTGGCCGAAACTTTGACAGGATGTTGGCAAGTATATTAGGTCTTGCACTGCCTGTGTCATTGCCAGACCAACCATTAAGAAGAAAGGCTTGTGCACCCCTCTGCCTACTCCTAACCGGCCTTGGGAATCCATCTTGATGGACTATATGTCTAGTCTTCCTACTAACAAACATGGTAGTGATTATGTTTATGGTCGTTGATGGATTTTCCAAGATGGTCATTCTTACTACCAATAAGAAAAATATCACAACAAAATCCACTGCCAAGCTTTTCTTCGAACAAGTATGGGTACATTTTGGGATCCTGCAGACCATCATATGAGATCAAGATAACAGGTTCCTAACAACATTCTGGTCGAGCCTTTGGTCATTGTTGGACACCAAACTCACCAAATCAACTATCTTCCACCCCAGACTGATGGCTAGATAGAGGTTGTCAATAGGATGATCATGAACATTTTGCACATGTAGAACTCCAAGCATCCATGCACATGGGATGAGAGTCTTCGTTATATTCAACACAACTACAATAGAGCTCTCCATAGCTCAACTGACCTCAACCCCTTCTAGGTGGGCATGGGATTTCAACCATTGGGTCCCATCGATGTCACATTGCCCTTTGCAACTACACAAGGCCAAATATGTAGATGTTCAATCTGAAGTTGACAAAGCTACCAAGTTTATTGAACAAGTTCAATACATCCACTAGCAGATCCATGATATCTTGGAAAAAGCCAATGCTAAGTACAAACAACGTCATAATCAACACCAAGTGCCACATAAGTTTTAAGTGGGAGACACGGTTTGGTTACATTTGCAGAAGGAATGCCTTGTAGGGGCCTGCTGGTGTTAGTATTTGCATACTGCCATCAGTGATAAAAAATCCTCTTTTCATATCATATTAGAGTCCCATTTTGAAATTTTTGACTAGGTCGTCATGCAAAAATTTGGTCACTGAAGGTTGAATTAGAGTTTCCTTTACTCCTTTTAGAAATTTACCCCTTGTTGGCTCATTTCAACTTTGCCGAGTATCCATTTTCCATAAAGTTAATGACATCATGCCATCACATCAGTCATGTCATCTTGAAATTCAGTCCTTCGAGGTCTCATTCGGTCTTTTAGGGTTTTTCAAGGTTTCATTAGGTCATTAGGGTTCCAAGGTTCCAATAAAACTCCATTCCATTGCATAAGACCAACAGGTAAAGGGTGATCAAATAACATCTCTTCACCATGTGAAGATGATTGGTAAAGTGAAATGCTTATTTCATCATGTAATTTTGAGTTCAAATGTAATATTTTTAATTTTAATTTTGTAATTTTATGTTATTTAAATGTAATGAGTACAAGGTTCCCAAGCTGTTAACTTAGTGTTCCGAATATGCCAGACCATAAAAAGATCAATTTGTCAAAGGAAATAGTCAAGTTAAAGGGTAATGTTTCAAAAATTTAAGTGAATGCCAAAGGGAGTCGTCTTTTCCCAATGGTGTCCAAATCATCATTTTCCACAAGCACTAAACCCTAATGTCCTCTCCCACTGAGCTAGGGTTGGCTATGGAAGCAGAGACACGTGAGCAAGGAGGCCTAAGGGAGGTCATTTAAGCAAGTATGAGGCCATTCCAACTCATAAACATCATGCCTCCATCATTTTTCAAGAAGTCATTCCAAGGGACAAATCATTTGCAACATACAGGGCCAATTTTGCTTCCAAGTATGTTTCCAACCAAACATAGATGAATTTTACAAAAGTGAGAGAGGTTTTTGTCCATAATATTCCAAGGATGAAAAACCTCCATTTTTTACACAAGTGTTATGGTTTTGGAGAAACATTAAAAATACAATTGCTACAAGAGAGTTGACGCACTTCTGGAGTGACCTTGGGAAAATAATTTTTTCTCCTAGCCGGAGTATCCAAATGACTTGCTTGATGTGTCAAATGTTAACTAGAGAGAAATAGATTTCAAATAAGATATCATAAGCTCAATTTGGAGTTAAGGAAGACCTCCAAAAGTTTCTTGCAAGATCACACTTCATTTTCGCACCCTCATTTTGAACTTTTTGACTAGTCTTGGGAGAATGAACTTTTGGAGGGCCAAATCAAGTCCATTTTGAAAGATAAAGGCAGATTTGGAAACTAGACAGGACAAAATTTCCAATGAGATATCCTGGGCTCAATTTTGACACCCGGATGGTAGTCAAAATCAATCTTCAAGTTGGAGGGCGCGTTTGACAAAGAGATGGCACGTTTGCCTTAAAACGCAGAGTGTTTTCTAAGGGCGCTGCGTCCCTATTAAGAGAGGGTGCGTTTGACCAGATTGTTGTGGGTTTGCTCAAAAACGTCCAGAGATCGCCCAAAGAGCACTATATCATCTCCAAGCTTCAAAATGTGCCACCATCATGCTATGGAAAACAAGTAGGTTGAAATCATAACACTCCTCTCTTCCACATTTGAATTATATGGTGGTTCATTGTGTTTTGGTGTCCTACTAGATTCAAAACACTAGTAACATAATCTCATTCCTAAATTCCATTTCCTAACTTCTAACTACCATTCCTAAATTTCAAAACTACCCCCCTGTCACCTCCCTCATATCATACATCCCCATTTCCATCTCCTCATATTTCCTCACACCATTCTATACTCTCTACACCTACATTCCATTTCATCATCTCCCTAGGGTTTGACTCCAATAACTCATGGAAGAAGAAGAGAACAAAAGCCATAGTGAGGAAGAAACACATGAGAGGATGCTATCTAAGAGAGGATGGAGAATCATTAGACATGAGCGAACTAATACCAGAGAACTCATGGCATCTCCCATCACTGTGACATGCTTTAACCAGGGCAAAAATCAAAGCTGCAAAAGAGAAGATTGAAGCTTGACCAAGCAAAAGGAGAAAAGGAGGCTATACATTCTTGCTGAGGCATCACTCCATGCTTCAAACACATGACCAACCATCATCCCATCAATTTTGACAAGTTTTGAGCAAATTTTTGCAAGTGGTGAATTACTGTCTTTTTTGAGGCATTTTTGGCATAGTGAAAAGGATCAAACACATAGTACTTAGGGTCAAACACGCAGTACCTAGGGTGATGAGGACATGCACCTTGTGCATTTTCTAGGCATTTGGAGACAAACAAGTCAATCAAAAAGGTCAAAAACCACCAAAAAACCACCTTTCTGCCTCATTTCTGGCTTGGGCACTGCGCGTTTACCAATTTTGGGAGATTGAGTTTTTGATAGGGAAAATCAAGTCCATTTTGGAAACTGAAGGTAGATTTGGAAACTAGACAGGACAAGATTTCCAATGAGCTATCCTGGGCTCAATTTGGACACCGGGAAGGAACCCAAAAGTAGTCCTGAACTTGGAGGGCGCATTTGACAAAGAAAGGGCGCATTTGACAAAGAGAGGGCGCGTTTGACAGTTAGCCCAAATTTTCACTATTTCTCTCCAAATTGATTTTCACCTATGGGAAATTGATGTTTTACTCATGTAATTGATAAGGATGATGTAATTATTATGTTTTTTACTGTTACCTAGGGTAAATACATTAGGTAAATGGCCTACATGACTTGTAATGAATCAGTTCACTTAAGATAGGAATAAGTCACTTGGACCATCCTACAATTTAGCTATTAGTTCATATTTTTGTGTAATATCTTCCTCACCTCATGGATTCGACCCCTGAGGATGAGGGGAAGTGGTTTTCATGTCTATTTAGTCCATTTCTTCACCATAGAGAAGGGTTGGAATCAGTTGGATGTTTGGCTATGGATCAGAGACACTAGTGTAATCAGTATTTGGTAGAATTTAATGAATGAGTTGCAACTATTTTGATGGAATACCTATGGTATGGAATTTCGACTTAGTTTCTTCTTATCTTGCATATGTTTGAATGTTTTGTACTCCCATATTTCACTTCACTTCTATGATATGTTGATTTTCAAATTCATGAGCATAATACATCTTATATGCTCTGTTTTGGGGAAATCTTCATAATTTGTTCAGTTTCTTCAGTTTAGAAAGAATACATGTTTGTCTTGCTCTTTCTAGCACCTCACCGGTCTTATCCATCTCAATTCATAACCTTAAAGTGTTTGAGTGCCTACTTACCTTGCTCCATCATATGTATGCAATCATACCCTTATTTGCTCTGACCTAGTCTCTTTGACCCAATTCTCTTTCAGCAACCCCACCAGATCAAATTAAACAACCTCTGCACATCATATCTAGCCTAAAACCCTAATTCATCTAGCCCTCCTCGGCTTGGTAGGGCTGACTACCAAGTCAAAAGGTTGGTCTGTGGTTACCTCAACTGGACTCTTTCTCAGCCTTGTAGATTTGGAGGAGTGATAACAGGGCCCATCAAAAGCTTCAATCACTCCACTATGGACCTCACACTATCACTAAGGATGTGGGGGACAACACTTTCAAACTAAGTATTCACCCCTTCCTTAGCCTACACCCAGTGTTCAATGTGGACCGCCTTCTACCATGCTATCCACCATTGTTGGACACATGAGAAATTGCAAAGCAACTAACTCCAACATAGCTCAAACCTAATTGCATTGCACAAGCCATAGTTGATCAAATTGTGGACACACAACTTAAGAGCACTCACCAATAGAGGATCCATTTATAACAGGTTGTCAAAGCAGGCCAACTTCTGCACCAAGGCAAGTGGCTCATTAGCGAAAAAGTTTAAAACAAGTTTTCCCATCTAATGGAGGCACTCAATGCAATGGAGGTCATTGCTTCCTCAGGGTAGAAGACTAATCCAAGTGAATATCGGTGGCCACCCACCTATTCCACCTGGCTCACACTACCGTTTCTTATTTTGCAACACAATTTCCTATTTTGGTAGTTTTTAGGTCCTGAACTTCAAGAGCCGTTTTGAGGCCCTAAACAACATATTTTGGGGAATTGAGCTAATGATTGTCTTAAAATTTGTTGACAGTCGGGAATTGTACTCCTCGGATAGACCTTTACAATGGGCTACTGTGTGCGCCAAATGAAGATCATATGCCAAATTTATGACCTTGAGAAGTTGTCATTCCAACTTGTACCATCGAGGCCCATAAGTATTTGGTGCTTCATCTCCTAGGGTTAGGTTTTTGGATGTTTAGAGTTTTCTTATTGATTCTTCATGATAAAAAGGCGTATGAGCCTCATTGATATAGTTCAAGAAGGTGTGTAGCCATCACAACTCTTCTTAGAGATAAGATACCACTGTTGCAACTAGTTTGCTTTCATTATACTTGTATATAGTTTTCAACATATTCCATTGTTTAATTGAAGTCATGTTTCATTGCATCTTTGGGTTTCTAGCTAGCAATTTGTATTTTATTTTGTTCCCTTCATAAATTCGGATCATCAACCTAGTAAGAGTTCATTTTAAAATTACAATAATGACAGTGAGAAAAACAAAGATAATTCTTGGAAGATGTGTCTTGAATATATAGATCTAAACAAAATTATCATTAAGGATAAATTCCTTATCTCAAATATTAATAATCTATTTGATGAGCTTCATGGAGTGGCTTATTTTACAAATCTTGATTTTAAATCATGATACTACTAGATTAGATTAAGAAAAGAAGACATTCCCCAAAAAACTTCTAGAACACATGAAGGGCACTATGAGTTCTTGATCATGCCTTTTGGCTTGTCTAGTGCTTGTTCTACTTTTCAAACCTTGCGAACAAAATTGTTCGACCCCATCTTAGAAAATTTGTGTTTTCTTTTCTTTGATGATATACTTATCTAGGAAAAATCATGGGAAGGACACATTAACACGTGCATAAAGTTATATAAATTCTTGAGAACAATCAATTGTATGTAAAAATATGGAAATGTGCTTTTAGAAAACAAGAAGTAGAGTATTTGGGTCATATTATTTCAAAGGAAGGAGTTAAGGTGGACCATCAAAAGATGCAAGCTATTACAAAAAGGTGTATTCCTAAGAAAATCAAGAGTCCTAGAGAATTTTTGGTACTTACAAGATACTATTGAAAAATTGTAAAGAATTATGCACATATTGTAGGCTAACTCACACATTTCTCGAAAAAAAATTCATTGATATGGAACTATGAGGCTATTTTGTCATTCTATCTCTTAAAGGATGTGATGTATTCTACAATAATATTAGTTAACCCTAATTTTGGTAAAACATTCATGGTAGAGTGCGATGCATTGAGACAAGGAATTGGAACAATATTTACACAAGAAGAGAGAACATTGGCTTTTGAAAGCCAACAATTCAAGGGAAAAGATTTGGTGAAATATACATATGAAAAAGAAGTCAAAGCAATTTTAAATGCAATAAAAAAATTACAACAATATTAAATTTGGGAGCACTTTAAATTCAATAAAGACCATGATAACCTAAAGTATTATTTGGAGGAAAGATTGTCATCAAAAGAGCAATATAAGGGGTAGAAAAAATGTAAGGGTTTGATTTTGAAATAATCTTTAAAAAGGGCAAGAGAAATGTAGTAGCTGATGCTCTTTCTAGTATAGAAGAGGCCTCAAGCTTAGATTATATTACATCTCCTATTCATGTGTAGCTAGAAGAAGCTTGCCATGAATGGAAAAATGAAAATAGAACTAAAAAATTGCAATGTATAAAGGAAGGGATAAACTCTATGGAACGTTGAAGTGGAAGGGAGATATATTTAGATATAACAGTAGAATATTTATATGCTTGCAATCAAAGCTGAAGTAACAAATATTAAGGGAGTCCCATAACTCTTCGATGGAAAGACATGAGAGGTTCCTTAAAACATGTAAAAGGATAAAAACAATTTGGGGGAAGGAATGATGAAAGATATTCAAAAAATTGTAATAGAATGTCAAGTTTGCCAAATAAATAAACAAGAGAGTAAAATCTCCAAGGTTATTTCAGTCATTACATATACCTAATCAAAGATGGGAAGAAACATTAGTGGACTTCATTATAATGTTACCAAAATCTAAAGGTAAGGATTCCATTTTTATAGTCATTGATAGATTCAGAATATGCACATTTTTGGGCATTTAAAGTACATATAAAACTAGCCAAGTGTCAAAAGTGTTTATGAAGGAAAATCATAGACTTCATGATTTTTCTAAAGTAATAGTAAGTGACAAAGATCCAAAATTCATTGGAAACTTTTGGAGAGAATTATGGAAGATGAGTGGAACAACACTATCCATGAGTTTATCATATCATCCACAAACAAATGGTCAAACATAAATAATTAACAAATGTTTAGAGGATTATCTACGATGTTATTATTCAGACAAGAAATATTGATGAATGAAGTGGCTTCCTTTGGAAAAATGGTGGTTGAATACTACCTATCACACATCTACTAAAATATCCCCATGTGAGGCCCTTTATGGATATCCAACTCCTAGTATCTCATAATTCTTGCAAGATAATTCCAAATACAAGAAATAAAGTCACATATGGAGAATTCTAAATAAATATTAACAATTCTTAAGGAAAAATGTTCAAATGGTACAAAACATGATTAAGAAACAAATGAATCAACATTGAAGTGAAAGACAATTTGAAGAGGGTGATTGGGTATTTTGGAGACTAAAACCTTATAAGAAATCTTCACTCAAACAAAAAAGGAATCATAAATTAACTCCAAAATTTTATGGACAGTACAAAATTATTTGCGAGATTAGACAAGTGGAGTATGAGTTAGATTTTCTTCTTCTTGCATTCATAAGGATTTTCATGTATCTTGCCTAAAAAAAGTTTTGGGACAAACTATGCTAGTGAAAACAAAACTTCCAAAATTAGATGAAGAATGGAAGTTGATTCTTGAACCAAGAAAAAGTTATAAATAATGCTCTCTACCTCTTCAGAATAAATACATTATGGACTACCTAATCAAGTGAAGAATATGCCTCTAGAAGAAGCTACATGGGAAAATGAATCTTTTTTTAAATAAATGGGCTATGTTAAGGCCCTTGTGCCCCTATGTTAAGGCCCTAATAAGCATTCATTATTAGTTTATTTATTATATTTGGGTTTGGATAGAACCTTCCATTGTACCCTTTTATTACAATTTTACCCTTTGTCTCCTATATAGATACCAAGGAGACCTAGTCTTAGGATCATTATACCTTGTCTTGTAAATTAGATTCATTGTAAAAGTAAGCTTGCCCCTCGGAGTGAACTGTCATTTTTTATTTCTTATCATATTCAAAATGTTTGGTTCATAACATGACAAGCATATCTATAATGGGACTCTAGACATAGTACATTCACATATTTGTGGACCAATGTTAGAAGCATAAAAAATGGGGAAGCATGTATTATGTTTCCTTTATTGATGATTTTTCTTGCAAGAATTGATATACTTCTTAAACACCAAGGATGAGGTTTTTAACATTTTTTAAGAGTTCAAAGCTCTAGTTGAAAACCAAATTGGAAACAAGATCCCAGTCTTGAGATCAAACAATGGGAGAGAGTACCTCCAAGGAAGTTCAAGGGTTTTGCCAAGGAGGAAGGAATCAAAGTGAAGTTGATAGTTCCATACAACCCATAACATAATGGGGTTATAAAGTAGAAGATCGATCCGCCGATGTTTCTTTGTGCATAGGCATGCAACACAATAATCTCCATCTAGATTTAATGTCCTTGCATAATCTTGAAGGATAGACACCAAATGAGGCATGCACTGGTGTGAAGCAAAAGGTGAATCATTCTCGCATCATTGGTTGTCTAGTTTTTATCCATGTACCAAGAGAGGAGAGAACCAGGTTGGATCCCTCTAAAGTAAGGGTTTATTTGTGAGGTGCAATGAGACATCAAAATCTTATAAGGTCTACATTCCGGAGTAGAGGAAGACAATAGTGAGTGAAGATGTAAAGTTTAAGGAATAGTTTGAAACTAGTAAGTCATATAAGCTTATTCTAGTGACAGAGGATGAAGAGTAGGAACCTATGAAGGTTGAACCCGGTCGTCACTGATTTCCAAGGCAATACAACAACCTTCAAGTGAGGAGAGAAATATATGATCTCTTTCTAGTTCAGTTAGGATAACTCGATGGTTTAGTTAGATATGAGAGATGCTTAGGAGCATTTTGAGAATCCTAAGAACACTTTCAGAGAGAGAGTACCTTTAAAGAAGTTTCTAGACTATCTGGAATGTGATGTTTTAAGTCATATATAAGCCCCATGTTAACCTTAAAATCCGTTATTAAGCCCTAGATATTTGGTGATTGCATTTATATTGTTATTTAGGTTGGAACCCCTCATGGTCCCATTTTATTATAGTTGTACAACTTGTTTCCTATATATATACTAAGGAGACCTAGTCTTAGAATCATAAAATAGTTCCTTGTACATTGTATTCATTGTAAAAGGAGGTTTTCCCCTTAAAGATGATTTTATTTATTGATTTCTTATCATTTTGAAGGCTCAAGGATCATACCATTTGGTATTAGAGTTCATGATCCTAAGGTTTCGCTGCTTCAAACAAGTCAGTGTGAGATTTCCTATAATTTTTTTTTGCATGATTTTAGATGGTGAAAATTGGTAAATAGTGAGAGGATGTATTGACTAATAGCCGGTTCAAATTTTAGATCTTGGTTCACTATATTTTTGGAGATATTCTCTATGGAGGTTAGGGTTTTTAAATGCTCCTAAAATCAGTCCCAACTAGGTCAGTTCATGTTAAATTTTCTTAGGGCTTATTGTTCTTTACTTTAGATCATTGCATTTTATCATCTACATATAGAATTCACCCCAAAACTTCTAACATTATTCAGATTTACCACATTATTCAACAACACATGAAATTATATAGAAAGAACAACATCATCATCAACGCAGTGGAACATAAAGGAACAATAGAAGAAAATCATTCACACATATAAACACCAAGATTGGTCGGAGACTAGGGTAAAACCCATTATGTGGAAAACCCTTTCAAATTCTTCTTATTAGATTGCCATTGAATGATTCAACAAAAGAGAGTATAATGATCCATATTTTCAACCATAAACCTATCCAACAAAATTAGCTAAACAACATCCATGAGATAAACCCAACAATGATAATAATCAAAACCCTAGTTCAGAAGCCTGCAATCAACTGTCACTGTTTGCGGTCAACTGCCGAACTCTGCGATCAACTGACAAAATCTTCGGTCAATTGCAAAACCAAACCCCAAGTTCCAACCGCATAAAGAGAGAGTCGTGCATGCAGTTGAAACCCTTCAATCGCATACATAGGCCTCTTCATACATAGTGAGTTGCCTTAGAGATATTTGCATGGGACAATCAATTTTCGGTCTGAGATATTATTCCTATGATATTTGATTGCATGGATGTATCGATGCTATTTGGGATTGTTATTGATGCGATGAGAACATCTGGGTGGTGCCTTAGTATGCGATTTTGCATGATTATTTTGGATGAGAAGTCCATAGCTTTAAATACGGCCAAGGTTGAGTACGATGTTTTTGGCATGGATAGCTGTGAGGTAGGTTAAAGAAACTCTTTGGAGAGTTTTTTAAGCAGGTTCTGGATATGATACAGATACATTGTGATAATAACTAGGGATTTGATTGGTAGAGAATATTGTATATAGTTGGGATTGAGATATCTTCAGATATTGAGTCAATGATGTTGTACGAAAAAATCTTAGGCTTATGGTTGTTGCCTCCTTGAGAGGGAGGAAGAATAAGGTATTCTTTTTGTGATTGAACTCTTTAGTGAGTTGTTCATGATGATACTAGACGTGAGCACATGATATGTTTATGATCTATATAGGGTAGGACTGATCGAGAACATTGAACTAACTCTTCTAATGAGGTGGTCAATTGACAAAATCTTTAGTCAACTGCAAAACTAAACCTTAGGTCCCAACCGCACAGAGAGAGAGTTGTGTGTGTGGATGAAACCTGTCAATTGCACACATATCCCTCTTCATACATAGTGAGTTTCCTTCAAGATATTTGCATTGGAAGATCAATTTTTGGTATGAGATATTCTTCCTATGATAAGTTAATAATCCAAATCTTGTCAAGCACTTGCAATTGTTATCAAATACTGTCATATACTAGCTTCAATGATCAAATCAAAATAACAAACTGATATGCATATTCCAGTTCCCTACAAACACAAGTTTAGTCAAAACACTCAAACTTTCCTACTCATATAACTTTCTATTATTTGCTCCATATTTGCAGGACTGTCATACTCTTGGTGCACTCCTGATCTCATGCATAAGGCTTCAATTTTTGTGACCTACATGAACAACCACATCCATAGGCCTTCTTTCATGTGGTTGAGAGGCCTATAACCATATTCTTAAGCTTTTTTCCATGTAGTTGGGGCTTAGACTAAGATAAACCCTCTGCTCTCAATCGATAACTTGTTGCAGACCAATGACATCAAATATTTTTCTATTTATGTCAGAATTCTTACTTCAACAATAAAGAATCTTTTATACATTTAATTCAAATGATAATAGGTGTAGGGATCTTATGGTGAGTTTCTCCCTCTTAATGGGAAACCACTTCAGTCATCATCATTCAAAACATCAATCTGTCTATCATAACTCTTGTCATGCACCAGCAGAACTGTTAGATCATGAAATCAAACTATATCAAGTTCTAAAACATATATTCATCATGGTCATAACATGTTAGCATCAACTACTTCATCACCACATATGAACATGACATAAAACTTTCATCAAGGGCTAGAGTTATATGATTAGGGAAACTGACAAGTGTATCATCATACTTCGAGGATCATAATCACTTCATCACTCCTTTATTATATTATCCAATCATCAAGACAAGGCATCCAATTTTACCATATGTCATAATTACTAAGCTTATCAAAACCTAACCATGGTCAACAAGAAGATCTTGAATATCAATCTTGTTGTTACACTTCTATCATCATGATTGTCACGCTTATCACAAGCATTATCAATAGTATCAAGCTACCATATATAAGAATAAATGTGCTAGCCTTCTTTATGAAATCCATCATGAAATCCATAATTTCTAGAATGAAATATGCTAACCAAATATCAACTATACCAATATATCAAAAATCAATGTTTCGAAGTAGCTTTACCATGACTTAATAGAATGTAAGATACTTGTCAAATATCAAGTGCATCATCTCATCATAAGTACCATGAATCAAACTTACTTTCATATGCATTATGAGTCATTCATGAAGGTGATATTCTCATCATACCTTAGGGCTTACCTCGCCATCCAATATTGAATCTAAAACATTGAAACAATACAACATACATGCTATGCACTTGACTCGCGAGAATAACAGAATTCCAAAAATATGAAACAATATTGCTAGAAACACATAAATATCACATGAACTGAGACAAGCTGCAAATATATTTTATTATTCAAAAACATAATACAATGTTCACTTGCTTCTTTGAGAGGGAAACCTACAATAGAGTAGAGATCAATTACAATAAAACTCGATGATTCTTCCCTTGCTATTTGAGACTATTTATAACTTTATGATATCCAAAACCCTAACTTCTAGTGGTCTCTAACATAATACGAGTTAACCACTTTATTTATTAAATATGGTTTGTTTATAACTAATTGTGGTCCCTTTTCTATAATGCGGGTCAACTACTTACAATTATTATTAATTCAGATAACTACTTACAAGTTTTATTGACTCAACTAACTAACTATGACTCTAACTAGGCCCCTTGGGCTTATTACATAAATAAAGGGGTTAGGGTTGGACCCTAATATTCCCTCCCCCATCAAAAGCAACCTGGTCCTCAAGGTAGAAGTTGTGGAAACCACTGAAGAATAGTGGTTGGTTCCCATGTCAAATCTTTGGGAGAGGTGTCTTTCCACTTGATGAGGACTTCCTTGATCATGTGATTGTGGAGATGTCTTTTGCGAGTATCGAGGACCTGTTCGGGTTGGAGCCAAAGTGAACCTTCCTCATCCAATTATGGCAGACTTGTTTGAACCTTGCAATTTCTCCTCACAACTTTCTTGAGGCAGGATACATGGAAGACTGGGTGGATTTTGAAGTAGTCGATAGGGCCAATTTGTAACTGACTGCTCCTATATGCTGAAGTACTTGATAAGGCCCATAGAATTTTGGGGCTAGTTTCTGGTAACCCTTTTCTTTGAGAGAGGTTTGCTTATAAGGTTGGAGTTGCAGGAACACCTAGTCACCTACTTGAAATGACCTCTTTGAATGGTGTTGGTCATCCTGTTTCTTCATTCTATTCTGAGCTTGATGTAGATTATCTTTGAGATGAGTGATCATGGTGGCACAGTTCTGCAGGAGCTTATCAACTGCCTGTACTTTGGAATATCCAGAGATATAAGAAGCCGGTGAAGGTGGGAGTTGGCCATACAATGCCTTATATGGCATCATCTTGGCGGCTTCATGATAGTTAGTATTATACTATGTTGCCAGGAAACGTGGGTTCGGGGACATGGATGAGGATGTCATTTTTTGAAACAGGGTGCGTGGGTTCGTCAGGGGTATATTATATTATATTATATATATAATAATTAATATATAAATATAATAATAATAACAATAATTATATTTTATAAATTATTATATATATGAATTTGTATATTTTTTTTAACTTTAAACAAGAAAACTAAAATATTTATGATTTAAACTTTAAACTCCAAAGATTTAAACATGCACATCATTGAACATTCAACATTCACATTGAAATTTCAAAATTTCTAGTTTGATATCAAGTGAAAATTGGAGTTTACATATTAAAAAGAATCATGAATCATGATATATGTCCATTGTAATACTACATTCAAAATTTTCCCTAAGGCATCTCCAAACACGAACTAGGAAATTTTAAAATTCTAAAATAAAAATAGCTAAAGCCTAATGAAAAATGGCTTCCTCAAGCCATGTCATCAACATCACTTAGGTCTTCAGCTAGCATGCTTTCCAGGTAGGAATCACTCTCATCTTGAGGCTCTTGCTCATCCACAACAACTAGGGGTAGCTCAATAAGTCCATATGGTTGTATCTCCGCGTCCACACACATAACATCATCTATGTGTTGGTCCCATCTCTTGAAAGGACCCTCCTTGTACCTAGGGTCTTTTAGA
The DNA here is from genome assembly GCA_031772625.1 of Pinus tabuliformis. NCBI lineage: Eukaryota > Viridiplantae > Streptophyta > Pinopsida > Pinales > Pinaceae > Pinus > Pinus tabuliformis. Next base: position 626,729,790 of record CM062818.1, on the reverse strand, counting down.
GATATGAGACAAAGTGTGTAATGAATGTACACTAAGTTTGTTTCCTTCTTTGAGCCCAACCTATTTCTCTTTACTAAATGGATAAAGGCATAAGTACTCTAATTCCTCTAACAAGATGAAGAAATAGCTACCTGGAATATTAGGGGAAGCCCATTAAATTAATTAAAAATTTAAAAATTAAAACTAAAATGAAAATTTTAAAATTAATACAAAAATTTAATTGAGAAATTTTGAATAAGATGAGGAACTCCAAACTAGCTACTTGTCCAAGTAACTATATGGCAAATTGCTGCAAATCAGGAGCATCAACACCATGAAGCCACCACCAATCAATCGGATATTTCTTCTTGTGTCTATCTGCCAAAGATTCATGTGAACCAAAGACACCTCGACCACGTGAAAATTAGGCAAACTGATATCACATGTCAAAATCTTCTTCTATACCACCATAAATTTTCTTATCTGTGATGGTTTGGATCCCCTCACACATGGAGTCCATGTTCTCATAAATCTCACCTAAACATAGACCATCTGTGTCTGCATAGCAGATCATATCACAAATTGGTTCTATAGTTTCCACAAAAAATTTGGCATCAACCCAAAAATGATCATTCAAAATCAACCTATTCACCTCCAAAGTTGCATTTGAGGTAAATAACCTCCACTGGTCCCACATGTCATTGACAACTGTGGCAGATAAAGTCTCCTTCATCTCCACAAGCCACCTAAGTAAAATGCAGTAAGTTGCAAATCTGGTATCTGTTAGTTTAAGAAGCTCTATTTTTGCATGTTTGCGGCAAATGGCTTGTGACTAATGATGGTTGCATATAAACATTTGAATTTTGTGGCCATTTTCAATTAATGGTTGAATCCATTCAATTTTCCCAATGTCCTTTAATGCCTTATTCAAAGATGCATTGCACATGGTGTCCAAAAAATATGCCTGGGTACATCAAGGACAAAATTAAAATAATAATAAATCAAAATGTTTATTGTTTAAAATTAGAAAAGCTAAAACAAATCAAACTTATACTCAAAATTAAAAAGGTAATTCATGTAATTTAAAAATAAGAAAAATCAAACTTGAAAACTCAAACTTGTCACTTACTTGTACTCCTTCTGGACCATTTCCCTGGATTCTTTTCACACTGGAGCTGCATCAGTAATATATTGAACAACATTGGATGGCCCCACCTCTGTAATGACATCACATAATTAGTCTTTCAAGAACATAGTGTTCTTTTCTTGACCAGAACAATCAATGGCCCTAAGAAAATAAGGGCCAAACATGGAAGAGACAATGATGTTTATTAATGGATGATTCCTACAATCAACCCATCCATCCATGACAATTGAGCATCCATTTACACTCCAAGATGCCTTCAAGGGTGACATTTCCTTCTCAAGGCGAGCTTTCACTTTGTCCACCAACACAATTCAGAGCTTCTCATAACCAAGAGATTTATACTCTTGAGGTCCATCATTAATAGCATGAACCATTTGTTCAAAATAGGGGGAATGGGCTGCATTGAAGGGAATGCCACATGCAAGAAATTTTTTTGCTATTGCAAGATCAACACCCTCCTTACCTTTCACATCAAACATGTCATAAAGACCACCAAGTTTAGGCTTCTTGCGTGTTTGAGTGATAGTTCTTTCTGATTCTCTAGATGACACAAACACATGCTCATCACTGACTTGAACTTCATCATCAGATGATAATTCTTCCTCATTTGAATCATCATTTTCATCAACATTGTGACATGGCTTAGGGGTTTCTTTGCCTGCCTTACCACCAGCCTTTTGTTGCTCTCTTTGTGCACTAGGGACTCTAGTGGGATCATTTGGGTCTCTAGTGCAAGCATCTACACCCTTCCTTGGTATCTGCATAAAATGAGTTTTAACTTTGGTATAGCTCCCTTTCCATTCAAGATGACAGAAATTGCATTTTATTGTTGCTGTCCCCCCAACACCCTTTGGAGGTTTTTGCCTATCCACATATTTCCAAAGTGGATATTGTGGATTTGATGAATACATTTTTTATTTTGCAGGAAGACAATCTGAATCTATTTAACAAAATTCAAAGTAAAATTCATGTTAATAGATGTTAATAATAATGAGAGACTAAGCTATATTTTATGATAGCATAACATTCATTTTAGTGTAACCATGACAACTATGTGAGAGAGCTCAAGGCTACTACTAAGATATAAATAATAATGCAACCAAAAGAAGGTTCAACCAAACCACACCCACAAAAAGATTTCTCAAAATAGAAACAACTCAACAAGCATATGGTAGACCAAATCCTTCAAAAATAACAAATTTTAGCAACATATTGATATTGAGTGGCAATTAAGTTAAAAGAGTTTCCAGATCTGTCTCATGTCACATGATTTGATTTAGTGATTTGGTATTTGTATTAAGCCCTGGAGCAGACCTCAAAGGACTAGCATTAACCACAACAAACACGATTGTAGACCAAAGCATAGAAGTTTAGAAATTAGAACTCTTAATTACTTCCAAAATTAATGTTATAATCCACTGTTACAAACTTCCCAACATGCATAGAGATTTAAGTTTGAGATGATCAATGAAACAATTTCAAAGGCTACCGAACTGATAAAGTATGCTTGCAGTGCTGATCTGAATTAGGCTTAACAACCAACATAGAAACCCCCCCAAAAAATCCTTCAGAATAATAAATAATCCCAATTTCTTACAACCTTATTTTAGGCCTCATACAGTGTCGAGTTAGGGAAATAGTCTTGGAGCCGCCAACATGTCAGGGGATCTCCCTAGTAAGAACTCCCAACTAGACCTCAAACCGTTTGGTGTAGGAGTCCCAATAGTGAGTCATATGGTATTGCCTTGACCATGGTTGCGCGAAGAGGCAAGTAAGATGTCCCTGTTAGTAGCAAGGGTGTGTCATATGAATCAAGTCAAGGAAGGTGCATGAACAATTCTAACACACGGAGGGTGAGGTGAGTGTGCTCCTTGGAAACCTGTGAGAGCACGGAGTTAAGAGGGGAACACATGAGCAAAGATGCATCACAAACTGGAAAGAAAGTAATTTGAAAATCCAAAGTGATGGTTAAACCAACAACACATTTCAGTAAGATTCATACATACATATACAGGAAATCCATACATGCATGTGTAAGTAAACAAATACATATATCATTTAGAGTAAACAAGATAGCTAAAATACAATATGACATATGCATGAAACGTGTTGACTCTGTTATATTAAGAAGTGAAAATTCCAGTCATACAATACAACCATGACCAACCACTAGTTCCGATAGTGAAACGTTACAGTCACTGCCGCCTACTCCTCCAAAGAGATATACTAGCTCTACACAGTGGAGAAGCCAAAGCTCATTACAATACTCTCCAAGCTTTTTCTAAGATACTCCTATCGAAAGCTTGGTTGACCAAAAGCCTCTACAATGAGTTATGAGGGACTATTTATAGCAAAGGGTGGGGTAACTGATGAGCCCCAAAAATGGATAATTATATGGGCTCATTCAACCTCCTAATTCGACTTAATCCACCATTCTCATTAGTTTATTGTATGTTTTTGATTATATTCATGCTAATAAAGTGAATTGGGTTAGTCATTATGCCAACAAGTCTAATGGGTGCTTTGTGCAGATTTTTAGTCAATTTTGAGACAAAATCAAAGGTTTTAATGAGCACTTGGCAGCAAAATTCGTGAGAGAACAAGGGAGAATATTTGTAGGAAGGTTTCCCCTTCATTTATGGGCCTTTACCTCGAATTCTCCACCATCAGCTCGGAGTTCAAGGGCCACCAAATCAATTATCACAAGGGCAGCCGAGCAAGTACTAGTAAACGTGTTGTTAACTACAAGTTCTGGTAGACGAGTTCCTAAAGTTTAGGAGGGCTGTTGGGGTCCTCAATTTGTATAAATAAGAGGGCTTAGGGCCTCATTTCAGTTAGTCACTTTGTAGGCAGAAGTTAGCTAGTTTGTAGTTCGATTTTAGTCAGTAGATTAGCTTTGCATTTCAACACATTTTCAAGCTTTCCCTTGTGGACAGTTTTTGATGTAACATTTCTTTTGATCAATAAAGATGAATCTAGCTTTTGCACCAGCTCTAATATTTCTTAGGAGGCTATAGCTCTTGGGGTTGGGTCCATCTCAAGTGCCCAATACCTCCTTTGTTTACTTTCATGTGTCTTTGTTGCATTCTTAGAATAAAATCTGCTATTTAGATTTAAATCTTGTTTTGTTATTTAGGTTGTTTTTGATGATTAAAATAGCTTTTCATGTTCAGATTTGGTTGATAGGTTATTAGTAGGGATAAGCTTCAGAAAAAGGCCATCAAGCACCTCTGATTTCACCTCTCCCTCAGTGGGATCAGGAGCTGGGATCAAGGTGACCTTGCTGCCCACAAAAAGACTGACTTTGCTTTGCCATGCAATCTCTAGTGTTTGATTTTCATTTGTAGAAGTTGGTTACAAGTTCAGATTTTTGCTTGCTTAGTTGCATAAGTTAGTATACATGGTTTCATTGCAAATAAACTTCTGTTCATTCTCTTTACTGTTATCTAGGTCAAAATAGGCTAACGTAACTAGGTCTTTGATTTTCCAAATCCTTGTTTATTTCGTTTGAAAAACAACTTGCAGAGCACCTGTTATCCTTCTTTATTTGCCCATTCTCCATCAATCCCACCTGCTTCATCCTCTACTTACAATTCTTGCCTCACATTTGCCATTTGCTCACTTTGCCCTAATTCCCATCTTTTTGTGCAACATTGCCCCTTTCCTCCTTGAACAAATCCAACCATCCTTGCCACTCCTCAGCTCCATTCCCCAAGTCTTGGACATCCTCACACCCGTATCTCACCTCCATACCCACTCCTTCATCTTTCTTCCTCCATCCATCCTCCAAAATCCCATTTCTGAACATCCTGTAGAAAAATTATAGACATCCTGCAGAAATTCCAGAACATCCTGTAGAACCCTTGCAGACTTCCTGTAGAAGCTCACGAGAGCGGTTTCTTGATAGCCAAACTTTGTGAAACTCTCAGGAAGGGTGCTAGGGACCCCTTAGGCCATCTTCTAACCTTCCCAACCTCCTACAAGCATTTTCTTTCGCTAATCCACCTCTGCACGGTAAAAAAAATTAAAGCACATGCACAATAATTCTGCCAACTTACTCAAAAATACAAAAAAGATGTTTTTTTTTTCAGATGTTACTGTAGAAGTAGCTTAGACACATGCATTTTACTTTCCTAGAAGTCAATGGCATCCCTTTCAGTAGCTTGCATCCTCTTTCTTGCATCAGTAGGACTAGCTGGTAGAATTAGGGTTTGCTAGGGTTTTTGTTTCTTTTTGGCTTTCAGTTTCTTTTTGCAAGTAGATCAGCCTTATTTGACTTAGCTTTCATCTATCAGTTAAAAAGATTCTTCTCAGAGCTCATAGAAGTTGGCTTAAGCTCCTAGTGGACTTGTGCCAGCTGATCAAGTGACAGCTGCAGCAAGAGCTAGTACTTGTGCATACAACATCGTCACTTCCAAGTTTGTTATGAACTACCGGGTTGATAAAATTAAAGAAGGGAGTTCCAGGAGTTGCAACATTATTGCTGCAATATTGGGGCTCACCACTCTTTTTGGCGCCGTTGCCGGGGAAGCGTCAGAGTATTGGTGATTTCTGCTTTTCTTCTATTTTCCACTACAACCTTCTGCTAAGTAGTTTATTTCATTTCCATTATGCAATTTCGTTTTTGCAAAAGTAGATTAGCATTTCCCGCTTTCATAGATTAGCATTTCAATTCCGCAATTTCATTTCTACAAGCGTAGATTAGCATTTCAATTCTGCAAGCGTAGCCTAGCATTTCATTCCTGCAATTTCATTTGAGCAAAATAGATTAGTCCTTTCCTGCTTTCATTTCAATTCCGCATTTTCATTTCAGCTAGATAGTTAGTTGTAGTTCAATCTATTTCAGTTTTTGCAGGTGCAAGCAGAAAAAAGAAAAAATCAACCAAAAATATTTCCTTTCATGCCTTGTAAGAGTAGAGATAATTTAGAAAAATGATTGCACAACACCCCCACTGTTTCAAACAGCCAAGCTTCTCTCTTCTTCGATGGCTGTGATTAAAGAACCCTTAGGTGGACAACAAGACATATTTGAAGAACCTCTAGGGGAGAAGAAGAAGAAAACATTCCTCTGGAGCAAATGGCTACAAATAGAAATTTTGGGAGCAGTACCTTGACCAAAAACGAATTTTCAAATCAGATGGAAGATTTCAAGAGCGAGATGAGGCAGTTTCTTGCCATGCAACTGGATACCCTGCAGATCTAAAGGAAGCAAGAGGAAGCCAAGAGGGCTTTGGACATCTTTTGTCCTAGGTGCATTAGAAAGAATCCTAGGGGCGAATGTCCAATGCACTCCTTAGAAGTGTGTTTCGCCTGTGAAGAATACCATCCTACGAATCCGTGCCCTTCCTTGCCTGGAATTAAAGCTGCATATCAGAGAACCAAAGGAGCCACTGAATCACTCTATTATATGAACCAAAGGAGGCCACATGGACCTAGATCTTACCAGCAGGAACTGCAAGGGACATCCGAGACCTATTATGACCCCTATCAAGCCACTTTCATGCCTTCTTGGGGTCCCCCTGCTCATCCTTCCTGGTTCACACCTCCTCCTTGTTCCTTCACAGATCCATATTATGCCCAACCAGTTGCTCATTCGTTTCACTCTTATGCTCAGCCACAGCCTCAGTGGAATGCACCTCATCAGGGGTGGAGGCCCCAGTACAACTCTCCTCCCGCTCATTTGCCTCCACCACCTGCCCAACCACAAACCCATCCACATCCATCTCAAAAATACACCCCCACTCAACTACTTGTACCACCATTCCCAAACCTGCCCATTGGAGCAGCTCAACACAATTGCAATGCTGAGACACAACATGTCCAAATGACTCCTCTTGAGCTCAATGATCTTCACCATAGCTCAGGAAGAGTGTTGCAAAGAAGAGATTATATTGACAACATTGAAGGACCAAAGGAAAAAGAAGATTCAAAAGAGGAGATCAAAGCATCGTGGGCTCCACTTGATGAAGAGAAGACATCATAAGCAGAGATCAAGAAAGCTCCCTCATGGTTACCATCAAACCCTCAATGTAGTCAAGAGAAAAATCAGCAAAAAGAGGAAGATGTGAGGGTCATGATAGAAGGTGACACGAAGAATGATTCAGATCAGAAAAAGAACCAAGGATATCAGAGCTATATTGAGATATGGTTTTAGACGGTCACTAAGTTGCAGGGGTACTCTCTTCCTTAGCTATGTTCTATCCCTTCAAAGTCAGATCATTTGGTCTCTGAAATCCAAATACCTGTCAAAGCATGCATTTCGAGCCTTCACATCATTTTGTCTCTAATCTCGATGTGCACATGGCTCCATTGGAAGTATTCTTATACTTGAAAAGAATTTTGTCTTCAAGTAGGGTAGGGTAGAAAAAAAAAAAGAAAAGAAAAAAGAGAAAAAATGAAAAAATGGAAATAAGAGGAAAAATCTAAGGTGAAAACCTCCTCGGAGGCACCTTAGATTGGCTCATTGATTGAAAACCTCCATGAGGCGGTCAATGGGTTGGAGAAAAGAAGAGAAAAAGAGAATAAGATCCCTGGGTGAAAACCTCCCTTGGAGGCGCCCAAGGCAGGCAATTAGGGTGAAAACCTCCATGAGGCACCCTAGTTGTTTTAAAAAAAAAACGAAAAAAGAAAAAAGAAAGAAGGACTATGCGGGGCGCGAAAAATGAGGAGAGGAGTCCGTACCAGGCTCCAGGACATCCTTTCAGACACTCCCTCCATGGCCACTCACCTCTCCTAGGATTTGGTCACATTCAGGTCAGGATTTGGCTTTCTACAGGAAGTTCCAGGCTTTTCTACAGGAAGTTCCAGGCGTTTCTACAGGAAGTTCTGAAACATCCTGTAGAACCTTTGGACGAACCAAATTCAGTTTTAAAAGGGAATCTGATGGTTGGAATCTATTGGTTAGGCCTGCAAGCACCCCTGTTTCCATCCCTCACCTTTCTCCATCATTTTTTTCCACCTCATTGTGCTTCTACAGGAAGTTCCTGTAGAAATTAAAGGAAGCTAGAAATGGATTTCAAAAAGGTAGTTTGGCGAACATGATAGCTTCCTCAAGGGTTCAGAAGTCCTCCTGCAATCTTCAAACTCCTCCTCCATCATCTCCATGCCTGCATCACAGCCCAAGCTCAGTTTTTCTTTCCATGCAAAAACTTGCAGAATGCTTTGAAGAAAAAATACATAGAACATAATTTGTTTTTTCCCTAGCTTGAAAAGTGTGCATCCATTTGCAAAAATGTTACAGGGGGAGTTGTATAGTGACGATGGCAACATGCCCGAGCAATTTCATCCAATTCTGGTGCACGGTTCCCAAGAAATACGCCTCCATCACTGTATGCCATTTTTGCATTTTCTCCATATTCGTGCATCCATTTCAAAACCTGTTTCATGGGAAGATGCATATGGGTGATATTCACCTGCCCAAGAAGTTTCAGCGGATTCTGATGCACGGTTTCTGAGAAATTGATATCTGTAATCTTCAACCATTTTCCATTTTTCTCGAAATCTGTGCATCCATTGATCGTAATTTTGCTATGGGAGGTGCATAATGATGATAGGAACATGCTCAACACGTTTCAGATTGATCCGATCTATCGTTCGGGAGCAATGGTGAAAACAAGTTTCGGTCGTGTGAAAATTCAACAACAGCAGCTTGAGGGTGCAAATCTGAACGTGAAGCCAACACCTACAGCATGGATCCGGCCAAAGGATACCTGCACAAGAAAAAATAGCCATGAATCAGCAACCAAGCCACCATGCAACCACAGAAACCAGTGCATGCAGCAAATGAAAGGCCACAACACCTCACAGCAACCATTCGACCTCCAGGTATGTGACTAAAACTCGTTCCTCTATTGCATAAATCTAATTTAAGAACTGCATGAACGAATGGAATGGTGGGATTAAGCCACGAATCTAGCAAGGTTAACCCGACATTTCCTTCTCTAGCGCTCAGCCGGAAGTCATGCAGTACACGTGGACAGTCGACTCACGTGAAAATGAAAACAACCGGGAGTGTTGGCTGTTTAAACCTCGATGCAGTTGATGGCAGTGATTATAGGGGGAAAACATACAGTTTATGAACAATGCTGCCGTCTACATGTGGCCACGTACACCTGGCCACTTCACTCCCTCACCACAAATCACGCAGCAATTACAAAAATGCTCGGCTGACTCTCACCACCCTCTGTTCAACTATGGTCACAACTAGAGCACGCGTCCACCACGTCCAGATCAGTTAACCAGTGGTCCTCTGCAAGATTCCTGCCTGATTTCTCGAGATTTCTGCCGTTTTTAAAAAAAATTCCCGCCTATCGGGCTCTACAGGAAGCACAGTTTCGTTCTACAGGAAGTCTTCTACAGGAAACACAAAAAACAACCATGCAGAAAGAAAACCTGGGATTTTCGGCGAATTTCAAGCTCCAAACGAGGTAGGATCGGGGAAACTTCGTTGTGCATGATTTGTTGGTGCAAAATGGTGAATTGAACACGGAATTAAATTAAAAAAATGAGAGGAAAAGTCTGCCTGCACATTGAAAAAAGGTGAAAAGTCTGCTTGCATATTTTCTGAGTTCTACACAGTTCTTTTTTCCCTCTGCATTCAAAGTCTGGCTTCTTCTTTCTCACCGTCTTGTGAAAAGAGAGATGTAACCATAGGAACTAAGCTTGTGTGAAAGAATGAATTTGCAAGACTGTCCACTTTCTAGAAAAAAACTATGTTATTTGTTCTCTGATCTGTAAAAAAAAATTGATTTCTTTTCAAAAACTAAGAAGCAAATTCAGGTCGGAAAAGTTTGAAGAGAGGAAAAATTGGAAGTTGTTGTTGTGAAAAACATGAAAATTTCAGGAGAAATAACAAGTTTACAAGAGGGGAAATGAGCTATCTTTTTAGAAGAAAACATGGGTTTTTGCAAAATTTCTGGCTTCAAGAGAAGAAGAAAACAAACAATTTTATTTGTTGCATGTTTATGCAAAAGAAGTGATGCAATTCTAGGGAAGAATCAGGCCTGAAGAATGTGAAAAAAACCTGTGATGAGGGAGCACAAATCATTTAAGCAGAGGGCAAAACAAAGGAAGAACAGAAAAGAAAAAGACTACAGCAGAGAAGGCAGAAGCTAAACAAGATGAAAAGAAAGCCAAAACAGAGCGTGAGGAAGCAAGCTAACAGAGGCAGAGAAGAAAAAAGAAGAGGAAAAAAAGGAGGAAGAGCCACATCCAGCCAAGCAAACCAAAACAGTTAAAACAGTTTCTACAGGAAGCATGAAAACCGTTTCTACAGGAAGCCAAAAAACAATTATCACAGGACTTTCTACAGGAAGTCTAGAAACAGAGGAACAAAAAGGGAAAATCGCCTGAGATTTTAGCCAGCGATGCAACAGCTGTGCTGGCCACCCTAAGCACATCTCCCAAGCAGAAGGGGAAGCGAAAGAGGGAGCCTTCCCTGTATATTAAATCAAGAAGGAGCGTGAGGATAAAAACTAGCAAACCCCAACCACAGTCAAAAGAGCCAATTACAATGGTAGACACCCTAGCTACACAAAAGGAGAGGTCTCCCTCAAAGGCATCCATCACCTCTGAATGGGGAAGCCCGAAGACATCCACCTAGAGAGAAAGAATGAAAATGTTGGACATAAAGACCTCTCTACAGGATGCTGAGACAGTTCTACAGGAAATTGAGAATTCTCTAGGAAAAGGAATATAGGCAGTGGGAAGAAGCAGAGAGAAAAGCATGGTTTCATGACCGAGAAGAGGACATCACTTCAGAAGCTTGACATGACAGGGAGTCCACCAGGGCCATCAAAGATGAGGAGATAGATTAGTTGCTCAGAGGATGAGCAACACTTTCAGTAGGGGGTGATGATGAGCCCCAAAAATGGATAATTATATGGGCTCATTCAACCTCCTAATTCGACTTAATCCACCATTCTCATTAGTTTATTGTATGTTTTTGATTATATTCATGCTAATAGAGTGAATTGGGTTAGTCATTATGCCAAGAAGTCTAATGGGTGCTTTGTGCAGATTTTTAGTCAATTTTGAGACAAAATAAAAGGTTTTAATGAGCACTTGGCAGCCAAATTCGTGGGAGAACAAGGGAGAAGATTTGTAGGAAGGTGTCCCCTTCATTTATGGTCCTTTACCTCGAATTCTCCACCATCAGCTCAGAGTTCAAGGGCCACCAAATCAATTATCACAAGGGCAGTTGAGCAAGCACTAGTAAAAGTGCTGTTAACTACAAGTTTTGGCAGCCGAGTTCCTAAAGTTTAGGAGGGCTGTTGGGGTCCTCAATTTGTATAAATAAGAGGGCTTAGGGCCTCATTTCAGTTAGTCACTTTGTAGGCAGAAGTTAGCTAGTTTGTAGTTCGATTTCAGTTAGTAGATTAGCTTTGCATTTCAGCACATTTTCAAGCTTTCCTTTGTGGACAGTTTTTGATGTAACATTTCTTTTGATCAATAAAGATGAATCCAGCTTTTGCACCAACTCTAATCTTTCTTAGGAGGCTGTAGCTCTTGGGGTTGGGCCGATCTCAAGTGCCTAGTACCTCCTTTGTTTACTTTCATGTGTCTTTGCTGCATTCTTAGAATAAAATCTGCTATTTAGATTTAAATCTTGTTTTGTTATTTAGGTTGTTTTTGATGATTGAAATAGCTTTTCATGTTCAGATTTGGTTGATAGGTTATTGGTAGGGACAAGCTTCAGAAAAAGGCCATCAAGCACCTCTGATTTCACCTCTCCCTCAGTGGGATCAGGAGCTGGGATCAAGGTGACCATGCTACCCACAAAAACACTGACTTTGCTTTGCCATGCAATCACTAGTGTTTGATTTTCATTTGTAGAAGTTGGTTACAAGTTCAGATTTTTGCTTGCTTAGTTGCATATTTTAGTATACATGGTTTCATTGCAAATAAACTTTTGTTCATTCTCTTTACTGTTATCTAGGTCAGAATAGGCTAACGTAACTAGGTCTTTGATTTTCCAAATCCTTGTTTATTTCGTTTGAAAAACAACTTGCAGAGAACCTGTTATCCTTCTTTATCTACCCATTCTCCATCAATCCCACCTGCTTCATCCTCTACTTAGAATTCTTGCCTCACGTTTGCCATTTGCTCACTTTTCCCTAATTCCCATCTTTTTGTGCAACATTGCCCCTTTCCTCCTTGAACAAATCCAACCATCCTTTCCACTCCTCAGCTCCATTCCCCAAGTCCTGGACATCCTCACACCCGTATCTCACCTCCATACCCACTCCTTCATCTTTCTTCCTCCATCCATCCTTCAAAATCCCATTTCTGAACATCCTATAGAAAAATTACAAACATCCTGTAGAACCCCTGCAGACTTCCTATAGAAGCTCACGAGAGCGGTTTCTTGATAGCCAAACTTTGTGAAACTCTCAAGAAGGGTGCTAGGGACCCCTTAGGTCATCTTCTAACCTTCCCAACCTCCTACAAGCATTTCCTTTCGCCAATCCACCTCTGCACAGTAAAAACAGTTAAAGCACATGCACAATAATTCTGCCAACTTACTCAAAAATACAAAAAATATGTTTTTTTTTTCAGATGTTACTATAGAAGTAGCTTAGACACATGCATTTTACCTTCTTAGAAGTCAACGGCATCCCTTTCATTAGCTTGCATCCTCTTTCTTGCATCAGTAGGACTAGCTGGTAGAATTAGGGTTTGCTAGGGTTGGTGTTTCTTTTTGGCTTTCAGTTTCTTTCTGCAAGTACATCAGCCTTCTTTGAGTTAGCTTTCGTCCATCAGTTAAAAAGCTTCTTCTCAGAGCTCATAGAAGTTGGCTTAAGCTCCTAGCGGACTTGTGCTAGCTGATCAAGTGACAACTGCGGCAAGAGCTAGTACTTGTGCATACATCACCGTCGCTTCCAAGTTTGTTACGAACTACCGGGTTGATAAAATTAAAGAAGGGAGTTCCAGGAGTTGCAGCATTATTGCTGCAATACTGGGGCTCACCAGTAACCCTTGACATTCCCCTTTGTGATTGTTCATCTACCTTCATAACTCTTAAACTACTCCATGACTGTTACATCCAACTATCAACACTTGACCTTCCACTTGACAGGATGTTACATACAATCTGCACATGTACCCATGCGAGACAAAATAGGCTTGAGAAAGCCATGCAAGACATCACTAACACTCTGACAGTTGTGGTAAGACCAAGTCTTTGACATCCTTGCGATGATCGATGGTGGTGAACTGATGCGAAGCTTGGTCGTCCGTGATGGTGTCCGAGTGCTCAATGGTGACATCCTGCTAGAAGCGAACTCTTGCCTCCGTTTCACCCGGGTACAATGATATGGCCCCTTTGTCCAACTCATTTGATCGCATGTGCATCATCATCTTGAGTGTGGCTGGACCAACAACATATTGATGCATAGTATCTGTGCTGATCTCCAAGTGTGTGCTCGTGACCATGCGCATCAACTTGTTGAAGTACATGTTTAGCTCCAGTTAGACTTGCTTCTTGTCTTCGCCTCGGTGAGTGTTCCAATGGGTGGGATCACATGCGTGCACATAATGACATACATGCTCTTGAATACGGTTGCATGAAATCGACAACACTTCTTACCTTGTCTGCTCCATGCTGGCTGCTGGATGGGTCCATAACCTGTATGGGCACAGTTTCATCAATCTGTGCATGTTGCGCCTCCTGCTTTACCTGTTCCTGCTGTAACTCCTTCTCTTATTTGTGCAGCTCTTGTTATTCTTTGAGTTTCCGCTTAAGCACCTGCAACTCCTTCTTTGTTTCTCTCTCTCTCTACCTTTTTGTGATCCTCTTGTTGCGTTGTCGCCTCATAGCCACAGTCTCCAAAGTTGCTTTCATCACAAGTGGATCTACTTGAGATTGCAACTTTGTTCCACCTCTATGCTGTCAACAACCTTCCTCTTGCATTTTTTTCACACAGGTGTGCTACCTTTTGCTGCTGTTGATGGTGCTGCTCATTGTGACGTTGCTGCAATTTCATCTTGATATCCTTGTCCATGAACAAATTTATGTCTTCATAGATAAGCAATTTCATATACACTTGATCGACTGCATCCCCTGTGGTTCTCTGAACGGTGTCTTCGACTCTGCTCTCCTGGAAGCCAATGTACCTATGTTGCTGAGAGGTAGATGAACACTTGTGATAATTGGAGACATAGAAAGACTGATGGCAAGGAATCTGTCAGTCGAAAACCAAAACAAGCTGAAGGACTGACATGCAACATATCTGTGTGACTGTATGTGAAGATTGCATAATTTTCATTGGGACGTTGGGAGATTGACTGCCAAAACTGCACAAGGCACAGTTTGGGCTGCCAAGAGGCTGATTGACTGCTAGAACTGCGTAATGCATAGTCCAGCATGGCCTGCTGAGGACTGAAATTGCGCAATGCTTAATTTCAGTCAAGAGTGACATGCAATCCAGCAAACTGCATTTCGTAGTTTCTAGGGCCAGCAAGGAACTGCCTTCCAGAATTGTGTAATGCAAGCCTGGAGGTTAGTGATGTGTAAATTGTGCAATTTCTAGAGGAAAGGTAGAGCCTTCACTTCTAGGAATGCACAATGCTAGTTGAGCAAGGCAAGATCCGAGCAAAGGCAGCCTAGAGCCGCTGACTGCCAACTGAAAACATGAGAAGTTTGAATGCATGGTGATACTGAGTGTAAACAAGAGTGAATGATCATGCATGCAAACATCAAGTGCAAGATTCAAAAAATGAGACAACATGCATGTGTGTGAAGTGAGTTTCCGCAATGACTAACGTCGGTGCAAAAATAGTGTCATGCATGCGACAATAGTGAGATGCGAACAAAAACTGAAACGGTGCTTCTACAAGCTAACATACATCAAAACGATAGTAAGCGCTCACTGAAATCAAGTAGACAACACTTACACAACCCGAAACACAAAAAACGACAAAAACACAGCCTAAGACATGTAAAGCGGGCTAACCCTGAAAAAGTTGAGCTGAATGTGCCGACGACTCTTAGATGCGATGTGGGATGTCAGAGCAACAAGATCGATGTGAGGAATGAGCTCTGTAGCATCCGGTTCATAAGTTATGATAAAATCAAGGTTATGATGCGCATGCCACAAATATTAGAAAAGTGACCCTTGATGGGAGGTTTCTAAATGAGCCTTGCATGTAGCCTCCTGTTGCTAAACATAGATCCCTAAATCTAGGGATGCTTTTGCATGGTGCCTTGGGAAAAGAGGTCCATGCATGCAAATCAGTGTTGCTTGGTCCTAGAGGGAACTGGTCAACCTGAAGGCACATGCATCGGTCTGCAAGCCTGGGAGAGGGATTTGCACAGTTTCTGGGCTGAGCAGAGTTGGCTATCCGAGAGGGATTGCGTAATTTTTGGGAGGAACAGGTGACAGTCTCCCAGGATTGTGCAATTCTTGGGCTGAGAAGCTGTCCTGGGATGAATTGTGCAGTTTTCTGGAGGAAGCCTACCTGACTGCTCTGCGCAATTCTGGAGCTTAGCAGGTTGGCAAACTGATTTGTGCAATTTCTGGAGGGAGGCTGGTTCCCCTCCAGAATTGCGCAGTTTTTTGAGGGAAGCATGATAGACTGATTTGTGAAATTCTTGAGCTCAACAAGCTGTCCAATTGATTTGTGCAATTTCTGGAGGGAAGGCTGGTTCCCTTCCAAAATTGCACAATTTTCTGGGGGAGCTACTTGGTGAGCACATGGTCTAAGTTCGGAAAGACAACCTATGAGGGGAGTGAAACAAAATGACATGCACAAGCTGACAAGACACTAAGAAACAACTGAAGCCTATGTGCTTGACGATGCAAGACATGCTGCTGACAATGGTTGGTAGGGAGGCTCCAAACGAAGCTGAGGAAAAATTTTGTAGGGTGGTTGTAGCCACTACAACACTTGGTGACACACTGGTAGAACTCTAGCTCTCTAAATGGACCTTGTTCATGAAAGCAATTCTGACACCTTCGAAAGTATTGTTCAGTTCTCTATTCGTCTTGGTTTCCACACTTGCTTAATTGTAAGATGTAGCATCTGCCAAGCTCTTGGTCGGTTGACACACATTCCAAGCCAAGCTGACACAGTTGTTTTGATTGGGGATGAGGGGTATATTGGTGCAAAAGTCATATGATCATCAGAGTTTTGGTTTCATCTCTGATGTTGCTCTGCTGCTAGTAGACCTAGAAAGTTCCCCGACGGAGTCACGCTGGAACACAAGCATCACTCCGTTGCCAGTGAGCCTAGTCAGTACCCTGGCAGAGTTACTTGCATCACCTCTCTGCATAGGAAGCCTTTCTCTTCTTTTGCCTTATTCATTTTTCATTTTTCAATTTTTTTTTTTTCACATTTTCATTTTTTCATTTTTCATTTTTCGTAACTATGCATAGCACTTATTCATTTCAGAGGTGGAAGAGGGAACCTGAATTATTGAGAGCAGAAGAGGTTGTTCCTTCAGAGAAGTAGTTTATATATACCTCTGACATTCTTGTTAAAGTTTCCCCTTTCACCTTACTCTACTTGATTGGGCTGACAAGGGTTAATCCAAAAACAACAGACTAGAGTAGGTGACACTAGTTAGTGTGCAAGCGTTGTGTTTTCACCAAGGTTTGAACAATACATATTTTCCATTGATGTATCATGGACTGAAGATAACAAGTTCTTCATAAAGAGGCAAAATGATAGATAACCAAGTATTGATAACTGCACAAGTCCTCTTGTACTTTACCCAACTTGTTTCAAGAGTCACGCACGGTCGCATGCGAAACTAACCTACAGATGTAAACAAGCAAAAAAACAAGAAACAAAGAAAAAAGAAGAAGTAAATGCATAAGCAAAGCGAGTAAGCAAACATGTAGGCAAACAAATAAACATGCAAAGCGAGTAAGCAAACATGCATGCAAGCAAACACTAGTCCTACTCCTAAACTAACGGTGCATGAGTCTACTCACGTGAAGTGATACTTCTAATGCAGCCATCAACGCATTTGTCGACCCATGTTGGTGAAGGAAAGGTTCATGAATAATGCAGCTGTGCGAACTAGCAAACAAGAAAGATATAACAATGAAGACAAACACATTTCGGGTTTAAATGCATCCACAGAACATAAGTGACTGTAAGGGCATGACATGTGGTCCGTGGAATTACCATGGTGCTGTGTGACACTGAGTGCAGATGTTAAGCATATGCACACTCTTGACTGTGACATGCAAGCAAACGAAAGAAACAAAGACAACTTGTGTCACGCACGCGTGCTTGCTGTGTAAGATTCCTCCAATGCATGAGCGATGGGATCGTGTAGTTCAAGTGGAGGAAGAATGATCTGTGTGTGAGATTGATCTTCAATGCATACATATGAATGATGAGGAGCCTCAGGTATTTGAACAATTTCCTGATTAGAAGTGAAACCAACCTCAGGACAGTGAGGACCTAACATAACCATCAGCTCGGGCTGAAGTGCCTTGATAGTCTGCGGGGTTTCGACTTCGTTGACAGATAGATCATCGTAGACCAATGTCTTAGACAGATTAACAACAATTGAATCAATATCATGATCGGATGAAGAAGTAGAGAGATCATGACAACCAAGATCAAAAAATTCAGGATGTTTGTCGGCATCCTCATGATTTGATGAATCACATAGAGGGGTAGATGACAAGCAAGGATGTTCACCCTCTGCGTTTCTAGAAAAATCAGATGAAAAATCAAGTGGATTTTCAATGAATGATTTGTCCTCTTAGCTTTCGGATGATTTAATGATATCCGGTGTGTTCTGCAAATGATAAAAAATGGGTGCATCCGTAGACGGAGGTACACATGCGAAATCAGGGATGCCAGAACCATCAGAGATGTCAGGAAAAAGCGAACGAGGCGTGGATAGAGAGGGATGTTCCTTTGCCATGGGTGGATGTTCAATCTCCCAGTCATACTCTTCATGAATGCAAGCACATGTTGGTTGTGCAACACCAACTCCATCGATAGATCGATCCTCATTCAAAATAGGTGTAGAGTCCAGAACGAAAGAACACAAGACAATGCAATTCTGAGGATGATCAGAATACAAAGATGGAGGTTGAGGTATGTAATACATGTGATAACCCATGGGATTTGCAACCGGGTTTGCGCGACATTTGAACGAAGTGATGTTGGGAGGGTGTGATAGTTAAACATATGTGTGTGCATGTTCTCTCACATCACTCTGCAGTGGTGGAGTTGTTTGATGAGGGGACGACAGACAATCACTTGTGACAACGACCATGTCCATCTGTGATAATGCAGCTCCATCATTGAAGTATGCTAAGCAGGGCGTAATATTGAACTTCTTCTTGGGAGGGACTGATTTGTTAAGACAATATTTGAATCTATCCCAAAGATATGGAAATTTCATCTAGCTTTTCGGAGCTTCAAACTGCAAATCAAGGAAGTGTTGCCAAAAATCCATAGGCGATTCATGTGGGACCTTCCGTTGTTGTAACAATATTTGGTCAAGAGGTTTTTCATCAAAATGATGGAAAGTAGATTCAATGAGATCATAGAACTGCTCAAGTGAGTGCATGATGCCAGTTGACAAACTGCATCACCACCGTTGTGGGGATTCGCGAAGTGTGTATGTAAGCAACAGGATGGCCTCTTCATCAGAACATTTGTTTGCCTTGTTAAGCATGGCAAAGAAGTCATGTAAGAACACGAGCTAGGCCACTTCACCTTCACTATCATACATGAATTCAGACGAGATAAAAAAACTCCCTCGTGATGTTAAGAGGTTCGGCATGTGAAAAAAATTGTGGAGGGGTGAGTATGAAAAAATCCATGATAGATGTGCAAAGGTTAAAAACAAGATAAGAGGACACAACTTGTCATCTGACCCTCCTTCTAGTGCCAGAAATTTTGACGGTGCTGGACCCGCCAACATGTCAGGGGATCTCCCCAGTAAGAAGTCCCAACTAGACCTCAGACTGTTTGGTGTAGGAGTCCCAACAATGGGTCATACAATATCGCCTTGACCGTGGTTGCGTGCAGAGGCAAGTAAGATGTCCCTGTTGGTAGCAAGGGTGTGACATATGCAGCAAGTCAAGAAAGGTGCATGAACGGTTCTAACACACAGAGGGTGAGGTGAGTGCACCCCTTGGAAACCTATGAGAGCACAGAGTTAAGAAGGGAACACATGAGAAAAGATGCTTCATAAAATGGAAAGCAAGTACGCTGATAATCCAAAACAATGGTTAAACCAACAACACATTTCAGTAAGATTCATACATACATATACAAGAAATCCATACATGCATGTGTAAGCAAACAGATACACATATCATTTAGAGTAAACAAGATAGCTGAAATACAATACGAAATATGCATGAAACATGCTGGCTCTGTTATATTAAGAAGTAAAAGTTCCAGTCATACAATACAACCATGACCAACCACTAGTTCCAATAGCGGAATGTTACAGTCACTGCCGCTTGCTCCTCCAAAGAGATATACTAGCTCTACACAGTGGAGAAGCCAAGGATCATTACAATACTCTCCAAGCTTTCTCTAAGATACTCCTATCAGAAGCTGGTTGACCAAAAGCCTCTACAATGAGTTATGAGGGACTATTTATAGCAAAGGTGGGGTAACCCTTGACATTCCCCTTTGCGACTGTTCATCTACCCTCATGACTCTTCAACTACTCTATGATTGTTACATTCAACTATTGACACTTGAACTTCCACTTGACAAGATGTTACATACAACCTGCACATGTACCCATGTGAGGCAAAATAGGCGTGAGCGAGCCATGTAAGGCATCACTAACACTCAGATAGTTGTGGTAAGACCAACTCTTCGACATCCTTTCGACTATCGACAGTGGCGAACTGATGCTAAGCTTGGTTGTCCATGATGGTGACCGTGCACTCAATGGTGACATCCTGCTGGAAGTGAACTATTTCCTTTGTTGCATCTGGGTACACTGATATGGCCCCTCTGTCCAACTCATTTGATAACATTCACATCGTCGTCTTGTGTGTGGCTAATCTAGCAACATACTGATGCATAGTATCTCTGCTGATCTCCAAGTGTGTGTTGGTGACCATGCACATCAAGTTGTCGAAGTACATGTTCAGCTCTAATCGGAATTGATTCTTGTCTTCACCTCGGTGAGTGTGCCAATGGGTGGGATCGCATGTATGTGCATAATGACATCCATGCTCTTGAATACCCTTGCATGTGATCGACAACAATGCTCACCCTATTTGCACCATGCTGGCTGTTGGATGGGTCCATAACCTGTATGGGCATAGTTTCATTAGTCTGTGCATGTTGCACCTCTTGCTGTACCTGTTCTCGCTGCAACTCCTTCTCTTGTCTGTGCAACTCCTATTCTTCTTTGAGTTTCCACTTGAGCACCTGTAACTCCTTCTCTGTTTCTCTCTCTCTACCTTTGCGCGATCCTTTAGTCGCGTCGTCGCCTCATAGCCTCAATCTCCAAAGTTGCTTTCATCACAAGTGGATCTACTTGAGCTTGCAACTTTGTTCCGCCTCTGTGTTGTCAACAACCTTCCTCTTGCATTTGTCATATGCAGGTGTGATACCTTCTGCTGCTGCTGATGGTGCTGCTTGCTGTGATGCCACTGCTATTTCATCTTGATATCGTTGTCCATGAACAACTTGATCGACTACATCCCCAGTAGTGCTCTGAACGGTGTCTTCAACTCTGTTGTCTTGGAAGCCATTGTACCTGTGCTGCTGAGAGGCAGATGAACACCTGTGATATTGGGAGACATAGCAATACTCATGACAAGGAATGTGTTAGTTGAAAACCAAAACAAGCTGAAGGACTGACATGCAACATACCTGTGTGACTGTCTGTGAAGATTGTGCAATTTTCACTGGGAGGCTGGGACACTAATTGCCAAAACTGCGCAAGGCACAGTCCAGGCTGTCAGGAGGCTGACTGACTATTGGAACTGCGCAATGCACAATCCATCCTGGCTTGTTGAGGACTAAAACTACACAATGCACAATTTCAGTCAACATTGACATGCAAACCAGCAAACTACATTGCATAGTTTTTGGGGCGAACAAGGCACTGCCTTCCAGAATTACACAATGCGAGCCTAAAGTTCAGTGCTAGGCCAGACTTGTGCTATTTTTGGAGGGAAGGTAGAGCCTTCACTTCCAGGATTGCACAATGCTAGCTGGGCAAGGCAAGATCCGAGCTAAGGTAGCCTAGACCCGCCGACGGGCCACTGAAAACATGAGAAGTCTGAATGCATGGTGATAATGAGTGTAAACAAAAGTGAATGATCAGGCATGCAAACAACAAGTGTGGGATTCAGAAAACGGGAAAGCATGCATGTGTGTGAAGCAAGTCATCACGACGGTGACCGTCGGTGCAAAAACAGTGTCATGCATGCGACAATAGTGAGATGCAATGAAAACTGAAACCGTGCTTCTACAAGCTAACATACATGAAAATGACAACAAGAACTCATTGAATTAAAGTAGACAACACTTACAGAAGTCGAAACACAAAAGGCGATAGAAACGCAATGCAAGACATGCAAAGGCGGCTTACTGATGCAGGAGCATATAGTTCAACAATTTCATTATGTTTTAGTTGACTTAGGAGGTCTTGTGTTTTCAAGGAAGTTGGATTCCTATGTATGTAATTATTAATGTTTTGAGTGGCTAAAGTAGAAATTAATTAGATAAGTGTGAGGATGTTTGTAAATGCTCTCGAATGCAGGTGAACATGAGTGATTAATGATGATGAGAGAGTTGGAAATCAATTGTAACTCTTATAGGTCTCATGATTTGAGGAACTAGAGAGGATTCTTAGGGATAAGTAGGAGTTAAAAGTGGACTTAGAATATTTTCAGGAGTTAGTTAAGCAAATCAAGGAGCTGAACCAGAATTAGTTCAACAAAACCTTTTGTATAAATATAAGCCTAAAAGAAAGTCAGTCAGTAGTGAGAGAGGTAGTTAGAGAAGTCAATCAATTAGATTGTAAGCCTACGGGCAGGACGAGGGCCATTGATACCAAAGATCAAGCCAAGGAAAGAGTTTCTATGTAAATACATGTTTACTAAATATACAATTCGATTCTGAGTTCAAGTGTGTGTATTGAGTAATTGAGATGTATATTGTATATGATCTTGAGTTATTCTGTGTAACATAGGTTGCAAGTGCAGATCCATAAAGGAAGCGAAATACAGGTGTTATGACTTTGTACCCATCGATAATACATAAGGAAGCCTTTAGTGTTACAGTGAAGGTGGAGGAGCATAAAGGTATGAGCGGAGTTAAGGAGGAAGTTGTGTGATAGAACAACGAAGGACTGGAACCTTGGAGGAAGCCGAAACCACATAGGAACATTGAAGAAACGACATAAGTAAAAGAAATGAATGACATAGTTTAATTCCAAGTACTTGCAGAAGGGGAAAGGCAAGAATCGATCTGGACTGTCAGATCGACATGGTGGATCGACGATGATCAATAGACTAGTGGTAGTAGGAGAGAGCAGATGTCCTTGAGCGTGGTTGAAGTACCGCAGTAAATCCTAACCGTCGATCCCACAATCAATGCTTACATCATAGGCAACTACGGGGGTTGAGAGCTGGTTAATCCATATGCTAGATGAAGGGCCGCAGATCGGAAGATTGAATGGCTCTTGTTATCCAATAGATATCAGGTTTTAAGTTGAATGGACGATAGTCTTAAAACCAGACCTGAACATTTATAAATTGCAATCTAAAGTCCTATCGGCTCCGAAAGGGTGGCTACACATCACGCAAGTTTCTTGTGCATTGTTGCGACAATCGTCGAATCAAGAACCAGATCGATGACAAAGATTTAATCGCAAATCGCATTCGGTAAAAGAGTTTGGTTGGCGATAAACCTAGATTTGCAATATTGCGATGAATTGAGATTTGCGATGTTGCAATGGACTATGGACCGTTAGATCAAAGGGTTGATCGAATGGCGGAGGTTAACTCTCGAATTTCACAGGAATCAAGTGCTGGTGGATTGTGAAAATTGCGATGTGCGATGAGCCAAGAATGCGATAAAGGAAAGCATCGGGTAATGTGCAACGATTGAGGAAAAATCGAAAAGGTATGGTTTATGTATGTGTGGAATATTTCTATTATGTAAACATTATAATAGAAATAAAGCGCCGATAGGAAGTTTATGGGTAAGTTCGTGAATAACCATAGTTATAGAGTGGGTTGGTTATATATGTGCGGACATTAAGGATTTATTAAAAGAGTAATGAAGGGAGAGTATAGAGTTCCGATGGAAGGAATGGATTAAGGGTAATCTGTGGTTAATAAACAAATCATTCCACGTGAGTAATGAAGTGGGCCTTAAACCATTAAGTAATGGAGATTGACTCGGCACAGAGTCTAAAATTCCTGGGATAGACAAGGTTATGCATTTTACATGCATACTGTGGGTATACACGGGTTTTCCCTGTGTCATAGTGGTATCAGAGGCTGAATAAGGAAATTCTATGTTATATTTTAAAGATGTGTATACAGGCAAGTGGAGATCATGTTGTTTGAATCTGATTAGTAGAAGGCATGAGATAAGATGAGAGTAAGTGATACTCTTAAGAAGAAATTGCAGAAGCATAAAGAAAACACAATGATGTTTGTTTTCTGGAAAGTGAAGGTTCACTCAAATGTGAAGAATGGATGGAGACTGCTTGTGAAACCATGTAGGTATTATTTTATTTAACTCTGGTTTGAGTTTTGTAGGTTAAAGACAGAGTAAATATTGATAAAAGTAGGTAGATAAGGAAAGCTGATATGTTCTAAATAACAAAGTGAATGCGAGACTAGATAAAAAAATGGCAGTGAACCTGAAGAATCCAACTGAAGTTTGGACAGAGAGGATAAGAGTGTTCTCAGAAGGAAGCTGAGCAGAAGCATTTTAAGGTGGCCATAGGAATTTGGCAGCAGCAAGCTTTTGAAAGCTTGGGAATAATCTTTGGTTTGAATAACATTGATACACAAGAGACAACAAAGGAAGGTGAGAAGATTGCAACAACCTAGAGCAAGGAGTGTTCAATTGGTTCTAGAGGAAAGAACCAGAGAAATGCTAAAAGACTGAGCTTAGAGGAGAGAAGCTTAGTGAAGCATATGTAGCAAGAAGGAGACTTGTTACTGCAGAGGTATTATTGTAGCTCACAAACGCAATTCCACAAACGATGTGGGTAGAATTTCTAAGGGATGAAGAAAGCTGGTAAGAGTTTTTGAGTGAAAGAAGAGGTGGTCAAAACCTAGTATTTCATTTGTGATTGAAGTACAAGAGGACAATTGTGTTCTTAAAAGGTGCATGAGTTGAAGCCTAGAAGGAGCAGATAGAAGTTCTCAAAGAGGTTCCAGAGAATAGGGAACCAAGTGCTTGCCAAAATACCAACTACAGAGGAAAGCTTGGTGAGTTAAGTGGCAGTAGGGAGGACTTCTTGTTGCAGAGGCTTTAATGCAACTCATAGTAAGTAAGTGAGGAACTCATGAAGATAGAGAAGAATATGACTACTGATAGTCATAACAGAGATAACAGAGGTTCTGAGGAATACCATAGCAGAAGAAAAGTGAAGGAGGATTCCAAGGAAAATGGCAAGAGAATGAGCCAAGAGGAAATTGACAAAGAAATTGCTGAGATGAAAGAACAACTCAATGTATTAATGATGATACTTGAGGAAAGCCAAAGACTAGGTTGGGTCTTGAAGAAAAAGCCAGTGAAGTGGCATAAGTTACAAAGAAGGCTATGACAGAGGCAAGTGAAGAGCCTGGTGGAAGAACTCAGAGAGGCTGAGTTGGAAATGGAAGTGTCCATTTGTGAACCAGAGCAGGGTGAAGTTCTGGGTAAAGATGAAGACTTGAAGACTGAAACTTCAAGTGAGACCGAAGGGTCACATGATTTTAAATCTGATAATTTGGGTATGTTTGTAGGTGAAACATGTGAAGAAAGACAATTTGCTGATATTGTCGTAAAGAAGGAGGAAGAAGACAGGAAAAATCTAAATTCTGTTATGAAAGAGGATGAGATAGATAGGTCTCATGTAAATGCTTGTACATAGTTGAGGAAAAGTTTTACTTTTCAGCATATTGCAAGGACTGGAAGCAAAGGAAGTTTGACTCATGATGACAACCAAAAGCAAGAAGAAGTGGAGAAGGATATCAAGCAACCAAGTGGAGGGCTTGAAGAGGCTAAAGAGAAGACCATTGAAATATTTATGAGTCATGTAGAGGACTTGGAACATCAAAAAAACTTTAGTAAAACATTGATGTTTGGAGCTGTTACAAGACAAGAACAATTTCTTGTGAAAGAAGGAGATGAGATTCAGTCTGAAGAACTGATATGTGAAGCAACAGTTGAGACTGTTGAACTCTGTAATTTTCAAATTGATAATTTAAGTATAAATGCAGGAATTATAAGTGATGATGAAGTACTTGTGAAGTGTCACAGGGAACTTAAATTGTTGGAGTATTTGTTGGGAAATTCAGAGTATGATAGTGTGATTGCAGAGGAAGGAGTTCACTACAGTGGACAAGAGCTGGAAGAAACCATTGAAGCAGAAGGTGTGTACGAGAGAATAACTGACAGTCTCATGAATTCTTTTAAGAATTCAAATTAGCATACTGATATGTTGATAGAGGAGGAGAAATTAGAGCAACATACTGATGTGTTATGAAAGGAAGAAGAGGCACTGAGGCAATATGTTTTTGGTTTTAATGATTGTTTTGTGAGTGCAGGTGTCACACGGAATAAGTCGATCTTGCGGACAAGATAGACCTTCCTAGAATCTAAAGAAGACCTAATGACAAGAAAACCAATCACACACTATCTTTCTCTAAATATGCTTTTATAAATAAAGGCAAACAAGTGTTTTAGGCCTACCTTAGGTCCAACGCAAGTTTGTGGAAGCCTTCACTCCTTCGGTCCAGATGAGCTCCCTTGTTGCGAATATGCAAACACAAACAAGTAAACAAATTAAATAGCACCTGAAAAGCCAATATCATAAAACATATTTAACATGAAAGTCAAGGAATTCATGAAACAAATGACATGAGACAATTGTTGAGAAAAATGAGTCTGATTGTATTAATTCAAATCAAGAAGAACTTTACAACTTGTGCCTTGACATTGTACAAGCTCCTCCCAGGGTCCAGCAAGAAGTCTCCTTTACTTTGACAAGTTTCACTCTCTTCCCAATGAAGCCAAAAAGGTATGTGATCTCTCCTCTTAAGCTCAACTAGGAAGTCTTAATTTCACCAGCATTTACCCTAAAAAATGTTCAGCTTCTAACCTCTCTAGCAACCAGCCCAATGCCTGAATTTATAGTGCAATGGAGGGAAGTTACTAGGTCCTCCTTCAAAGGGATAAAGCCCTCCTTCAAAGAAATAGCTCCTCTCATCAAGGGATTAGCTCCTTCTTTTTTGGGATGCATGAACCACCTAAGAGCGGCCAATCCACGTCAAAATTCCTTCTAGAATAATCTAGAATTAACCCAAAGTGAGTTTTTTAGAATAAACTTGTGCCTTTTTGACTTTCACAGGGGTCCGCACCCACACCTTTAGGGATAGAGCGGGTAGGTCCGCAGTTTTTGTAAACAGGAGGTGCGGGACCGCAGGCAACAGCGAGAGAAAGTGCGGAACCAGAGATTTATTGATTTTCAATGTCTTTCTCTCATTTTCAAAGCTTGACTTCAAGAGCTGAGGTCTGAGACTTGCTTAGGAGGACAGTACAAGTGATGATAGACCCATACTGACTGCAAATAATCATGGTGACGATATTTTTGTGTAACAGATTGGCCCCTAAAGTGCGAAGTCTGTAGTAGATGAGGATTTCATTTATCATTTAGGAAGAGTGAAGTACTTTATCATTTCGAGGATCATCTTGTGGAGAGCCCGGTTGGGACCTGTAAAAACATTCAATGCAAGACATATATATGAGATCATATCATCACTGAGGTAGGCATTCCCATACTCAGATCAAAACTAACTTAGAAAACTAACTACTACTCTCATACAGGAATGATCTTGTAATACATCACAAGTATAGACTCATGTGGACACAGTATGGACGCAGCCATTTGTTTATGAATAGTCCATTATATAATGAATACAAAATTCCTTGCACCCTGGATTGTGGAAACTAGATCGAGGGTCTTCATTTCTTTTTCCCGAAACAGTACGATTCTATCCATGCGAATGAATGTGTTGAAGTCGAACATGGTAGAAAACACTTGATTAGCAGTCAATGATCTAAACTGTTAACAAGTGTGAGAGGAACCACCAGTGATGTCAATGGCTCTCAAAGTACCCAGTACAATCTATGAGATGTGAATAAATGTGTTGATGTCGAACATGTCACGGAATCCTTTGATCGAAGGTCAATGATGCAACCTGTCATCAAAGGCGAGAAACCTGCCATTGAGGCATGCAGATCCCAAGGTACTGACGATTTCTAGATCATCTTTCTAGATAATAAGCTGAAGTCGATAGAAAGCGATTCGTCGCAGGCAAGCCCACAACACGAAATCATAGATCAAGTTGAAGAAATTTAGTTGTAAGGACTGACTCAGGGATGGTCAAGATGGATGACAGATATTTTGCAGATGAATGGCTTATTGGCAGTGACCTCTTGAACACATAATGACACGACAGATGGCTTGGTGACAATTGACCCAAAGTTAATACCCAGAAACCGGCTGAAGACTTTCAATGTGGTTCGATCAACTGTTAGGCAAAGGATTTCCCAACCCAGGTGAATAAAAGTGTCGTGTTCAAGAGTGGTTACAAAGTATGACAAACAGGCTCATTTCTCTCTTTTTTCCCCCATCATTTCTGGCAAGTACCTCTTTATTTTTGACAAGCTTGAGGAGGATAAAATTTGCTTGATTATAAGCTCATCCTTCGGATGAGTCCAACTTAGTTTAAATTCGAACCCTAAGAAGGAGTGGTTCGTTCCTGTTTGTAATTGAACAGGTCCTTTACTGTGAAATTTTAACGAGTCCAATATAGGAGAAACTCGGCGTTTTTCAATTTTAGAGAGTCTGAAAAAACTTAAGAAGACTCTTGGGTTGAAATTTTTCGTAAATTTGTGTCTCCCAAGCCCGAAAAAGTATAAAATAATACTTGATAGAACCGCTTGATCTTTACGACCAAGGAGTACTTTTCGTAATTAGTGCCCCTGATCCGAAAAAGTAAAAAAGAGATCAATGACACGTCGTTTTATAACCAATATCGAATTTAAAACGACAAGAATCCGGCAATCTTTTCATGTTTTTACGGTCAGAAAAGAGCTGTAAGTGGACCGTCTTTTAGTTCCGTTTTAACGAGTTAAAAAAAAAAACTCGGAAATCTTTTCATGTTTCAGGAGTCAGAAAAGAGCTTAAAGGTGACTCTAAATGTTTTTTCATCGAAAATGATAGATTTCGCCTGAATAATCCGTTATCCTAAACAAAACGCAAACATTACTCATACCTGTTTGAAATGGATAAAAATATTGCAAAAATACCTTTCCAAAGTGAAACATAAACAAATTTGCAATTTATTTACTCAAAAAACTTATAAAAAGGGCTTTCGTCAATTCATTTTTACTGTTTGAGTTTTGGGTGAGAAAATAGTGCTTTTGTTCAGAAAACTTCCCGTGAAGATTGCGGAAAATCCAACCGTCGGAATCGAACGCCGTCTTCTCCAGGTAATCCACATCATCCTACTTTTCATTTTTAACCGTTTCATTTTTGTTTTGGGTTTTATTTCATTTTTGGAGGGTTTTTAGGCTTAAAACCCGCGCGCGGGGGGCCGCAGGCGTAACACTGCCAGCCCGCGGACCCCGACTTTTTCTCAACGGGGAAAAAGTCAGGGGTCCGCACATTCCATGTAGGTAAGGTGCGGACCCACGCAATGTGTCTAACCCAGAGGGTGCGGTCCCCGTAGCAAGGGTTTTTAACCCAAAAATTCTCAAATTTGACCTAGACAAATTAATTTCTAGCATTTTAATTTGTCTTTTTACTTGATGCAGAGAGTACATCATGCTAGATTGGCATGAACGAGAGCATGAGGATGTGTATCTAGCCGCATTGAATCACCAACCTTCGATCGATGCATTGAAGGCCTGTGGCTTGTACAAATCTAGGCCATACCTGGCATGAGGGCCCAGGTGGATTTCTTACAGTGGCTGGTTGACAGATGGAGCATACAGTACCAGTGCTTCTTCATTGGTTGCCACCAGCTCGAAATCGAGCTGGAAGACATATATTTCTTGACCGTTTTTCCTAAGAGAGGCGAAGACTTGACTCTATTCGGGGCTAGGCCAGGTGGCCAGTATGTCGATAGCCTCCGGCTAGAGTTCTGCAACAGCCAGGCTAGAGACAAAGGGATAGACATAAAAACCATATCCCTTCCTGAACACATGGTGATCGCGTTTACTGTCACCAGACTTTGCGGGAGTGCTGCATTACATATTGTCACCGGATCCCAGATGCGGATGGCAGTTGACTGCTTTCGAGGCACCATCTTCAACTGGTGCGATGCTGTGTTGGCCAATGTGAAAGGGCAACTGACTAGAGCCAAGAACGGACAACTAAAGACCTTTGGTTATGGGGCTTTGGTTGTGAGCTTTGGTCTGGAGAGGGTTCCCATGTTGATCCCGCAACACCTTACTGTTGGAGTTGGGCTTCCTCGAGAGCCCAAACTGATGCGATGGGTCGCAGTTATGGCCTGTCATACGGACAAGGGGACAGAGGTTGTTCGATTCAAACCTGAGTATTTCCAATGGTTGGAAAACCAGGTTTTTTCTATTCAGGACTTCCCTTACGCTGGGTAGATTTTCGTGGTGACCCAGACATGGCTCTTCCACCAGGAGAGCAATGGGATGACTCAGGTAAAATCATTTTCAACAATTTTCCTATTTTATTTTTCTATCATCCCAAAATTGATAGTAAAAGTTTCAAATGCAGATGTGGGTCCACAGCGACCAGTCGCTCTCCGGTCTTACGAGAGGAAACAACCAGTTGCAGCCGCACCATCCCCACAGGACGAATGAGCAGAGGTTTTGGCCGAGTTGGGGGGTCATCTAGAGCGCTTGACAGGAGATATTCCGGAGACCACTATAGATGACATTCCTCATCGACTTCAACGCTATGTGATTGGGGTCCCAGGACGTTTTAGGAGGTTCCTTTGCAAGGTGGCCCGTGCAGTGGTTTCTTATCGAGATCATCACCAGTGATAGGATGATCGCCTATTGTGGGCACATATGAAATTTTGTTTTTTGTACTTATCATTTTTTCCGATCATAAGGTGTTTTTCAACCTATGATCGAGGACGATGTATTTTTTGACACACTCCTATATATATATATCACTATTACCGGCTTATCTTGTAAATCATGTTATGGAATGGTTTTAAATTTACATGTATGATTATTGCAAATGTCTACTTAACATTCGAGAAGCAATTGCATCTGCTAATGTATTTAAAGATCTTGGAATATGCTGATATTTAATATAATCAAATTCACGTTCCAAGAGACGCACTCTCAAAAATAATCTCAATAACACTGGATTTCTAATGGCATACACTCTATTAAGCTGTAATACAACGAGTTCAGAATCTAACCTCACTATCAAACTCCGAATCCCAAATGAAATAGATTCAGATAATAACTCAACCACTACACTATACTCGGCAATGTTGTTCGTTGTTTGACTGAGGCTTACCCCATGCATAGATACTAACTCGTCAAAGGGCGAATAGATAACCCAAGCTGCGGAAGAAATGTTCCATGTATTACGACAAGCACCATCAGTGAAACCAATGTATGTTTGGAGAGGCATCGACATCTGAAATATCAAGAGTAAAACCAAGATAAGCGGGAATAATAATGAAAAACACTCTCTAAGCTAAGCACACTTTTTAAACTAAAACACACCAGCTAGAAAGAAAAACTATCCTAACTAAAAATCTCCACACCCATTCTTTAAGCATAATACCTCTTCAGGTAAAGACCATTTCTGGGATTACCCAAAGAGTCCCCGTCAAATTCTACCAATTCATAGGCCCCTTTTGCTAGCTTTCGCTTGACAACATAGTGACCATGCCACATAGGAATGAATTTTCCAGCGCCTAATTTATCATTAGCTTGATCGTAAACTAAGACTAGATATCCTTCCAAAAAATTTCGAGGGGTCACATTTTGATCATACTGATCTTTCATACGTTTTGCGTGAGTCTCGATCGCTAATGTAGCATCACGTCGATTCTCATCTAATTGAGCCATGTATAACAAACGTTTTTCCTCTTCAGAAGTGGCTAGAAGTAACTCGATGGCCATTTGCAATGACGGGATTTCGCATTCAATGGGTAACATAGCTTCCAGACCATAAACTAGTTGGAAAGGAGTGAACCCTGTTGATGTTTTTACTGAGGTACGATATGCCCAAAGCGCTGAAAATAACATGTTATGCCAATTTGACTGATGAATCCCAATGATTCGTCGGATCATGATGACTAAAACTTTGTTGATGGATTCAACCAGACCATTAGCTTGTGGATAATAAGGAGTTGAACTATCGTGACGCAAACCAAGCTGGCCTGTAAGTTCGGTCATCATAACGTTTCGAAAATGACGCCCATGATCAGTGATAATCGCTTGTGGGACACCAAACCTAGCAATTATATGATTGAACACGAAAATTGCAGCTGTCTTGCCGTCTGCCTCAAATGTAGGCATCGCCTCGGCCCACTTGGTAAAATAATCTACCGCAAGGATGATATACGTATGCCCCCTGGTCGAGTGAGGGTTACATGTAATAAAATTGATACCCCATTTGGAAAAAGGACCAACGACAATTATAGGGTGGAGAGGAGCAGGACGAGTGCGCATCTTTCGATCAAAAATTTGGCAGTTATGGCATTTTCGGACTGCAGTAATACAATCTTTAAACAAAGACGGCTAGAAGTAGCCAACGCGCAATATCTTTTGGGCTGTGGCATACCCAGACATATGACCACCACACGCTCCAGAGTGACAGTCATTTAGAACCCTTTCAGCTTCCTCATGAGTTAAACAACGTCGAAAAACAGAGTTCGCCCCATGGCGATAAAGAGTATCTCCAATAATCCTGAATTGTTGGGACTGGAATCGTATTTTCCGACGTTTTGACCTTGAAATTTCTGGCCGAAAGGATTGGGTCTGGAGATAAATGATGATATCCCCATACCACTGGGCTCTTCTGCCACAGTTTCCATGTCAGCACGCGGGAAGTCACACATTAACTCCGCAAAGACTAAAGATTTCTTAGACTTAGATTTTTCAAATTCCAAGTCGAACTCCTGCAGGATAACAATCCATTTAGAGTACTTGCCCCCTAGCAATTTCTTGGTCAGAATGTAGATCATAGGGTTGCAATCCGAAATTACTGTAGTTTTACGTAGTAAAATGTAGTGACGAAAACGTTGGACAACTTGAACAGCTGCCAATGCCAATTTCTCCACATGTGAGTATTTTAGCTCAGTTGGATTTAAAGTGTGACTAAGGTAATATGTCACATGTTCAGTACCGAATTCATCTTCCTGAACTAAGACCATTCCAATGGTGGAATGAGAGGCGGCGAGATACAAGAAGTAATCCTGGTTGTAGTTGGGAGGATGCAATAACGGTGCATGGGTCAATGCGTGTTTTAGTGCATCAAAATATTTCTGAGCTATCTCATCCCAATAGAATGGAGTATTCTGTTTCAACAACCGGGTAAAACCCTTTGTAACCTCGGCGTAGTTAGGAATGAATCGTCGTAAAAAGTTTGCTTTCCCTTGCAAACTTTGGAGTTGGCGAAGACTCGAAGGAGGAGGCAATTTGACAATAGCTTCGACCTTCGAGGGATCGACGCGAATGCCGGATTTCGAAACAAAAAACCCCAGCAATCGACCCGTTTCTATACAGAAAACACATTTGTGTGGATTCAACCGAATCCGATAATGCCTACACCTCATAAAGATTGCTCATAAATGGACGAGGTGATCAGCTCGATGTAATGAATGAGCAGGCAAATCATCGAGATAGGGTTGCACAATGTGCATGATGTCATGAAACGCATAAGACATGGCCCTTTGAAAAGTTGCTCCGGCATTCTTGAGCCCAAAAGGTAACTTGCAATAAGCAAATGTCCCCCATGGACAAATGAAAGCCGTTTTTGGTTGATCGGCAGGTAGAATATTGATTTGATTGAGTCCGGAAAAACCATCCATGAAGGAGAATATTTCGCTGCTGGCACAATCATCAATGATTTGATCGATATAGGGAGTTGGGTAATTGTCCTTTGGACAGGCTCGATTAATGTCCCTATAATCGATACATATTCTTATTGTCCCCTGCTTTTATTAACCAGAACAATATTCGATACCCAATTCGTTAACGGGATCGGATAAAAGAAACCTGCTTTGAGTAACTTTGCAACTTCTGCTTTAATAGCAGCAACTTTTCTTGGGTGAATCTGACGCAAACGTTGCCAGATGGGTTTAGCGTCCGGGTAAGTCTTTATTTCATGAACAACAATCGCAGGATTAATTCCTGGCATTTCCTCATAGGACCAGGCAAACACGTCACGGAATTCTTGAAGTAGGGCCTTATATATTTGAATTTCGTTTTCTGTACATGAGGCACCTATATGAATGTTCTAAAAAATTCCAGGCTGAACCGAAATGTCAATAGGAATAGTCCGAGAGATGTTTCCCAAATTTAACTCCGAATCAGGATGTTTCATTGGATTCTGAGGTTCCTTGACATATTCAGTCGTAAAAATTGATGAAAAATCATTTTCAAAACAATCATTCTCGGGTAAAAACGAAGATCTGTGATGGAGATCTTCCCATGGTAAATCATCTACACATAGGATTTCATGAATTTTCTCATTAGAGTGAACAAGTTCAGAATACATGATTGAATCCGAGCTTGATGTGAAAAGTGATTCTTCACGGACCACATTCATTAAGTCAATTTCGGTTGAAGATGGGTCGGTAAACGATTGCACGGCCTCATACACAATTTCATATGGACTCAAAGGCATGACATCACCAAATGAGTCTATCTCAGATTCAGAAGGAACGATCCAAGGATCATCATAAACAATGGTGTCTGACGTAATCATATGAATGGTTGCAAATGAAGACGATGCGTTGATCGGAGGAAAAGGAAAAGTTCCCAGTAAACCGACATCTTTAACTAGTCCTACTCCAACATCCTTATACGGGATAGTCGTTTTATCGACATGCTGAATACAGAAGAGGCTGGGTCGGATGAAAATTAAGCTAGCTGGTCTATTGTTACGATCTTTCCATTATGAGGAAACTTTATAACCCGAAAGACCGATGAAACGAGAGCTGTCATAGCGTAAGACCAACTTCGACCCAAGAGAAGGTTGTAATATAGAGGGGCATCAACCACCTCCACATCTAGATTAACGGTTTTTCCTTCAACCCCTATAGGCAAATCCTGTAGAATGCCAAAAGGATGAAACCACAGCCATCAAAGGCCTTTAGAATCGTCGGGGATTGATTTAGCGAAGGAGAACCAAGCGATCTCCAACACTGTATCGACATAATACACGTTGAGGCTCCCTCATCAATCATAGTCCCATGAATAGGCCTGTTTTTGACTATCACTGGAATCTGGAAAGCCATTTGATGAGGTAAGCGCGGTGTACTATTTTCTAGATCGAAAATTATTAGGTTGGATTCCTGAACGTCAATAGCTCCTATAGCTGACAAAAGTAATTTATGCTGTGCTGGACATGATTGCAGCACTTCCAAAGCCGAAATTGCTGAGGGTGAAACAGCTAAATCCTCAACAATGTTATAGTTCTAAGCCGCTCTTGCATGTGGATTGAAAGCTGACTTTCGAAGTATACCCTTGGCAGGCGGTTTGATTACCAAGTCTGGATTAGGTTTCTCGGTCTGTAGTGGATCAGAACTGGGAGCTGAGGTTGATAGATTAGAATGAGAAGATTCTACTTCTTTACCATCAACAGGACTATTACTACCATAATCATGTGATCGAGTCGCAATCCTAACATGGGACATCATCAGTATGGGTTCTTCATTGGCACTCGAGGAAGAACCTATCATCTTACTGTCTTGACTTGGAAAAGGATCCTTCAAAACAACATGCGTTTGGGAACCTTTGACAATCTTCGCAACCTCTGCACGATGAGGGCAGTCTCTTGTAAAATGTTCTTCGTCACAAATGAGACAAGGATAACGAGGTTTGCGTTTTTCGTCATTGGATTCCGATTTTTCAGGTTTCTCCTTTGAATTTTTGTCCGTTTTATTCTTCTTCTTCCCTTTCTTCTTCCCACCGGATTTTGATTTGGCTGTAGATGACTCTACAACGTGAATATCGGCGGAAATCTCCGCGGAAGAATCTCCTGTTTGGGAATCAGGCAAGGTTATGATAGGAGAAGAATTCTTGGAAGACTTCTTCTTACTCTTAGTGTTAACCGTACCAATCATACCATCGGCGGCATGAGATCCCGAAGGAGCTGCAACGATTTGATTTTGCTTGGGAAGATCGGGGATTTTCTCGTGTAACGTACGTGACTAAGTATAGACCAAGTCAAGGTACTATGCTTGAGCAATTACTTGCTCCTCAGTAGCAACTTCGGCTTTAGCTACATCTTCAGTGATCTTTGGCAACAAATACTTTACAAACCATTCAGCCAAGATCTGATCTGGAATAAAAACCTTCACTAAATGCCGTCAACGTCTCCATTCATGAATATGATCTGAAATGTAAGTGGACGTCGATTGCTTTAACGAAGTTAACAATTCTGTGCCATTGTCATATCGGACTGGCAACTGAAAATGAGTTAAAAACGTGGTAGCTAACTAACTAAAATTATAAAAAGTGCCTCGCGGTAACTCAATGTACCACTTGGCCGCAAGACCAATTAGAGTGCGTTGGAAAAGTCTTAGACGAATTGAATCATCTGAAATGGGGTTAGATGCACACCAGAGGTGGTAAGTCATCACATGGTTCGACGGGTCCTCTCTTGATTTTCCTTCGAACTTAGGAATATCAATAGGCAACTTATTCGGCATTGGCGGCCAAAATGGAAGATAATTAATGGGATCGTTCGTTAGGCGCGACAAGTCAGGGAAGTCCAAAGTTGCGATAAATGGTAACTGACGATTAGGGTCCCTAAAACTCTGGGTCATGAGGCCAGCCCCAGGAGGAGAATATTCAGGATAACTAGGAATAGGAATTGCATTTGGGATATTGTATCCTCCCGGAAAACCAGGATTAACCGGACCATACTGGGGTTGTTGAGGTTTTTGATATGTGTACCCAGGGTACGGTTGATACTGATAGACTGGCTGCTGTACAGCAGGACCGAATTGGTACTGTCCCTGGTACGATTGATAAGTAAATTGTGGTTGACTTGTGATAACTGTACTTGAACCAGGTTGTCCTATAGGCATCTGAACTGAAGTTTGAATCGTAGATCCAGACGGTGGTAAAGATATCTGAGGAGTAGATATAGGAATAGTAGAAATCAGAGCTGTCGATACTCCAGAAGTAGGTGGGGTAGATTGAACAGATGTTGCGGCAGTTACAACAGTCGTTTGAGGCGGAGTACGAGGCGTACTAGGCCCAGGCTGAGAAACTATCGAAGCTACAGAAGTTTGAATATTAGACTGGACAGGTTGCTGGGGTGTACCAGAAACTAAGGGTTGTCTAGTTTGAGATGACAACTGTACATTTGGCTGCAACACCTATTGAGTTTGCGATTTATCCCACACTAAATTCATTCCGGGGTACGGACCCATAACAGGTTGAGAATATTGAGGACCATAACCGGGTTGAGGGTAAGATTGATAATTCAAAGGTACATTTCCCATTCCTTGAACATATGATTGACCGGAGGGTTGTTGGAAACCTTGGTTCGAGTACTGACCTTGGGGTTGATACGCTTGAGGCACGTACTGATACTGGGGTTGACCTTGAGGTATAAATTGATACTGGGGTTGACCTTGGGGTACATATTGAGTCTGGGGTTGACCTTGAGGAAAGTACTGTCCCGTAGGTATGTAGAGTCCTTGAGGTTGCCCCCAAGGTGCAAATTGGGTACCTTGAGGTTACCCCCAGGCGATAATTGGCCACCTTGAGGTTGAGGATTTGGAATAGAACCTGACATCATGAGAATATCTTCTACGATCAACGGCTTAGTACCATTGCTTCCAGTTAATAACCCTTGTTCAATGGGTTGAGGAGATGCTCCTGAAAAAGTACTAGAAAGTGACTGATACCCAGAGGGAACAGAAGGGCCGCCGTACAAAAAGGATTTGGGCGATTGAGTAAACATGGACGACTGTCTTGACATATTTAACGGAGGATAGTAACCTCTATGTGTTGGGTGATAAGGAACACGAGGCGGTGAAAAACTTAACCTGGGTTTTCTAAGAAATTAGTCAAAGAAAGGTACCAAGCACTGCTCCTAGGTGGACTGTAAAAAATTGATTCACGCTCCCTTAGCTCAATAACAGGTTGATTTTCAGGGATAGGGATGCCTACTTCTTCTTCCGGAGTAGCAAGTTCTTCGATAGCTATGAGTCCAAAAGGAAGATCTTGGGTGATTACTCTTTCTACCCTAGGTGAACCAGGACCACTAGAAGCTGGAGAAGCAAACCCCGATGTCGGAGTAGCAGCAAATTCAATTTCAGGTTCGGATATTTCAGGTTCCTCACCTATATCACTAGTAGACGAAAAGCTACCAGTAACTTCGGAAACAGACACTGATTGTGGATTATAATCTGCTACTAAAGCTTGAAAATCAGGATGTACCACCAAAGAAGACTCTCCTTCTTCAGGTGACCCAACTCTACTGTCTCTAGGAGTTACGAGGACTTTCAACCCTTCAAGCTGGCTCGGTGAAAACTCAGGAGGTTGGCCCCAAAGTCTACGGGACTTCCTCGGTAATTCAGCCACGGTTAAAAACTTTTAACTACTTCACACGCAAACAAAGTAAAATCTCAATGAAAACCACCTAAAGTCTCTAAAGAACCAAACAAATTTGAATCACACGCCTAAAGAATTTAGGAGATCAAACACACACAAACAGTAACTTTCCGTACTGAAAACACTAATTGGTGATGAAAGCCAACGTCGCAGAGTTCAATAGAATGGCGGTTGGAACAGTTACCCAGGCAACCTGCTTAATGAATAGACTGGCACAAGTTCCTCCACTTAACCGTCTCGAGTGAAGAGAACCCCCCAGAAAATCCAAGTGAGTCTAGCCGACGGCTGCTCCAGGTACAGTGGGATCTTCCCACCACTGTCACCTTAGGAAGAATCCTAAAGAATATGGCCACTAAGGTTACCAACTGAAACAAATATACCTGGGGGAACAGTCTACGATCCGATACGCACACAAGGGAAGAGTAGCAAGCTCAATCCCCTTGAAGGCTCCTTGACATAATCCAAGGTTTACCAACAAGTGACCCCAGGCTCCTCGACAATGGTTAATCCGAGGTTTACTGTTTCTAATACGTGAATATCTGGCGTCGTTCCCAATGAGGAAGGATTGATTCCCACACTGGGTCGGACACGATCTCGTGCTTCTCCTTTAAGAGGAGCTTTCCCAGAGAATAAATGCAACAATTGGATTTCTTCCCTACCACAAGATACAGCTACTTGTTTGTTTTTACTGTCTTGGAGAGTTAATTACTCTCCTACTCCAAGACACTAGCCTAAGCTATGTTGGTGTATCAGAGCCCTAGAAATAAAAATGTTACTAGATGAATTTTACTTTAAGCGTTATTTTTATTGGTTTTTGTTTAAGTCAAAAGGTGCGGAGATGAAACTCGTGGTATGAAGACTCGACTCAAAATCACTAAAAATGCACTTAAGATGATTTAAACAATCTTTTCCCTTCGATGAACTTCTAGCTAAGAAAGAGTTTGAGAATGCAAATACTTTGTAAACACAAATCTTTCTTAACAAACAAATTAAAAGAAGAGCTTTTGTCCTTTCCAATGCACTCAAAACGAGACAACTAGTTATTTTCACAAAAAATTCCCTTTTCTTTTCAAAGCACTCAACCACTACAAAAACAAACTTTTTTCCAAAAGAGATTTTTTTATTTTTCATAAAACACTCAAAACTATGGAAATAACTAACTTTGAGATCTATAAACTATAAAAACCTATTTGAAGTCAAAACCTACAAGATGTCTTTTTTAAGGATGTTTTACCTAGCTAGATGTAAACTAAGGACCAATTTATGCAGAATCACAAATCAATAAAAAACAACCAATTTTGTTTTCTTTTTAAAAATGAAAATCCAAACTTTTAAACACAAGCTTTTCAAAGTTTTGTAAAGAGAAAACACAAAGCGGATTCCTCAACAAGGGTAGATTTCATAAATGGTCAGACTCATAAGAAGGCTGGTAGAGACCAAGGTGATCTGAGGTTCCTACAGCTTCTAAGCTCAGAGCTACTATAAGACCAAAATGAAAAACAAACCCAACAAGCAAAACTCCTAGGAATTTCACTTAAAACCCTAACACCAATGAAATCAACCTAAGGAAAGCTTCTGACAGGTTATATGCAGGTCTGGGCAGTGGATAATAACTTCTAAACAAAAACTAAGCTGACTAACAGAGGAAATCTTAGGTTTTTCAAAATTTTGACAGGGTCCGCAAGCCCACAGTTAACACAGGTGCGGTACTGCTCTGTTCTAAAAGCAAAAGTGCGGATAATTACGCACTATGTCAAAAGGCTAGGGTGTGGTCCTCTCCCAAAGCTATGAAAAACGAAAAATAACCCTGGATCTACAATTTCCACCCAATTCCACACACAACAGGCCAAAAGCAGAAAAAAAAGACATAGTTTCTCAGGTCAAAGTAAAAACAAGGAAAAAATCAAGTCCCAGTATGGTCGCCATTTTGTCACAGGAATAAGTCGATCTTGCGAACAATATAGACCTTCCTAGAATCTAAAGAAGACCTAATGACAAGCAAACCAATCACACACTATCTTTCTCTAAATATGATTTTATAAATAAAGGCAAACAAGTGTTTTAGACCTACCTTAGGTCCAATGCAAGTTTGTGGAAGCCTTCGCTCCTTCGGTCCAGATGAGCTCCCTTGTCGCGAATCTGCAAACACAAACAAGCAAAGAAAATAAATAGCACCTGAAAAGCCAATATCCTAAAACATATTTAACATTAAAGTCAAGGAATTCATGAAACAAATGACATGAGACAATTGTTGAGAAAAAAGAGTCTGATTGTATTAATTCAAATCAAGAATAACTTTACAACCTGTGACTTGACGTTGTACAAGCTCCTCCTAGGGTCCAGCAAGAAGTCTCCTTTAATTTTACAAGTTTCACTCTCTTCCCAATGAAGCCAAAAAGGTATGTGATATCTCCTCTTAAGCTCAACTAGGAAGTCTTAATTTCACCAACATTTACCCTAAAAAATGTTCAGCTTCTAACCTCTCTAGCTCCTTCTCTTTTGGGATGTATGAACCACCTAAGAGCGGCCAATCCAGGTCAAAATTCCTTCTAGAATCATCTATAATTAACCCAAAGTGAGTTTTTTAGAATAAAATTGCGCCTTTTTGACTTTCACAGGGTTCTGCACCCACACCTTTAGGGACAGAGCGGACAGGTTCGTAGTTTTTGTAAACAGGAGGTGCGGGACCGCAGGCAACAGTGAGAGAAAGTGCGGAACCAGAGCTTTATTGGTTTTCAATGTATTTCTCTCATTTTCAAAGCTTGACTTGAAGATTTGAGGTCTGAGACTTGCTTAGGAGGACAGTACAAATGATGATAGACCCATACTGACTACAAATAATCATGGTGACGATATTTTTGTGTAACAACAAGTTTAGTTGCAAATGCTGGAGAAAATTTGGCACAGATGAACAACCAAATAAAAATGAAAGAGGAAGATTCCGTGGAAGTATTTAATCCACGGAACGGAGATGCTCAATCGCTGGAAAGAATGCTGGAAAGTCAGGATTTAATGCAGAAAGAGATAATCATGAAAGAGGGTAAGGATGTAAGGGTGGCAGTAAGGAACCAACAACTACAAAGTGAAGGTAACCATTAGAAGATTAAAGGAAAATTTAAAGAAGAGACTATGTTAGCCGAAAACATAGTAAAGGATCATCATTCCATCATGATCATAGGCACATTGGAGATAACTAAGGAAACTATTGAGGCAGTCAATAAAGAAGAAGGACTAAACTCTCATCAAAGGATTAGTGAATGGGAGACAAAATTGAAGCTACTGGAAAAATGGCTGAAAGCACCAGTAGGGAAGAAAGAAATTGATGAAGATTGCAAATGATATGCAAGAGAGGAAGAGGAGAGAGTCCAACAAAGAAGTGATTTGGACATAGAAATTGAACTGATGATGGATTTGATAAGAAAAGAGTCTCAAAGGAAGAAGACAACAGAAAGAAAGCAAAGAAGCAACAATAAAAGGACAACAACAGACTATGAGAGCATCGCTAGTGGGGCAATGCAGCATAAACTGTGGAAACCTGGAGAACAATAACAAACAACATCAACAACCGAAGGAAAATTATAGAATAAAGTATGGGATCCAAGGAGACAAAGGACAAAATCCCATGATCAGGAGATCATGATTATTTTAACCTTGGGAGTTTGATGCATGAGCATACAGTTGAACAATTTCATTATGTTTTAGTTGACTTAGAGGGTCTTGTGTTTTCAAGGAATTTGGATTCCTATGTATGTAATTATTAATGTTTTGAGTGGCTAAAGTAGAAATTAATTAGATAAGTGTGAGGATGTTTGTAAATGATCTCGAATGTAGGAGAACATGAGTGATTAATGATGATGAGAGAGTTGGAAATCAATTGTAACTCTTATAGGTCTCATGATTCGAGGAATTAGAGAGGATTCTTAGGGATAAGTAGGAGTTAAAAGTGGACTTAGAAGATTTTCAGGAGTTAGTTCAACAAATCAAGGATCTGAACCAGAATTAGTTCAACAGAACCTTTTGTATAAATATAAGCCTAAAATACAGTCAGTCAGTAGTGAGAGAGGTAGTTAGAGAAGTCAATCAATCAGATTGTAAGCCTACGGGCAGGAACGAGGGCCACTGATACCGAAGATCAGGCCAAGGAAAGAGTTCCTGTGTAAATACATGTTTACTAAATAGACAACTCGATTCTGAGTTCATGTGTGTGTATTGAGTAATTGAGATGTATATTGTATATGATCTTGAGTTATTCTGTGTAACATAGGTTACAAGTGCAGATCTAGAAAGGAAGTGAAATACAGGTGTTACAAATTTATACGCATCAATAGTACATAATGAAACCTTTAGTGTTATAGTGAAGGTGGAGGAGCATAAAGGCGTGAGTGGAGTTAAGAAGGAAGTTGTGTGACAGAACAACGAAGGACCAGAACCTTGGAGGAAGCTAAAACCACAGAGGAACATTGAAGAAACGACATAAGTAAAAGAAATGAACGGCGAAGTTTAATTCCAAGTACTGGCGGAAGGGGAAAGGCAAGAATCAATCTGGACCATCAGATTGACATGGTGGATCGACGGTGATCAATAGACTAGTGGGAGTAGGAGAGAGCGAAAGTCCTTGAGCTTGGTTGAAGTGCCGTAGTAAATCCTAACCATCAATCCCACAGTTAATGCTTACATCATAGGCAACTACGGGGGTTGAGAGCTGGTTAATCTGTATGCTAGATGAAGGGCCGTAGACTGGAAGATTGGATGGCTTCTGTTATCCAATGGATATCGGGTTTTAAGTTGATCGAACGATAGTCTTAAACCTGGACCCGAACATTTATAAATTGAAATCTAAAGTCCTATCGGCTCCGAAAGGGTGGCTAAACATTGCACAAGTTTCTCGTGCGATGTTGCAACAATCGTCGGATCAAGAACCAGATCGACGACGAAGATTTAATCGCAAATCACATTTGGTAAAAGAGTTTGGTCGACGATAAACCCAGATTTACGATATTGCGATGAACCAAGATTTGTGATGTTGCGATGGACTATGGACCGTCAGATCAAAGGGTTGATCGAATGACAGAGGTTAACTCTCGCATTTCACAGGAATCAAGTGCTGGCAGATTGTGAAAACTGCGATGTGCGATGGGTCGAGAATGCGATAAAGGCAAGCATCGGGTAATGTGCAAAGACCGAGGAAAAGGCAAAAAGGTATGGTTTACGTATGTGTGGAATATTTCTATTATGTAAAAATTATAATAGAAATAAAGCGTCGATAGGAAGTTTATGGGTAAGTCTGTGAATAACCATAGTTATAAAGTGGATTAGTTATATATGTGTGGACATTAAGGATTAATTAAAAGAGTAATGAAGGGAGAGTATAGAGTTCCGATGGAAGGAATGGATTAAGGGTAATCTGTGGTTAATAAACAAATCATTCCACGTGAGTAATGAAGGGGGCCTTAAACCATTAAGTAATGGAGATTGACTCGGCAGAGAGTTTGAAATTCTTGGGATAGACAAGATTATGCATTTTACATGCATACTGTGGGTATACACAGGTTTTCCCTGCGTCACTTACCCCGAAATAGTTGAGCTGAATGTGCCGATGACTCCTAGATGTGATGTGGGATGTCATAGCATCAAGATCAATGTGAGGAAGGAGATCTGCAGCTTCCGGTTCATAAGTTTTGATAAAATCGAGGTTATGATGCGCATGCCACAGATCTAGGAAAAGTGGCCCTTGGAGGGAGATTTCTAAATGAGCCTTGCATGTAACCTCCAGCTGCTAAACATAGAACCC
Organism: Pinus tabuliformis; assembly: GCA_031772625.1. Classification (NCBI taxonomy): domain Eukaryota; kingdom Viridiplantae; phylum Streptophyta; class Pinopsida; order Pinales; family Pinaceae; genus Pinus; species Pinus tabuliformis. The sequence goes on along the minus strand of CM062818.1, from coordinate 626,685,880 downwards.
TAAATCTAGGGATACCTTTGCATGCTACCTTGGGAAAAGAAGTCCATGCATGCAAATCATTTTTGCTCGGTCCTGGAGGGAACCGGTCAACCTGAAGGCACATGCATTGGTCTGCAAGACCGGGAGAGGGATTTGCGCAGTTTCTGGGTTAGGAAGAGATGTCTGTCTTGGAGGGATTGCACAAATTTTGGGAGGAAAATGTGACTATCTCTTAGGATTGCGCAATTCCTGGGTTGAGCAGCTGTCCTGGGATGAATTGCGCAATTTTCTGGAGGAAGCCTGCTTGACTGATCTGTGTGATTCTAGAGCTCAGTAGGCTCGCAGGCTGATTTGTATAATTTCTGGAGGGAAGGCTGGTTCCCCTCCAGAATTGAGAAGTTTTTTGAGGGAAGCCTGACAAACTGATTTGCGCAATTCTTGAGCTCAACAGGCTGGGAAGCTGATTTGTGCAATTTTTGGAGGGAAGGCTGGTTCCCTTCTAGAATTGCGCAATTTTCTGGGGAGCTTATTGACCAGCACATTGCCTATGTCTGGGAAGACAACCTGTGAGGGGAGTGAAACAAATTGACATGCACAAGTTGACAAGACACTGAGAAAACATTGAAGCTTATGTGCTTGACGATGCAAGACATGTTGCTAAGGATGGTTGGTAAGGAGGCTCCAAAATGAAGCTGAGGCAAAATTTTGGAGGGTGGTTGTAGCCACTACAACAAGAACTTACCAGAATTTTAAGACTGTGGATTCACCCCTAAAAATGAATTCTGATGGCTATAGATTTAGGGTCAGAATTGTCACATTGAAGAGCATTAGTATGCCTCAACTTTTAGGCCTCAAAACAACCTCCACTAACCATAGATTAGTCTTTAATTAGTTTTCAGTGTTAACCAAGTTTCTAGTTGTCTTCTCGATGCATACACAAACAAAAGGTATGTAGTATGTACATAAACATTGTAGCGGTATAATGATAACTGTGTAGATAGTAAGGCACTGGCTTTCCAAAAAAAGTTTGTTGTTGGCATATGAAATATACAAAGAGTATATGAAAACTTTCTTTAGTAAATATTAAATTTTAAATAAGTTTTTAGTATTTTAATTTTGTAGATCCATGATATTGCTAACTGTAGCAAGCCCGTTCTCAACGTCAATCAAGAAACCACCATAGTCTAATAGTCGTTTCAACTATCCTAAGTTCATCAATACAGGGAAAATGAACCAAAGGTGTATGTGCAGGGCAGCATGCTTCAATAAATAGAGGTGATATATGCTGCAGAGATGTATGTAAATGAAAAATGAAATGCTCACTTCCAAGGTGTATCTAGAACACAATGATTTGGTTTTAGTATTTAGTGTTTACCTTGCAATTCCCGACATGAACCAACAAAAACTTGACGTGAACCAAAGAAAACTCGACGTGAACCAAAGTAGATGAAAACCCGACGTGAACATGCAATCCATAATAGTTAATGAAAGCCCGACATGAACAAGCCACATGAAATAGGTAATAAAAGCCCGATGTCTCTGTATCTTTGCCCTGTGCATACACCAGATCGTCCTCTGCCCTTTGTTGGTGAACAAAGACAATGACCAATCTACTACCCTCTTCCCTCTGCGCAAATGTTGGTGCTCTATCAAATGCTCTGAACTGTCCACTGCCCTCTGTTACCTCCATCGAAAGTGAAGCCTTTGCTGCCCTAAATGGATTGAACAGGTGTACAATGAAAAATGAAATTTGATGGGTTAGTTTAGGTTTACTTTAGTCTTTTGGCTTTTGGAAATCGACTTAGACTTAGGTTTCAATAATTTTTTTTAATTTTATGTTTTAAGTTTTAAGTTTTTGTTAATATTAAATTTCAAATTTTATTTTTTAAATTTCAATAAAAAAATTTATTTAAAATTTTAATATAAAATTTCTCAACAAGAACCCAAAGAACTTGATTTTGGGGTTCTAAGTACCCATCATATGGTTTCTCCATACCCGTTAAGGGAAAATAACCCAATTTTTTTTTTGGAGAACCCGGTTCTTCATAGAAGAAGCTGGTTTTTATAGGTTCTTCTCAGAAGCACCCGTACCTGAATCCGGTACTTGGGGAGGAAAACCCGGGATGGGTTCGAGAACCCCACCCCGGGTTCGGGAACCTGTGGAACATAGGTATTATACCACCAATCAGCTAAAGGAAACCGTTGTACCCATTGATGCTTCTTATCTGAAGTGAAGCATCACAGATGGGTCTCCGAACATTTGTTTCCTTCTTCTGTTTGACTATCAGTTTGGGGATGATAAGATGTACTTAGTTGGAGTTGCATGCCTTGTAGCTTGAAAAGTTCCTGCCAAAAATTTCTGGTGAAAGTGGGGTCTCGATCAAACATAATGGAAGTCGGCATGCCATGTAGTTTGAATATTTTGTCCATGAAAACTTGAGCCACCAATGTTGGGGTAAATGGGTGCAATAGAGTGCAAAAATGAGCATATTTGGAAAGTTTGTCAACAACCACCATGATGACTAATTTGTTGCTTGACTTTGGGAGACCTATAATGAAATCCATGGAAACATCTATCCAGATGGAAGCAGGGAGTGGCAAGGGTTGTAAGGTTCCTGGTAGCTTGATCATTTCCCCTTTGTTGCGCTGGCATACTTCACATTCAACTACAAAAGTAAGAATGTCGTGCTTCATGCCTGTCTAAAAGAAATAGCTGCATGCTTGTGCATAAGTCTTCTGAAAGCATGAGTTTCCTACATTTTTGGAGGAGTGCAACTCTTCCAAGATGCGGGTTTTGCGGGTGGAGGTTGGGGATAGCACTACTCGATCCTTATATCGAAGAACCTCATCCTCCCAAGAGTATTCCTCTGAGGAATTGGGATATACTCCTAATCTGTTAATGATATGGGATATAGAAGGGTGGGAGAACCATTCATGATAGGCACCTTCAATCCAATCTGGTATGGGTAGAGAGAGGGATAACAAGGTACCCTCTTCCTCAATTTGGTGTGATAAGGCATCAACCACTACATTGTCACACCCCTTCTTGTAAGTTGTCTCATAATCATATCCCACTAGTTTTGTGAGCCATTTATTTTGCTGTGGCGATGATAGATGCTGCTCTAGCAAATATTTTAGGCTATGATGTTCAATGCATATTTGGAAACGATGCTCCAATAAGTATGGTTTCCAAGTTGTTGGCTTGAGGGGTCCTGACCCAGGTTCAGAGTTAGCTGCGCCAACCAACAAAACCCTAAATTGCTGGCCCTTTCAGCAACAACCTGCACAGGCTGCAGTCTCACACAAAGCAATATTGGGGGATGACAGAACCAGTTTTCTACATCTAGAAGTCTGTGTGATGGGTTTCTGTTACTTCTAGGGCTTTATCCTGACCTTCGTGAACCCTAACCCTTTAATTGCAGAAATCATAGTAACTTACAAAAACAGTATCTACCCCTTCGCGGAACACTTAAAACATTCATAACATCATGTAAACTATCAAATCTACTATTTTCATGCACCAATTAAGTGTTTCTTCAGATAATTGCAGAAAAACATAATGAATACATAAATTGCATAAGTAAAGATAAAGGCATAGATACACAAGTATAACTTCAAAAAGCAGTCTTTATTGATATAATATTTCTATTACAGACTCTTCTTCCCTGCGCACACAGCTACATGGGCCTGTGCACTCAGCTTGCAGAATTACCAAGGTCTCTATGCACACAATTGCAGGAGCCTTCCCCTTCATTTAAGTGTAGAAAACATATATTTCTACCTCAAACTACTTGCCCATACAATGATCTTCTATTATTTGCTTACTTCCTATGAGTCACTATGAATTCTTTATAAAGCTTCTTCTTTTACAATACCATGGTTCGCGAACCATGGGTGGGTCACAAAACATCCTATATTCTAAGAAACTAAGGGACTAAAGCCCCTTTGACTCTTATGACCTTCACGCTCCGCTCCCTCAAAATGTGGAGACTTTACATTATTAACAAAATTAGTTACAAAATTTACCCCAGGGGACCCTGTCCCAACAGGACCCCAACACAATTTCGCGACTCGTCATCGAGTTACTCAGATGGTAGCGCCTCGATCTTCACTTGCAACTCACTAAAATCAATGTTCAAAACCTGTAGGTCTGCGGTTCCCTGTATAGCATCTTGTTGCACTTTCTTGATCAATTTTTCAATAGTTGGGCCTTCAACTGCAAGGCCCATGGTCCTTTGAGTTTGCTGCATCCCTTTTAGCTTACTCTATACTAATAGAGTCAACTCGCTGGCCTCATCTGTCCACCGCTGTGTCCTTGAAGAGATGATCACTTCCTTGCTGCACAACTCATCAATTTCATTTTAGATGAGCTTTCCTTCCTACCATCTAGCGAACCTTTGCACTGGTGCCAAGGTTCACGTAGTCGATCGGATTTCATCGAACTACCTCTCCTTTTCCCTGATGTCTACTCCAATCTTCTGCAGAGTTGGGTCCTCCCGCAGTGAGGTCCATAACTCCATGGCCTGCCCAAATAGCTCAGTGCAGCCCTTGACTGCATCTTCCAAGGTCGCTATTCCTTCTTTAATAGAAACCCCGTGCTTCTCTTTCAGTTCGGGAGGGGTAGTGGGATGCAATTTTAATTGTAACTCTAAGATTTGCAGATGCAGCTCAAACATGACTCGGTCAATTTTATCCTTAGACTCTTTAACTGTAGCGGCTAGCTTTTGAATCTTCTTCACCGAGGCCACTTTTGTTGGGATCTTGAGCTCTGGTAGCTCATTTGCAGGCCTGTGCAATCGCTTCTTCCAGCAGCTAACTTCATGCTGTGACCTCCTACTTTTCTTTGAGGCCCTGTGCCTTCTCCTAAAAAATCTATTGCTTGTTAGTCTTTACCTCACTGATTACCAATAGTGAACGTTGCTCTCGTATCCCGAGCTCATCGGACACCCCTTGGTGTAGCTCGTGTAGGGTATGAATTGGCAGTGCGGCCAAATTCAGACTGTGGTTCTTCATCTAGAGGAGCTGTGCCTACTGTTCAACTGAGTCGCGGCACAGGGACCCTTCTGGCAGTGGTACCGCACAAAGATCCATAGTGATTTCAACATCCCAGACTGACTTGATCGCTTGATTCAAGCTCGCTTGCTTCTTGCTTGCCTGTCCCATGCTCACTTGCAAAAGACCTGTTTGTCCCTGCAAGTCTTGCAGACCCCATTATACCATATTGAGTGATTGTTTGTATTGTGCTTCGGGGTGGATCATCATGTCAGTTGTGGCATCGTGGACCACGTCCCTAATTTTATCCAAGTCCCCCTCTATGAGGACCAAGCATCGCACTCGCTATTTTTTCGAACTTTTTCTTCTTGCGTTACCCTACGGTAGTCTTCTTCTTCCACTTTTTGACCACAAAGGGGGACTCCAGCTTTTGGCCCCCTTTGTCTTCCGCCTCTATTTCTTCCTCCACCTGTGTTCTCTCGGTGTTTGACTCTTCGACATTGATGGTGGCCTGCGACGTAGCTTTTTCCTGTGTTGCCTCTTTCTCCTTGGCAACTACTTCTTTTTCAGTAGCTTCTTTCTCCCTCGCGACAACTTATTTCTTCTATGCAGCCTTTTCTCGAGCGGCAAGTTGCTATGCCTCCTTTTTTCTACTACCGTGGTCTGCGTTGCCAACCCTTCAGCACCTGTGCTAGTTCCTACGCCGACATCAGAAGGGGTGAGCTAGTCACTTGGCCACTTGCTGATGACCCATACAATATCGTCCTTGGGAACCAAGTAATGCAACTTGTGCCATATGCCCTGGGCATCCTTCTTTGCATGAATGTTCAGATTGTGGAAATATGCCTTGAAATCTGTGATGTTAGTGTACTGCGTGTGCAAGGTGGGTGAAAACCTTGGCTGCTGGTTGATCACCATCCTTAGTTCTGTCTCAAATAAGACCCATAATATTTTTGTCTCCATTATGCGCGCGGGGTCTTTAGTAGCCCATAGCGAAGTGAAATTTGCTGCCTCTGGTAGGTTTGAGTCTTGCTGAGGGAATTGGCTCTCTTCGGGCATCCTCCACGCCACTAGAGCAATCAATAGCAACAACCAGGCGTAGTGAAACACCTTTCCCTCATCCTGGGCCTCCCTACAGTCCTCCAAAAACTCTTTACATAGATATTGAGCCCAGTTACACTGGACTCCTTTCGCGCATTGTGCAACCAATGACACGATTGGCACTGATACTTCATCAACACGACATTTTCTCATGATCTCCCTGGCTAAGATCCGCAACAAACGACACCGCACGATCGGATATGGATATAATGGAGTATCCGCGTGACTTCTTGAACATACCAAATTCTCCTTTCATTTGGTCTGCCAACTTATTTCCTTGCGAATTTCCTATGAAAGCCTCCGCAAGGTCCACTCCTTGGGACGACAACAATATTATATGGTGGATCAACATGTTTGTGATCGGGATGGGTGCTCCCAGTCAGAGACACCCATCATGTACTAACGTCAAAAATTGGCACACACAAACTGTGTTGATAATGGTGAGACTGAATTGCGGCACCCACAACATGTTTAGGAACCCCACACCCCCAAATCCAGCCACCCGGTTCATTGGTTCAAGGAGCGTAACGCATGATTGCTCATAATAGACGTTATTGAGGTACTTGTTTGGCGCCAATTGGGAAAATTGTTGATGGTCCCCAAGGTCCCAATCCTGCATTTTCAGATTCGATATCTGAGGCAGCAATGGTCCCTCAAACAACACACTCTCCGATAATGATGGTGTGGAGACCATAAACTTCACATTTTCTGGATCTTTCGACACTTTCGCTGTGGATTTTTGGGGTGGAATATACTTCACCAGCCAAGTTATTTGTTTGACCTCTTTTGCGTCAAACTCCTCTAATCCTCCTCCACACAGTTCTTCCTCATCCAGATCTAGTGGTTTCGTTGGCTATTTGGACTTATTCATTTTTCCCTTTTGGTGAATCTTTGTAGGATTTTTCCATGGTGATTGCAACACGGGTGCTTCCTGAGGCTTCGTATGCTTCTTATCTCTCACCGGAGAAGCAGATGGCTTAGGCCTTGGCGACCTAGGCGTGGTAGTAGGCAACCCTGTAGGTGCAGATGGGGCTGCTACTGTCTCTGGTGGAACTAGCTCCATCTCAGGGTGAGCTGTAGTCATTCTCTCAGGGAAGCTCATACGATAGTAATTAGGCAAGTTTGTGAACTCTGGTCGTGAAAGGAGTTCCTCCCAATCTGGCTCAAACATATAGCATTGTACTTGGCACAAAGCAAGGCGAAAAACTTAAGGCAAACTCTCAAGAAACAAAGTGTTCAAATGCGGAGCGATATGCCGTATTTATAGATCAATTTGAATTCAAATCTGACAATTCCCTCCAATTCCTGGTCATTAATTCACATTTGGCGGAAAATTTCCAAAGATATGCTCCATAAATGCTTCCCGCCCCCTCATTTCAACGGAAATTTCTCCATCCCATACTCTACAATGCTTCCAATGTCACTTTTTGGCCAAGCTATGTGGGGCCCACCCACTAGTGTAGCTCCTTCGACGCAGCTCCTCTCGGTGCCATCCTTTGACTTGTCATGCAGTCCGTTCATTTTTCCTTTTCGAATTTTGGGTAATGTAGTTTAAAGTCCTGTACTTCCTTGCAGCCTGGATTACTAAGACTATCCCATAATCATATAGTCATTGTGCAGGGGTGGGATCACCCTTGTACGTCTTTAATCGACTTTCATTGACTTTTCCTGGAAATAATTCCCCATTTAACTTCGCGAGCTGAACCATATCTCCATATGTAATTTCCTTCACAACATATGGCCCTAGCCAATGCATTTGAAATTTCCCTGGGAATTTTGTGAACTTACTGTCATATATCAACATTAAATATTCAATCTTAAAGGTGTGTTGTTTGATATGGCGATCATGCTGTTAGGGTCCTATAATTTTTATAGGGTCACTTGATTATAGCTGATGATTATTATATTTTAAATGTTGTAAATAATATTTCATCTTCCAAATTATTTCCAAGAAGGGGTCAAAAAGATAAAATGTGGTTAATTTTACATGAAATCCTAATATTTGAGTTCATTATGTATCTATCCAAAGTTTGAAGGCATTATGTATTATAACCAAAGTTTTCCTCTCATGTCATAATGGTCAAAAATGACAAAAGGAGTTTTTCGCTTGTGGTTAAATCCTGTGCACCATCCAGCTGCCTGATCATCACTCTGTCAGATCGATGGTCAACAGGGCTTTTCGGTCCCCCCTTGCCATCCTACCTTTATTGGCGCGGGGGGGGGGGGGGGGGGGGGGGGGGTTTCTGAAAATATGTTCTCCTCCCCGCCAGACCCACTCTTCATGTCATCAACTTGCTATTTTAGACCCCCCCTCCCCTTCACAACCCGCTTACTGCTTTGAGCCCCCTCTGAAAACTACCAACCTCCTCAGCTTTTCCCACCATAATCCACACTCCTAGTTACGTTACCCTCCACTTCCGCTCCACCTTCACTCCCCTACTGCCACATATCTCCTTCGCACCAACGTCCACCCGCCATGTCCCTCCTCATCCTACACTCCTATTTTTCCACCTAATCATCTTTCCTCCAACCATGTGTCTCCACATTATCCCCCACCTCGATTTCACCTCTCGCCTCCACGTCATATGTCTGTTTCATGGCCAAATAAAACTACTTTTTTCCCCTATACAACACAGTACTTTCAAACATGGTTTACAAAGAACAGAGAACATATTTTCAAATACTGAAAGAGGTTCTTGTTTCTAACATCCTGTTGTACAAAAACCTCTCTCAGTTTTCTAATAGCTATTATGGTTTGGGAGATGCTAATGATTCTTTGAAGGCATATTTTCCAGAAATTTTCTGTTTCAGCCACCTTTTTGCAGAGAATATTGTGGATAATCAGAGATGAATATTGGGAAACTGGATGAGGTTTTGGTTCCTAATATTCCAAAATACAAAAGCATATATCACGTTTCACACAACTATCAGAAATTAGGAGATTCACTCTCATCATTTTAGCCTATTTTTTCGACTACGCAATGTCTTATTTTAGTCACCTTTTTGTAGAGCATATTGTGGATAATCAGAAATGAATTTTGGTAAACTAGAGGACTATTTTGGTCCTCAGATGCTAACCTACAAAAACCTCTCTTAGTTTTCTAACATCTATCTTTGATTGATATCTTCAAAGGTATGACTGGACCTTATTTTTTCCGAATTGCGGGATGAAAAAGCTCAAAGACAGTTAGTGACTTGGAGGCCACCTCATCAAAAAAGAGTTGCTATCAAATTCGAATTGCTCTTGTTTGTCACCAACAATCCATAAAGATAGTGCCAAGTAGGTTCATTAGTTTTGAATGTCCTATATTTTAGTTCTATTTGTGTAAGACAATTTGAGATATTTGTAAACAAATCTTGATATTTTTTCAAGATATTTTAGTTTAGAATTTGTAAAAATACTTCATAGTTTGAAGTAATACATGTTGATTGTTGAATATAATTTCCTTTGCAAATTGTAATTTTTCTAGTTGTTGGAAGCATCAATAATGCAAGGAAATTCTTCATAGGATTCATGTGGTATACAAATTGGTGATGTTTTTCTTCTGTTCATGTGTTTAATCATTGTCTTCTTTCTTTGTCATTTTTGAAAAGCTTAATTACATAACAAAAACCGTGATGAATAGGATATGTTATACAAAACACCCTATTCTAGCTATTAGTAATTTATATGTTTTTTGCTAAAGCCAAATTAAGGAATTCTTCACTGCTTAGTTTCTACTGAATCTTACATTTCTTTTGTTTCATAATCCATTTAAAATTATGAAAGATCCAATTAGTGCAACCTAGCTTGCCCTGTGAAACTCCTTCAAAGTTTGATGTAGATCCAGTTAATCTTTAGACTCCATAGCCCAATGGAATTATAAAATTTAATCAGCCAAGAAATCCAATAAAAAACAATCAATACAGTAATAACTAGCCTAAAATTCACATGAAACATAGCTAAATTTTACAGAGAGATCTCTCTCTGAAGTTGGTAGGGTAGATCCTAGCATCCAAAGTGGTTTTGATGTTGTCCTATGTGTTTACTCCCTCAGCCTCAAAAATACAGAACGACAGCATAGTGGTGACCATACTGGGGACTTGAACATTTCAGGTTCCTAAGAAAAGCATATCAAGTTCTAGATCTAATTACTGATGGTGGATAGTGATCAGACACAAGAAGGCTGAATCATCCACCTGGTGACTCAACACAGTTTCAGGTCAATCAGAAGACTCCATTGGAAGAAGAATCCAAAAATCAGGACATTCATGGTGACTCCACTAGTTACTGATCAGGTTGTTTCCTAAAAACAAGATGACGGGGTATGTGGTAAATCATGTATCTTTTGAAGTTATAAAAGAAATGAGGGATCAGTTAGTGGATTTTCAAATAGATGAAGTCTTTTCAACGATCGTGCTTCATTGTTTGAGATCTACCAAGTTTTCTCCTGAAGGTAAAACCTGTTTTTTCTGAATTAGTTGTTGAAAGGTTTGAAAAGGAGATTGAGCTTTTAGATGGTGAAATCCAATCATATAACTTCCAAGATCCTAAGCAGTCTTTGGAAATTATCCCTCCTCTCAAACGAGAAACAATAGTGTTGCATTTGGATGTTGAAATTGAGCATTGTTTTGAGAGTAAATCAAATGACTCATATCAGAAACTATGGAAAGCATATGTGGAATACCTAATCATGACCATAAATTTGCAAAATACTTTGAGCATCAAGTAATAGGTCATGTCTTTCATGATCCCATAGCTATCTATATGGAGAATTTTTTCACTGCAGAGTCCCAATCAATTTCTAGTGCCTCCCCTATTTTTCATGATTCTAGAGCTCCCTGTTGTGAAGATCAAGTTGACAATCAATTTCTGGTGTCCTTATAAGCTCTAGTTCTAATTCTTCTTAAAGACAGTGAAGGAGCTAAGGTATTGGATAAATTTTTTGATTGGCTATATTGGATATTTTACATTACATAAAGTCAAGCATTTGGTGTTAGAATAGGATTGTATATACATAAATAAGCTTACTGAGTAAGCATATTTTCAACATTTAGATTTTTAGTGTGCAACAGTGATTTCAGTTGTTAGTTTGCTATTTTATAGTTTTCAATATAGAGTTTAGTTTGTAGTTTCAATTCAAAGTTCAGTATACATATCAGATTTGTTTTTAAATTTTTGAACAAATGACTAGGGTTTTCAGTTGCAGGGGTTTTTATGACAGAGGAAGTTGCAGATTCAAGATCAGTCCAATGGATCAGGCTACTAGTCTATGGTGTTATTGGCACCTCCAAGGAGACTACCATCCCCAACTGGAGCATATGTTAGTGTCCTATAATTTTTATAGGGTCACTTGATTATAACTAATGATTATTATATTTGAAATGTTGTAAATAATATTTCAACCTCCAAATTATTTCCAAGAAGGGGTCAAAAAGATAAAATGTGGTTAATTTTACATGAAATCCTAATATTTGAGTTCATTATGTCTCTATCCAAAGTTTGGAGGCATTATGTATTATAACCAAAGTTTTCCGCTCATGTCATAAGGGTCGAAAACGACAAAAGGAGTTTGTCACTTGTGGTTAAGTCCCATGCACCGTTTAGCCGCTTGATCATCACTCCGCTAGATCGATAGTTAATAGGGCTTTTCAGCACCCCTTGCCATCCTACCTTTATTTGCGGGGGGGGGGGGGGGGGGGGAGGGGGTCCGAAAAGCCGTTCTCCTCCCCGCCGGACCCACTCTACGTGTCATCACCTTGCCATTTTAGAACCCCCCCCCCCCCCACCCCCCTTCACAACCCGCTTATTTCTTTAACCCCCCTTCGAAAACTGCCAACCTCCTCACCTTTTCCCACCATAATCCATGCTCCCAGTTACGTACCCTCCAATTCTTCTCCACCTTCACTCCGATACTGCCACAAATCTCCTTCACGCCAATGTATGCCCGCCATGTCCCTAATCCTACACTCATATTTTTCCACCTAATCATCTTTCCTCCAACCATTTGTCTCCACATTGTCCCCCACCTCCATTTCACCTCCTGCCTCCACGTCATATGTCTGTTTCATGGCCAAGTAAAACTATGTTTTTTCCCTATACAACATAGTAATTTCAAACATGGTTTACAAACAACTGAGAACGTATTTTCAAATACCGAAAGAGGTTTTTGTTTTTAACATCCTCTTGTACAAAATCTCTCTCAGTTTTCTAACAACTATTATGATTTGGGAGATGCTAATGATTCTTTGAAGGCATATTTTCCAGAAATTTCCTATTTCAGTCACCTTTTTGCAGAGAATATTGTGGATAATAAGAGATGAATATTGGGAAACTGGACGAGATTTTGGTTCCTAATATGCCAATATAAAAAAGCCTTTCTCACTTTTCACATAGCTATCAGAGATTGGGATATTCACTCTCATCATTTTAGCCTATTTTTTCCAACTGCGCAATGTCTTGTTCTAGTCACAGTTTTACAAAGCATATTGTGGATAATCAAAAATGAATTTTGGTAAACTAGAGGACATTTTTGGTCCTTAGATGCCAAGCTACAAAAACCTTTCTCAATTTTCTAACAGGTAGCTCGGATTGATATCTTCAAAGGTATGATTGGACCCTATTTTTTAGAATTTCAGGAGGAAAAAGCTCAAAGACAATTAGTGACTTGGAGGCCACCTCATCAAATAAGAGTTTCTATCAAATTCAAATTTCTCTTCTTTGTCACCAACAATCCACAAATATAATTCTAAGTAGATTCATTAGTCTTGAATGTCCTATATTTTAGTTCTATTTGTGTAAGATAGTTTGAGATATTTGTAAACAAATCTTGATATTTTTTCAAGATACTTTAGTTTAGAATTTGCATAAATACTTCATAGTTTGAAGTAATAGATGTTGATTATTGAATATAATTTCCTCTACGAATTGTGATTTTTCTAGTTGCTGGAAGCATCAATAATACAAGGACATTCTTCATAGGATTCATGTGGTGTATGAATTGGTGATGTTTTTCTTCTGTTCATGTGTTTAATCATTGTCTTCTTTCTCTGTCATTTCTGAAAATCTTAATTGCATAAAAAAATGTGACGAATAGGATATGTTATATAGAACACCCTATTATGACTGTTAGTAATTTATATGTTTTCTTTTGAAGTCAAATTAAGGAATTATGCATTTCTCCTTAGTTTCTACTGAATCTTACATTTCTTCTGTTTCATAATCCATTTAAAATTCTGAAATATCCAACTAGTGCAACCTAGCTTTCCCTGTGAAACTCCTTCAAAGTTTGATGCAGATCCAGTTAATATTTAGAATCCATAGCCCAATTGAATTATAGCAGTTTAATCAACCAAGCAATCCAATAAAAAAACAATCACTACAATAATAACTAGCCTAAACTTCGCATGAAACATAGTTAAATTTATAGAGAGATCCCTCTCTGAAGCTGGCAGGGCTAAATCCTAGCTTCCAAAGTGGTTTTGATGTTGTCCTATGTGTTTACTCCCTCAACCTCAAAAATATAGAATGAAAACACATGCCATGCCTTTTCACGGTCCTTCTGCACCTACTGATGAAATCCAGCCAATAAACAATCCTCCTCCAATTCAATGAGTTGCGTGAGCCGTTCTTCCACGGTATCACAATCAACCATGTCCGTTAATACTGCAATTCGTAAACTTGGAACCATGTACTCCATGGGCATTATGAACTCCTTCCCATATACCAATTTGAACGGTGTTTTTCTTGTCAACTTCTTGCAGGTAGTCCTATACACCTAGAGGAACGCTAATATGAGCACATCCTAGTCATTTCGCTTCACGTTGCAAATATTCATTAGAGCGCTTTGTAGAATTTTGTTGAAGGCTTCTACTGTGCCATTCGATTGAGGGTGATAAGGCACGATCTTCTGATGATGTACCAGGAATTCCTTGAGCAATGCAATGATTGTTTCATTCAGAAAGTGCGTGCCCCTATCAGTCATCAAAATCTTAGTGCAGCCGAATCGAGAAAAGATATATTCAAAAATAAACTTTGCTGCGGTAGCAACACTACAATCTTTTACAAGCTGTGCCTCTGCCCACCTGGTTAAGTATTCAGTCATGGTAATGATATATCTGGCCCCTGTCTTCTTCTGCAATGGCTGTATTGGTCCACAAAGTCTATTGCCCACTTATCAAATGCCTGCAACGTCACTTGTGGAATCAGTGCCAATTCATCTCTTCATGACTGTCTCCCCGTCCTTCGATAGACATCGCATGCTTTGAAATATATTTTTGAGTCCTTATGCATAGTCGGCCACCAAAGTCCTATGCATAGGATCTTTTGCGCAGTTTCTCTTCCTACATAATGTCCTCAGTCTACTCCTCCATGCGTTTCTGTAAGGATACTTTGCCACTCATACTCTGAAACATACCTACACAATATTTCATCAAAGCCCATTTTTTATAAGTGTTCGACGATAATAGAGAAATATGTTGCCTAGACCGCTAGTTCTTTCTTTTTTTGCGTTAAATAACCTTCAGGAGCGGTGCCTAGACAATAATTGAATTATATATGCGAAATGATCATCTGCAATGCACATAATGAAGAGCCGCGCATTAGGCAACCTTTCCTTGAGACTCGTAGGCTCATCCCCATTCTCAATGCATGATAAGTGATCTGGACCAACATTCCATTGCCTTGGCTTCACAATTACTTCGAAATCATATTCTTGGAAAAGTAGCAACCATATGCAAATCTTCCCCCCCAACACAGGATTGTTGACCAAGTATTTCAAAGCAGAATGATCTGTATACATCTTGGAGTGCGCACCCAATAGATAGTGTCTGAATTTTTGCAGTGCATACACTATTGCTAAACCTTCACACTCTGTGGTTGAATAGTTCTTTTCAACCTTAGACAACTTTCTACTCACAAATGCTATTGGATGGTCAATATCTCATTCGCTTGGTTGGGTCAACACATCTCCTAGCGCGATACAAGAAGCATCTACATGAATGTGGAACTCCTTCTTCCAATCAGGGAACACTAAAATGGGCATGGTGACCATTTTCTCCTTCAAAATATCCAAACTCTTCTGGCAGTCCTTGTCCCAGCAAAATGTCACATCCTTTTTCAACAATTTCTCCATGGGCACAGTGATTTTTGCATACGCTTTGATAAATTTCCTATAATATCCTATATGGCCCAATGTTGCGCGTAGTTGTTTAACATTCTTTGGAGCTTCCAAATTGACGATTACTGCAATCTTGGTAGGGTCTACCATCAATCCCTGCTTGCAAACAACATGACCTAAGAGTATCCCGTAGGGTACACAAAATATGCATTTCTTCAAATTAAGGGCTACCTGATGCTTTCGACAAGTATCCAACATGAGGTGTAGACTAGAAACATGTCTCTTTAATAACTCGAACACTTTCCAGTCATCGAAGTAAACCTCTAATAATTTATGGATAAATTCCTTGAAGGTTTCAATTACCACCTTAGAGAAAATTACAAGGGTATTCTTAAACCCGAAAGGCATCACTGTATACTAAAAACAACCCCATTCAGTCGCAAAGGTGGCCTTACTCCGGTCCTCCGACGTGATCTTGATCTGATGGTACCCTGAGAATCCATTTGTGAATGAATAGGCTTCTTGTCCTCCCACATTCTCCAGTACCTCATCCATGAATGACGTAGGGAATGGATCGTGGACACGTGTCATTCAACTTCCTTAAGTCTACGCATATCCAAATTTCACCCTGTGTTTTATTTTCTTGAATCGCCATAGGACTAACCCAGTCCGATTCCTCAACAGGTTCAATTATCCCAGCTTCAAGCATTTTATCCAATTCCTTGTGCACTTTTTCCTTATACTTAGGATTTAATCGGTAGGGGTTTTGTTTCACTGAATTTTCATCTGGCTTCAAAGTGATCTTCATGACTCCCAAATCCCCTACAATCCCTCTGAGATCAAAAAACTTGGTGGGAAACAAGTTCTAATACTCTCACAATAGCTCCACGACTTTATCTACTGTATCTTTGTCCCAATAGTCACCTATGTTCGCGAACTTTGGCTACGCTTCCGATCCAATATTTACCTGCTTAGTCTTTAAGGGTTTTGATATATCAGGGATTTCTGCCTTAGGTCCTTCGATTTTTCACTGTCCTTTGGACTCAGGAATCTGAATGTTCCTGGGATATTCTTCACCATCCTCCATAGTTACATTGTAGCATTCAAGCACATGGCACAGCTGTATACCCCAATCTGGTTGTACCCATTCAACCGATTCTTCAAGCATTTTGAATATAGCAACTTTGATCGTCTGTAGTGCTTCATCTATACACTCAAACCCATATTCAAAAGTAAAAGTTAACATAAAACGTTGTTTCAAAACATTCCATTCCGCGTTCCTGTGTCGCAGCTCCGTTTCCAGATACCATTTCATTGGGATTGTATCCAAAGTGTGGTAGAATATATGAACCCACTCCACTACGGTTCTTCTCCCCATGCTTTTGTCCAATGAGGTAAGTGCTTGCACGGATCATCCTTCCTTGTGTATTTCCCCATAATGCAGGTATTAACGTACCCAAACCTCAAATTCATCATTCTCTGATATTTCTTCCAGTTTGCAAAATTGTTCTTATGCGTGCCCCACCAACGAGCATGCACAACTCATAGCGTAATGTCTAGTGCTCGGAACTGATGTTCCTCCAGTACATCCCTTTCAAATTTGTTCAGAAATAAATTGACATCCTCTAAACCATCATAATAAGGTAAATTGCATACCTTGGTGGATATACTTCGTAGCGATTTAGTAACCTTGTTGCAACGTAACAATGATACTTCATGCAATCAGTTCTGCCAGTGCTCAAGTTCCTCGTCAGAATCTGAATTACAAGGGCTATACTTCTCCCATGTAATTCACCCATCTGCCGTAGGGTTGATCCAATCTTCATCTCGCGCAGTCATCTTATATATCTGCTCAATATCATTGTCTTCTTCTTAATTGTGTACTGGTTTAGTATATCGTGTACCTTCGGCTGGGTTTAATGGTACAATGACCCTTAGTTCTTTCTTTTCGAATGTCATGTTGCACTTCTTCAGATTGATGACTGCGTTCATATCAAATGCCTAGTCAATTCCAAGCAGTGCTGGATAAGGGTTACTATCGTCCATGATTTCGATCACTTCAAAGTCGGCTATGGTGCGCACCCCTTCAATATCCATAGTCACCCCATGTAGGTGCCCCATAGGAATAATCTTCTGTTGATTGGCCATTCTCAGCTAGATCGAGGACCACTGTAGCGTTGGTCTTCCCATTCTTTCCCAAGTTTGCTTTGGTAAAACATTTGCATTAGACCCTAAATCAAGAATTACCTGGTCCATTTCATATTCTCCAATCTGGGTAGTTAATCTCATTTCACGACTAGTCCTCTTCTTACTTTTGCCCACCTTATGTACCGCGTGCTGTTTTGGTAGAGGCTTGTTCTTACCCATGCAATTATCTATCAATTCTTGCAGTCCTTCAATTGCCTTCTTATCCCTTAGGAGTTTCATGCAGGTTTTCAAAAAGGACGCTAATAAGGAGGGGTCTGCCTCCTACACAGTACTGGTATCTTCAGGCTTTCCCGTATGTTGAGGCCTTGACGTAGAAGCTCCTTCGTCTGCGAAGCTCCTTTTTGCTTCCATAAACATTTCCTTCACCTTATTCACATCAAATCCCGTCTCCTTATCAACAGCCTTGCGTACCCATACATTGACTTCTGGTTGTTTCCCCTTATCTTCTCCAATAGTTATACTACTTCACGTAACAATATTGACACTGGGCCCATCTTCGTGAGGCTCCGACCTTATCATATAGATATTCTGCGTAGGCTGCTGGGTCTGAGTCTTCTTTTCTTACATCTTCACAAAAAGAACTAGGCAATATTCTATGACGTGGTCAAATTGTGGACAATATTGACAAGAAGGGTGTGTCAGATTCTGACAATCACATGCAAAATGACCTGCTTCCCCACAATTGTAACAGATGATCTGACCACGACCCCTTTCGGCTCCTCCTCCTCGCCCTCTTCCTCATCCTTGGAACCCTTTGTGCGTCACAGTTGTAGCATGATCTTGTTGAGGACGAGTCTCTGCCTGCATTCTATACCTAGGGGTTCTACCCATCATTAATTCATAACTTCGACAATGACGCTCATCATGACGCATAAATTTGTAGAAATTGCAAAACAATAACGGGTGGGGGTGTGGGTCTGTACAAAATTTTGTAGTAGATGACAATTATTTGTTGCATGTTGTCCTGTAACCTAACAAATATCACAACACACAAATAGCACACCACGGTGCTACTCGCATGCTCGACCCAACGGTATTTTCTGGCTTCAGGGGGACAAAGCCTCCCCTAGTAAGATAATTCCGATAGACTGGGAAATGGTCCTTATTATGACCATGGCCCTTGCATTTCAAGCACCAAACTTCTGCGTGAACCTCAGGTTGGCTTCCTTTCCCTTCTTCAGGCTCTGCAACTCCATATGTAGGCTAGCCAACTGTGACTGAATCTGTTGCACCCCCATATTCGTATCCTAAATGGGCGAAGATTCCAATCTCATAGAAATCTCTAATGCTTTAGATTGTGTGCTAATTTTCTATTGTGACACCGACAATCTCAAATGGGGTAACAACGAAGTAATGTACCAATCCCTATGTTGATCATCTGTGATCTACATATTAGCCTGCTGCAGCAAACATTTCAACCTCTGATCAAAGTCCCACGCAAACTCATTCACCTTTTGTTGGATCTCTTTGACCTCTGTCATTCACTGAGCTTTTGACTTAGGCTTCTTGAATTCACTATTGAGTGCCTTCTTTGTCTCATCCAATGTTACATTTGGATGCGTTAAGAAATACTTAATGTACCAGCTTAGTGCTCTATCTTGCAATGTTGTAACCAATTTCGCTTTCTTCAAATCATTGTTTGTAACCTGCTATGAATTCCACACAACATCTGCTACAAACCAAAATTGTTCAGGGTCTTCTGTCTCCAAGCCCTTGAATATGGGAATCTTCATCGTGTTGGCCATGTTAAATAGTGGAGGTGGAGGTGGAGGTGGAGGTGTAGGTGTAGATGTGTGAGGTGGAGATGATGGTGTAGGCAGAGTAGATGGATTTGGTATCCCCGCGATACCCTGCTTTACTGTCTGTAGCGCTCGTAGAGGTGTTCTCAGAACACTACTTTCTTTGTCACTGTCATATGCTCGCAACAGAGGGTTATATTCAGCACCTGAATCTAGGTCTCTTCTGAATGTTTTTCCACTTCGAGTAACTCCAGTAAGGTCTCTTATAAACATTAATTTAATGGCATAACCCTTTTCTCGCACAATATCATTTTAATCCAAGTCTTCAGGGATTTCAGGTACTTACCTCTTAGTCATTTAAAGGATCCTCGTTCAGCGTCGCTATAGCTTACAAATGTATCAATCACAAATTCAGTGATGAATTCACCCAAAATGCTATCGATCTAGTAGTTTTAGAATCCCAAATTCCATCCATTTGGGCCCGGGCTTTTGTCTCATTTGAACCATTTTAAAGTGGCTTTGAGTTCCCCCAAGGTGACTTCCCTTGTCAAATCCAAAGCATCATCATGATCGATGAACCTGGGGAACAGCTGAGTTGTGCGCATGACTTCTGCTAGAGTAGTAGTTTTTGGAGCCTTATAAATATGTTTGAAGTGTGTTATGACCAAGGTAGCTAAACTCTGGAAGGTATTCATTGATTCTCCCTGCTCATTTGATAGCTTCCATATGGTATTGATGGCCTTGCACCCATTCGCAAATTTGTGGTGGAATTTTGTATTATCGTCCCCTTCCAAAAGCCATATAGCTTTGCTGCTTAGACGCCAACTTTCTTCTCGATCCTTTAGTATCTGACTCCTCTTGGAAATCAGGGATGTAATCTTGTCCTTGTGTTCTTGGGAGGAGTAGATCCATCCATGATCATTCTTAAAGGTAGCTATCTCCTCCTCAATTTCCTTTAGGATAAGGTCCTCCTGTGTTTGCTTCTTGTGAGCCCATATTTTGGATAGATGCTTTAGCTCCCCCAGGTTGTGAGCAAGTCCTTCGGTAATGTTCCCTTTGGCATCTGGGGCATGGGCCTTCCAAAATTTAGTGACTAACTTGGTATAGTCAGCATCTCTTAGCTAGGTAGAGTTAAATTTGAAGGGAGCTCTAGGCCTGTCCATTCCTCCACTTATTTCCAAGTAGATCAGTCTATGATCTGATATGCACCCACAACCAACCCACTATCTAATTCTAAGTCCCATGTTCAACAAAAGCTCCTTAATGAGGAACCAATCAAGCCTTTTGACAAGCCTATCCTCTTTGGATCTATTGTTCCTCCAGGTTGGTTGAATTTTGGCTGAAGGGATATCGATAAGGTTATGGTCCTCTAGAATGTTCTCAAAGAAAGCTGAGAGAGTGTCCCTTTGGGCATTGTGACCCCAAGATTCCGCAAAACCAATAGAAAAATTTAGGTCTCCCCCCAGAATAAGATTGTCATGTTGTAGAATGTTAGAGCTTAGCAACCGGGTCCAGTATTCTTCCCAACTTTGGCAAGGTCTGTAAATGTTAATGATCCTGATCTCTGTTTCAAGTTCAGGAGAGTAAATGTCTACCCCAATGTGCCTAGTGCTCCCCCAGGTGTTACAGATTCTAATGGAGTGGGAATTTATCCCCAGGGCCAAACCCCAAGATCGACCGTTTGCATCAAGAGAGTGAAAAGTCCACCCAGGAAGCCAAGATTCGAGCAAGTGTGTGATAACACTAGCCTGACCCAGGGTTTCTTGAAGAAAGAGGACATCAACTAGCTTAGAGTTAAGCATTCTTCATAGGGCTAATTTTTTCCCAGGGCTAGCCAACCCTCGATAGTTGAAGGATAACATCTTCATGGGGGGGGGGGGGGGGCACCGCCGGGGGGCTATGGGTATTCACTGCTCTAAGTACCCAATCTATGGAATGTTGTCTGCCATATGCATTCTCTTCCCGAGCCTGAAGGATGGCTTTAGATAAGGAGGAAGGTCGACCTCGAGGTTGCTTTGGGGGGGGTGGGGGGGGATAAATCAGACCAATTCCCAAAGAATTAGGGGCCTAAGATCGTGCCCAGGATCAGAGTTGATATCTAGAGGATGGATGCTAAAGATTAGAGATGAATGGAATAGTGGGGGGCGCCTCTTTAAAGGAAGGTAGAGTGCATGATAAGGTGGGGGAATGGGGTTGTAGGGGGCATGCCAGGGTAATGGGGGGCTGTGAGCAAGGAACAGAGGCCTGAAAAATACTCAAAGCAATACAAAAAGATGATGTAGTAGTATAAGCAGAGGAGGAAGTAGATTCGAACATACCCGTGGAGAACGTAGCCTCAGTAGTCGCCCTTGCTCTAGTCAGAGGAGGTGAGGGGGGCTCGTATGGTGCTTTACCATGATTCTTCTTAGCTTCTCTAGTAGGTGCTCTCTCTGTAGCAGTTAGGACCCAGTGATTCACTGCCTCATCAGTCGAGGGGGGTTTTCCTAAGCATGTGGGCTCTTGTGTAGAGTGGCCTTATCCTTGTCTCATGTTCGCACCTTGCCATTCAGAGTGAAATCCTTAAAAATATGTCCCACCTTGTGGCACCTTCTGCAACGGAAATGTACCCCCTCATAATCCAGAATCTGAAGCCGAGAGAAAGTTCTCCACTGTAATGTAATATGTTCCTGAAGACCCCCCCCCCTGTATCCAAATGTACCAAACTCCTAGCACATGCCATCATACGAGTGGGTAAGTATGATTTTTCATGCTCAAGGTAAGTGCCTAGGGACTTTCCTATGCACCGAAATATGTCCTCCGACCAAAATTGGAGGGGTAATCCAGGAAGCCAAACCCATATTGGCCTGACCCCTATCTGTTCTCTTTCTGGGTTGAAGAGTGGATTCCAGCGGCGCAGAAGGACAGGGGCCTATTCAAAATGCCAGAAAGAGGACAAGACCTAATTTGTGTGCTCGGCTCTGGCAAACCATAGAGTGAACCAACCTCTAACGAATGTTTGAACGAAGGGAAAATCGGCCAGGTGTTGTCCCCATACCTCAGATGTCCATAGCTTCAATCGAGCCATTGTATAGCTCCTTCCTCAGATCCTCCCAACCAGGACTCAGTTTGTCATATCCATGGAGTTTCCTCACTGGATATCTTCCCCAAGTCTAATAATGATCTATAAATGAAGATCTTAGACTACTTTTAATGTATTACAGACTCATGTGCATGTATTTTCCTACATTCCTTAGTGCAACGGATCGATAAGATTGCAAATAATATAGACAATGGGCAGTTAGAGAAACATAATAGATAAACACTCATAACACAACAAGTTTAACATGGAGTTCACCCAAAACTCTTAGGCTACATCTCTTGGTCTAGCCTTCAATGGTGACCTCTCTATTATGTCTTCAAGAGCAGAGTTTTACAAAGTGTGAGCTCAAATTGAGTCTCAACACAACAGATATAAAACAGTAGGAGTTTTACTTGAATTCTTCAAGCCTCTCTGAGTACACAGATTCTTTCTTTCACTCTCTGTCTCTGTTTTCTCTCTGTCTTAGTACTGCATGTCTATGTCTTTTGTATTTTATGGCTTTTAAGCCAATTAGCGTTGCCTGTTCTTTTCCCCTTCTCAAGCTCTCTGACTCCCAGCCTTTGTCCACTAAAATCCCCTCTAAGCGTTAACCAATCATGGCATAATGTCTTTAGGGAAGGTGGCCACATGTTCTGCAACAGAGGGGACCATCAAGCCTTTGAAATCCTAAGAAATATCATTCTCTGTTTACATAGAGAAATACACTAAAGACACAGGAAAATTCACCAAACTACCATTTATCAGACTTCAAATATCCTTAAATCCACTCTATACTCCTATCGGGTCCACCTGTAATCGCTATCGCAAGTTGCAAGTGCCCCTGTGCCATGGTTTCCTTTGTATTTGTAAAAATACATTAAAACACTGAAAATCCCGCAAAATGGCTTTATGGCAGACTTGAAATGTTATATATTTGCATCTATAAGTTCCATCAGGTCCAGTTTTATCACATTGGGCACATTTTCTTTGTATTTCATTTATTTTCTGAAAATGCGAAATACACAGAAAAATGTTGTTTTTCAGATCTCAAAATATGTTAAATATCATCTATAACCCCATCGGGATCGGCTATCGCAAGTCATATTTATATCGGGCCCACTCTGTTGTATTACTACGACACGATATTGTGATGCGATTGATCGTAATCGCATAGACCCCGAGCCATTTGTAAGTGCTCCTTTGTAATTTGTCGATTGCGATATTACAAGTTAACCTAGGCCATTGATCTACACTCTTGATCGATGGTCCTTGCTGACCCGCGCTGATCACTATTGCATTTTTCATATGGTAGCCTCCAATAGCCTCTGCCGATTGTGATATGCCGATCAGATCTGGACCGTTGATTGGCCAAATCCCATAGCTCTTGTGCATCATTCCTTTGACCTATGATAGGCCTATTTTCCACTATTTCTTCATGTTTTTTGCTCTTAATAGTGCTTTCTGCCATTTTGTGAATGTTTTCCTTTTGCGATAGTTTTGATTTTTGAAGACTTAGAGGGTTTTTAGGATCCATTTTCGATCACGACTCCCCACTGAAAATGCTTTTGGACCACCAAAAGTTGGTTTTTAAGCATCGATCAGGTGAGGATACAACTTCCTCACTTGTACAATTTCTATCCATCGTGTGCTACTTGGTTTTGAACCTTTGAGTCTGATTCTGAGGTACTCAACATTCCCTTTGCACGTAGTTCTCACCTTCTTGTCCAAAACTGTATCTTCCTGCAACTCATTGAGATATTCAGGCAACAGATCATTAATAGAAGGCAATTGAATTTTCTCTTCAGGATCTTCAATCAGTGAAGGTTCAAACAGTCTCAAGTTCTCTGCATTAACTACTGAATAGATATCCATGTAAGCTGGCAAATTAAGGCAAAAAGCGTTTTCACCAATTTTCTCAAGTATCTTGAAAGGCCTATACCTTACTGGCTTTAGCTTCTTACCTTCACCTTGCATTCCGTCTTTGCTGATATACAGCTAGACTTGATCACCAACTTGGAAGCTATGCTCAATTCGATGCTTATCATGCCTTGCCTTGTACTTGGCCTGGCTCTTTTCCAACTATTCCTATACTTTCTCGAATCTGTTTAATGAACTTGGTTGCTTTGTCCACATCACTGTGTCCATCAACCACTATGTCTTTTCCAAAGATAAAATCCAAGGGAGACTTTGGTGTAAAACCAAAAAAAGTCTCAAAATGAGATCTTTGTGTAGAAGAGTGCTTAGCACAGTTGTAAGCATGTTGCACATAACACAAATGTTCATCCCAAATCTTGGGATGTTTGCTGCAATAGCCCCTGAGCAACTTGATCACTGTCCTGTTGACCACCTTTGTTTGGCCATTTGTTTGTGGATGAAAGGTTGTGCTCTCCTTCAGTCTGGTGTCCATCAATTCCCACAGACTTGACCAAAACTTCCCAACAAATCAGGAATCTAGATTAGATACAATGGAAGTGGGTAACCCAAAATGAACCCAAATATGCTGAAAGAACAACTTCGTTATTTTTTCAGCTGTAATCTACTTGTTACAAGGTATTAAAATACATATTTTTCGGAACCTATCCACAATAACATATAAATAGTCATGACCTTTCCTAGATTTTGGCAATCCCCCAACAAAGTCCATGGAAACACTTTCCCAAGGAAGAGAAGGAAATTGAAGTGGAGTGTACAAGCCTAATTTTCTATTACTGGGCTTGATTTTAGCATACATGGTACACCCTCTAATATATCTAGAAACTATTTCATGCATTCTTGGCCAATAACAGAACCTTTGCAGCTGTGCAATGGTTTTACTTACACCAAAATGACCTTATATAAGAGAAGTATGTGCTTCTCGGATTTTGTTAACTCTTTCAGTTTGTGGAATGCATAAATTTCCCAAATGATACAAGAGGTGGTCCTTAACATAATAATCCAATTCTTCTACTTGTTTTCCATGACTTAAGGTTGCATATACATCTTTAAAATCTCATCTTGAGCATATTGTTCAATATAGCTTTCATGCATTACTGAGTTATGCTTAATTATAGTAGATGCATTTATGATTGGTCTGGATAACATATCTGCAACCTTATTGTCTATGCCCTTCTTATATCTGATGACAAGATGAAACTGTTGTAGAAAACCCATCCACATATAGTGTCTTGATTGCTACAATTTAGTTTGTGAGTGAAAATATTGAAGTGGTTGATGATCTGTATGGATGATTGTTTCTTTGACCATTAGGTAATGTTTCCACTTTTTCTCACTTTGTACTAATGAATACAATTATTTATCATGTGTGGGATAATTAACTACTGCAGAATTAAATGTCTTAGAATGATAGCATATGGGTTTACCCTGTTGCATCAACACTTCTCCCATGGCATAGTCACTAGCATCTGTTTCAATCTCAAATGGTCATTGAAGATCTAGCAGTGCTAGTATTGTGTTGTACTAATTTTTTCTTTCAAGGTTTCAAAGGATTTCTGCTATTTGAATCCCCACTGAAACACCTTGTTCAATCCTGTTAAAGCATGTAAGGGAGCTGCAATCAAGGAAAAATTAGCAATAAACTTTCTCCAATATTGTGCTACTCCTAGGAAGCTCCTAACTTCTGTAACAGATTTGGGTTTAGGCAAGTTCACAATGACTTCAACCTTAGAGGGATCTATCTTCAATTCACCACCCCCTACAATATGAACCAAATAATTTAAAGATGTTTTGCCAAATTCACATTTTGATAACTTAACATAGAGATTTTCTCTTTTCAAAACATCTAGAGTTTACTTTACATCCTCAAATGTTCTTCCCATGTTTTAATGAAAACAAGAATGTCATCTAAATAAACAATTACAAAATCATCAATAAAAGGTCTGAGTACATCATTCATAACTCTCATGAAAGTGGCAGGAGCATTAGTTAAGATAAAAGGCATAACTAGCCATTCATACAACCCTTGCTTTGTTTTGAAAGTAGTCTTCCAGGCATCTTGTTCTGCAACTCTGACCTGATGATAGCCACTACACAAGTCCAACTTGGAAAAGTGAACTGCTTCTTTTAACTGATCTAATAGATCATCTATGCGAGGAAGAGGATAAGGATTCTTGATCGTTATTTTATTTAGTGCTTTGTAATCAATGCACATCCTCCACGAACCATCTTTCTTTCTTACCAACACAATTGGAGATCCGCATGGTAATGTGCTTGGTCTTATGAACCCTTTTTCGAGCAGCTCCTGTAGATGCTTCTTAATCTTTGCATTCTCTAAAGTGGATAACTTGTACATTCCGATGTTAGGTAATGGAGCATCTTGCTACAAATGAATATCATGTACTATTTCCCTTTTGTGTGGTAGAACTTTAGGTTCTTGAAACAGGATATCATATTCTGAAACAACTTTATCTAAATCAGCGTTCTCTTTAGCATCACAACCTTCAAATACATTGGTTTTATCAGGGGTCTTTTCCTTTACAACCATTAGTAAAAATTGCTTGCATGAATTTACAATTCTTTTCATCTGCCCTAAGTTTATGAGGGAGTAGTTATTTTTGCGTTTATGAGCTCTTACAATGTATTATGTTCCATCTTTTGTGAGTTGATACTTATTTTCAGTTCTATAGAAAATGGCTTTTCTATCATACAAGTAAGGACTTCCTAAAAAAATACCACATATATTCAAGGGAACTATATCCAACTCAACCTCATCTACAAAAGTTGACCTAATAGCAAACCCAAGTTTACATTGTCTATTAACTTGTAGCTTTGCTTTATCACATACCCAACCTAATGGATATGGCTTCTTGTGAGGTGTTGTTAGTAAGCCCAACTTCTTTACAATTGTTTCAGAAATCAAGTTTACTTGTGATCCACTATCAAATAAAGTATCAACCTTTTAATGCTTGGAAATAACTCTAATATGAAAAAGCACATGTCTTTTTCTCTCATTATCTTCATTATCAATAGATTGTGCAGAATTACTTATAGATGCTTCATAATTTTTATCTTTTATACCTGTGGTTGTGACTGTTGTTTCATCACTTGATTCTGACCCCAAGTCTTTCTGAATAACACCAACATTCTTCTTCTTCTTACCACTGAACCATTTGGGTTTCAGCTCCGGATGCAAAGACTAGCAATGTTCATCATTGTGCCCATCCTTCTTGCAGTGAGTGCATGAAGGTTTGTCTTTCTGTACCGTGTTTGTCTTCCTCTCCTTCCATTTTAGGGTTTTGATGATCCCCCGATCTTTGGGTTCACATTCTTGCCTCTAGCCTCTAGATGTGTAGCCTGAACAGATACCTCATCTATGCTAGTGGGGTTAAATATGAGAATGGTGTGCCTCAAATAGCTATGATGACCACCCATATACTTCAACAAATTTTCAGGAGAGTCTAAAGAAATGCCTAGAATTAAAGCTCTTTTTCTAAATTCCTGGGTATAGCTTTGTACACTTTGGGCCTTTAATTGGCGAAGAGTTTTCCAACTCATCATTGATTGCTGCATATAAGCTAGTGGATAGAATTGTTTTTTAATGGCAGAAACAAATTCATTCCATGTAGAAAGAATTTTACCATGCTTCTTCCAATCAGCTTGTGTCCTGCCTTCCCACCACACTAGGGCAGTTCCTCCTAGGCGAAGGCTAGCCAGCTGAATATTTATCTCTGAATCAATGTTCTACACCCTGCAATATACATCAATCTGTCTAATCCAGTTATCTAGCTTTTCTTCATTTAATTCTCCATCATAAATTGGAAAATCAAATTTCAGATCTAATTTAATCACAGATGTTTTCTTATTTTTCTTTTCAAGGCTAGGATATGAGGATGATGGAGGTGATGGTGGAGGAGATGATGGAGGAAGATTTTCTCCTTTCCCTTTGCCCTTTGGGTCATCTAGAGAAGGTTCCTCTACTTCTTTTTCTTGTTTGGAGGTTGAAGTACTTTCACCTCGACCTTTCTTAAATTCTCGATACATTTCTTCCGCCATGGATCTCATGGTCATGAAAATGTCCATGAACTAAGATTCTGATTCCAATGGGACTTGTTCTTCCATTCTCCTCCTAGGATAGACTCTTCTGATTTCTATATTAGCCTCAACAAGTTCTCCTTCTCCTAGTTTGAGCTTTGATCTAGTTAGCATTCAACAATCCAACACAATCTTGTCTAACCTTAGCAAACCTAAAGCTCTAATACCACTTGATCTATAAATGAATATCTTAGATTAATTTTAAGGTATTACATACTCATATACATGGATTTGCCTGCATTGCTTAGTGAAACGGATCGATACGATTGCGAATAATATAAAAAATGAGCAGTTAGAGAAACATAATAGACAAACACTCATAACAAAGCAAGTTTAATATGGAGTTCACCCAAAACTCTTGGGCTACGTCTCCTGGTCCAGTCTTCAGTGGTGACCTCTCTATTATTCAAGAGCACAGTTTTACAAAGTGTGAGCTCAAATTGAGTCTCAACACAACAGATACAAAACAACAGGAGTTTTTCTTGAATCCCTCAAGCATCTATGAGTACACAGACTCTTTCTTTCACTCTTTGTCTTTGTTTTCTCCTTGTCTCAGTACTGCCTGTCTATGTCTTCTATCTTCTATGGCTTGTAATCCAATCGACACTGCCTGTTCGTTTCCCCTTCTCGGGCTCTCTGGCTCCCAGCCTCTGTCCGCTCAAATCCCCTCTGAACATTAACCAATCATGGCATAATGTTTTCAGGGAAGGTGGCCACCTGTTCCGCAATGGAAGGGGCCATCGGGCCTTTGAAATACCTAGAAATAGCATTCTCTATTTACACAAAGAAATACACTAAAGATATAGGAAAATTCGCCAAACTATCATTTATCGGACTTCAAATATCCTTAAATCTACTCTATACTCCTATCAGGTCTGCCTGTAATCGCTATCGCAAGTCACAAGTGCCCTGTGCCATGGTTTCCTTTGTATTTGTAAAAATACATTAAAACACTGAAAATCCCGCAAACTGGCTTTATGGTGGACTTGAAATGTTATATATTTGCATCTATAAGTTCCATTCGGTCCATTTTTATCACATCAGGCACATTTCCTTTGTATTTCATTTATTTTAGCGAAAATGTGAAATACACAGAAAAATGTCTTTTTAGGATCTCAAAATATGTTAAATATCATCTATAACCCCATCGGGTCCGGCTATCGCAAGTCATATTTATATCGGCCCCACTCCATTGTATTACTTCGACGCGATATTGCGATGTGATTGATCGCAATTGCATATCGCATAGACCCTGGGCCATTTGTAAGCGGTCCTTTGTAATTTGTCGATTGCGATATTTCGAGTTAACCTGGGCCATCGATTTGTGCGCTTGATCGATGGTTGTTGTTGACCTGCGCTGATCGCTATCACATATTTCATATGGTAGCCTCCGATAGCCTCCGCCGATTGCGATATGCCGATCAGATCTGGACCGTTGATCGACCAGATCCAACAGCTCCTGTGCGTCATTCCTTTGACCTCCGATAGGCCTGTTTTCCATTGTTTCTTCATGTTTTTCGCTCGAGATAATGCTTTCCGGCAATTTGTGAAGGTTTTCCTTTTGCGATAGTTTTGATTTTTGAAGACTTAGAGGGTTTTTAGGATCCATTTTGGATCAAATAATGAATTCCTCGACTTTGGATTTGAAACACTTGTGTTTTTTTCTTGACCTTGATGCAGCTTCAGAGGATTCTGACCGACCCCCGCGTGGAGAAATATTTGAATGAGACTTTCCAAGGTTTTGGTGCGAGCCCGTGGGGAAAGCGTCTGAGAGGGGAGGGACTTCAGCGTAGCAGCCGGAAGGTGGAGCAGCAGAAATAGGTGCCAGAGGAGGCCCTTGTACCGTATTCGAGGGGTTTCCAGGAAGAGGGTTAAGGGAACTGGAAAATAGAGGGGGAGGAGGGTAACTTAAGGTAACAGTCGTAGGGTTAGGGCTAATATAGTCGGTTGTGAAGTTAAGTGCGGAAGGAGATGGGGGAGGAGAGGAGGGTACCGGCCAGACGGGAGGGGGCTCAGGGAAGGTCACCATCGAACTGGAGGGCCCTGAGATCGAGGGCAAGCCTGCAATGGTGTCTGTTAGATCACAGTAGTAGGGGAGCATTCCTTCCGAGGTTGAATATGGAGTCGTCCATATGTTGACACCTTCCAACGGGTCCTCTGAATAGTTGACAATATCCAAATCCATGATTGTTGCAAAGAAACCTTCGCCAACTACCTCTTAAAAGAGTGTAATCATCGCAAAGTACCTAGGTTAGGTAGAAGGCAGGTAAAATAGTAAAATAAATCACGGGGCTGAGGTAAAAACTAGACCATAATGGAGAGGTGGGTCATGTTATGGAGACCGCCACGATGTCAGGCAGCCGAGTCAAAGTGAGTCACTGCAAGTTGGTACAGGCTCACTGCAGAAACCCTAGCCTTTTTCCTATAGCCTCCAGGACCCCATCTAAGCAAATTTTATTTAGCAAAATGATCTATTTTACAATAAGTTCCTTTTTTTAAGTTAAGGTTGGCTCATAACCTTTTTATACATGGTTAATCAGGTAAATGTGTGTATTAGTAAGGCATTCTTTGTGTTGCTATAGTTTTTTTGGTTCTTTTTATGAAGTCTTTGGCTATATCAACCACATTGATATTTTTAATGTGGTTGTACTAGTTAATAGTGCAACTTCCCAAATTGTCTAATTTACAAGTATCTTTAATGATGCAATAGTTTAAATTGTCTCATTTATTTATAAGTTGAAAGGTTCATAATCCATATATGTAGGCCATTAACTAGCACAACTACATTAATAAAGTGATTGAAATATGTTGATCAAATCATTTTCTACTTTCCATGTGCTTATCAATAACAATGAAAGGTGAAAAAATGATGTTTGTGGGCATATTTCAACCACTTTATTAATGTAGTTGTACTAAGTAAAAGACAATATCATTTTCCACCTTCCATATGCTTATCAATAGCAATAAAAGGTGAATAGATGATGTTTATGGGTCTATTTCAACCAATTTTAATATAGTTGTACTAGTAACCAACATAGACCCATTTTAATTCCAAATCCATCAAACAACTAGAAAGATCAAATTTCCCAAAATACCAACCTCCTTATCTTGAAAAAAATATTGCATCTAGAAAAATGTGATTCCTCTCTACTCTTATGAATCTCGACTTAAAATGAATCTATAGTGGTTGTTAATAATATTGGAAGAGTGTTCTCCAAGACCTCCAGTCATTAAACTCGTGACTCATTGGCTATTGAAGAAGGAAATTAAACTCATGAATGAATGGCTTTTGGAAGAGCATTCTCCAGGACCTCCAGTCATTGTCGTTGTCAGCATGGGAGGGTTGGCAAAACTCTTCCCGTCCAACATGTTGTGAACAACCAAGTCGTTCAACAATGTTTTAACCATGTGATTTGGTTGTCAGTGGCGCAGGAATTTATAGTTAAAAATCTACTTCCTGAAATGGCGGCGCAAATTAAACTCCCAAAGACCGACAATCTGTCAGAACTAGAAGCAGAGAAGCTTAGAGGCATCATTCATCAACATTTAGCAGATAAATGTTCTCTATTTTTTCTAGACGACGTGTGGGTTGAAGACATTTTGGAAAGTGTTGGCCTGCCATTGCAAAGTGGAAATGACAAGATTGTGATCACTACACATCATAAAGGAGTTGGAGAAGCAATAGGGGATCATCACACTCATGAAATGGAATGTTTGAATAAGGAGGACAACTTGGAATTGTTCAAGATTCATGATTCTCCAAAGCATGCAGGTTAGAGTACTCCTTCAAAAGCGCTAATCGGTGTCATCCACGATATTATAGAAAGTTGTTCGCGACCACCCTTATCCATAAAAACAGTAGCAGTGTCCATGGAAAGAGTAAAGAGGATTCCAAAATCCACTTTTCAGTGTCTAAATCAAGTAAAGGCCATAACTAGCAGCGTCATGTCCTCTCTAAGGTTAAGTTACCAAGGCTTGCCCTACCATCTGAAATATTTTTTTCTGTACTGTTCCCTTTTCCCTAAAAGCAATGCACTGAGATTATAATATCTAGTGTATTCATGAATGGCTGAACAGTTTGTTTCCACTCATTCGGTAAGGGGCTCGGGAGACCGGGGCATCTCTTGGAATCAACTCAATGGTGAAATCTATGTCCCTTTTTAGGGGTAGCCCAAGAATTTCTTCAAGAAACACATCTGGAAAATTCTGCACCACCGGTATATTTTCTAAAGAAACAATTTTATCCTTAGAATTAGCATACCCTACTTGTATTGCATAAACCTGGCAGCCTTTTCTAATACATTTTTCTAATTGGGAGGCTATTACAGGCCTTAATTTCAGAGGTTTTTGTATGCCTTGAATTTCCTACCTTTCTCCTTCCACATCCATGTAATTAATGGTTTTTTTTTACAGTTAATGAGGGACCAATGTTATTCCAACCAGTCCATACCTATAAGGATATCGTACGATCCCAGGGGTAACACATTCAGGTCTGCCATAATAGACTGACTTGCTAACATTAGGGGACAGTTGCTGACCTTGGCCAACACCCTTCTTTTTGCTCCCATGGCTAGTTGTACTAACCAAGGATTTTTAAATTTAACAACATGCAAACAACATTGTTCCACTATCTTGGGGCTAATATAACTCAAAGTAGCTCCTGGATCAATTAAAATGGATATGGTTCGGTCAAAGAATTTACCTTCGAATTCAACCATGGTTGGTTGATATTCTGCAAGATGGTATTCAAGTGAAACATTAATTTTAGGAATACTTCTTGCCACTTCTCCCTAATCGGGATTTAAATAGGAACGCAACAAATTATAGAGATAACCATAAACACAGAGATCCAGTGGAAATAATTCTTCATTTCATTAATGTAAAATACTGAAATATGCTTACAAACAGAAACATGAATAAATCAACTAGGGTGATGGTAGCTTATCTCTGAGAAGAGATGTGGCGGATACATGCCTCTGAACTGCCTTACAATGAGGCTCAAGGGCCTTTTTATTATTGAACAATAAGATAAAACCCTAAAAAACCAAAACCCTAACCCAAGGAGATGTAACACTAAGAGTTTATGGGCCCTATTGGGGTGAGTTGGACAGCCAACTTCCCAGGGTCGTGACTTGGTCATATTATCTCCGTTTGATGCACATGAAAACCCATTGGAAAGATCTCTCCGAGGACTATGACAGAAAAGATGATTTTAGTTAAAAAAATCATTGGCGGTATATTTCCAAAAAAACGTCGTTTAGGGCCTCAAAACGGTTTTATAAGTTTAGGACCCGAAAAACTGCTAAAAATAGTAAACTGTGCTATAATTAAAGAAACTGAAAAACTAAAAGAAGAAATGGTGGGGGTCCAAGTGGAATTGGCTGGTGGCCACCAATATCCACCTAGATCATTCCTCCCCCCTTAGGAAGCAATGGTCTGCATTGCATTGAGTTCCTCCATGAGATGAGGAAACTTCTGCTGAACTTGGTCCCTGGTGAGCCACTTGCCCTGGTGAAGGAGTTGGCCTGCTTTGAAAACTTGATACAGTTGGATATTCTCTTGGTGAGTGTGCTTAATCTGTGTGTCCATGATCCGATCAGTTGCATCTTGTTCCATGCAATATGAATTTAACTCTATGGGTGTGAGTTGTTCTGCAATGTTGGATGTGTCCAGTAATGGTGAAAAGTATGGCTGAAGGCGGTCCACATTGAACACTGGGTGCAGGCCAAGGAATGGGGGAATGCTCAGCTCAAATGCATTGTCTCCCGAAACCTTTGTAATGGTGTAAGGACCATATCGGAGTAGTCCGAGTTTCTGATAGGCTCCAGTAAGGTGTTCCTTTTGCAAATGAAACCAGAATTTGTTGCCCACCTAAAACTTGTGTGGCACCTGATGTTAATCAGGTTGCTGCTTGTACTTGGAATTTGATTTCTTTGGAATGTCTTGGACCTGCTGGAAAATATGTTGGATGTGCTCAATGAAGTTGTTTGCCTTATCTATTTCGGACTGGACATGAGCCGAATCTGCATGAGTAGCTACAAATGGCATGGCCACATCAACGGGACATAGTGGCTGGAATCCCAAGCCCACATGAAAAGGGTTATGGCCAGTCGAGCTGTGAAGAGCTCGGTTGTAGCTGTGCTAAACATAAGGAAAGCTCTTGTCCCATGTGCATGGATTCTTTGAGTTGTACATGCGCATAATGTGTACGATCATCCTGTTGACAACCTCTGTCTGGCCATCAGTTTAAGGATGGAAGGTTGTGGACTTAGTGAGTTTGGTGTCCAGCATCGACCAGAGACTGGACCAGAATGTACCGAGGAACCTGCTGTCTCGATCTAAGATGATATACTATGGGATCCCAAAGTGTACCCACACTCGTTCAAAGAAGAGTTTAGTAGTGGCTTCAACTGTGATATTCTTCTTGCAGGCTGTCATAATGGCCATCTTCGAGAACCTGTCAACGACCACGAAAACACAGTCGTTTCCATGCTTAGTGGAAGGAAGGCCTGACATGTAATCCCTGGAGATGGATTCCCAAGGTCGACTAGGGGTAGGTAGCGAGGTATAGAGGCCTTGCTTCATGATGGTCGGTTTGGCAATGGAACAGGCAGTGCATGATCTGATGTACTTCCTGACATCTTGTTGAAGATTCGGCTAATAGAAATACTTCTGCAACACTGCCACCATTTTCTCGACCCCAAAATGCCCAGCAGTCTGACTATAGTGTGCTTCCCAAATAATCTTGGCATGCTCGCTTGAAGGAACACAAAGGTGACCTAGGTGGCATAACAGGGCATCCTGGAGGTGAAAATATGGAACATGGTGACCCTCCAAGAGTGTCTGGTATGTGTGGCCGAATTCTGGGTCACTTTTGTAGAGAAGTGGTCAATCAGAAGTCTCGTGCCCACAAGAGTTGACCACAATGGTTAACGCCATGATCGGTGGTCAACTGAGGCAATCTGCAACATTATTGGTGCTGCCCTTCTTATACTTGATATTCAAATAAAACTGTTGCAGGTATGTGGACCACTTCTGATGGTGATCATTTTGCAATTTCCCTTGGGTTTCTATGAATTGCAAGGGTCGGTGGTCTATGTGGATGACCGTTTCGTTCCCCAAAATTTAATGCTTCCATTGTTGGTAGGCTTGCACAATGGAATAAATCTCTTTGTCATAAGCGGGATACTTCCAGATTGTGTCTGAAAGTGTCTCACTGTGATATGCCACTGGATGCCCATGTTGAGTAAGGACTGCCCCAATAGCATAGTCAGAGGCATCTATCTTGACCTTAAATGGTTGTTGCAAGTCTGGTAGTTCGAGCACTGGTGTCGAGTAGAGGCAATCTTTCAACTCTATGAATGACTTCTATTGAGATTCAGACCAAAAAGATTTTTCTTTCGCTCCTCCCTTGGTGACTTGACTAGGGGGCCAAGTGATATGAGAAAATCCCAACATGAACTTGCGGTAGAAGTTGGCAAGACCTAGAAAGCTGTGGAGCTCTATCAGTGTGGTTGGATATGGCAAATCCCGAATGACTTGGATCTTGGCTGGATCCACATGCACCCCCTGTTCATCAATAACATATCCCAGATACTGAACCTGGGTCATGCCAAAAGTGCATTTCTCCAAATTGGCACATAACTTGTGTTCTCATAGTGTTTGGAGAACCTGTCAAATGTGGTGGAGGTGCTCTTCCTAACTCTGGCTGAAGATCAAGATGTCATCCAAGTATACCACTACAAATGAGTTGGTGAATGGCTACAAGATGTCATCCATTAGCCTCATGAAGTCAATCCAAAAGGCATAACCAACCATTCGAAAATGCCCTCCTTGGCTTTGGAGGTAGTCTTCCATGCATCGGAGGGTTCAATTGGTACCTGGTGATATCCTGACTTCAAATCCATCTTGTTGAAATACTTTTTCCCCTTCAATTGGTCCAGGAGGTCATCAATTCATGGGATCGGGTACCTATTACGGACAATGATCTTGTTCAACACCCGATAGTCAATACAGAGTCTCCAAGTCCCATCCTTCTTCTGTACCAACACAATCAGGCTCCCACAAGGCGATGAACTCGGACGGATGTGACCTTTCTGCAGCAGCTCCTAAATTTTCCTCTTGATTTCATCGTTCTCCAGAACGGAGCACCAATAGATTGGTCCATTGGGCAGCGGCGCACCTGGGGTCAGATCGATGGAGTGCTTGACCTGACAGTGCAGAGGAACCCTTTTGGGGGAGGTGAAGATGTCCTCTTACTCCTCCACGACCTTGTCCATCTGTAGTTGTCGTGTGGAGGGGCCCTGTCTAGAGGTCGTGGCCAGCGTATTCTTCTTTCCTTGAGGGCGTATCATCACAAAAACAAATTTCCCAGTTTTGGAAATGAGCTTAATGCATTGTTTTGCAGTAACCAAAGAGATGGTGGTAGGTGGTGCTACCTTTTGTATCCTGTACAACTTATTTCCCAAAGTAACAATAACAACACGAGGCCTTAATTCATATACAACATGTCGCTTCCACAAGTATGGTTGTCCTAATAATACATCGCAAACTTCAAGGGGAGTAATGTCACACAATACCTCATCCGTGAAGGGCTCGATGTTGTATGGAAGGAGACACTGCTAGCTCACGCGAAGATTCTGTCCTTGGTGAAGCCACCCTATGGTGTACAGTTGTGGATGTGCTATGGTCGGTAAGCCTAGCTGCTTCACGACCTCTATCGAAATGATGTTCTTTTGGCTCCCACTGTCGACAATGAACTGTAGCAGGGAGCCCTTTACCCACATCTGGGAGTGGAAGAGATGTTCCTTCTCCATTGGATCTTCGGGTTCCTCCTTTTGGATCTTCATGGTGGCAACGGTGGCGTTGGGCTCCGCATCGATAATCTGCTGCCCTTTGTCATTCCCATTTTCAGGTTCTGACTCAGAGTTGGAACATGCATCTAATTCTAAAACCTTTAGCTCAGCCACCAGTGACTGCTTGGTCGGACATTCACTTGTGTTGTGAGTGGAGCTCTTATGTAACTCACACCACTTTCCCGTGTCCTTTTTCGGCTTCGCGGTGTTGTTCTTTGCTTCCATCTTTGACGGGTTTTCTTGGGCCGCCCCGCCTTGGATTTTTGCTTTGTTCTGTGGTTTGAGCTAATATAAATCAAAGTAGCTCCTGGATCAATTAAAATGGATATGGTTCGGTCAAAGACTTTACCTTCGAATTCAACCATTGTTGGTTGATATTCTGCCAAATGGTATTCATGTGCAACATTAATTTTAGGAATACTTCTTGCCACTTCTTCCACACTATATGCTTCTTGAATCTGATTAGTTCCCTTGCAATTTGGGCAGTTTTTTGCATAATGCGGCCCTCCACATCCCCAACGTTGTATAGGTAGTCTGATGGTTAATTCTACCTCAGTTCTACCTGACTGCTCATTCATTTTGGTTTCACCTGTTAGCTTAAATCTGGGCTGATTTCTGTTCATATTCCAGCTAGTTTGACCTTTATAGGATCCTTTGTTGATTGCGACCTTATTTCCCTTGTGATTGGAAGTAAATTTAATCCCCTTTTTGTCAACCCATCTATTTCCCACATCTCCCTTTTATTTGTTTTGCTAGTAGCATATCTATGCTTTTCGTATAACTTCGTCCATGGTTTTTAGGTTATCAAACTCAAGGCGTTCTTTCATGAACAGTGGAAGACTACTGATAAACTACTGCACTTTCGCCTTTTCTTCGTGTATGTAAGGGACATACCGAAGTAAATATGTGAATTTTTCTATGAACTCATCCATAGACAATTGACCCAGACGAAGACCATGAAACTCCTTTTCCTTTTCATCATAAAATCTTTCAATTAGATATTTTCTTTAAAATACCTTTGAAATTTTTCCTAGGTTATGCTTTGTTCATTTACTCTGTGAACTGTTTTTACTTCTTCCCACCACAGGGTGGCTTTCCCTTGCAGCTGGAAGATGGCCAAACGAGCCTTTAAATTATGGTCATATTCGTATAGCTGAAAATACTTGTTCATATTGATGAGCCAGGCTTCCGCTGCCTCTTCCTGTTCACCATCAAAGAGGGGAGGTTTTATTTTCTGAAATTCCCCTTGAAGCTCTATTTTTTGTCTTTTTTGTGTGTTGTGTTTCGACACATTATCTAATTCTTCTTCATGATTCTCTTCGCCACCTTCTGTTTCCACATTCTCAGTTCGAAATTCTTGCTCACCAGTCATATTTCCGTGCTTAGGACTAGGGATTGGTGGTCGATGATTCTATCTATTAGACAGACTCTTTATAATTGTCTCCTGATCTTGCATCAGGCTTTCGTTATCTTCTCGTAACCAGGCGATCTCATCCTTCAATTCTTGTACAGTTTCCATGATAGTAGTATTGGTATTGTGCGGCTATGCCCCCAACTGTACCCATACCTCAGGATTGCCTTCTTGAAATGATGTGGCCCTATTCCCGTTACGGGTCTGTGTGGTGGATTTCCAATCCTCCTCATGCTGACTACTTTCCCTTCTTCCTTTGTGTACATAACAGATGCTATTATTCGCTTATATTCCAAAGGTATTAGTTTTGCGACCTGAGCGCTATGATGCCACATGTCACAAACCCACATGTCAAGATATTCATATAAAAAAAAACTTGATATTAAGCAGAGTTCTTTCATCATTAAAGTGCACATTTACACTAGTATTGTAATATCTTACTAATGCTATTTTTACATCTCATAGTATTTAATATAGTATGGTCCTTGATGTACTGTTCAAACAAGTTGTATATTTATATAATCTTGGCACATCTAATATTTACCATGATTGGACATTGGTTTGTGTTTCCAACTAAGTCAACTAGCTCATGCTTACAAACATTCGGACCATGACTAGTTATGTTGACGAATATCAAACTGTAATTTAAGCTATGGTCTTTAATTCTATCATATCACTGAGCCAGGCATTAATATGCCATCCGTCTTCACTTAAAGTTGCATTAACTCTATGGCTGATGCATCAGCCTAGGTATGGAGGTATTGCTCCTCTAGAGTCTTTGACTATTGTACAGTTGTGCCATCGACCTCAGGAGTGGCTCCTCATCCACAATCCCCAGATGTTGAGTCAGATCAGACAGTGGTGGAGAGTCTTGGGGTTCTATGCCTCCAGTGTTGTGTCGTCGCCTTCTCATTTCTTCCTTCCAGGATTAGGCATTTCGTGCTCTGCAGAGGGGTTTCCCTATGCACAGGTAGCTACAGGTCTAACCTTCATCGTTTTAGGGCATTTTCTTCCATTTTCATTCACCCTTGTCATGTTATGCTTCCTAAACGATAATGGTTACCATTGACAGGCACATCCGAGTTCTGGTTCGACCTCCTATTGCGAGGAGGGCTCTTACATGTAGCTTCAATCTAGGTAAATTACTTAATGTGGTCGATTTAATTCTGTTCATATGTTTACCCATTCTTTTGTTTACATGTGCAGTGATTAACTTTTTGTTACTCTTCCCAGGAGAGATGGAGGTTTTCACAGTTGACTGTGTTTTAGACAAGATGCCAGAAAAAACCTTTGCTCGGCTAGCTAGGTGTGACGATGGTTCCTCCAGCCCATCCACCAGGTATTTGAGTTTTTCCCATTACGATTTTTAAGGGTTTTATAGTTTGGGTTTTGGGTTCTAAAGAAAAATGACTCCAGTATATCAGAATTGTTAACGTATCTTCGTACATCTGTCTATGTATATTTCTATTAGCTGCAACTTCTCTAATATTAAGAGTTCACTGGTTTTAAGGGCGACTTGTATTTGTAATAAGTTTTGTAAAATCTTTTAATGGCGACCAAAACTCTGGCCTAGCTCTGTTTCCTGCCTTTATGGATAATAGTTTTGTACAGGTTTTCAACTCTATTAAGAGGGATTTTCTTTTGTTTAATGTAGTTGAGTCGTTGGACATTACAATTCTTATTTGTCATTTAATGTAATTGTTCTATTTACGTATTCTAAGTAATGTATTAGTTGGTAAAAATTCTCTACCATTTTTCAGATATTAAAGTCGAAATGCTCAACCATTTTTTCGATTTTCAAGTCGAATCTATAATTTTAATGTCGAACTACAATATTTAAGACGAGTTTACAATTTTAACTTGCATTTCCTGCAAAGTTAGGAGTCTGGTCATGCATGAAATAAAAAGGATATATTTACCTGTCGTAGGACATCAATTCTGTTCCATTTTGTTTTGTTTATTGTTTAAAGTTTTTGCTATTACAAGATGGTCTGAGTTCCTAAATTTGTCCTCTTTTACACAGTTCGAATGTCTATGAGGTTTTTTTATCATATATTATTTTTTTTCTTTCCCCTTGTAATCAGGGTTTTCCTTTATGTTTATAGGAATTAAGGGGCATACTAGTTCCTTTATAAATTTTTGTGGAAATCTCAGCAATTCTTGATTTCCTGTTTTGTTCTATTGACAAAATGTCGGCATATCTAGACTTTTGTAAGTTCCTGAGGAGTACAACGACATATTAACTGTGTTTCTCTCTTGGTCTGAGTAGAGTAATTCTTCTATTCCCTACCCAAACAGTGTTTCATTCTTCTTTCCAACTTAAGTACATAAAATTGCATATGGACTATTCTACTCAGAACACGCAGAATTACCCATTCTATTTCTAATACAACTGTTAGCAAACAATCAAGCATAGTTTTATATATCAGACCTCTACTTATATAGTATGAGATTTCACTTATCTAGATCACGCTAGCTTCCAGTTTTGGTATGTAACCAAACCTTGATCTTCTTGCTTCTTTTCCTCCCAACCTTGAGACTGTTGTACCAGCTAGTCTCCCCCCGTGTTGTTCTTGATTACATGAACCGTATTTTTTTTTATAAATCTTTGTATCACTGCTTAAAACTATCTTGTCCAAACAAGATTTAGCTACATAAACTGCCTGACGTCTCAGTGCAAACTTTCTCCTTTCCCTTTCTCTTTCTCACTCTCTTTCTCACTTGATCTCAGATACCCCTATCCTCTTGATCTTTCTTGAATAAATCCTCAAGAAATTAGTTAGGGACAGGTCACTGTCAAGCTAACTACTCTATCATGTGAAAACAATATTTACATATAACTGTTATTTCATTTCTACATAATTTAATTCAAAAATAGTTTGTATAACTTAAAATAATAATCAATTTGTTTAATTTGTAGTAAATTAAATATTTACATTGGCTGGAAATATCACAACTCCCCCCCAAGATGTAACATTGTCC
Source organism: Pinus tabuliformis (assembly GCA_031772625.1). Classification (NCBI taxonomy): domain Eukaryota; kingdom Viridiplantae; phylum Streptophyta; class Pinopsida; order Pinales; family Pinaceae; genus Pinus; species Pinus tabuliformis. The sequence goes on along the minus strand of CM062818.1, from coordinate 626,644,430 downwards.
TAATGTTTTTCTTCTAAAAATAAGTTCGAAAACGTCTCCTTCATAACCTATTCATCTTCCCAGGTAGCCTCCTCTGACCCATAGTGCTTCGATTGCACTTTAACCTGGGTGATAACTCATTTCCGCAACGTTACTTCTCTCTGATCGAGTATAACCAGGGGTTTGACCAAGAACTTGCCTTCTTATTCGACCTATACAGATAAAAAAAAAGACAATTAAATCAGTCCTTCTTATTATTAACCAACCTGTTATAATAAGTCCTAATTCTTATGTAATTTTTCTAATTTACTTGAATGTCTTGCCAATTGATTATATGGTTAGGATCATATATGTATTTCTTAAGTACAGAAACATGAAAGACATTATGCACATGAATATGGCTGGGTAAGGCAAGCTGGTAAGCCACTGGCCCGATTCGAGCCAAAATTTGGAAAGGACCGAAGAATCGGGGTGCTAATTTAGCACATCTGGTCCATTGCAATGTACTTTTCTTAGCTCATACCCAAACATAAACATGATCTCCCACTTGGAATTCCCAAAAATTCTCTTTTGATCAGCAAAATTCTTTTGTCGGTCCTGAGTGACTTTTAAATTGGAACGTACCTTTTTAACCATTTCCTCCATTTATTTTAACATATCCAGTCCTAGCATCAATTTGTCCTCTGGACCAACCCAATTCAAGGGTGTCCTACACTTACGTCCATATATTACTTCAAATGGACTCATCTGTAAAGATGTATGGTATATGTTGTTATAAGAAAACTCTACCAAGTGTAGGTAGTCCTCCCATTTAGATGGTTGTTGCATTACATAAGTCCACAACATGTCTTCTACTACTTGATTTACTTGCTCAGTCTATCCATCTGTCTAAGGGTGATAAGCAGTGCTGAAGTGTAGTTGTGTGGCTAAACCTTCAAATAAAGCTTTCCAGAAAGCTGAGGTAAATTTCACATCACAGTCGGAAATGATAATCTTGGGTACTCCATGTAATCTAAAAATGTTAGCAATTTGCACCACCTTGTAGGTTGACTGTACCGATATGAAATGAGCATATTTTCTCAACTTGTCCACTACCACCATTATTGAGTCGTTATTCTTTTTAGACTTGGACAGTCTCGTAATAAAGTCAATGGATATGGTCTCCCATTTCCATTCCAGAATAGGCAATGGGTGGAGTAATCCCGCTGGGTCATGGTGCTCTGCTTTCACTTGTTGGCATTCCAGAGAGCGGGCTAAATATTCTGCTACCTCCCTCTTCATACCGGGCCAAAAAAATTCCTATCTAAGAGCCGTAATCAACTTCTCACACCTGAGGTGGCTTGCATACAGAATCTTATGATATTCGTCTAAAATTAAATTTTTAAGATTTTTTTGATTAGGCACATATATTATTTTCCTATAAATCAGCAAACCTTCTGAATTTACCTCATATCCCAGTTGTTGTTCATGGCTATTTAGAATTTTAGTTTGCTGCCATAAATGTTTATATTATGAATCCTGCATGGTTGTTTCTCGAATTTGCTCATAAAAAGTAGTTTGTGATTCACTGAAAGAGACATCATATAAACATTTCACCTTCCGACTTAAGGCATTCAGGACTCGGTTCTCCTTTCCTTTAAAGGCTTGATTTCAAAATAAAATTCACTTAGGAAGTCAACCCAATGAGCTTGCCTAGCATTCAAGGTGGGTTGTTTGAAATAGTTTGTTAAACTATGATGATCAGTCATTAACAGAAATTTCTTACCCATCAAGTAATGTCACCACATCTTCAAGGCATGGATGACTGTTGTTAGCTCTAAGTCATAAGCTGGATATTTTTTCTCATACTCCTTAAGCTTCCTATACTCATAGGCAACAAATTTTCCTTCTTGCAGGCATCTATAGAAACCAAATAATATTTATTGGGATCAACAATGCTCAAAAATGGGTGCGTTGGTAAGTAGATATTTGAGTTGATCAAAACTTATTTGACAATTCATGGTCCACCTAAAGGTTTTCCATTTCTTTTGCAGAGAGGTAATGGGGTATGCCACCCTAGAAAACCTTCAACAAATCGCCAATAATATCTGGTTAGACCCATGAATGATCTTATATCAACCATGTATTTTGGTACTAGCCACTCCATGATAGTCTTTATTTTCTCTAGATCTACCGCAATTCCATCCTTGGTAATGACATGTCCTTGTACTGGATTTGTTCTTTAAAAAAATCACATTTATTGTACTTAGCATACAACTGGTGTTCTCTTAAAACTTGTAGAACAATATGGAGATGCTCCTTATGTTCTTCTATGTTTCGAGAGTAAATCAGTATATCATCGATAAGAATTAACACAAATTTATCCAAATGTTGATGAAATATATTGTTCACGAGGCACATGAAGTTCGCGAGAGCATTAGTCATCCCAAAGGGCAACACAACAAACTCATAATGTCCATAACGAGTCCTAAAAGCAATTTTCGCTATATCTTCTTCCTTTATCCTAATTTAATGGTAACCTGAGCAGAGGACGATTTTTGAAAATACAGTCACACCCTTCACCTGATCAAATAACTCATTTATACCAGGTAGGGGGTATTTATTCTTAATTGTAAGTTTATTTAACTGGTGGTAATCCATGCACAATCGCAAGGTTCCATCCTTCTTCTTAAAAAAAAGCATCGAAGCTCCCCAAGGTGATACACTTGGACAGATGTATTTTTTAGCAAGCAGCTCTTGTAACTGCATTTTTAATTATGTTAACTCCAGTATGCTCATTCGGTAAGGGGCTCTGGAGACAGGGTGTTATAGACATATTTGGGCACATCAACCCCAACTCACATGTCGATGTATTAAGTTTCATCAACCCCTAAAATAGTTGTTTTATGCTCTAAAGGAACTAAGTCATCTGAATGCCTCATTCCCCAAAAGTTCCATCTCAAAAATCATCCAGGGAGTGCCTAAAATGAATCATTGTTGAAAGCCCTGTGTTAGGGTGCTACGCATAGCAAGTCCTACATTGTCAAAGTGCTATGCATCGCAGTTTGGCCCTCTAGAAGGTGTGATGGGCGAGGTAGGACAAAATTCCGGGAGAGTTTGAGAGTTGGTTGCTCATGGAAACTTCTAGAGAGTTCTCCTGTGCCACCTACCCCTCTAAGTTCGCCCAAGGATGACTAAGGGAATTAGGAAACCACCTCCAATTCCCCTCTTTCATGGAACCAATTCCCAAAAATAGAAAGACATTCATCATCCCCATTGATGACTCAACCTCCTGCAATCATCTATAAAAGGATCTCTCATCCAAGAGATCAGAAGGTTGAATTATTATGAGTTGTAAGGAAGTGCTGCTAGTTTCAGTATTGAGGTGAGAGCATTGTGTTATTTTTGGTATGTTCTAGCTGATTCATGAGGTGAAGAAGGCTTGAAGCTGGGAGGATGGCACTGGATCAGACTTCTTATGGGTTGTAATTCTCCCTGTTATAAATAAAGTTCTTCAATATTTTTCCCAATTGATTGTGTTAACTATAAATGCATTCGTTTGTTTATCATATTTCTGATTCTATGATGTTTATGATGTGATGGATCATTATGCTTTGATAGGTCTTTGTTTCTGTAGCTGTGCAGGTACTCTCCAAGCGTGTTAAGTACGGAAAGGAGTTACGAGATCGGCCAAAGGAGAGGGAGATCAAGCGAGGATTCAAGTGAAAGTTACAAGTTGGTCTTTCATAATCTCCTTCTTATCTATCACTCATAGTAAAGATAGTGAATTGCTTTGATTGTTGTTTCTAGTTTAGCTACCAAACCTAGAGGGCTAGCATTTCTTAGAAATACTAGTTTTCCCATAAACAAATTGGTGACTCCGCTGGGAAATGATGATTTTTTTCTGCTATTTCTTGATGTTTGTTGAATTATATAAACTATAGACAGAGACTGAAGCTAGCCAGGAAGATTTCGAACCTCTTTTGTTATACAATTGTGTAGTAGATAAATGCTACTTTAGTCAATCTCTAGTTTATTTTATATCTTGAGAATTTGGTTTTAAAAAGCATTAAAATACCCTTTTGGTAGCTTAGTATCCTCATAATACATTCCATTACACTTTACTTGTATTGTTCATTAAAATCAAGCTTAATCCATTGAAAATTGCTGCAAATTTGAGCCAAAAACACTTTCAGAATCGCTCCCTGTGACCATCACACTGTCCTGAACTGTAACCTGCTATGAATCTCAGTTCTTGAATGGGAAAAGTGCTATGCATCGCACTGTCTATCACTACAACCTACGATGGATGACTCAATTTTCCCATCTAGGAGTTGAGGTTTTTGACTAGTTTTCATTCCTGTTTGGTTGCTTGCTGAATTTGAACAATATCTCATCACTGAAGCCAACTTACATCACTTAGATCAGCCTCTATTTAGATTAGGATTGGTGAATGTTTTTGTGTATTTTTTTCATTTACAATCCATTGTCAAAAGTAGTGTTAATCAATTTGTCGTTTTGATAAAAAAAAGTATCGTAAAATCTTCATTTTTCGTCGAAAAAGTGAAGTGTCATAAAATCCTCCTTCATAGACTATCGATTAAACTATTTTGGTGCATTTGATTTGATTTCATTTCATTCAAAGTGTCGAAAAGATATTTCTTCAAACTTCAAAGTGTCAGTTTGAGTCTTCATTTCTCTCTTTGAAGAAAAACTATAGAAATTTGTCATTTTGTGTGAAACATTTTGAGTCATTCCTGCATTTAGTTTTCCTTCTTGAATCATTCACATTAAGGAGAACTGAAAAAAATTACATGAATTTAGCATTTTAGCATTTTGGTTTGTGTGTAAAAAATATGATTTAGGGAAATTGCATGAGTGTGTGCTATTTGGTGTTTGCTTAAAAGTTCTTCTATGTTTCTATCCCTTGTAGTTAGGATTTTCATTGTTCAAATAAACGAAAAGATTTCTTATCATTATAGATGCATCTTTAGGAATTTCAAATCATATTTTTCTGTGAACCATCAAAGGCAAACTTTTAAGAAAGATAAACTTAAAATTAACCTCAATGAACTTAACAATGCTTTGGAATCTAACACAACACATTTAGAGGTCTAGGCTAGAGACGTGTTCCGGCGTCGTTAAACCTAGTGGCTATCATTTTCATTGAAGGTTGGGTGATTCCTCCTCTTTGATACGACAAGTGCTAGCATGGACTTGTGCTCCATGTACCGTCGCGTATATAGTGGGAGACCCCAATAGGCTTAAATCCTTTATCCCTAGTAAGTCGAGTCTGCTGCCTTATTGATCATAATGCATCGAACACAACATTCGGGAAGATTGACTGTCATATGTAAAGTCCTTGGTAATTTCTCTTTCATTTATCACCAATGTGTATATTGTAGTTTTGCGATTTTTCTGGTAAACCCTCTTGTCTAGAATCTCCAAAGTAGTCACTTTCGTTCCTTTTTTATTATTTAAAAGAAAAAGGATCATTTGAGCACTTGTCCTTTTAGGCTCATTAAACATCGAAAGTGACTAGAGTCATCTTTTGTTTTTATCGACTCTTTGAAATTGAAGAAGCAAAGTTAAGTTCTAGTGTCGTAAAAATTAATTGACCATGGATAACATCCTCCACCTTGTTTTTTAGTTGATCTTAGGTTGAAACATATGGCAACAAATCCAGAGTCCACCAATCAAGGAATTCCTTTTGATGGGAATCCTAGTCCTTTTCCTCCTTTTGGAAATATTGGTGCTCCTTATATGTCTACATTGTCCCTTCTAATTTACTATTGGCTTTCCAGTATGGTTGTTTTCAACTTCTTTGGTTCAAAATGTCGTGATTTCTCCGCAATCGAGTACACCTCCAACTGGACAAAATCAACCTCCAGTTGATCCTAAAGCTGACCGTTTGTCTTCTTCCTCGGTTGTTTCTTCCTCCCCTTCTTCCTCTTAGCCTGGTGAAAGTATTGGTACTAGTAACCAGGTGACTAAGAAGAAGAAGAAAGGGAAGAAGAAGAAGAAGAAGAAAATTTAGGACAGGGGAACCAAGTAATCATTGCTTTGCATGCAAAATCTGATGAGAAACCATCCATTAAGCCTCACAAAGTTCAATATCCATGCAAACTTTGTGCAGGAGACCATCTTCTTCGAAATTGCCCTGATATTCCTCAGATCTTAGAAGAATGGTCTTCCCGTTCACATCATCCCGTGTCATCAACCTTTGGAGATCATGTTGGTGACATACCATCAACTAGTGATAGTAAAGTTCATGGACAGAAGGGAAAAGTCAAGTTTCCATGTAGGTTATGTGAAGGGAATCACCCCATTCACCTTTGTCCCTATTTGGATGAAGCCAAAAGAGTGTTGGATAACCATCCTGCTTCACCACAGCGATTTCCATCTGGTTACAGGAAACTTTCCCTAAGTCCTTCACTAGTTGATGAATTGACTGACCAAAATCAGTCGTCGGTCAGACCCACTCTCTCTGAAAGTGAATCCTATGAGTCTATACCCGACCAAAATCAACAGGTCGAGGTAACAGTTGACCCGATTTCACCTTTGGTAAATCGTACCTTTTCTGAAGAGAGTGAACACCATACCACTCAGGTTCTTTTTGTTTCTTCAGATTCAAATGAGCTTGGGGGAAATCTGCCTGTTCCATCAAGACAGGAGGAAAATCCTCCAGTAACTCAAGGGGTTAATCCTCCCGTTTCTACGGTACCCCCTCCAAGTAGTCTAGTCACTTCCTTTGATTGGAATCAACTGGCAGGATTCTGCCTTCCTTCCTATGTGCCTTTCCAGATCATAGTACAGGTTTGTAATATGATTCTATCTGGCACTATTATAGACGAAGGTGCATTAGTGAGTACCCTTTCCTCAACTGCTTGGTAAGCACTTAGTTCGCCACTGCTTGTGCCTGTTACACAGAATCTATTGGGATTTAACAAATGAACCAATCAACCATTAGGGATCCTCCCTCAGTTACCTATTACATTGGGAGGAAAAACCATTTATCTCAATGTGATGGTAGTCCCAAGACCTTTAGATTACAATTTACCTCTTGGGTGCGACTATGTTTATGGCATGGGAGCTATTGTTTCGATACTCTTTCAAGTGATTTGTTTCTTCCATGAAGGCAGGATTGTCACTGTTGACCAACTTTCATTTCTCGGTCCAAATATATCTCCTAGTCAACCATCTTCCCTAAATGGTCCTTTTGTACCAATGGCATCATCCCCGCCACAAATTAATCATGTGGCAACCTGTTCCATACCTACATCAACTGGCGATCAATTCATTGATGTTGTACACCACGTACTGGGGGAAATGGAACCAGATCTCTCCTTCATGACCTCTTATGAGTTGTGATAGGGTCCGAGGATAGTTCCTAGTCTTGTGTCAACCTCGTTTAAAAATGAAACAAGGGTCTTCGAGGATAGTTCTTTGTCTTGTGTCAACCTCGTTAAAAAATGAAACAAGGGTTCAAGGATAGTTCCTTGTCTTGTGTCAACCTCATTAAAAAATGAAACAAGGAGCTAGAGGATAGTTCTTTGTCTTGTGTCAACCTCATTAAAAAATGAAACAAGGGTTCGAGGATAGTTCTTTGTCTTGTGTCAACCTCGTTAAAAAATGAAACAAGGAGTTCAAGGATAGTTATTTTACTGTGTCAACCTCGTTAAAAAATGAAACAGGTCCATGAGGATAGTTCTTTTACTGTGTCAACCTTGTTTAAAAATGAAACAGGCTAATGAGCATAGTTCCTTGTCTTGTGTCAAGCTCATTAAAAAATGAAACAAGGAATTTGAGCAGAGTTTCTTGACTTGTGTCAATCTCGTTTAAAAATGAAACAAGGTCCCAAGTTCCAAGTCGAGTCTCTGATTAGATCTTGTAAAATCCCAGTCGAGCCTTTCACTTGATCTCGTAAAAGAACCTTCATTCCATCCACCTGATAGCCATGAGTAGTCTACTTAGGTGAATGTAATGAAGCTTGGGGGGCATGCACCTAGTGGTAAAGTTAAGTTTCCTTGTAGGTTATGTGAAGGGAATCACCCCATTCACCTTTGTCTATCTGGACAAAGCCAAAGAGGTGTTGGATAACCATCCTGCTTCATCGCAGTGACTTCCATCTGGTTATAGGAGACTCTCCCTTTCATCATGCTGGGGGCATGCAAACCATTTTCAAGCATAGTTTTTCATTTCAAGCTTGTGTAAAAATGAAATTGAATCCAAGCATAGTTTTTTCGTTTCAAGCTTGTGTAAACATGAAACTGAATCCAAGCATAGTTCCCTATGGTTCAAGCTTGTCTAAAAATGAACCCATTTCCATTTTAACCCTTGTGATTGCCATTTTATTAGCCTCTTTTATCAGATGAGCCTTGGTATCATTCCATCACCACCATCTCTTTGGCCGATCATATGCTTTTACTTGGTTTTTTTACCCTTTTTTGAGGAATAGTTGCAATGAGTGGTCTTATTAGACAACCTCTTCACATAAATCAACATGTTTTGAGACACCACTCATTCCTCAAAATGGAGTCTTATTTAAACTCTTTTCAGACTCTCTAAATAAGAAAAGATTGTCGAGCGCTTGTCTATTCCAGCTCGTTAAAGTATTGGAAACGACATCCCTCTTGTATTATTTTATCCTTTTTCGGACCTGAGGGATTATTTTACGAAAAATAAATTATGGAGTTTTCTTTTCGTGTCTTTTCAAACTCTCTAAACATGAAAAGGACCGAGTTATCCTTATCGTTAAACTCGTTAAATTAATAGCGACAAAATTGTCTATCTAGACAAGACCGAGTTTCACTGTCACTAGACTCGTTAAAACATCAAATAGCAATGGGTTTGCCCGAAGGGTGAATTATAGAACAAGCATATTTTATCCTCCTCAAGATTGATAAAAAATAAAGAGGTACAAGTCAGCAATGACTGGGGAAAATGGGAAAAATCTTGAAAAATTATGGTAGTGAGTCGCTCTTGAACATGACACTTTCACTTCATCTCCGTGATTAAGTTGGGTTGGGTTATTCCGTTTGTTGGTCATCATACCATTGGTCTATCACACCTACCGTCTTTTTGGGTTAACGCTACAAATTCATCTCAGTGTTGCCAATATGTTCAAGAGAAGTCATCCTGTTAAAATCTCATTCGTTGCAATAGTACAAACCTTCATTTTCATGACTGTCATTCCTTAACCTTGTGTCGTCAGTTCATTTTCATCTCCAAAAATCATTTGCTCCATTTCGTGTTGTAGATGTGGGATACATCAAGGCCCTCCTATGACGAGTCACTTCTTGTTGACATCAGCCCATTATCCAAGAAGTTGACTTAGAAACACCCTTTCAGTGCTTTGAAGCTTGCATACATCAATGGCAAGTTTCTCTCTTCCGGCAACAAGTTGACATCAATGGCCTTCAACCGAAAGATTTTGCGTGGTGTTCGACATCGAATCATCTATTCACACCACGTGAAATGTACTGTTGTACCTTGAGGATCATCTTCATTATTGATGATCCCTCTCGCGTCTGTTAACAACTTACATCATTGGCTAGTAATCAAATGATGTCTCTCCATGTTCGACCATAGAACATCATTTCGCATGGTCTGACTTGTACATTAAGTGAAGATTGAACGAGTTTGAAGACCCCGGATCTAGTTTCATCCATCCGGGTTGTGATATATTGAGGAGTACAAAAGCATGAAATGTACAAAGGCTTTACAAAAATGGTAATCCAATCATGGATTAAAAGTCTATATCTGCAGATGACTGTCTGATCTATGTACATGTAACGAAAGTTTACAAGCTGAGCATGGGAATGCCTCCCTCAGCTAATTCATGAAAAATCATATTATCATGATGTATTGTATTGTAATTGATGCAGGTCACCTTCCAGTTCGAAACATTCGATCCTCATGATAAATCATTTCACTCGACATGAACATTTACGACCTCATGCTTTAGGGGGCAACTGTTATAGACATATTTGGGAACATCAACCCCAACTCACATGTTGATGTATTAAGGTTCATCAACCCCTAAAATAGTTGTTTTATGCCCTAAAGGAACTAGGTCATCTGAATGCCTCATTCCCCAAAAGTTCCATCTCAAAAATCATCCAAAAAGTGCCTAAAATGAATCATTGCTAAAAGCCATATGTTAGGGTGCTCTGTATAGCAGGTAATACACTATAAAAGTGATATGCATTGCATTTTGGCCCTCTATAAGGTGCGATGGGTGAGGTAGGACAAAATTCCAGGAGAGTTTGAGAATTGGTTGCTCATGGAAACTTCTAGAGAGTTCTCCTGTGCCACCTACCCCTCTAAGTTCGCCCAAGGATGACTAAGGGAATTATGAAACCACCTCCAATTCCGCTCTTTCATGGAACCGATTCCAAAAAATAGAAAGGCATTCATCATCCCCATTGATGACTCAACCTCCTGTAATCATCTATAAAAGGATATCTCATCCAAGAGATTAAAAGGCTAAATTATTCTGAGTTGTAAGGAAGTGCTGCTAGTTTTAGTATTGAGGTGAGAGCATTGTGTTATTGTTAGTATGTTCTTGCTGATTCATAGGGTGAAGAAGGCTTGAATCTAGGAGGATGACACTACATCAGACTTCTTATGGGTTGTAATTCTCCTTGTTATAAATAAAGTTCTTCAATATTTTTCCCAATTGATTGTGTTAACTATAAATGCATTCATTTGTTTGTCATATTCTAATTCTATGTTGTTTATGCTGTGACGGATCATTATGCTTTGGTAGGTCTTTGTTTCTGTAGTTGTGCAGGTACTCTCCAAGCGTGTTAAGTACGGGGAGGAGTTATGGTATCAACCAAAGGAGAGGGAGATCAAGCGAGGATTCAAGTGAAAGTTGCAGGTTGGTCTTTCATAATCTCCTTCTTATCTATCACTCATAGGAAAAATAGTGAATTGCTTTGACTGTTGTTTCTAGGTTAGCTACCAAACCTAGAGGGCTAGCATTTCTTAGAAATACTAGTTTTCCAAGAAACACCGGGGCAGCTCCCAGAATCAACTCAATGGTGAAATCTATGTCCCTTTTTGGGGGTAGTCCGGGAATTTCTTCAAGAAACACATCCGGAAAATTCTGCACCATCGGTATGTTTTCTAAAGAAATAGTTTTATCCTCAAAATTAGCATACCCTACTTGTATTGCATAAACCTGGCAACCTTTTCTAATACACTTTGCTAATTGGGAGGTTGTTATAGGCCTGAATTTCAAAGGTTTTTGTATGCCTTGAATTTCCTCCCTTTCTCCTTCCTCATCCATGTAATTAATGGTTTTAGTTTTACAGTTAATGAGGGACCAATGTTTTTCCAACCAGTCCATACCTATAAGGATATCGTATGATCCCAGGAGTAACACATTCATGTCTGCCATAATAGACTGACCTGCTAACATTAGGGGATAGTTGTTGACCTTGGCCAACACCCTTCCTTTTGCTCCCATGGCTAGTTGTACTAACCAAGGATTTTTAAACTTAATAGCTTGCAAACAACATTGTTCCACTATCTTGGGGCTAATATAACTCAAAGTAGCTCTTGGATCAATTAAAATGGATATGGTTCGGTCAAAGACTTTACCTTTAAATTCAACCATGGTTGGTTGATATTCCGCCTGATGGTCTTCAAGTGAAACATTAATTTTAGGAATACTTCTTGCCACTTCTCCCACAGTAGATGCTTCTTGAATCTGTGAAATCTAATCAGTTCCCTTGTGGTGTAGGCATTTTTTGACATAATGTGGCCCTCCACATCCCCAACACTGTACAGGTGGTCTGGCGGTTAATTCTACTTCAGTTCTGCCTAACTACTCATTCATTTTGGTTTCACCTGGTAGCTTAAATCTGGGCTGATTTCTGTTCATATTCCAACTAGTTTGACCTTTATAGGGTCCTTTGTTGACTGTGCCCTTATTTCCCTTGTGATTGGAAGTAAATTTAATCCCCTTTTTCTCAGCCCATCTCTTTCCCACATCTCCCTTTTGTTTGTTTTGCTGGTAACATATATGTGATTTCCATATAACTTCGTCCATGGTTTTTGGGTTGTCAAACTCAAGGCGTTCTTTCATGAACAGTGGAAAACAGCTGATAAGTCGTTGCACTTTCACCTTTTCTTCCCGTATGTAAGGGACATACCGAAGTAAAGCTGTGATTTTTGCTATGAACTCATCCATAGACAATTTACCCAATTGAAGACCGTGAAACTCCTTTGCCTTTTCATCATAAAATATTTCAATTAGATATTTTTCTTTAAAATACCTTTGAAATTTTTCCAAGGTTATGCTTTGTTCATTTACTCCATGAACTGTTTTTACTTCTTCCCACCACAGGGTGGCTTTCCCTTGTAGCTGGAAGATGGCCAAATGAGCCTTTAAATTATGGTCGTATTCGTACAGCTAAAAATACTTATTCATATTGATGAGCCAGGCTTCTGCTGCCTCTTCCTGTTCACCATCAAAGAGGGGAGGTTTTATTTTCCGAAATTCCCCTTGAAGCTCCATTTTTTGTCTTTTCTGTGTCTTGTGTTCTGACACATTATCTAATTCTTCTTCATGATTCTCTTCACCACCTTTTGTTTCCACATTCTCAGTTCAAAATTCTTTCTTGTCAGTCATATTTCTATGCTCAGGACTAGGGATTAGTGGTCGATGATTCTGTCTATTAGATAGACTCTTCATAATATTCTCCTACTCCTGCATCAACCTTTCGTTATCTGCCCGTAACTGGGCCATCTCATCCTTCAATTCTTGTATAATATCCATGATAGTAGTATTGGTATTGCACGACTCTTCCCCCAACTGTACCCATACCTTAGGATTGGCTTCTTGAAATGATGTTGGCCTTGTTCTCGTTATGGATCTGTGTGGTGGATTTCTAGTCCTCCTCATGCTGACTACTTTCCCTTCTTCCTCTGTGCACATCACAGATGTTGTTATTCACTTATATTCCAGAGGTCTCAGTTTTGCAACCTGAGCGCTCTGATACCACATGTCACAAACCCACATGTCAAGATATTCATATAAAAAAAAACTTGATATTAAGCAGATTTCTTTCATCATTAAAGTGCACATTTACACTAGTACTGTAATATCTTACCAATGTTATTTTTACATCTCATAGTATTTAATATAGTATGGTCCTTGATGTATTGTTCAAACGAGTCGTATATTTATATAATCTTGGCACATCTAATATTTACCATGATCGAACATTGGCTTGTGTTTCGAACGAAGTCAACTATCTCATGCTTACAAAAATTTGGACCATGACTATTTATGTTGACAAATATGAAACTATAATTTAAGCTATGGACTTTGATTCTATCATATCACTAAGTGAGGCATATATATGCCATCTGTCTTCACTTAAATCTACATTAACTCTATGGCTAATGTGTCCACCTAACGATGGAGGTATTTCTCCTCTAGAGTCTTCGACTGTTGTACAACTATGCCATTGACCTCGGGAACATCTCCTCATCCATGGTCCCCAGATGTCAAGTCAAATTAGACGGTGGTGGACAATCTCAGGGTTCTATGCCTCCGGTGTTGTTTTGTCGCCTTGTCATTTCTTCCTTCTAGGATTAGGCATTTCGCGCTCTGCAGAGGGGTTTTCCTGTGCACAGGTAGCTACAGGTCTAACCTTCGTTGTTTGAGGGCATTTGCTTCCATTTTGGTTCATCCTTTTCATGTTATGCTTCCTAAACAACAATGTTTACCTTTGAAATGGGCATTCGGGTTCTAGTTCGACTTCCTATTGCGAGGAGGGATTTTACATGTAGCTTAAATTCCAAGTAAATTAATTAATGTGGTCAATTTAATTTTGTTCATATGTTTACCCATTCTTTTGTTTGCATGCACAGTGATTAACTTTTTGTTACTCCTCCCAGGAGAGATGGAGGGTTTCATAGTTGACTGTGTTTTGGGCGAGATGTCGGAAAAAACCTTTGCTCGGCTAGCTAGGTGCGGTGATGGTTGCTCCAACCCATCCACCAAGTATTTGAGTTTTTCTCATTATGATTTTTAAGGGTTTTATAGTTTGGGTTTTGGGTTCTAAGAAAAATGACTCCGGTATATCAGAATCGTTAACTTATCTTCTTACATCTGTCTATGTATATTTCTATTAGATGCAACTTATCTAATATTAAGAGTTCACTGATTTTAAGGGTAACTTGTATTTTTAATAAGTTTTGTAATAGCTTTTAATGGCGGCCAAAACCCTGGCCTAGCTCTGTTTCCCACCTTTCTGGATAATAGTTTTGTACAGGTTTTCAACTTTGTTAAGAGGGCTTTTCTTTTGTTTAATGTAGCCGACTCATTGGACATTACAATTCTTATTTTCCATTTAATGTAATTGTTCTATTTACCTCTTCTAAGTAATGTATTAGTTGGTAAAAAATTTCTACCATTTTTCAGATATTAAAGTCGAAATGCTCCGCCATTTTTTTAGATTTTCAAGTTGAATCTATAATTTTAAGGTCGACCTAAAATCTTTAAGTCGAGTTTACAATTTTAACTTGCATTGCTCGCAAAGTTAGGAGTCTGGTCATGCATGAAATAAAAAGGATATATTTACCTATCGCAGGACATCAATTTCGTTCCATTTTGTATATTTTTGTGGAAATTGTTGAGCGATGGAAAAGGTATGCATTTGCCATTTATTTCTTTATCTTTTCCTTTGGATCATAACTCCTTTACATTCTAAAATGGTAATATGTTAAAGAATTATGATAGAATTAAGGAGATTTGTGATTAATACAAAATAACTAATTATTGTCTTTTTCTATACAGAAAGTGAAGGGAATAGAAAATCACTATTCAGAAGGTAAAGACAAAAGCAAGGCAACTATTGTTCCTCTGTTAGGAAACCATGTCCAGACAAGAAGAACGAGACTGGAGCACGTAGATCAGGAAAAGACGAAGAAAATAGAGTGGCTACATAAGAGGAAAAGACGAAAACTAAATCGCTACTTTAAAATTTATCTATAACCTTGATGTATCTGCCTACCCATTATAAATGGGGCAACGATTGTAAGACAAACAAGAGGGGGATTTATTTTTCAGAATTACTATTGTAATTTCAACTTTGATCATCGACTCTCTTTGAGGAGCGATAGTTGTAACTCTGCCATATATGATTAATATATAACTCAGTTGTTGTTCCATTATCTGATCTTAGAGTAAACGCAGTAGTGCTTCCCTGGTGGCTAAGGGCCCGGCCCTGGTGGATCCACTTGCTTCTTGTATCACTATTTTACAATTACAATCATGTGTGGTTTGATTTCCTTTGAATTTCCTTAATTTTCTTTATTCGGTAATCTTCTGTTTCTAAACATCTCGCTGAATTAATCTGTTACATCAAGATCGTAATTAGACTGCATTGATAACACGATTGTTATTCATAACTCAATGTCATGTTGTTCCTTTTGAAACAATATTGCGTTGTCTAGTTTAGATTCTGTTGTTCACTCACAACTGCAACTGCTGTTCATTTAATTGTTGTTCAATTATAATCACGATTGTTGTTCCTTTATACCTGTGATTAATGTTCACTCTGCCAGAATAAGATTACTGATTCTATTACTTTATAGTCGTTGTGTGTTTACACTTAATGAGATTTGTTGTTCCTTTATTATCTGAAGATTGTTGTTCAATTCATTTTGGGTAAAGATTGTTGTTCGATTCATTTCTGTAGATTAAGCTTTGTTGTTCAATCTTTTCAACAGACTTAGTTGTTGTTCCTTTTCTACAAGGATTTGCTTTCACCTTTTAATTGATAGTGCAGCAAGTGTGTTTTAGTAAGCATTTCCAATTGAATTGTTATTTCTAGTTATTTTCTTTAGTATGGATTGAAAGATCTACAACTATAAAGAACATTGACTATCGCTGTCTAAGTTCTCAAATTGGAGGTCCTATTTATGATTGATTTCATTTATATCAGTTGACAGAGGAAAGAGTTATCACTACTGCATCCTTGACTGATAAATTGTTATAGTTTTCTGAATGAATGATTTAAGTTTCAAAGCATTAAGGTTTCTTTTAATTACAAGTAGATTCTATTTCCAGCATCCGTTTACTCTTGTATTTAGCACTATACTGCAAACTAGAAAACATTACTCTTGAATCAAGTGACTGCCTTAGACTGAGTACACTCTTGAGATAAAAAATCGTACCTGGATTGATAATTAATGTAGGATAAATAGGGGTTAAAAAGACACCTTTTATCACTCAACAGAAATCTCAACAATTCTTGATTTCCTGTTTTGTTTTATTGACATAATGTCAACATATTTAGACTTCTATAAGTTCTTGACGATTACAACAACATATTAACCGTGTTTCTCGCTTGGTCCAAATAGAGTAACTCTTCTATTCCTACCCAAACAGTGTTTCATTCTTATTTCCAAATTAAGTACATAAAATTGCATATGGACTATTCTACTTAGAACACACAGAATTACCCATTCTATTTCTAATACAAATGTTAGAAAACAATCAAGCATAGTTTTATATATCAGACCTCTACTTATATAGTATGAGATTTCACTTATATGGATCACGCTAGCTTCCAGTGTTGGTCTATAACCAAACCTTGATCTATTTGCCGCTTTTCCTCCCAACCTTGAGACTGTTGTACCAGCTAGTCTCCCCCCATGTTGTTCTTGAGTATAGGAACTGTCTTTCCTTTCTTTGAGAAACCATTTTTACACTACTTACAGCTATTTGGTCCGAACTAGACTTAGCTACATAAAATTGTCTAATGTCTCAATGCATAATTTCTCCTTTTCTTTTCTCTTTCTCACTCTCTTTCTCATTTTGATCTCAAATACCCCTATCCTCTTGATCTTTCTTGAATAAATCCTCAAGAAATTAGTTAGGGACAGGTAACTGTCAACCTAACTACTCTAACATGTGAAAACAATATTTACATGTAACTGCTATTTCATTTCTGCATAATTTAATTAAAAAATAGTTTTTATAACTTAAAATAATAATCAGTTTGTTTAATTTGCAGTAAATTAAATATTTACATTGGTTGGGGATATCACATCTCCCCCCCAAGATGTAACATCGTCCTGATGTTTTTCTTCTGAAAATAAGTTCGGAAAGGTCTCCTTCATAACCTGTTCATCTTCCCAGGTAGTCTCCTCCAGCCCATAGTGCTTCCATTGAACTTTAACATGGGTGATTACTAGTTTTTGTGGCGTTACTTCTCTCTGATAGAGTATAACCACAGGTTTGACCAAGAACTGACCTTCTGGTTCGACCTATATAGAAAAGGAAAAAAAAACTCAATTAAATCAGACCTTCTTATTATTAACCAACCTGTTATAATAAGTCCTAATCCTTATGTAATTTTTCTAATTTACCTGAATGTCTTGCCAATTGATTATATCGTTAGGATCATATATGTATTCCTGAAGTACAAAAACGTGAAATACATTATGCACACTAATATGGCTGGGTAAGGCAAGCTGGTAAGCCACTGGCCTGATTCGAGCCAAAATTTGGAAAGGACCCCAGAATCGGGGTGCTAATTTAGCACATCTGGTCCATAGAAATGTACTTTTCTTGGCTCGTACCTGAACATAAACATGATCTCCCACTTGGAATTCATGAAAACTTCTCTTCTGATCAATTTTTTTTTTTTTTCCGGTCCTGAGCGGATTTTAAATTGGAACGTACATTTTTAACCATTTCCTCCATTTATTTTAACATATCCGATCCTAACATCAATCTGTCCTCTGGACCACCCAAACTCAAGGGTGTCTTGCACTTACATCCGTATAATACTTCAAATGGACTCATCTATAAAGATGTATGGTATCCGTTGTTATAAGCAAACTCTACCAAGTGTAGGTAGTCCTCCCATTTAGATGGTTGTTGCATTACATAAGTCCGCAACATGTCTTCTACTACTTGATTTACTCGCTCAGTCTATCCATCCATCTGAGGGTGATAAGCAGTGTTGAAGTGTAGTTGTGTGCCTAAACCTTCAAATAAATATTTCCAGAAAGCTGAGGTAAATTTCACATCACGGTCGGAAATGATAATCTTGGGTACTCCATGTAATCTAAAAATGTTTTGCATAAAAATGTTAGCAATTTGCACCACCCTGTAGGTTGACTATACCGGTATGAAATGAGCATATTTGCTCAACTTGTCCACTACCACCATTATTGAGTCATTCTGCTTTTTAGACTTGGGCAGTCCTGTAATAAAGTCGATGGATATGGTCTCCCATTTCCATTCTGGAATAGGCAATGGGTGGAGTAATCCCGCTGGGTGATGGTGCTCTGCTTTCACTTGCTGGCATTCCAGAGAGTGGGCTAAATATTTTGCTACCTACCTCTTCATACCAGGCCAAAAAAATTCCTTTCTAAGAGCAGTAATCAGCTTCTAGTACCCAAGGTGGCCTGCATACGAAATCTTATGATATTCGTCTAAAATTAAATTTTTAAGATTTTTTTGATTAGGCACATATATTCTTTTCCTATAAATCAGAAAATATTCTGAATTTACCTCATATCCCAGTTGTTGTTCATGGTTGTTCAGAATTTTAGCTTGTTGCCATAAATGTTTATATTTTGAATCCTACATGGTTGTTTCTCGAATTTTCTCATAAAAAGTAGTTTGTGATTCACTGAAAGAGACCTCATATAAATAGTTTACCTTTCGACTTAAGGCATTCGCGACTCGGTTCTTCTTTCCTTTCAAGTTCTTGATTTCAAAATCAAATTCGCATAGGAATTCAACCCAATGATATTTCTAGCATTCAAGGTGGGTTGTTTGAAATAGTTTGTTAGACTATGATGATCAGTCATTAACAAAAATTTCTTACCCATCAAGTAATGTCGCCACATCTTCAAGGCATGGATGACTGCTGTCAGCTCTAAGTCATAAGCTGAATATTTTTGCTCATACTCCTTAAGCTTCCTATACTCATAGGAAACAACTTTGCCTTCTTGCATTAATATGCCATCTACAACTTCCTTGTTGGCATTTGTACAAACCACATAATCTTTATTGGGATCAGCAATGCTCAAATTGGGTTTGGTGGTAAGTAGATTCTTGAGCTGATCAAAACTTCCTTAACAATCTGTGGTCCACCTAAAGGTTTTCCCTTTACTTTGCATAGAGGTAATGGGGTATGACACCTTAGAAAAACCTTCAACAAATCACCTATAATATCCGCCTAGACCCATGAATGATTTTATATCAGCCACGTCTTTTAGTACCGGCCACTCCATGATAGTCTTTATTTTCTCTAGGTCTACCGCAATTCCATCCTTGGTAATGACATGTCCTAAGTATTGGATTTTTTCTTTAAATAAATCACATTTACTGTACTTAGTGTAAAGTTGGTGTTCTCTTAAAACTTGTAGAACAATATGAAGATGCTAATTATGTTCTTCTATGTTCCGAGATTAAATCAGTATATCATCGATAAAAATTAACAAAAAATTATCCAAATACTAATAAAATATACTATTTATGAGGCACATGAAGGTTGTGGGAGCATTAGTCATCCCAAAGGGTAGCATAACGAACTCATAATGTCCATAACAAGTCCTAAAAGTAGTTTTCACTATATCTTCTTCCTTTATCCTAATCTGATGGTAACCCGAGTGGAGGTTGATTTTTGAAAATACAGTCACACCCTTCACCTGATCAAATAACTCATCTATACGGGGTAGGGGGTATTTATTCTTAATAGTCAGTTTATTTAACTAATAGTAATCCATGCACAATCGCAAGGTTCCATCCTTCTTCTTAACAAAAAGCACTAGAGCTCCCCAAGGTGATACACTTGGACAGATATATTTTTTATCAAGCAACTCTTGTAACTGCATTTTTAATTTAGTTAACTCCGATATGCTCATTCAGTAAGGGGCTCGGGAGACCGGGGCAGCTCCCAGAATCAACTCAATGGTGAAATCTATGTCCCTTTTTGGGGGTAGTCCCAAAATTTCTTCAAGAAACACATCCAGAAAATTCTGCACCACCAGTATATTTTCTAAAGAAACAGTTTTATCCTTAGAATTAGCATACCCTACTTGTATTGCATAAACCTAGCAACCTTTTCTGATACATTTTGCTAATTGGGAGGCTGTTATAGGCCTTAATTTCAAAGGTTTTTGTATGCCTTGAATTTCCTGCCTTTCTCCTTTCTCATCCATGTAATTAATGGTTTTGGTTTTACAGTTAATGAGGGACCAATGTTTTTCCAACTAGTCCATACCTATAAGGATATCGTATGATCCCAGGGGTAACACATTTAGGTTTTCCATAATAGACTGACCTGCTAACATTAAGGGACAGTTGTTGACCTTGGCCAACACCCTTCTTTTTGCTCTCGTGGCTAGTTGTACTAACCAAGGATTTTTAAACTTAACAGCTTGCAAACAACATTGTTCCACTATATTGGGGCTAATATAACTCAAAGTGGCTCCTAGATCAATTAAAATGGATATAGTTCAGTCAAAGACTTTACCTTCGAATTCAACCATGGTTGGTTGATATTCTGCCTAATGGTCTTCAAGTGGAGCATTAATTTTAGGAATAATTCTTTCCACTTCTGTTATAGACATTTTTGGGAACTGCAACCCCAATCATACATGTCCATAAACCAAGGGCTCCTAAGTCCCTAAAAGTGTTGCTTCACACCCTAAGGGAACAAGGTCAACTGATTACATCATCTCCCAGAACTTCTCCACAGAAAACTACTCAGAAATGGTCAAAACTGGACCATACTGATTGCTCAGTGCTAAGGGTGAGCTGCATCACACCTATTACACACTAGGGGTGCGATGCATACTGAAAATTCCTTCTATAGGGTGCAATGTACGAGAGTAGACAAATGGTGGAGGCAGTTTTCTAAGTGGATGATCTTGGAATCTTCCAGAAACTTCCCCAGGACATTTGTCTCTCTGAATTCGCCCAGGGATGAGTAAGAGATCATCAATCTCCAAGTGGAATCAAGAACTATCAGAAGGGAGAGGAACCAAGCAAGGAACTAAGCGCAAGACTGAGGTTGGTGTTCTTGGTTCCCCTCTTATCTACTTCTCATAAAGGAAAGTGAAAGTAGTTTTAGTTTGTTTGTTTCTAAGATAGCTACCAGTCTTAGTGGGACTAGCAGCTCCGAGTGGACACTAGATTTCCCGATAACAAAATGGCGACTTCGCTGGGGAGTGAATAGGTTGTTTGCTTGTCTATATTTGTTTGTTTTATAAACTTACAGACGGAGCCTGAAGTTAAGCCAACTAGCCTTCGAATTTCATTTTCTATGCAAGTGCAAAGTAGATCAATGCTGCTTCAGTCTATCTCCAGGTTTTGTTTATAAACTGAACAATCGATTTGCAAACATCCTAATTTCCCTAGTGGTGGATCTAGTAACCTCATTAGATCAGCCCCTATGATTTATATTTACTGAACATCACTTGCTTGGCCTAAATCCCTGAATTGAGCTGCAAACTGTGACCCGGAACCAAGTTGAAGTCTCGTCCCTAGACCATTGCACTTTCTCCTCTTGGGAATCTGGATGCATCGCACCTCCCGTGTGCAGTAGGTGTGTTGCATCACACTTTCCCTATGTTGCAGGTGCGCTGATCAAACAAGACCTCTTCTGCTCTCAAATTTTGGTTTCTGTGTTCACTCTCTTCAGCTTTATTCAGGAGTTTTGTTGTCTGTGATCAGTATACCACTGTGGAAACTCCCTTCCTTTGCATGATTTCGCCTCCATAGTACAAGGAATTGTGAATGTTTTTATGTGTTGTGCGCCATTTACAGTTCTCTTTTACAAAAAGTAGCATAATCAAACTGTCGTCTTTTGATTTAGAAGTGTCACAAGTGTCGTTTTCAGTTAAAGAAAAGAATTCTATTGTTCTTGATGGTCGATTATACATTTACTCTTTTATTTGATTTGAATTAGTAGTTTTTCAAGTGTCGAAAGCAGTTTTCAATTCAAAATAGTAAGGTGTCGTCGTTATCTTCCTTTCATTTTTGAAGAGAAATTTGTTAGTACTGTCGCTTTGAAAAGATAATTCAGATTTGTACTTAGCATTCTCCTTATCATTCACACATTAAGAAAGCTGAAAACAAATACATGCATGTGCATTTGCATTTAGACTGCTTGTTGGTTTGATTTAAGACAGTGCATCTAGTGTGTGCTCTCTGCTCTATGTTGAAAGAATATCATCTCTCTTTCTTTAGTAGCTAGGATTTTCATTGCAAAAAGAAGATTAAACGATTTTTTATCATCTTAGATTGCATTTTAGGAATTGTATATCTACATCATGTGGTGAACCTGAAAGGCAAATTTCTTAAGAAAGATCAACTGTAAAATAAATTCAATGAACATAAAAATGCTTTGGAACCTAACGCAAAACATCTAGAAGTCTAGGCTAGAGACGTATTCCGGCATCGTAAAGCCTGGTAACTGTCGCTTTCACTGTTAGTTGGGTGATTCCTCCTCTTTGAGATGACAAGTGCCAGTACGGACTTGTGCTCCCACGTACCGTCGAGTATATATTGGGAGACCACAATAGGCTATATCCTTTATCCATAGGAAGCCATGTTTGCCGCCCTATCGATCGCAATGCACTGAACACAGCATTCGGGAAGATTGACTGCCGTACTGTAAAAAGTATTCTGCAGTTTTGTGATTGGTTCGGTAATCCCTCTGTCTAGATTTCCAGAGTAGTCTCTTTCATTCCTTTTCAAACTCCTTAAAGGAAAAGGTCCATATAATCACTTGTCACTTCAGGCTCATTAAAAATCGAAGGCGACTAGAGTCATCTTTTGTTTTTCCTCGACTCTTAAAAATTGAAAAATCAAACTGTGTCAAAGCGTCTAAAATTCATTTAATTTGGAATCATTTTCCCCTTTATTTTGAGTTGATCGAGTAATCTGCAATCGTGGAAGAAAGTCAATCGAAATCACTAGAAAATCTTTTGGATAGACTAGATATGTTTGAACAACCGTTGACATCCAGGACTGTGTCATCTGATGCAGCAGCGGCAAAGCCTCCTGCTGCTACTCCAACGATGTTCGCCGGTATACCATCTGTCCCTGCAAGTTATCAACAACAAGCCGGAGTCCAATCAAGGACTGTTTCGATGACATGGTTAGTTCCTATTTCTTCATCCAGTTTCTCATCTGGTATTTCTCATGTTGAAACTCAACAAATTGATCCAATGTGTCTTCAAAGGCCAATATACCCTTTAAGTACTGGATTTCCACTATATGGAGGACAGTATGCCTTTTCATTGTTCCCTCCCGTAGAATAACCATATGGGAGTTTACAACAAAGTTCAGGTCAAACTGGAATGACATCCAGCGGTTTGGTACCAATACTGCCTCAACAACCAAGGGTTGTATATTTAATGCAACCAGTCCATCTTGTGTCGAATATTCCCACTATACCTGCTACTGTGACTGCATCACAAGTACAAGCGCTACCTGTTGTATGTCAACCCCAAGTTTCTCAGGTTGCAATACAACAACCTCTTGTCTCAGCGATTCAATCACAACCTCAGGTTAGTGCCTCCTTATCTGGAGCAAATCAGGCTCAAACAAGTACTATGACTCCTCATCTTGGTCAATCATCCAGTATTGGACAATAGCAAATGGAACAACCATGGCTAGCTCAATCTCAACAACCGCAATTCCAGCAATCATATCAAGGACCTGAGCAACAAGTCTTTGTAAGTAATGGGCAACCGCATTTCCAAAGCACTTATCAACAACCATACTATAATGGTTATGCCCATCAACCTTATCAAAGTTACCAACATCAAATACATTAT
Source organism: Pinus tabuliformis (assembly GCA_031772625.1). Classification (NCBI taxonomy): domain Eukaryota; kingdom Viridiplantae; phylum Streptophyta; class Pinopsida; order Pinales; family Pinaceae; genus Pinus; species Pinus tabuliformis. The sequence goes on along the minus strand of CM062818.1, from coordinate 626,620,637 downwards.
GCTGGTATGCAAAGACCCACTTCTCAGGTGATTCCATCTTATCCTGGGTATGCTTCGCCTAACCTGAATCAACAGTTGCCCGTTGTAGCAACTTTAGAATTACTAGATCTAAACCGACTGACGAATGATCCAATTGCTTACACCCCTTGCTGGCCGGCGATTCCGCATAAACTTCCATCAAATATTCCTAAATTTAATGGAAATCCAAGTGAAGACCCATCAAATCATGTGATGACCTTTCATCTGTGGTGTTCATCCAACACTCTCAACGATGATTCAATTAGGCTTCACCTTTTTCAGTGAACGTTAATTGGTCCGGTAGCAAAATGGTATATCAAATTTCCTAGAGCTTCATTCGATAACTTCAGTGCCCTAACCACAACATTTTTAACCCATTTTCAGTTACCCATAAGGTACGAAATGGGAACAGATCTTCTTACCAATTTCAAACAAACGACGGCCACTCACATATCTGATCATATTCATGAGTGGCGACGTCATCGTAGAATGGTAAAAACATATGTTCCTGATCAGCTGTTAGCTAAATGGTTTATTAAGTCATTATTACCTTCTATCACAGAAGATGTGGCAAAGGAGGAGTTGTCACTGAAGAGCAAGTCATTGCTCGTGCACAATATCTAGACTTGATCAATACTCAGTCTGGCACGCTCTACGATAAAATACCTGATGCTCCTAGACTGGAGTTTTTCGTTCCTCCCCCTCCTAAATCAAACAAAGACTCTCATGCTGATGATGGCATGATAGGTACGACAAGCACGAAATCGACAAAGGCTACATCTAAGAAAGCCCGTAAGATTTCTGATCAAAATGCAAATGAAGAACTTCTCACCTTAGAGGTAAATGCCATGTCGACTGACAAGGGCAAACAACTGAAGCAACCAGGAGGAAAGAAGAAAAATAAAGGGAGAAAAAAGAAGCAGGATGAGCCATCTCTTGAAAAACCTTCTGCAAACTCTTCTGGGCAGAGGAAACCCCCTGCAGGGTGTCAAATATGCGATGAGGATCATTAGACGAGAGATTGTCCACATAAAGCTGAAGTTAAGAAACTCTTTAAGAGTTCAAAAACCTCAGTGGTATTGACTGATCCATTTCCAAACCCGGGAACCAAACTGGTTGCTAATCAAAATGCTTCTTGATCCCAAGTGCTTATGTTTTCCATTTCAAAACAACAAAATGATGCTTTGATATCGACAAGGAATAAAGATTACGGGAATCCACAGCTGTCGAACAACAAGGCTACTGATCAACCGAGTAGTTAGACAACAATAACTTCAACCAAAGTTGTGCCACCCATCATTCCTGAGCTAACGATAAAGCCTCCAAAGGGAGTAGTACACAAATCAACATTTAATCCTCGTGCCAAAGCAGCACAGAATTATAATATAGTAGAGGAACTGGCCCAATCGCCGTCCACTATGTTGACACTTGAGGTACTACAAAATTGCCCTTCCCAAAAGCAGGCTCTATTATAAGTAATAGGTGGGATTGACCCAACGGATTCCAATCTTGTTTCCTTTAATCATAAAGGATATGACCCTCAGTTACCAACTCAACTAGCTTTCCTTATTCAAGTGAAAGCCCTCAACAAAACTGTTCATCGAACAATTATTGATGAGGGGGCATCTACATGTATTAGGTCGATGAGTTGCTGGAAAAATTTAGGCTCACCACCCTTGTCGCGATCTTCAACAACGCTAAAATCATTTGATGGATGATCATACACTCCATACGGGATTTTAAGTAAATTGCAAGTTGAACTGGGGGGAAAAACAGTAGAAATTGATGTTTAGGTTATCGATGGAAACCTTGATTACAACATCCCACTGGGAAGGCCTTGGATTTATGCTATGGTTGCAGTTGTGTCGACATACTTCAGAAAGATTGCATTTCCCTTCCAAGGAGGGATTACGATCGTCGACCAACAAAACTTCCTTCCCAATAGTTCACAAGTTACGGGAAGCATTCCAATGATCCATGGAAGCTCTCAATCGCTTCAAAATCTTGGAGTAGGCCTCCTAAAAGACTCTACATTGATGGGAACGTTTGCCCTACCACCTCCAAACAATATGGCGGAAGTGGCCACGGTGGGAACCTGCAATATGATATCTTCTATATCTAAAAGTTTCTGAAGATTCCTGAACATTTTGTCAGCATGGATCATGGCCATTTTAGAAATATTGTAGCAATCAATTTTCTTGGCCTCGGGGGCAAACCCAAATCAATACTCATCGAGTGTTTGGATAGATAGGTCTAAGTAATATGGCACCTCTTCAGATCCGGTCACATGTAAATTCTACAGATGAAGGAATCATTCAGTCAATGATGATAAGAGAGGCACCATGGGAAGATTACCACCATCGTTCCCATCTTCCGGATTACCATGAAGATTATTCCAACGACCTTAATCATCCTTCAGTTTTTGATTTTCTATCAAATACTGTAAATACGGTGGATTCCGAGGATGGTTCTTATCTCATGTTGACCTCATTAAAAAATGAAACAAGGAGTGCTGAGGACAGTTCCTATCTTGTGTCAACCTCATTAAAAAATGAAACAACTCCCTCTCCAAATCGAGTCTTTGATTACGATCTCGTAAAATCCAAGTCGAGTCTTTTAAAGATCTCGAAGGTAAACCTTCATTCCAACCACCGCAATGAATGCAATGAAGCTTGGGGGACATGCACCTTGATTTGCGTTATTATGTTGGGGGCATGCAAACTTATCACGAGCAATGTTTCCGCAAAGTTCAAGCTCGCTAAAAAATAAACCTAGCCACGTGCAGTGTTACCACAGGGTTCAAGCTCGTTAACAAATAAACCCGCCACGAGCAGTTTTCAGGCGAAGTTAAAGCTCGTTAAAAATTAAACCTTAGCAATGAGCAAACATTCCCCCAGAGTTTAAGCTCATTAAAAAATGAACCAACCTCTGGTAAATAACCATTGTGAATGCATTATCATTAGCTTTTGAGCCCTAGTCGTGTTCTCATCATCACCTCCACTCTGTTATAGCCGATCATTCACCTCCATTTGATTGTTTACCCCTTTTGAGGAATAGCGATGAAGAGTGATCCTGTTAGCCATCCTTGTGACACTGCCATGATTGGAAAATTCCAAACCTTACCTGGAATCAGCTGCTACTTGAAATTATCACTGGTTCCTCAAAAGACGAGTCTCCTTTAAGCTCTTTTCATCTGACTCGTAAAATATGAAAAGATTACTGAGAAATTTGCCTCTCCAGCTCGTTAAAGCTACCGAGAGTGTTATCCCTCCTCTAGATTTTAATCTTTTTGGACCTGAGGGATTATTACACAAAAAGATCAAGCGCTTGTTTTGTTCGGCTCGTTAAAATTACCGAAAATTCATCCCTTTCATATTATTTTATACTTTTTCGGACTTAAGGGATTATATGATGAGAAATGATTATTGGAGTTTTCTTTATGTCCCTTTCAGGCTCTCTAAAATTGAAAAGGACCAAGTTATCTTTGTTGTTAAACTCGTTAAAACCAAATAGCAACAAACTTGTCCATATAGACAAGAACGAGTTTCACTGTCGCTAGGCTCGTTAAAACATAGTGACGGGTTTGCCCAAAGGGAAAATTATATAACAATCATATGTTATCCTCCTCAAGCTTGAAAAAAATAAAGAGGTACTGGTCAGCAATGACTGGGGAAAAATTGGGGAGAAAACTTGAAGAAACTTTATTGGTAGCAAGTCGCTCTTGAACATGACACTTTCACTCCACATCTGAGTTGGGTTGGGTTATTCTGTTCACCGGCCATATCACCATTGGTCCATCACACCATCCATATTTGGGGTTAACGCTACCAATCCATGTCAGTGTCGCCGGTATGTTCAAGAGAAGTTTCTCAGAGAATTCACCTGTGTCTCATCCGTTGCAATACATTCACGCTCCATACTTTCATGACCGCCACCCTGAACCCTGTATCATCAGATCGTTTCCACCTCAAAAATCATTTACTCCATTCCGTGTCATAGATGTGGGATTCATTAAGGCCCTCCTATGATGGGTCGCTTCTTGTCGACATTAGCTCATTATCCAAGAAGTCGATTTAGGAACAACCCTTTCAGTACTTTGAAGCTTGCATGCCTCAATGGCAAGTTTCTCACTTCCAGCAACATGTTTACATCAATTTCCTTCGACCAAAATATTTTGCGTAGTGTTCAACGCCAAGTCCCTTTTCACACCACGTGAATTGTACTGTAGTACCTTGAGGGTCATCATCATTATTAGTGATTCCTCTCGCGCTTGTTAACAACTTACATCATTGGCTGGTAATCAGGCGATGTCTTTCCATGTTCGACTCCATAACATCTTTCACATGGATCGAATTGTACTCCGAGTGAAGATTGGACGAGTTTGAAGACCCCAGATCTAGTTTCATCCATCTGGGCTGCGATATATTTAGGAAAATAAAGACATCGGTTGTACATCATTGTTGCACAGATGATCATCTGAATCGAAGGATGATGACTCTATCAGAATCATCAGTCTGCCACACAGACGGTTGTATGTCTTATGTAAATGAAAATGAATTTATAAAGTTGAGCATGGGAATGCCCGCCTCAGCTAGATCATGAAAAATATTATGAAGATAATGTATTGTATTGTATCTTATTACAGGTCGCCTTCCAGCTCAAAACAACTTCGGATCCTCATGATAAAGCATTTCACCCGACATCAAAAGATTAACGACCTCATGCTTTGGGGGGCAACTGTTATAGACATTTTTGGGCATTGCAACCCCAATCATATATGTCCATAAACCAAGGGCTCCTAAGTCCCTAATGTTAGCACTTGAAATTTCACCTCAGGCTGAGAAGGCAAATCTCAAAGCTACATCAAACCATTCAGCCTCGTAGCCAGCCCTACGGGGCAGGAGAAGGCTCTCTCCGGTCAAATCTCGGCAAATCTTCAATGAGATGAGATGAACAACAAAGGTAACACTGATATTAGGCTAGTAAACTGATTTTAAAGGTTGATTTGGGGGTTTTTGGTGGCAAATTGAGGAGCTGCAATTTAGGGTGCGGGGATTTGACACAGTTTCTGCAGGGGGTCTTTGGGGCAAGGTAGGAGCTTGTGTAGATGTCTTTAGCTGAAGTGGATGATCAGGAACAAAGATAAGAAAGCTAAAGAGAGCAAATAATGGATTTGAATTCTCTTTAGACAACAGAAAACATAGAAATTAAAAAAATTTGAAAGCAGAGCATGGCAAGCATGAATTCTAACTTTATCACTTCATTTGTTTAATATGCAGAAATATAGAAAGGAAATGAATCACATAAAAAAGCTTAAAATAACATGAAGAGACACACCATCAACACAATGAGTCCACAAGAATCCCAATGATGACTGCAAAACCCTGGTCTTCCTTAGCCAAAAATTGCAGAGATACAAGTGAATAATACAATGATAGTTCCTCCCTCAAGAGTCCAACCATGAAAATGAGCATGAAAGTACATAATATAGATGATCTAACCTCTTCCCCCACCTCTAGGGGTCGAGCTCATCCTTCTAGGAGCTGTTTGAACCACTTCTAAACTAAGCACTACAAAATAGGCAGTCAAAACAACTTGCCTCTAAAAACTTGGAAACCAGTTCATACAGTCAAATTTACTCTTTTACATGAGAGAAACTTCTAGAAGAGTAAAACAAGAGTAAAAGTACCCAAAAAGTGCCACAAGTACAGTCAAAAGGATCATCATCGACCTCAGCAAGTCAAACTGGTGCTAATCTGCAAATTCTGGGTTGAACTGGTCAAATCTGCTCAACGGGTCGCGCACATCCAGCTCAACGGGTCGCGCACTTTGGAGCCCTGTTTGGAGGCCTTCCCGGTGTCCGAATCTGGTGCAAGATAGCGCGTTGGAAAGGTCTCTGAGTCTAATTTCCAACCCAACCAGAATTTTTGGATTTGGAGGTCATTTGCCTAGTCAAAAGTCAATTCTCCCAAGACTACTTCTGCAGCTCAAAAAAGGGGCAGAAAGTCAAAATTTGATTGTATTTTGACCTTTTGGAGGCCCAAAACTCCATGAAAACTCAAGGTAATGGATGGGCATATGTAACTTTGCATGAAAAATCCACCAATGCTGAGTTTCCGCAAAACGGAGCTACGATGACAAAGGGTCTCACCGGGGGTGAGACCCGTTGAGAAGCCAAAACCTGTAAATTGCCCAAAAATGCCAAAAATGAGCCAAAAATTCCAAAAATTTTTGTGCTTGGTGCTGTGGAGAGGCTAGTGAGTGTCATGATGAGTGAGAGAAGCCTCGGCCAAGATGCGGAGTGGGTTGGCCTTCTTCTTCCTCTTGAGAGCCTCGGTCAACCTTCTTTGGAACATTTTCATCTTTTCTTTACAAACATGCATCCTAGCCCAATAATGGTTTTTCATGTTCCTTAGTAGCCTTTTGTCTTGGTTGGCCTTAGCCAATAGCCTCTCCAAGTGGGCATTCTCCTAAATAAGCAAAGACTTCCGGTCAACAGGCAATGGATCACCGGGCCTCCTACGGTTTAGGACTCGATCACTACGAATCCTCCAAATCTCATCAAGAGCCTTCTCCTCCTCCAGCTGAGTGTTCCGATGCTCTAGATATGTGATGGTCCACTGAGCACCATCAAGTCTCCGCTGCAAAGTCTCATTTGCGGCCCTGAGCTGCTAAATGATCTCCTTTGCCTCCTGGCTAGGAGAACCGACCTCAAGATCGATCACTGGATCCTCATGAACCATGGGCTCTTTGCCCCTCTGCAATACATCTGCTGGTGAAGAAAGCGAGGCCCCTTCCACATGTTGTGGAGATAACACTCGCTGCTCTGACGATGAAGGCGAGACCCCTTCCACCTGTTGTGGAGATAGTACTCGCCTAGCTGCTGCAAATAAGGCCCTTGGGCCTTTCTGAGAGGTGACCATAGGAGTAGAGCTGACATGTCGGGTGATGGGAGCATCGGGCTGCTGTGATGGTCCTCCCTCCTCATGAATAGCCTCCTGATGTGGCTGAGGTGGCACTGTGAAAAACTCACGGGAGATGAACTCCTCCCACGAGATGCCCTGCTGTGTAAACTGATGCAAAACAATGAGCTGAATCAAACCATAGTGACAAATACTCCTATACTGCTGGGCCGAGGTCTTCCTCTGCAACATGGGTACCATCCTCTGAATGTTCTGAAACAGGAAGACCGGGAGGTTCATCATCCTCACCCAGGTGAAATGCATCAACAGGCGAATGTGATATGAATACACCTGTGAAAATTTGCCCTCACATGTGAAATAATGCATGATGAGTCTCATGAGGGGGGCATACTCACTCCGAAGAAATCTGAATGGGAAAACACCCGTCAACAGTCTCACAAATGCTGGCCGGACATAGGGCTCAAAGTGAACAAAATCAAGAAGTCTGCGCTTCGACCACACCTCACCCACATTCAGTATACCTGTAGCCTCTGAGATCACCTCAGGTGTCAATATGAAATTCATCCCTGCAAGAGTGACATGTCCATCATGGAGGTGTAAGACAAATAAGCGGGCCAACTCTCTATGATGCTGAATCTGAGAGAGCCTCTCACAAAACTGGTAGCATGACATATACTGGAAACAACTCAGTGCCAAAGGACAAGCCTGTAACTCTGCCAATGAAGTAGGCTCCTCCCTCTTATGGTGACCTCCCTTACCCCCTCTACGAGGCCTCCTCTGTTCCTCAATCTCTGTAGATGATGAATGGTCATCACCTTGCTCATAAGTCTCAGTATCTGACATGGTTTTGGAGCAAGGTGGGCAAACTGAAGGACAAATTGAACTGCTGCCTCTGCCTGCAAAAGTACTGAACTCTATGTTGTTTCAAGGGGAAAAACATGAGGGGAATGTTAGGGGAGGGAATTTCTGAACAAGGAATGGAAATATATGATAATAACAGGGAATTTTCAAGGGAAACTTTACACATTGTCATGCATATAGGAACAGTTTTAACATCGGGAAATCATTTGCAAAGAACATGGGAAATCATTTGCAAAGAACATCTCATATGGGACAAAACATGTATAATAATGAACATGTAAGGGGATACAGATATCAATAGGGGCATAGGGACACCATACACCAAATTTGCTTGCAGGAGTTCATGTGTGACATAAGGCAAATTTTGCTCTTTTTCTGTTCTTAAGGAGTGCATGCACATTAAGGGGTACATACTCATCATTTTCACATCAAGGGAAAGTGTTTCATGTACAAGGGGATGTCAAGGATATATAGGAGTTTGTACATGCTTTTAGATATACAACACATTAAATTTACATGACTCTCTTCTGTCTTTACAATGTATCTTTTCTTTTTTTGTTTTAGTTTTTGCATGGGTATGGTAGAGGGAATTAGGGTTTGAGTGCTTGTGAGAGGGGTAGGTTTTATAAATTAGTGATGGGGGTAGGGCAACATTTTATGTGCAAATGAAATAGGATAGAGATGCAAGCATGATTATTAATGAAAGAGGGGAAAAAGGAAGGGATCAATGGGACAATAAACACTTGAAACAGTCACAAAACCCTAGCATTTTACAAACATTAGCAACAGCCATATTAATCCATTCACTTGCAAATTTAAATGATAAAACCATGACACACATCATTATTTTCACCATCGATATCAACATTCATGAATTGAGTGCCTACCTCGATCGATTTAGCAAGGTTGAAGAGGAATGAGGGAATTTGTTTGCAGTTTTGGAAGCTGGCAGACGAATGGGTCGCGCACACCCCTGGAAGGGTCGCGCACAGCTCAACGGGTCGCACCCGTTGTGTTTTTGCACTGCCGGAGGCTGCTGGACGGGTCGCGCACCGCGCAACAGGTCGCGCACGAGCCTGGATGGGTCGCGCACCTGTAAACTGCCCGAAACCCTTATATTTTCGCTTTCTTCTCCTTACACGCTCTCACAATCACTCTTAAAAGCTCGAAATGCACAATGAGAGTTAAAGGAGGGAGAATTACCTTTTATAATCTCACTTTTGAAAAAATTTCATCCAAAACCCACTTTATAAAGTCTATTTTGTCACTTTTTTAAAAACACTGATTTTCTTGGTTTCCTTTATCCTGAAGTTGACTTTTTGAGTGCTATCACCTGATTCTTTTTGCAGGGAGATCATCTGAAGGACTGTGGCAAGGGGACCAGGGTTGTTGCTGCCTTTCTGAAGATTTCTTGGACACTTATTCTTTTTACAAAAATTATCATGACCTTGGCTTTAAAAACAGGGTTTTTAAATCCAAGGTTAAAAATGAGCTATACATGATGAAAATTTCAAAGGAACATGTTTACCATCCTCCCTCTGGCTTGCTGGTCACTCAAGGACTCTCAGAAACATGACCTTGCTAACCTTGCTAAGACAATTGACCAAAACCCTAGACCTAGAATTTTGACATTAAGACCAAACAAGAGCATTTTGAGAAACTCAATGACCTAATATGACCTGATCCAGCTAAGCCAAAAGGGATATGAACAGACCAGCTCCTCCATCAGGGTTATGGCATGCCTAACGAGATGCAAATTTTGACACTGATGAGACACCTACCAATGCAAATGCAAAGAGCTTTGATCACTGATGGAGGGCTTTCAAGACCGACACTAACATTGGCTCTACTAGGGATGGTAGCTCCTTGGAGGTACCAAGAACCTCAGACCTCTGGGAGAGCAGATCAGTGCCTTTATCATTGGGCAATGGAGTCAACTTATTTCTCATGTGACCAACTTGAAATTACCTTTACTTGACTTTAGACAATTAACTGAAATGAAAGACTTTATTTGGACACTAACTCACTGACTCTATACAGAAAATGAACTGACATGAAACTACTTGTAAAACTCACTCCAACTAATCACCATTTTTAGGATTATAGCCTTCACCACGGGCCCCAAACTGAAGGTGGAAATCAGTTTCACACTTGCTGCAGAAAGAAAATGATATGGTATTTACAATGAGAGTGATAAGAGCAGAAAATGCTCAAGCATGATACCTTTTGAGCAGCCGGCCATTCACCGACCCTCCAAGACATTCATCTCCATTCATTTCTTTGAGAAGGAAAGCATTTGGACCACGGTAGGCTGCAATTTTATAAGGACCCTTCCATAAGTTGTCGAACTTTCCATGCTTCCCTTTATCCTCATTGCGGGCATCCCACCGTAACACAACATCATCAATCTGAAACTCATCTGCCTTGGCCTTTTTGTCATAGATTCTCTTTATGCGCTCCTGCAACTTAAGGGAATTCTGATGAACTTCTTCTCGTGTCTACTGCAAATGAATCATTTGACTGGTCCGTCGTTGCATCGGATCCTCTTCACCACTAGCTTCTTGAAACAATTTGGTTACCGGGACACTAAGTTAAGTAGGAAACATTGCATCTACTCCGTAAACAATTTCAAAAGGTGACATACCAATTGACTTCTTTTGACTTACCCGATCAGCCCATAGTGCATTTATTAACTTCTTATGCCAGCTCTTCTTGTTTATTTCCAGCAATTTCTTTATAATATTCACAAGGGATTTGTTTGAAGATTCGGCCAGTCCATTACCTTGCGGATGATAAGCGGTTGAATGTCCCAAACTGATGTTATATTTAAAGCAAAAATCAACCAACTTCTTTGATTTAAATGCAGTTGCATTGTCAGTAATCAACTTTTGTGGACAGCCGAAACGTGACAAGATATTATTTTCAAGAAAGGAAATAATTACCAAATCTGTGGCCTGCCGGGTGGGAATTGCTTCAATCCATTTTGTGAAGTAATTTGTAGCTGTCAAGATCCATCGATGCTGCCCAGAAGATGCAGGGTGGATTTCGCCAATAAAATCCAAACCCCATTGCTGAAATGGCACACTGATTTCCACCAGTTTGAGAGGCAAAGGCTGTAATTTCTGTTTTCCTTGAAAAATTTGACATTCATGACAGCCCTTTACCGCTTTATATACATCTGAAAATAAAGAAGGCCAATAGAAACCAGCTCTCAAAATCTTATTAGCCGTGGTCTTCCAAAATAAGTGACCCCCACAGTCACCCTTATGGAAATCATTTACTGTTGTTTTAGCTTCCTCTTCGACCAAACAGTTCAGCAAGATGCCACCAGGATCTTTCCAATAAAGTGCAGATTTGATGATGCAAAATTTGGCAACCTTAAGCTTCAATGTTCTAGCTTTGTTTATAGGCATGCCAGGAGGTGCCGATAAGTTTTGAAGCACATAAACTATATCAGCATACCAAGGAGAAGACACAAAGATATCGAACACCTGTAGAACTGAATTCTCTTCATCTTCATCCGATAAGGCAGCAATTAAATTTATATCAAGGACATGAAGGTTTGACTCAGCCATCAACTTAGCTAGACCTTGGCCTTTAATTAGCTTAGTAGGCTTAATTTCAAAATCATATTCTAAAAGTGCAGCAATCCACTTACCCCTTCTTCCTTCCGGTTCCGTTTGCACTAGAACATCCTTCACAGCTGCATTAGGAACATATGCTAGAACATGAGAATTCAATATGTAAACTCGGAAATCTTTCAATGCTTTAATCAGGGCCAATGCTTGCTTCTCAATGATATTATAATTCAGCGCTCCATCTCTTATGATACGGCTGAAAAAGGCTATGGGTCTCTCAACTCCATCTCTCTTTTGCATCAGTACTGCTGCCAATGTATGCTCAGAGGCGAATGAAAACAAAATAAAATCCTGTGTATAATCCGGGCTAATCAATGTTGGAGCTGAAGATAAGATTACCTTTATCAAATTAAACGATTTCACCGCCCCTTCGGTCCATCTTATTTCGCTGTCCTTCTTTAGCATATTTGTTATTTCTCTAAGATGCTCAACAAGATTGGGAATGAAACGACGCGGAAAATTCAACTTACCATTGAAGGACTAAATTTCTTTCTTGCTACGAGGCTGCTCCAATTGCTGAATTTCTTTTACTTGTGCAGGGTCTATACGAATGTCATCTTTAGAAATGATATGGCCCAGCAGCTTGCCTTCACTCATAGCAAAAAGACTCTTCTTCGGATTCAATGAGATGCCATATTTTCTGCACTTTTCAAACACCTTAGTCAAATGAAACAAATGCTCTTCATCTGATTTGGAAAACATGGTCAAATAATCAAGATAAACCACTAAGAAGACATCCTTCTCATTTGCAAAGGCCATGTCCATTGCCCGCTGAAATGTAGCACCCGCGTTTTTCAAACTAAACGGCATCTTGGCATAATGAAATGTACCCCATGGAGTAGTAAATGTTGTCTTGTCACGGTCATCTTCGTGCACCAAAATCTGATTATACCCGGAGTAACCATCAAGCAATGAAATTCTGGATGCCCCCACAACCCGCTGCAATATGTGATCCATCTTGGGCAGCGGATAATTGTCCTTTAATGACACTTTGTTCAGATTTCTAAAGTCTATACACAAGCGAATCTCACCGGTTTTCTTCCTCACGGGCACCAAGTTTGAGATCCAATCGGAAAACCGGATTGGCACTATGATCCCAGACTTATACAACTTGTTGACCTCCTTCTCAATCAATGGCAGCAATTTAGGATTAATTCTTCTCAACTTTTGCCGGAAAGGCTTTTGATTTGGCTTTATGGGAATGGTATGCTGAATAATGCTTGTGTCATAAGTTTTCAAATCTGAATAATCCCATGCAAAAACATTAGAATACAGAGACAATATTCTGATATACTCTTTCTTTACCTTAGGCGGCAACGCTTTTGAAAGCTTCACCATCTTTGGATTTGCAGCTGTCCCAAGGTTCACATCTTCAACTCCTTCGTCCGTTGGCCTCAAAGTTGGCTTGCGGGCGACATCATCCTGATCAAACAATTCCTCTAAAGGAATCAATCCTTTTGGAATGTGATTGTCTTTGAGCTGCAATACATCCATCTGATTCACTCCTTCAGCTTCCGTATCTATTGAGATGTCTTCAAACTTACCCTTAACTTGCAGAAAATCTTCAATTTCTTCGTCATCTTGGAACACTTGCCAACACCTTTGGTTATCTGGAACTGTAGGACGATGCTTCACATATATCTCAAATTTATTGCTGGAATTCATGGGTATTTTCAGATTACTTGCCGCCTTAGCCAATGCATCCGCAACACCATTTTGAATCCGGGGCACACATGTCAAAGTATGTTCAGAAAATCTTTTCAGGATATCTAAAACAACATTTCTATAAGCTCTCATGCGAGGATGTTTGGCCTGAAATTCACCTTTCACTTGCTTGATAACTAGTTCGGAGTCGCCATATACTGCTATTTTCTTTGCCTTTAACTTCAGAAGGATTTTCAAACCAGCAATAAGAGCTTCATATTCTGCCTCATTATTCGAGCAATCAAATGCCAATTTATAAGAACATACCCGTACCTTGCTTGGAACCTGATCTTGGGCTGAGAATGGGCTTCAGATCCATACACCTATGCCAGCACCATCGCTGCCCACTGCACCATCGAAATCCATTGTCCAAAGACCCTCTTCATCATCTTCTAGGTGCTGAAAATCTGATTTTGTTTCATGTTCTGTTTGCTGCCCATTTATTTATGCAATTGGCCTTATGACAGTAGACCTCTCTTCCCTTTCCTTTCTCAAAACTTCTCTGAAATTTTCTGAAATGTCTGGTATGTCTTCTACTTGAACTAACTGACTATCTACCTCATTGAAATTTTCCGCAAACAAAACAAAAGATTCTAAATCTGTTTGTACATAATTTACAGGATGATTCACGGGCTTTTCCTTACTAGTGATCATGTATTTCATCTTCTGTTCTTGATATAACTTCCTCATTTGACCGAAAACTGGAATTGAAGCATATGAAAAATCAAGCTGAATCGTACCTTTGAGTTTGGCTCCCCATGACCTCGACAACAACATGCCAAATCGTGGAGGAATGTCCGCCACCACCACATCCATCAAAACATTCTTTGCTGGAATTTGATCTAGACTCACCACTAAGTCTTTGATCAAACCAATGCATCTTACCCGGCTAGAATCAAACGAATACAAATCATGGTACTTCCTTGTGATGTCAAGCCCCAGCTTCTCCATGATTGTTTTCGGCATCAAATTATGTGAAGCTCCCGAGTCAAACATAGCATTGTGCAGCACAAACTCATGCAATCACAAACTAATATAAAACGGAGGAATGTCACTCTCAGGAGACTCACCATTCAAAGCTGGCCCAAAGATTAACTCCGGCTGATCATCTTGTACATTCACCATGTCTAGCATTGGGTCAAAATTCAGCAATTTGGAAATTTGGCCTCGGTAAGTAGCGTTCTTCATAACCTCCGTTAAAGGAATAGGTATCTTCACCTTTGCAATTTCATTCTCCAAACTGAAAACTAGAAACTTCTCACCTTCCTTTGCCAGATTATCTCTCTTCTCAGCTTTATCCTTTGGTGCATTTGATGGCTAGTCCACTTTAGCTGCTGATGATGATGGGATTGTTGAGGGACCAGCTATGTCTTTACCTTTTGAAGAAACTGAATCATTTTTCGCTGCAATGTCTTTCTTCTTCTACACAGGATTTATAGGAATAGTCCGACCTCTCAATTGCCTTTGTTGTCCTTGCTGAGCTGATAATGCATTCAAGTACCCTCTTTGATATTCTTCAGATTCTTCTTCTAGTATCATATCATTTGACAAAATATAATGCTCATCTTGTGGAAAGATGGAATTACTTACCAACTCATCTTCTTCCGTGATATATGTAGGCATATCATCAGGGGTAAAGAAATGATTTTCCTCGCCAACATTATCACCCTCATCTTCAGATTCTTGACTAACAAAGTTCTGCTGAAAAGGCGGTTTCATTTGCTGCTGAACTGCTGTGTCTTGTGCCTTTGTTTCACGCTGCTTGATCCTATATTGTTGCTGCTGACCTCTGAAATTTGGGTTACGAATCTGAGGTTCCGGCTTGTCAATTGTGACCCTTTCAAGTAACCTCTTCACCTGTTCAACTGACTGAAGAACCTGATTTGATGTGGATGCTTCCTCCTTGATTGTAACTCGCTTTTCTGCCTTCATCCTTGCTCTTTTGTCATTCAAATTTGCCTCAACGCTGACAGCAATTTTCTGCATATCCTCCAAGGTAGGGGGATCTCGGTCTCTCAGTGAATAAGCCATCTCCGGATCAAAACCATCTGGGAATTTGAGAAGTGCTGATTTTCTAGATGGCCTCAAATCATCGGGAATAGCATTATAAACTGAATTGAATCTGATTATATAATCTTGAACTGACTCACCCGGATTACGCTTGAGGTTGTTGTATTCGGCATTGATTTGAAGCGGATCCTTTCTGATTTCCCACCGATCCAAGAATTGATTCTGAAGTGCTTCCAAGGTAGTGATGCTGTTAGCTGCCAACCCTATGAACCATTTTCTTACTTCTCCGGCAAATGTTTGCACGAACAACCGCATGATAACATCTTCTTCATCTAACTCATATAGATCAAAGAAAGTGGACATTTTATCGATATGTTGCTGTGCTGTAATACTTTGTGGAGTGCCATCAAACATGGGGATTTTACTTTGGTAATCGGCAGGCATATCATGAAGATTAGCACGCAATGCAAGTGGGGCAAACCGGGCTGCCATTTTTCTAGGTAAGGTAGGTCTTGGAGTAGCAGGCGGGGTAGGTGTAGCAGTATGAGGAGTAAGAGGAGGAGAAGCAGTATGTGAAGCTGAAGGCGAAACAACTGTAGATGGAGGATGAGTAACTATGGGAGAGATAACAATGAAAGGAGGATTTGTCTGTTCATGCGCCGTGATAGAAGATCCAATATGACCAGAGATATTTTCAAGGAAATCAGCAAGAGTAGTAGCTTGTACACGTGACTGAAGATTTCTCAAAATGAAGTTTTCAACTAATTTGTTATGCCTCTCAAATTCAATAGCAGCTGCAAAATCAGGATTAGGAACTAGAGTTGCAAGTGCACTTTCAGATTTAGTTTTGAACAGAGACAACTCAAAGCTTTCGTCAAAATCTAAATCTTCAAGATACTCAAAAATAGCTGGGCATGAATGAGATCTGAAAATGGGTTTAGGAGCTGTAGCCAGCTTGTTTTCTCAGAATGACTAGGAAAGAAAAAGCGTTTCAGCCTGTGAAAACTCTCAACCTATCATCCACGGCTCAGAGTTAACAAATACATGGGGATAAGATGTCAAAGCAGCGCTATATTCACAAGCTGACGGAGATTGACTGAAGCAGCGTTTATCTACTTGCGCTGATGTAAAACAAGAGCGTTTTCGAAGGCTACCTGGCATAACTTCAGGCTCCGTCTAAGACCTATGAAATAACATGTCAATGAACAAAAGATCAGTTTGTTCTCCCCAGTATGGTCGCCAGTATGTTAGCACTTGAAATTTCACCTTAGGCTGAGAAGGCAAATCTCAAAGCTACATCAAACCATTCAGCCTCGTAGCTAGCCCTACGGGGCAAGAGAAGGCTCTCTCCGGTCAAATCTCGGCAAATCTTCAATGAGATGAGATGACCAACAAAGGTAACACTGATATTAGGCTAGTAAACTGATTTTAAAGGTTGATTTGGGGGTTTTTGGGGTTTTTGGTGGCAAATTGAGGAGCTGCAATTTAGGGTGCGGGGATTTGACACAGTTTCTGCAGGGGGGTCTTTAGGGCAAGGTAGGAGCTTGTGTAGATGTCTTTAGTTGAAGTGGATGATCAGGAACAAAGATAAGAAAGCTAAAGAGAGCAAACAATGGATTTGAATTCTCTTTAGACAGCA
Organism: Pinus tabuliformis; assembly: GCA_031772625.1. Taxonomy (NCBI): domain Eukaryota; kingdom Viridiplantae; phylum Streptophyta; class Pinopsida; order Pinales; family Pinaceae; genus Pinus; species Pinus tabuliformis. Next base: position 626,603,844 of record CM062818.1, on the reverse strand, counting down.
GAAAACATAGAAATTAAACAAATTTGAAAGCAGAGCATGGTAAGCATGAATTCTAACTTTATCACTTCATTTGTTTAATATGAAACAATATAGAAAGGAAATGAATCACATAAAAAAGCTTACAATAACATGAAGAGACACACCATCAACATAATGAGTCCACAAGAATCCCAATGATGACTGCAAAACCCTGGTCTTCCTTAGCCAAAAATTGCAGAGATACAAGTGAATAATATAATGATAGTTCCTCCCTCAAGAGTCCAACCATGAAAATGAGCATGAAAGTACATAATATAGATGATCTAACCTCTTCCCCCACCTCTAGGGGTCGAGCTCATCCTTCTAGGAGCTGTTTGAACCACTTCTAAACTAAGCACTACAAAATAGGCAGTCAAAACAACTTGCCTCTAAAAACTTGGAAACCAGTTCATACAGTCAAATTCACTCTTTTACATGAGAGAAACTTCTAGAAGAGTAAAACAAGAGTAAAAGTACCCAAAAAGTGCCACAAGTATAGTCAAAAGGATCATCATCGACCTCAGCAAGTCAAACTGGTGCTAATCTGCAAATTCTGGGCTGAACTGGTCAAATCTGGCCAAATCTGCTCAACGGGTCGCGCACATCCAGCTCAACGGGTCACGCACTTTGGAGCCCTGTTTGGAGGCCTTCCCGGTCTCAGAATCAGGTGCAGGATAGCTCGTTGGAAAGGTCTCTAAGTCTAATTTCCAACCAAACTAGAATATTTGGATTTGGAGGTCATTTGCCTAGTCAAAAGTCAATTCTCCCAAGACTACTTCTGCATCTCAAAAAAGGCGCAGAAAGTCAAAATTTGACTGTATTTTGACCTTTTGGAGGCCCAAAACTCCATGAAAACTCAAGGTAATGGATGGGCATATGTAAAGTTGCATGAAAAATCCACCAATGCTGAGTCTCCGCAAAACGGAGCTACGATGACAAAGGGTCTCACCGAGGGTGAGACCTGTTGAGAAGCCAAAACCTGTAAATTGCCCAAAAATGCCAAAAATGAGCCAAAACTTCCAAAAAATTTTGTGCTTGGTGCTGTGGAGAGGCTAGTGAGTGTCATGATGAGTGAGAGAAGCCTCGGCCAAGATGTGGAGTGGGTTGGCCTTCTTCTTTCTCTTGAGATCCTCGGTCAACCTTCTTTGGAATATTTTCATCTTTGCTTTACAAACATGCATCCTAGCCCAATAATGGTTTTTCATGTTCCTTAGCAGCCTTTTGTCTTGGTTGGCCTTAGCCAACAGCCTCTCCAAGTGGGAATTTTCCTGAATAAGCAAAGACTCCCAGTCAATAGGCAATGGATCACCGGGCCTCCTACGGTTTAGGATTCGATCACTACGAATCCTCCAAATCTCATCAAGAGCTTTCTCCTCCTCCAACTGAGTGTTCCGCTGCTCTAGATATGTAATGGTCCACTGAGCACCATCAAGTCTCCGCTGCAAAGTCTCATTCTCGGCCCTGAGCTGCTGAATGATCTCCTTTGCCTCCTGGCTAGGAGAACCGACCTCAAGATCGATCACTGGATCCTCATGAACCATGGGCTCTTTTCCCCTCTGCAATACATCTGCTGGTGAAGAAAGCGAGGCCCCTTCCACATGTTGTGGAGATAACACTCGCTGCTCTGACGATGAAGGCGAGACCCCTTCCACCTGCTGTGGAGATAGTACTCGCCTAGCTGCTGCAAATAAGGCCCTTGGGCCTTTCTGATAGGTGACCATAGGAGTAGAGCTGACATGTCCGGTGATGGGAGCATCGGGCTGCTGTGATGGTCCTTCCTCCTCATGAATAGCCTCCTGATGTGGCTGAGGTGGCACTGTGAAAAACTCACGGGAGATGAACTCCTCCCACGAGATGCCCTGCTGTGTCAACTGATGCAAAACAATGAGCTGAATCAAACCATAGTGACAAAGACTCCTGTACTGCTGGGCCGGGGTCTTCCTCTGCAACATGGGTACCATCCTCTGAATGTTCTGAAACAGGAAGACCGGGAGGTTCATCATCCTCACCCGGGTGAAATGCATCAACAGGCGAATGTGATATGAATACACCTGTGAAAATCTGCCCTCACATGTGAAATAATGCATGATGAGTCTCATGAGGGGGGCATACTCACTCCGAAGAAATCTGAATGGGAAAACACCCGTCAACAGTCTCACAAATGCTGGCCGGACATAGGGCTCAAAGTGAACAAAATCAAGAAGTCTGCGCTTCGACCACACCTCACCCACATTCGGTATACCTGTAGCCTCTGAGATCACCTCAGGTGTCAATATGAAATTCACCCCTGCAAGAGTGACATGTCCATCATGGAGGTGTAAGACAAATAAGCGGGCCAACTCTCTATGATGTTGAATCTGAGAGAGCCTCTCACAAAACTGGTAGCATGACATATACTGGAAACAACTCAGTGCCAAAGGACAAGCCTGTAACTCTGCCAATGAAGTAGGCTCCTCCCTCTTATGGTGACCTCCCTTACCCCCTCTACGAGGCCTCCTCTGTTCCTCAATCTCTATAGATGATGAATGGTCATCACCTTGCTCATAAGTCTCAGTATCTGACATGGTTTTGGAGCAAGGTGGGCAAACTGAAGGACAAATTGAACTGCTGCCTCTGCCTGCAAAAGTACTGAACTCTATGCTGTTTCAAGGGGAAAAACATGAGGGGAATGTTAGGGGAGGGAATTTCTGAACAAGGAATGGAAATATATGATAATAACATGGAATTTTCAAGGGAAACTTTAGACATTGTCATGCATATAGGAACAGTTTTAACATCGGGAAATCATTTGCAAAGAACATGGGAAATCATTTGCAAAGAACATCTCATATGGGACAAAACATGTATAATAATGAACATGTAAGGGGATACAGATATCAATAGGGGCATAGGGACACCATACACCAAATTTGCTTGCAGGAGTTCATGTGTGACATAAGGCAAATTTTGCTCTTTTTCTATTCTTAAGGAGTGCATGCACATTAAGGGGTACATACTCATCAATTTCACATCAAGGGAAAGTGTTTCATGTACAAGGGGATGTCAAGGATATATAGGAGTTTGTACATGCTTTTAGATATACAACACATTAAATTTACATGACTCTCTTCTGTCTTTACAATGTATCTTTTCTTTTTTTGTTTTAGTTTTTGCATGGGTATGGTAGAGGGAATTAGGGTTTGAGTGCTTGTGAGAGGGGTAGGGTTTATAACTTAGGGATGGGGGTAGGGCAACATTTTATGTGCAAATGAAATAGGATAGAGATGCAAGCATGATTATTAATGAAAGAGGGGAAAAAGGAAGGGATCAATGGGACAATAAACACTTGAAACAGTCACAAAACCCTAGCATTTTACAAACATTAGCAACAGCCATATTAATCCATTCACTTGCAAATTTAAATGATAAAACCATGACACACATCATTATTTTCACCATCCATATCAACATTCATGAATTGAGTGCCTACCTCGATCGATTTAGCAAGTTTGAAGAGGAATGAGGGAATTTGTTTGCAGTTTTGGAAGCTGGCAGACGAACGGGTCGCGCACACCCCTGGACGGGTCGCGCACAGCTCAACGGGTCGCGCCTGTTGTGTTTTTGCACTGCCGGAGGCTGCTGGATGGGTCGCGCACCGCCCAACAGGTTGCGCACGAGCCTGGACGGGTCGCGCACCTGTAAACTGCCCGAAACCCTTATATTTTCGCTTTCTTCTCCTTACACGCTCTCACAATCACTCTTAAAATCTTGAAATGCACAATGAGAGTTAAAGGAGGGAGAATTACCTTTTATAATCTCACTTTTGAAAAAATTTCATCCAAAACCCACTTTATAAAGTCTATTTTGTCACTTTTTTTTAAAAACACTGATTTTCTTGGTTTCCTTTATCCTGAAGTTGACTTTTTGAGTGCTATCACCTGATTCTTTTTGCAGGGAGATCATCTGAGGGACTGTGGCAAGGGGACCAGGGTTGTTGCTGCCTTTCTGAAGATTTCTTGGACACTTATTCTTTTTACAAAAATTATCATGACCTTGGCTTTAAAAACAGGGTTTTTAAATCCAAGGTTAAAAATGAGCTATACATGATGAAAATTTCAAAGGAACATGTTTACCATCCTCCCTTTGGCTTGCTGGTCACTCAAGGACTCTCAGAAACATGACCTTGCTAACCTTGCTAAGACAACTGACCAAAACCCTAGACCTAGAATTTTGACATTAAGACCAAACAAGAGAATTTTGACAAACTCAATGACCTGATATGACCTGATCCAGCTAAGCCAAAAGGGATATGAACAGACCAGCTCCTCCATCAGGGTTATGGCATGCCTAAAGGGATGCAAATTTTGACACTGATGAGACACCTACCAATGCAAATGCAAAGAGCTTTGATCACTGATGGAGGGCTTTCAAGACCAACACTAACACCTAAAATTGTTGCTTCACACCCTAAAGGAACAAGGTCAGCTGATTACATCATCTCCCAGAAGTTCTCCACAGAAAACTACACAAAAATGGTCAAAACTGGACCATACTAATTTCTCAGTGCTAAGAGTGAGATGCATCGCACCTATTACACACGGGGGGTGCAATGCATACTGAAAAGTCCTTCTATAGGGTGCGATGGACGAGAGTAAACAAATGACGGAGGCAGTTTTCTAAGTGGATGATCTTGGAATCTTCTAGAAACTTCCCCAGGACACTTGTCTCTCTGAATTCGCCCAGGGATGAGTAAAATATCTTCAATCTCCAAGTGGAATCAATAACTATTAGAGAGAAGACACTAATCAAAATCCCAGAAGCTGACTCTCCTCCCTGCAATCATCTATATATGGATCCCTCATCCCAGAGATCCAGAGGCTGGAATTTTGTATCTTGTAAGGAAGTGTTGTTGGTTTCTTGGTGGAATATCATAGTGTTGGGTGATCTAAGCTTTTCATGAGGTGAAGAAGGGCTTTCATGCTGGGAGGATGACGATGGGTTAGAAAAATTGGTTGTAATCCTCTTTGCTATTCTTGATATTAATAAAGCTATTCAAGTTTTCCTCCACATTCTTGTATGTTTGATGATATATGCATTTGTGTGGTCAATATATATCTGGTCCTATATTTTTTATGAATGTAGATCTCTGTTCTTCGATAGTATTATGTTGCTTTGATTCCACGGGTGCTCTTTGAAGTTGGGTAGACGAAGGCAAAGTGGCAAGGATCTGTCAGAAGGGAGAGGAACCAAGCAAGGAACTAAGCGCAAGACTGAGGTTGGTGTCCTTTGTTCCCCTCTTATCTACTTCTCATAAAGGAAAGCGAAAGTAGTTTTAGTTTGTTTGTTTCTGAGATAGCTACCAGTCTTAGTGGGACTAGCAGCTCCGAGTGGACACTAGATTTCCCGATAACAATTTCTCCCATAATATATGCTTTTTGAATTTGTGAAATCTGATCAGTTCCATTGCAGTGCGAGAAATTTTTGACATAATGCGGCCCTCCACATCCCTAACACTTTACAAGAGGTCTGACGGTTAATTCTACTTCAATTCTGCCTGACTACTCATTCATTTTGGTTTCACATGGTAGCTTAAATCTGGGCTGATTTCTGTTCATATTTCGACTAGTTTGACCTTTATAGGTTCGTTTGTTGACTATGCCCTTATTTCCCTTTTGATTGGAAGTAAAGTTAGTCCCCTTTTTTTTAGCCCATCTCTTTCCCACATCTCCCTTTTGTTTGTTTTATTGGTAGCATATCCGTGCTTTCTGTATAACTTTGTCCATGGTTTTCGAGTTATTAAACTCAAGGCGTTCTTTCATGAACAGTGGCAGACTGCTAATAAACCATTGCACTTTCACCTTTTCTACGCATATGTAAGGGACATATCGAAGTAAAGATGTGAATTTTGCTATGAAATCATCCATAGATAATTGACCCAATCCAAGATCGTGAAACTCCTTTTCCTTTTTGTCATAAAATCTTTCAGTTAGATATTTTTCTTTATAATACCTTTGAAATTTTTCCCAGGTTATGCTTTTTTCATTTACTCCGCGAACTGTTTTTACTTCTTCCCACCATAGGGTGGCTTTCCCTTGCAGTCGAAAGATGGCCAAACGAGCCTTTAAATTATGGTCATATTCGTACAACTGAAAATACTTGTTCATATTGATGAGTGAGGCTTCTGCTGCCTCTTCATGTTCACCATCAAAGAGGGGAGGTTTTATTTTCTGAAATTCCCCATGAAGCTCCATTTTCTATCTTTTTTGTGTCTTGTGTTCCTACACATTATCTAATTCTTCTTCATGGTTCTCTTCGCCACCTTTTGTTTCCACATTTTCAATTTGGAATTCTTGCAAGCCAGTCATATTTTTGTGCTCAGGACTGGGGATTAGTGGCTGATGATTCTATCTATCAGACAGAATCTTCATAATCTTCTCCTGCTCCTGAATTAGCCTTTCATTATCTACCCATAACTGGGCCATCTCATCCTTCAATTGTTGTACAGTTTCCATGATATAAGTATTGGTATTGCGCGGCTCTTCCCCCAACTGTACCCATACCTTAGAATTGGCTTCTTGAAATGATGTGGGCCCTGTTCCCGTTATGGGTATGTATGGTGGATTTCCAGTCCTCCTCATGCTAACTGCTTTCCCTTCTTCATCTATGCACATCACAGATGTTGTTATTCACTTATATTCTATAGGTCTTAGTTTTGCAACCTAAGCACTCTGATACTACATGTCAAGATATTCATACAAAAAAAAGCTTGATATTATGCAATGTTCTTTCATCATTAAAGTGAACATTTACACTAGTATTGTAATATCTTACCAACGTTATTTTTACATCTCATAGTATTTAATATTGTGATGAGCCTAGGTATTGCAACAATAATGTTGCAACTCCCAGGGCTACCAGCTTTACTTATCAACCCAGGGTTAGTACAAACTTGGAGGTGACAATGCTATATGCACAAGAAGAAGTGAAGGTACTTCATGTTGTCACTACTCATCTGGCAAGAGACCCCATGGGTTCCAAGACAGACTTCTATAGGGTCAGAAGAAGCTTAACTCTTTGATGGAAGAAGAGAAAACATATCCTAAGGGAGAACTACTCTACTGCAATATTGAAGAAAGCAGCATTTAATGATAAACCACACCATAACCTAACTAACCAATTAAACAACTATGCTAATCAGAATTGCTAAAAAATCACTAACCTAAGGCTACTATCTAAGTTGCAAAGATAAAGAGCATTAAACTATACTAAGGTGTAAGAAAAGAAACTTAAGCTAAATCGATTTTCAAGAGCATAGTTGGATCGACCAATGAGAAGAAGATGGAAGGTGGAGATCTTATCATGGGGTCGCAAGAAAATAAATGGATGAACAAGGTTAATGAAGCAGATGAATGGCAAAGATCATATCGCAGCGATGAACGACGGAGATCATATCATGAGGAATTAAGTGAAGAGATGGGCGGACAGGGTAACACACAGGATGAATGGTTGAGGTCTTATCGTGGAGGTTAAGTTAAGAGATGGATGGTGGAGATCATATCGCGTGAAAAAGGAATGTGAAAAAATGATGGAGGGGGTTTCTAAGGCGGTAAGTATTTTCTCGCACGCCCTCAAGACCATAAGCAGAATTCTAAAATATCACGTGATTAGCCTTACCGCACGACACGTAGCATGAGGAAACCACTTTACTCGCGTGCTCTCGAGTGGATAACGGTCGTGCAATAATCCGCACGAGATTGCGTGTTAGCCGTTGGATCAGGCGGGGCTGATCAACAGTGGAGATCGGCCAAGCTAGTTGGCGATCGGGTGAAGCGATAGCCATCAGATCAGGTGAGGCAGATCGACAGTGGGGACTTAAAGTGCATAAAGTAAGTGGAAGACTTCATGTGATGTAGCAGTTAGAGAAAATAATGAATCAGACAGTAAGGAAGTGATGCATGAAGAACATGTTGAAGGCGGTTTTTAAATGAAAATGACAAAACAACATGGTGAAGGTGAATGAGTAATTGCATCAAATGACAAACTCCATAGCTCATGCGAGAACTAGAAACCTGTGTTTTTGGGGTTGTTGAAGGGTATCTTCCTCAAGTCATGGTCCCAGAGGGAGGAGATGAGGCCGAGACACCTGTGGGAAACCTTATGGTGGTCTTTTTCTCCTAGCTAACCTATGAACTAAAAGAATGCATAAATGGAAGTAAAATGAAGCACAACGTAGATGAACAGAACCAAAAAACTGTTTAAACATATGAACAAGTAAACCAGAAAGCTATTTAAACAAATAAACAGAACCAGGAAGCTATTTAAGCAAATGAACAATGAAAACCAAGAAATTATGCTAGCATACATGTACAGTAAAGAGGAGATTTGGTTTATTGGTTTGGGCCCTAACCCAAGAGCTTCAGCCCTCAGAGTTAACTCAGAGTTGACTTAAACATAACTCATTATCATTATGAAAACCATGGATTATAGAACAATTGTCACAAGTCTCTTGTAACTCAAAAATAAACTAGGGTTTTACAATGAAAGTTTGAATCCTAATGAGGTCCTAAGCCTCTCTACTTATACATCTGATAAACTGGTATATGTCCTTTTCCTTGCTCGCCTATCTTCTAGTCCTCAAAGTGATGGTTGTTTGCACTCTGAGCTAATGGAGGAATACTTGAATGGAGGGGTAGTAGAGGAGGATTTACCTCCTATAATTACTCTCCCTTGTCCCATTCGAGTTTTGACCAAGCTCTTTGCCATAGTTCCTTGCTTTTATCCTTTATGCCTACATTTTTCCTTGCTTGTATCCTTTATTCCTGCATTATATGTACATTAGACCATAAAGCAAAATATCCAACTCTAACTCATCTCATAAAAAAAATATAATCAAAAGTATGCAATAAGTTCTGAGAATAGTTGGTTTGACTAAGCTAGGAGGTGAATTAAGGCCAATTAAGGCCCATATAATTACCCAATGATGAGGCTCATCATCACCCCCCAAATGAAAGTGTTGCTCATTCTTTGAGAAACTTAGTCAATGTCCATGTCCTTCATGGCTCTAGTAGCCTTTCTGACATCCCATGCTTCTGTTGTGGTCTCTTATTCTTATTCATAGAAGCCTGCTTTCCTTCTTACTTCTTCCCACTGCCTCTTTTCCTCTTCTTCTTTTCTCATTTCTAGCATCTCTAGGAGTAGTTGTGGAGTTTTTTTTAGGCCTATCCAATTAACCTTCAACCTTTGCATTGATTGCTTACACATAGGTGTCATGTTGAGTGCCTCTCTAAACCTTTGAGGGAAGTGATATTCTCTGATCTTCAAGTTGTGTGGCATTGTGCTCCATCCCCTTTAGTAGGCATGTATATTGTCATCTCTTAGTAGCCTAAACATATCCTCAAAATGTGAAAATTCTTGCTCTGGGGTAGTCAGATAGGTGCCAGCTGAGGATCATTTGCAATTATATTATGGGTGTTGATTAGGGCCATGGGATTTGTTCGTTTAGCTCTGATTAACAAAAGGTTCATTTTTCTCTCTGGCCAATATTATTTTCATCTCTGCAGCCCTTGACTTCTTATGGTTCATCGATGATTCCAAAGCCATTAATTGTAGATCTCCTAGCTCTGCATTAAGATCCAAAATATTCATGTCTGTGAGGGCCATGTTGTGCAAGTAAAACTTAGCCATTTTGGCCCTATCCTCTAGTGCATTTTGATCACAAAGCTCAATAAACTGCTCGTAGTCCTGAAATTGGCATGGTGCCCCTTTGTGCTAGTTTTTTAATATGAAATTATAGCTATTGTTCTCTGAGGTAAGGAGCATGGGATTTAGGAGCATAGGAGCTAGTGTTTTAATCTGAAATTATAGCTATTGTTCTCTGAGGTAAGGAGCATAGGATTTAGCTGGCATCCTACATTGGATGGCCTCTAGCTATTCTTTCTCCTCTGTTTCAATGCCTTCTTATTTTTCTTTCTCATCTCCATCAGTTTCTTCCTCTGTTTCAGCATCATCCTCCTTGTGTTTTGTTTCAATATCATCCTCCTTGTATTCTCCTTCATCATGTTCCTCTATATTTGTTTCTTCTTTCTCCATGACAGAAGGACTAAGACCATAGATGAGGGTTTTGATGTCATCCTCTGCTGGTAAGTCTCTGAAGACTGGCCATTTTATAGGGATCCTGAGGTTTTGGAGGGAATCCTTAATGAGGATTTTGATCAACCCATGGTGATCCAACTATTGGGAATTCCCTTTCTTTACTTTGTTGTTGGAGTCTATGAGTGATTGCATCAGAAAATATGTTAGGTCCCTATAATACTAGTGATGCCCCCATTACTATTGTAGTTGTATCCCTTATTGTTGTGCCCCTATTGTCCCCATATTGTAATTATTGTGCCCCATAGAATCCCTCTATTGTTATTTTTGTGCCTTTATATTATTATTGTTAGGTAAGCTTGGTTATATTGTGACCCCTTAGACTCCTATATGTAGAAAAGAGGTTTTGTCATTTGAATCATCCAAGAATTATTCATTTGTGTAATGTAAATGCGGTTGCCCCCTCAAAGATCTTGAATTCTAAGGCATTTATCTCTCTTTTCTATCTTTTTGTGAGCTGGTTTCATAACATTTGGTATCAGAGCTTTGGATTCTAGGGTTTCGCTGCTCCAAATAGATAATCGTGGCATTTGCGCTATAAAAAAATTTCTACTACATTTCAGAGGCTAAAAAAAACCCATTTGGGTCAAAATCGTGATGAACCTCGGGTCTGAATTTCAGAGCTTTTTGTGCTATATTTGTGGAGATAGGATCTGAGAAATTTGGCCTTCTTGCACACTCCCAAATTTCATTCCAAACAAGCGACCTGTGGAAAATCGTCATAACTTTTTTTTTGAGCATCAGATTAAAATTTTGTAAGAAGTTGCAAAAGAGGATGGACTGTAGTTTCCTGTTTATATTTTTTAGATCTTAAGGTCAAAATAGTGACACGTGGCACTTCATACAAGTTCGCTCTTCTGGAAAGTTCTATAATCAGGTCATCTTGGGAGATTGTGCATAAATTTGCCTTGGAGAATCTAAATTTGATCATTCTGGTGGCATTGGAAAGAAGACATAGAGGGCTATTGTAGGTCGCAATTTTGGAACTGGATGATCCAAATTTATAGAGATACATGAGATTCAATATCGAGCTCCTACAAAGTCAAAAAAAGGGTGTGTAATTTTATTTTTTAATTTTGCATAAGCTTGGTTTAAAAAATTAGTTTGAAGGAATTCAAAAGGCATAGTAAAGCATTATTATCAATAATTGATGCCCCGAGGAAAGAAAATGCAAACACCTAGTACGCAACCCGAAAGCTCTAGCATGACTCATGAAGAAGAGGAAGAAACACAACATGATATATCAAAATTACGAGACCAAGTGCAACAAATGTCACTCGCACAAAAAGTAATAGAACCTAAGATGGATGGTTTAAAGAAAGATGTAGAAGCTAAGATGAATAACATGTACAATAAGATGGAAGAATTGAAGATAAAATTGAATAATTTGCTACAAGAAATGGTCACTAATGGTGAAAGGGTAGTAAAGGAAACTCAAGATGAGAACAAAAGAAATGTTAATCATGATTTCACAGACTCTAATGTTGGATTGAAGACCCACCATATTCCAAAAATCGATATGAGGAAGTTTTATGGCAAGGATCCCACAACATGGATACTACAGATGGAGCAATTTTTCAATCTCCATAATGTGAAAAACACACAAAAGGTACGTACTTTATATTTGGAACCAAATCAGTTTGTATGGCATCGATGGCTTTTCTCTCGTAAACAAATTGTCACTTGGACAATTTTTACGGAAGAAATGACAACACATTACGAGGTTACAAAAAGCAACACTTTTTTTAGCTAATTGATAAGTCTCAAACAAAAGGGTTCAATGATGGAGCACATTGAGGAGTTCCAAAAATTGAACATAAGGGTAAAAGATATTCTAGAGGAGCATAGGATTGATGTGTTCATAGGGACTTTAAAGGATAATATCCAACACGAGGTTCACATTTGGGAACCTAATTCATTAGAGAAGGCATTCAGGTTAACAAGAAAAATGGAAAGCAAAATTATGGAAACCAGGAAGCCTACCTCTCACAACTATAAAAATGGAAGTGTTGTTGCCCCTAGCCTTCCACAACCTATAAGGTTGACACGACAACAATTGGAAGAAAAAATAGCAAAAGGGCTTTGTTACAGTTGTGATAGAAAATACACTAAAGGCCATAAGTGTGCTGAGTGTTGAAAATAATACTGAAAGGGGGGGGTGAATCAGTATTATCAAGTTCTTTTTCAATTTATACAAAGATTTGCAGATCTGACTAATGAAACTTGCGTATACCTTCCAGACTTATAATTTAATTTATTCTTCAGATGTTGATCATTAATCTATGTGTCAGAACCATATAACAGTAAGCAGGAACAGAAAAGTAGAGCAAACAGTCACACAAAAGAACACAAGATATAAGGTGGAAACCCAATGTGGGTGAAAACCACATGCTGCAATATGTCTCTATCTTCTTTCAATTATAAACTTCTTTTTACAATGAATCTGTACTGGTGCAGTGTTATACCAGCACGCAGGCTTCATCCTGCAGAAGGCTACAACCTTCTCCCATTCTCCAGACTCTCCTGGAAGGGAGCTACAACCCCCTTAGTTCTTGTACTAGCTGAGGTACTAGTACGTAGGTGCTGACCTACAGAAGACTTCTCTTTTCTTCTAGGGACCACATTTCATAAATTTTCAGGCTGGATCCATGAATATCAATCAAACATCAAATAGATTTGCAATAAACCAACTTCCTTGTACAAATACTGAATCAATAACTTCTCAGAATACAACACCAGTAACCAAACACCAATTCAAAACCCAGAACACTGCAGTAATAAACAAAAGCAGCTAAAACATATTTCAAGAAAATTCCGCTACTTCACCAATAGAAATCTACGTACACACGTAATATTCACTTCCTTAACCTGCGGATACTGCGCCTTCTCTATGTCGAACCTGCGGGTATCCGCGCCTCTGCTGTGTCGAACCTGCAGGTATCTACGCCTTTGCTGTGTAGATCCTGCAGAATATGCGCCTGCACTATGTCAAACCCCCGTATATTCGTGCCTTCGCTGTGTCGAACCTGCGGGTATCCGCACCTCCGATGTATGGAACCTGCAGGTATTCGCGTCTCCGTTGTGTCAAACTTGTGGTATCAGACTTCAATTATGCCCAGATTATCAGATTTATAGATCTGATCATGCTCCAAAGAGATCTCAACCCATCAGTAGATCTTAACCATCTTGTAATGCTCAGGTTCCTCCTTGATTCAGGTCCAACTATAACTCCCAACTGATCACCAGTATTTCAGATCTTCCTCTTCTCAAGATATTCAACACAATAGTCTACCTAGCCAAATGATCTCCTTTCCTTTTTATAGTCTAGGCCTTACTCAAACCATGGTCCAAAACCATAGAGATCCAATACTAGGGACCCAATACCTGGGTTCAATACTTTAGATACAAAACCATGGACCAAAACCATAGGTTCAAAAATGTCGGACTAAATACCATGGACCAACCATAAGATTTCCCATGTGTGCACGCTTTTCTCTGCATGAAAGTGCGTGTACTGTACGTACGCACTTTTTGTTTGGTACACCTGCGTATATGTACGCACATTTTGTTCGGTACACCTACATATATGTATGCACATTTTGTTTGATGCACCTGCATATGTCCACGACTTTGTGAAAAGGAACCTGCGGGTATCTCATTTTCTACCATTCTGAGAGCCTGAACTGTGATCTGCTATTTGAGTGAGTTGCCATCAAGGACAACACCTGTGCCACGCCTGTGTCATAATGCCAACAATCTCCCCCTTTGGACTTAATGGTAACCCGAAGTCACTCAAAGTCTTTTCTCCCCCTTTGACATCAAGGGCAAAGGGTTATGATCCCCTTGAGTACATGCTGAAATCTCTACTCTGTTGTGCTTTCTAGGCTCCCTCTGACCTATAGGCAAGATCTGCAAGAAGATGTTCTACAAAACAAATATGACTTTATACATCATAACTAACCTTCCTATCACCAAAGACTCATACATACGACTCCCAACCAAGTGGGGATACATGATATAATAATCACATTACATTATCCATCCCAGGCATAGTGGGGCAACCAAGATAGGTCATTACATGACCTTGACGAAAGAAATATAGAGACAAAATATCAGCAGCATCTGTCAATCATTATTCAGATCAGTATCCATGCTCTCCTTTTTCACTTGCTCCTCCTGAAAACAACTGAATAATTGAACCAAGAACTTCTACGATAATGCCAAAAATGCATTCTTAGAAGAGTATATGCTCCCCCTAAACCTGTGCCAGATGGTCTCTGACAGACCCATATCAGACTCTTCTCATCCTTGCTTTTCTTCAAGTCAACATATACACAACTGTACTCACATAAACCAGCGTATGTACGCATATACCCCATATGAAACTCGCGTACAACCAACAATCTCTGAAACATACAAGATTCAACAGCAAGATGATGCATCAACTACCCCCAACTTTTGTCTGACGTATTCAAAGGTCTCCCTGGGCAGTGGTTTGGTGAGAATATTAGCGACTTGTTCCTTAGAGGGAACATACTCCAATTTTACCTTTTGTTCAAGCACTTGTTCTCGAAGAAAATGATACTTGATTGATATGTGCTTAGTCTTTGAATGCATGACAGGATTCTTTGAAATATTGATTGCACTTGTATTATCACAAAAAATGGGGATAGGTGGAGTACAAGTGATTTGCATATCATGCATTGTTTGCATCATCTAAAGGAGTTGAGTGCAACAAGATGCAACAGCTACAAATTCTGCTTCAGCTGTAGATAATGCAATAGAACTTTGTTTCTTGATGAACCAAGATACTAATCTAGGACCCATGAAGAATGCACCACCACTAGTGCTTTTTCTATCATGCACACTTCCTTCCCAATCTGCATCTGTATATGCATGAAGTCTGAGATCTATACCTCTAGGATACCATAAGCCATAATTTTGAGTTCCTTGAAGATACTTGAAAATTCTCTTGACTTCTTGAAGATGAGTTTCCTTTGGATTTGCCTGAAACCTTCCAACTATTCCCACTACATGCATAATGTCTGGTCGGGTACCTGTTAGATAGAGCAGACTACCAATCATGGATCTATAGTTTGGTTGATGTACTGCTGCCGATTCATCATTTGCAATGAGGCTGCATCCTGTCACCATAGGGGTACATACTGGTTTTGAATCCTCCATCCCATATTTCTTCAAGATCTGCTTGAGATACTTGGTTTGTGATAGAAAAATGCCATCTCTGTTTTGTTGGAATTGTAAACCAAGAAAATATGTCAGCTCACCAAGCATGGACATTTCAAACTCTTTCTGCATCACCAAGGAAAAATTTTGACTCATGTCTTCTTCATTGCTACCAAAGATGATATCATCAACATACACAAGAAGTATTAGCAACTTATCATTGTCAATTTTTATATATAGATTGCTAACAATTGATCCTTTTATAAAACCTTGCTGATGGAGGTACTTATCCAACCAATAATACCACGCCCTTGGAGCCTGTTTAAGGCCGTAGAGAGCCTTTTTGAGTCTGCATACAAGTTTTGGATCATTTCCAAGAATAAACCCATCTGGTTGTTCAATATATACTTCTTCATCCAAATCTCCATTCAGGAAAGCAGACTTCACGTCCATTTGAAATACTTTGAACTTATGAAAGCTAGAAAGGGCAAGGAAAATCGTTATGGCCTCTAGTATGGTAACTGGTGCAAAGGTTTCTTCAAATTCTATGCCTTCCTATTGAGCATACCATTTGCAAACAAGTCTGGCCTTGTTTCTAATCACATCTCCATTTTCATTCAGCTTATTTTTGAATATCCATTTTGTTCCTATGACATTCTTATCTTTTGGTCTATGAACCAAATCCCAAGTGTTATTCTTTTCGATCTGCTCAAGTTCTTCCTCCATGGCTTTTACCCAACATTCATCTTTGCATGCCTCTCTTACATTTTGTGGTTCAGTGGAGGAGAGCAATGCTAGATAGCTTGAAGCTTTTGAAATGGTTCTTCTTGTTTGTACACCTGCCTCTTTTTGCCCCAAAATTTGAGATTCTAGATGATTCTTCTGAACTTACCTGGATGGAGTATTTTCTTCTATCCTTAGCTGTTCTTTTGGTGCCTCATGGGTTTCTTCTTCATCATGAATCTGATTTGATGTTGATGGATAGTCCCCATAATCTTCGAAATCTTTATATTTTACCTGCCTAGGAGTGTTTCCTTCTTCATCAACCACCACCTCAATACTTTCAACAATTTTTCCAAGTCTTTTATTGTAACACTTGTATGCTTTGTTGTGGGGAGAGTAACCAAGGAGAATGCCTTCATCTGCTCTAGGTTCAAACTTGCCAAGATTTTCATCAGACTTCTTGATGTAGCATTTGCTTCCAAAAATTTTCAAGTATTTTACCGTGGGAGTCTTTCCATACCAAAGTTCATGAGGACTCTGAGTGTTGTTTACCTGGACATTTGCCTTGTTGAGAATAGTAATTGCAGCAAATGAGGCTTCACCCCAGAAGGTTGCGGGAGTTCTAGACTTGTCAAGCATAGCACAAGCCATTTGTTGAACCGTTCTGTTCATCCTTTCCACTACTCCATTTTGCTAAGGAGTCCTAGCAGTAGAGAATTCCCTTCTTATTCCATGTTCTTCACAAAAATCGAAAAATTCATTCGAGGTAAATTCTCCTCCTCGATCAGACCTGAGGCATTTGATTCTGCGATTTGATTCGTTCTCCACCAAGGCTTTGAATGATTTGAATTTTTTGAAAGCTTCATCTTTATGCCTCATCATTCCTATCCAACACATCCTGGAAAAGTTGTCAATGGATAATATAAAATATTCTTCTCCTCGAGTTGATCTTTTCCTAGATGGACCACATACATCAGTATGGACAAGTTCAAGTGGCCTGCTAGTTGATACTTCCTTTTCAGGGAAATTAGTTCTATTTTGGTTACCAAATTGACATGATTTGTATATTGTATTGTCTGGAATTCTAATGTCAGGTAGATCACGAATTGCCTGATATTTGCATGCTTTACTTATCTGTGAGAAGCTTAGATGCCCCAATCTTCTGTGCCATAGAAAATGTTCATCATTTTTGCTTAGATAACATTGTTGTTGTCCTCCCTTGAGTATATATAAATTATTTGGAGTTCTTATGCCTTTGATCATTGTTTCTCCTGTATCAAGCTCACGAACAATGCATCCATTTGATCGAAATATTACTTCATTTCCTTGATCACACATTTGACTGACACTTAATAAATTATGCTTCAAGCCATCAACATACATAACATTTCCAGCCTTGACCTTTTCTTTCAAAAGAACAGAACCTTTACCTTTTATGAGTGTAGGGGTGTCATTTCTGAATGAGACATTCTTTTCCTTTTCTAAGGCACTATATGACTGAAGTTTATCTTTATCACCTGTCATATGTTTTGAGCATCCACTGTCGATGTGCCACTGATTTTCCTGTCCTTCTACATATAAGGCTATCCCACATCTTTCTTGTTGCAATTATTTCTTTCTCCATGTTTTGAGAACCAATGAAACTTGCTCCTTCTGAGTTGTTTGCTGAAACCTGCTCCTGCATTTAGAATCGTCATGATCAAAATTGTTACAAATAGAACATTCTACTTCATTCTCAAGAGCAACAAAGTTATTGTAGGTCATGTTCATGGTCCCAATCATACTCCTTTTTTTTTGAGATTCTCTAGTCATGATTGTCTTGTAGGCAACACATTGAGCTGCTTTGTGACCAAAGTTATGACAAGAGAAACATTGGCCATTGAAGAAGCTCCTGCGATTATCAAATCTACCAACCAAATGATTGTAGTTTCTATCCATTCTTGAGGCAAATTGAGAATGATTTACCTGTGGTTGGTTGTAGCTTCTGTTCATCCTTGAAGTAGATTGCCACCAATTTACTTGGTAGTCTTTGTTCATTCTTGAGGTAAATTGTCCCTGACTTACGTGGTGATTAGCATTATGCTTTTGCTGAGGATTGTTAACCTATTCACTTCTCCTTGCAGCTTCAAGATAACTTTTGGAAGTAGATGGCTTATGTGCTTGAGATGTTTCTTTGGTGTACCCAAGACCTGTCTTGATTATAGGAGAACGCTGCACTTTGATAATCTCATCTAAAGTTTCAAATCCTTTAGCAAATCTAAGATTAAGAGCTTTCGTTTTCTCAATGTCCTTTCTAAGCCCCACAATTTCACATTCTAACTTTTCATTTTGTTTCTCCATTTTAGCAAGTTGGGAAGTTAGAGTATCTATAATCATATTTTTCTCTTCTAAGCAAATTTTGAGTTTAGAAATTTCTTCATAAAGACTTTCTTCATTTATAGCATCCAAGAAATCATCATCTTCAAAAGCCATCAAAAGTTTATAATCATTACCTTGTTCATCTTCATCACTATTTGAAACTCCATCACTGTCTTCATGTGTGTAATAAATTTTCTTACTTACATTCTGTTTTTTGTTCCATCTAACAGGTTCCTTACCTTTGTCAAGCTTATCTCTATGAGGACACTTGGCAACATAGTGACCGACTCTTCCACAAGCAAAACATTTGAAAGGGAGCTTACCTTTGAATCTTCCAGAACCCCGCTGAAGGTTCTTGACAAAATTTGACTCTTCCTCTTCTTCTGACATATGTCCCGAGTCATTGTAATCTCCTTTTCCTGATGCTTTGAATGCAACTTCTCTCCTGTCTGATGGTCCACCTTTTCTCATTTCGTAAGCATTTAGGATTCTGTGCAGCTGTGACATGGTAAGGCTCTGTAGATTCTTCTTTTCTTCTATGGCAGAAACTTTTGAATCAAACTTAGGAGACAAAGATCTTAAAACTTTTTCAACCAAAACAACTTCTTTTATTTCTCCACCCAAGTTTTTCATACAATTAACAATCTCATCTATGCGAAGGAAATAGTTAGTCATGCTTTCATCATTGTACATTCTGAGATTTTCATACTAAATTCTGAGAGTTTGAAGTTATTCTCGTTTTACCTGATCATCTCCTTCATAGCTCAGAATGATCTTGTCCCACATTTCTTTTGTGGTTTTGAGCTGCATAACCTTGATGAATTCTGACTGAGATAGACTCCCTAATAGAGTATTGACAGCCTTTGCATTTGTTTCATACTGCCTTTTACCAACCGTATCTGTAGGAGTTGCTGAAGGAAATGTGTATCCTGTTTCCACAATATCCCAAACTTCTATACCAAGAGATTGAAGATAGGAAGTGATTCTTACCTTCCAATAGACAAAGTTGCTCCCATCGAAAATTGGTGGCCTGATTGATGCTTCCTTTTCGTAGTTGCTCATGATGATAGATCTTCCTTCAAGCGATCAATCTTCTCCTGAAGGACCTGCTCTGATACCAATTGTTGAAAATAATACTGAGGGGGGGGGGGTGAATCAGTATTATCAAGTTCTTTTTCAATTTATACAATTATTTGCAGATCTGGCTAATGAAACTTGCGTATACCTTCCAGAATTATAATTTAATTTATTCTTCAGATGTTTATCATTAATCTGTGTGTCAGAACCATATAACAGTAAGCAGGAACAGAAAAATAGAGCAGACAATCACACAAAATAACACAAGATATAAGGTGGAAACCCATTGTGGGTGAAAACCACCTGCTGCAATATGTCTCTATCTTCTTTCATTTATAAACTTATTTTTACAATGATTCTATACTGGTGCAGTCTTATACCAGCACGAAGGCTTCAACCTACAGAAGGCTACAACCTTCTCTCGTTCTCCAGACTCTCCTAGAAGGGAGATACAACCCCCTTAGCTCTTGTACTAGCTGAGGTACTAGTACGTAGGTGCTGACCTACAGAAGACTTCTCTTTTCTTCTAGGGACCATGTTTCATAAATTTTCAGACTGGATCCATGAATATCAATCAAACATCAAATAGATCTGCAATCAACCAACTTCCTTGTACAAATAGTGAATCAATAACTTCTCAGAACACAGCACCAGTAACCAGACACCAATTCAGAACTCGGAACACTGTAGTAATAAACAAAAGCAGCTAAAACATATTTCAAGAAAAGTCTGCTACTTCACCAACAGAAATCTGTGTACATACGCAGTATTCACTTCCTTAACCTGCGGGTATCTGCACCTTCTCTGTGTCGAACCTATGGGTATCTGCACCTTTGTTGTGTCGAACCTGTGGGTATCCATGCCTCTGCTGTGTAGATCCTGTGGAATACGCGCCTGCACTATTTCAAACCTGCATATATCCGTGCCTTCACTGTGTTGAACCTGTGGGTATCCGCGCCTCCGATGTATCAAACCTGCGGGTATTTGCGTCTCCGCTGTGTTGAACCTGCGGGTATTAGACTGCAATTATGCCCAGACTATCAAATTTATACATCTGATCATGCTCCAAAGAGATCTCGACCCATCAGTAGATCTTAGCCATCTTGTAATTCTTAGGTTCCTCCTTGATTCAGGTCCAGCTATAACTCCCAACCGATCACCAGT
Organism: Pinus tabuliformis; assembly: GCA_031772625.1. Lineage (NCBI taxonomy): Eukaryota > Viridiplantae > Streptophyta > Pinopsida > Pinales > Pinaceae > Pinus > Pinus tabuliformis. The sequence continues at coordinate 626,583,192 of CM062818.1, read as the reverse complement.
ATTTCAGATCTTCCTCTTCTCAAGATATTCAACACAACAGTCTACCCAGCCAAATGATCTCCTTTCCTTTTTATAGTCTAGGCCTTCCTCAAACCATGGTCCAAAATCATAGAGATCCAATACTAGGGACCCAATACCTGGGTTCAATACCTTAGATACAAAAACCACGGACCAAAACCATAGGTTCAAAAATGTCGGACTAAATACCATGGACCAACCATAAGATTTCCCATGTGTGCACACTTTTCTCTGCATGAAAGTTTATGTACTGTACGTATGCACTTTTTGTTCGGTACACCTGCGTATATGTACGCACATTTTGTTCAGTGCACCTGCGTATGTCCGCAGCTTTGTGAAAAGGAACCTGTGGGTATCTCATTTTCTACCATTCTGAGAGTCTAAACTGTGATCTGCTATTTGAGTGAGTTGCCATCAAGGACAACACCTGTGCCACACCTGTGTCATAATTCCAACACTGAGAAGAAATTATTCTACATAGATTGTGAAGAGGAGGAAGAAAAGGAACAAGAAAGGTCAAAAGAAGAGGATATACTCTAGGAACAAAGCCTAGATAAAGAAGAAATGAATCTGACCATATCTTGTAATGCATTGGCTGGAATTACCACTCCTCAAACCATCAAGATAGAAGGACATATCAAGAAGAAAAAGGTAATAGTGTTGATTGATTCAGGAAGCACCCACAATTTTATTCATTGTAAGATAGCAAAAGAATTAAATTGCTTCCTATATCCAACCTTAGAGTGTCAAGTGATGGTTGCAAGTGGAGGAACCATAAATTTAACTGGAAAGTGCCATAATATCAAGCTATCCATGGGGGAATATGTATTGAATAGCCCAATGATTTCCATTCCAATGGGAGGTGTTGATGTTGTACTAGGATTCCAATGGCTACAATCCTTGGTACAATATCTTTTAACTTTCAAGAACTTTTCATGAATTTTTCTGCGGAAGGAAAGGAAGTTGAATTAAGGGGTATTGCAGAGAAATCGAGAAAGATAATCAACTCTAACGGTAAGACAAAGCTTCTAAAAAAGGAACAACAAGGTGTAATTGCACAATTATGTTCGCTAGATGTTTCCACATCAAAATCATCTATTTCTCCAGATCTCCAAAAAGTCCTGAACAATCATTCCAAGGTATTTGAGACTCCCAAAGGTCTCCCACCTATTCGTGATCATGATCATGCTATTCATTTGATATTAGGAAGTGTTCCTCCAAACATCAGGCCGTATAGATATCCCTATGCCCAAAAGAGTGAAATTGAACGTATGGTTGCAGAAATGATAGAGGCTGGTATAATTCAACCTAGCCAAAGTTATTTCTCTACTCCAGTAGTATTGCTGCACAAGAAGGATGGATCATGGCGCATGTGTCCAGATTAGAGGGAGCTCAACAAGCTCACTATTAAAGATAAGTTTCCCATTCCTGTGATTGATGAATTATTGGATCAATTGCATGGATCAATTTACTTCACCAAGTTGGATCTTCGTTCAGGATATCATCAAATTAGAATGAAGACTCAAGACATTCCGAAAACAGCATTTAGAACTCATGAGGGTGACTATGAATTTTTGGTCATGCCTTTTGGCCTTACCAATGCACCTTCTACATTTCAAGGTTTGATGAATTCCATTTTAAAACCCTTCCTTAGAAAATTTGTGTTAGTATTTTTTGATGATATACTAATCTACAGTAAGCCTTGGAAGTGTTGAACATGTTGACAAAGTGCTACAACTATTGGAGGAGAAACAATTATATGCAAAAAGATCCAAATGTTTATTTGGAGTATAAGAGGTGGAATATCTGGGTCATATTGTATCTCATGAAGGATTTAAGGTAGACCCTAGCAAAATTAAAGCCATTAAGGAATCGAAAATCCCCACATCCATAAAGCATCTGCGAGGATTTCTCTAGTTGACAGGGTATTATCACAAGTTTGTTAAGAATTATGGGAAAATAGAAACACCTCTAACAACATTATTGAAGAAAGATGCATTTTCATGGACTCCAGAAGCAACAAAGGCCTTCGAACATCTTAAAGAGGCAATGTGCCAAGCACTGGTCTTAGCTACACTAGACTTCACAAAAACCTTTATTATGGAATGTGATGCTTCAGGAAATGGAATTGGTGTTGTTTTAATGCAAGATGAAAGACCCATTTCTTTCAAAATTCGTCCAATCAAGGGAAAGTATTTACACAAAGCTATTTATGAGAAGGCAATGTTGGCAATACTACATGCACTTAAGAAATGGCGACCCTACCTAATGGGAAGACACTTCAAGGTCAAAATGGATCATGATAGCCTTAAATACTTTTTATAACAAAGATTGTCCTCTAAAGAGCAACAAAAATAGGTCACAAAGATGTTGGGTTATGACTTTGAAATCATCTACAAAAAAGGGAAGAAAAATGTTGTTGTAGATGAAATCTGAAGGAAGGATGAGGATGTGGAAGCATTGTTGTGCACCATTTCTATTATCCAACCATATTGGATAAACGAAGTAAGGGAGGAATGGAAGAATGACAAAGAAGTGTGGGCCCTTATTCGAAAGTTACAACAAGATTCCAGCACATCTGATACATTTAGCTAGAAAAATGATTCGTTATGGTACAAAGATCGCTTATACCTTTGTAAGAATTCCCAACTCAAACAAAAGATTCTTCTGGAATTGCATGCTTCTCCCTTAGAAGGTCACTCAAGATTTTTAAAAACTTACCACAGGGTTAAGAAGGAATTTTTTTGGGATGGCCTTAAATTAGATATTCAAAAGTTTGTGGTGGAATGTTTGGTTTGCCAACAAAATAAAGTTGAAACAATTAAGACACCAGGTCTGTTACAACCTTTATCCATTCCAAGCCAACACTAGGAGGAGGTTTCTATGGATTTTATCACAGGTTTACCCAAGTCTGAGATAAAGAGTGTCATCATGGTGGTAGTTGATAGACTTACCAAGTATGCACACTTTTGTGCATTATCACATCCATTTAAAGCCAATACAGTTTCTACTACATTTATGGAAACAATTCAAAAGCTACATGGAAACCCAAAGATTATTGTAAGTGACATAAATCCCATTTTTACTGGAAATTTTTGGACAAAATTATTTTCTTGTCTTGGTACTCAGTTAGCTTATAGCTCATCTTATCATCCTCAATCTAATGGGTAAACTGAGATAGTAAACAAATGTTTGGAAGGATATTTTCGTTTCTTTGTATCTAATAAACAGACACAATGGGTCAAATGGTTGCCTCTGGCTGAATGGTGGTATAACACTTCCTTCCATATTGCAACAAAAATGACCCCATTTGTGGCACTTTATGGATATCAGCCACCATCCATCACATCATATTTAAGAGAAAATTATAAGGTTCAAGCAGTGGAACATCACATCAAGCATCAACAACAAGTTCTCCAACTCTTAAAGGATAACCTCATGTTGGCGCAGAATAGAATGAAACAACAGACATATATTCAACATCGTAGCGAAAGAAGTTTTGATGTAGGTGACTGGGCATTCCTACGGCTACATTTATATAAACAAATGTCCCTCAAGCAAGCTAAGAAAGATAGTAAATTATCACCAAAGTATTATGGTTCGTACTAGGTGTTGCAAAAGATTGGTACTATGGCATACAAATTGGAGCTTCCTGCAGCTTCTCAAGTGCACCCATTTTTCCATGTTTCATGTTTAAAGAAGGTTATAGGTGACAAGCTCCCAGTTCAAACAATATTGCCACAACTTGACGAGGAAGAAAAAATTATATTGGAACTGGAAGCAGTCATAGAAATAAGAACCTGACCGCTACGAAATCGATCCATTTCAGAGTATCTCATCAAGTGGAAGAACTTATCCATTGAAAATTCCACATGGGAGGATGAAAATTTTATATAGAAGCATCTAGAACTACTCAAGCGTTGAGGACAACACTTTTTTGAAGCAGAGGGGCATGTTAGGTCCCTATAATACTAGTGATGCCCCCATTACGATTGTAGTTTTATACCTTATTAATATTGTTGTGCCCCTATTGTCCCCATATTGTTATTACTGTGCCCCATAGAATCCCTCTATTTTTATTTTTGTGCCTTTATATTATTATTGTTAGGTCAGTTTGGTTATATTGTGACCCTCTAGAGTCCTATATATAGAAAGGAGGTTTTTTCATTTGAATCATCTAAGAATTATTCACTTTTGTAATGTAAAGGAGGTTGCCCCTTCGAAGAGGATGAATTCTAAGGCGTTTATCTCTCTTTTCTATCTTTTTGTGAGCTAATTTCATAAAAAAATAGGGTATGCTAAGTCTTTGGTGAATTTGTGTTTCTACCGAGTCTTAATTCTTCAAGTCTTCTCAAATGGTTGCCATAACAATACTGTATCTATGGACTCTTGCATTCTCTTTTGACTTATAAAATAATTTCATTTTTTCCACCTTTTCACTTATAAACCAACTACCTCTTAACCTTTACAACTTTTGATCAAATGATGCATATGAGTGAGTGAGTGGGATACTTACCTATAGTCTTGATGCCATGTTGCAGTTGTCAAAGATCATAGGTGTTGCTGATGGTCATTCTTCTTCCTCCTCTGTTATCTGCTGATGGTTTCTTGGCTTTTGGAGGTGTCTGTGACTGGTGATCTGATGCTACTACTACTGTGGAGCTCCTGTATTTGATGTTGTTGCGGTTGTGGAGCTCCTGGATTACCACTTGGCAATGTTTGGTGTCTCCCTTAGAATTTCTTGATTATGTTGATGGCTGATGCTGTGAGGATGCTGTAATGAATGGACAGAGGTAGTAGGAGTGTATGTGGATGCTGGGATGATGGTAATGGTTGAGGTGATTATGTAGAAAACACAATATTCACCTAAATTGAAGCAATGAAGTGAAAAACAATCAAATTGATGCAGGGATGCATGGTAAGGAGTAGAGGAGATGAATATATGTGAGGCAGTGTTCCCTTTGGATCTTTTCTTTGATCTTTGATTGTCTTTCTCACCCACCTGCAAATAACAATTATGTTTTTTTTTCCTTTTATTATTATATTTTTATTTTTTAAACACCTAGGTTACCTCAGATAGGTTTTCACCCTAGATATTTTCCCTGGGCACCTCAAGGAAGGTTTTCACCCAAGGATCTTCTTACTCTTTTTCATTTTTTCTCATCCTTGAGCCGCCTCACGAGGTTTTCAACCCAAAGATGGGACTCAGGTGCCTCATGGAGGTTTTCACCTGAATCATTATTCTTTTTTCTCTTTTTCAGTGCCCTGATGAGGGAGGAGCTAGAACTTGCTCCACCATCATTACTTTCTTATTGATATTGTCAATGAACTCTTGTTTTGATAAAGGCCTCTTGTACATTTTCAATCGATGTCCATTAACAAGCAATGGAATAGCTTCTTCATCTATAGTTCTAATTTGCACTAAACCATTATCATGGCATCTTTCCACCACATAAGGTCTGAGCCATCTTGTCCTTAGCTTGCCCTTAAAGTCTTTATACCTAGAACCATATAACAATGCCCAGACTCCCTCTTGAAATTGCTTCTCCTTAATATGTTTGTCATGCCAAATCTTCCTCTGAAGCTGAACTATCTTTGTATGTAGGAGGGCCTGCATTCTAAATTCATCCAAGCCATTCAAATGTAACAACCTTTCTTTCTATGCATGACTGAGATCCAAATCTAGTTGGGTTTCCATCCTCAATGTGTTATATTCAAACTCAATGGACAGCAAATCCTTTTTCCCATAGGCCATCCCACAGAGTGTAAATCCAATGATGGTCTTCCATGTTGTATTATAGGCCCAGGTGGCCTCAACTAGTCCCTCTGCCTAATCCTTCCTGCTGCTGCTCACTACCTTGGTTAAGATGTTCTCCAGTGCCCTGTTGGTCACCTCCACTTGCCCATTAGCTTGTGGATGATAAGAAGTGGAGGTCTTATGCTTGATTTTGTGATGGCTGAGCAATACTTTAATCATGTTGGAGGTAAACTGGCTACCTTGGTCTGTAACTAACTCTCTAGGGTACCCAAATTTGTAGAATACATTCTCCCTTAGGAACTCAGTCACCTTTTCTTCTGTTGTTGCCTTAACTGCCTTGGTTTTAGCCCACTTAGTCAAATAATCAATGCACACAATGATGTGTTGTTTTTGCTTTGAAGGAGGGTTGATAGGCCTAATGAAGTACAATGCCCACTTATCAAATGGCTCGAAAGTCACTTGAGGTTGTAGGGGCATTTCATCTCTTGGCGTAGGCTTTCCCATCCTCTAGAACCGATCACACTGACTAATGTACTTTTTTACATCTTGATGAAGAGGAGGCCAATAATAGCCTACTTTCAACACTTTGAATGTTTTCCTCTTTGCTGCAAAGTGACCTCCACAAGGACCATCATGATAGGTCAGAAGGATGTCAAAGACTTCCTCTTTCGTTACACACCTTCTTAAGATTTGATATGGGCCAAGTTTGAACAAATTTACCCCAATCTAGGTGAAGGGGGCACTCTTTCTGACTATCTTGCTCTTTTCTATGGAGGGCAAGTTTGGTGGAAACTATGCTGATACCAAATAGTTTTATATATTAGAAAACCATGGGGAGAGAACTGAAATAGAAAACAAACGCTCATCTGGTAACTGGTCATCCACCATTCCTTCTTCACCTGCAGGCAGATTCATCCTAGATAAAAAGTCAGCAACAACATTTTCCTTACCAGGTTTATCAACAATAGTTAGATCAAATTGTTGTAATAAAAACAACCATCTTATAATTCTAGCATTCACATCTGATTTATTCATTAAATATTTGATTGTAGCATGATCAGTATGCACAAATGTTTGATAGTCTGTAATGTGTTATCACTCATAATTTTCTCAAGGTTAAAGAAAGAAATTTCCGAGGTAACCACAAACCAATTTTTGGGTACAGACTCTAGCCAATCTATACCTAGAGAGGGCTCTCTCTTTAAGTTTTAGCTTTGTTTTATAAGGTTTTAGGCTAGTTATGAAAGCTTTGGGATTTTGATTGGGTTTGGTGGTGAAATTCAATAGTAGATGGGTAGAACTGAATATTTCAGGCCATTGGGCTAATGGAGTCAACAAAAGATGGCTCAACTGGATTTGGTTTTTCAACAAAGGATGGCTTCACAGGGCAAGATAGCTAAACAGGGAGAAAATGATAACTTGAAAGGATGGGATGGGCTCAAAAGGGAAGAAGGGAAATTAAGAATCCTTCCACATGTTTTGAGAAGAGGGAATTTAGATGATCACCAATAAAAAGCAATTAAGGATTTTTTACTAAATGATCAAAATGATAAACTAAGAAGCAGGAGCAATTAAGAATTCCTTGCCTATGATAGTTTAGAGGAAAACATTAAGAATAAAAACGATTGAAAACAGATTGCACTTAAGCACTTTCTGAATTATACTTTTTCGTTTTAATATTCAAATATGGAACATAATTGAAATATTAAACAAGAAAACAATAACACATGAGATAGAAAATACTTATTTGTCCAGTGTTTTGCACATGAATCCTGTGAAAAGTCCTCTGTATCAATTCTTTATCCAGCCAGCCATGCAAAATCTTGTCCAACAACACTTTATTCCAAAGTAATCAGTTTTACAGAAATGTCTAAGAATCCACAAAAAATACTTCAAATGAAAAAGTATTTATACTAATTGTAAACTGAAATATCTTGAAAAAATATCAATATTAGTTTCATAAATATCTCCAACTGTTTACATTAATAGAACTTAAATAAAGGACATTCAAAACTAATGAATCTATTTGGCACTATTTTTATGGATTTATGGTGATGAAGAAGAGAAAGTCGAATTTGGTGGAAACTCTTAGTTGATGATGAGGCATCCCAGTCATTAACTGCATCCTTCCTTTGTGCATTCTGCCCCAGAAATTCTGCAAACTTAGGGTCCAATGATATGCTTTTATATCTCAATCCAAGATAGATATGTAAAAATTGAAAGAGATTATTGTAGATAAGAATGTTTTTGAGATAAACCTCTCTCAGTTTCCAAAAATTCATCTCCAGTTGTTCACAATATTCTCTGCAAAAAGATGTCAAAAACAGGACTTTGCACAAACTGAAAAATAGGCTGTGAAGACATGCACTTATCTCCCTCTTGGTAATACCTGTGTAAAACGTGAGATAGTTTTTTGTAGATTAGCCTATTAGGAACAAAAACCTCCTCCAGTTTCTCGAAATACTTCTTGTATTGGCCACAATAATTTATGCAAAACTATGACTTAAACAGGAAATTTCTGAAGAATGTACCATTTCTGCTCTGATTTCATCTTTTAACCTTAAATTCCTTTCAACTGTTTTTCACTTTCACTTTGGATAAACTTCATTGTAGCTGGTGAAAGTGTTTTCATATTTATTCAACCCTTAATGTCTTCATGTTTACTTTTACTTTTTACTTTTACCGCTATGTTTTTTCATCTGTCTTCACTTTGACATGAATTTGTATGCTCTGTTTTGTGATTGTCTTCCCTGTTGTTTATCTTCATGCTAGATGATTTACTTGACTTGGTCTTCAATCTAATACTCTTTAACCCTATATACGCTTTGACTGTTTTTACTGTGTCCTTTTACCTTCCATCTCTATTTGAATAAATTTGATAACAATTTTGGAGTAAACAGGTCTTATGACTAGTATTAAGACTGTTTATCCAAGGATGTGGTCTTTTGATTACCTATTATGAAGCGACTGATAATGGTGTATTGGTTGAATTGGAAGCACACTGTGGACTGGAGCGGCGTTGGGTAGCAACTTTCAAGGTGGTTGATGGTTTTGGGTATGAGTTGGTCATTTTCTACATATTGGTTGCATGCATGAGTTTTTCAAAATAAGGACGAAAAATGGATTAACTTTGTTTTTATGCAAAGTCAAAGTTTTTGGCGAGTGTTATTAGCGGAAGCGGTAAGTGGGTTTCATCACACCGTTTATGGGGTGTTGAAATTTGGTACCAGATGACAGGTGGTTCCCTAAGGCTTTGATCTTTGGCTTAGGGAAAAGTGTCCAAAAGAATTTAATTTTTCTCCTAAAGTGACTTTATAATTTTTATAAAGTCAAATCTAATTTAAAAGTGACTTTAAGTGATAAATTTACTAAAGTCTAATTTTAAAGTGACTTTAATAAAGTCAATGTAAAATTAGAAAGGAAAAGTGACTTTGGAAATAAATGACTAAGTGGGTCTTTATTAAAGTGGGGTGAATTAAAAAATAGAAAGTGAGATTTAATCTCAGCCCTAGATCTCAATCTATTTTAGCCATTGGATTTAGGGATTACCCAAAAGTCACTTAGGGTTAGATTAAGGGAGGAAAAGGAGGAAAAGGTCATTCATTCTTTCATGAGCAGATTGAGAGAAGGAGAGCAAGAGAGCAAGGGAGATTTCTAGACAGTGAGGAGAAGGAGTTTCAGCAAATCCATACAGCGGAGTTTCAGCAAGGCAGAGTTTCAGCAAGTCGGATTTTCAGCAAGTCCATACAGTGGAGTTTCAGCAAGGCAGAGTTTCAGCAAGGTGGAGTTTCAGCAAGTCCGTACAGCGGAGTTTCAGCAAGTCCTTACAGCTAAGTTTCAACAAGTCGAGGGCAAAAATCCGTACAGTTGTACTGCTATTTTTTCGAGGAGGTCGTACAACATTTATTATTGTTCTGTTTTGTTATTTGCAAGTTTTCCCAGTTGGCTGTGAAGCATGGAAAACAAGATAAGTTTTAAAATTTGCTTGTTGATTTTTTGCTGAATATTTCTCACTGTAAAAAGCATTTTACAGAAATAAGAAAAATCTCTCGAACTGGTTTTCCCCAAGAGTTGTAGGGGGTTTTTCCAAGGTCATATTGACAAAAAATCACTGTGTTTAAATGTGTTGAATGGTTGTTTGTATATGCTGATATTTATTTATGCATTTTCCAGCAATCTGTAAAATTTCCAGAATTTGTGTTTTCAGCAAAATTTATTTTCCAGTTGTTGAATGTATGGATATGGGAAAGGGCATTTAACTATTTTGGAGAAATAAGGTGAAACTGAAAACCGCGGTGGGAAATGAAGAAATTTTTACATGGTATCGGAGCTTGAGTGCTGAAGTGCAGTTTGGGACAGCAAGGAGGAAAATTATAGCCCGCTGATTTTTCATTCAGAAAATTCCAGCAAGCTGATTTTTCACAAACAGCAGTTTTATCCTTATTACAACAGTGCTATTTTTCAGTTTTAGGACAACAGGATGTCATTGGGATTGAGGGTGGAGGATAGATTGGATGGGCTTAGCAATTACAACATTTGGAAGGAGATAATGCAGAGTATCTTTGAGGAGGCAGAAGTCCGAGACATCACGGTGCATACCACACAGAACCCTGTTGTTTTGCCTACTGATGCCACTGAGTTGGCCGAGTATATAAAAAGAACAACAAGGGTAAGAGACTAATTCTAGACGAACTCAAAGACCATTGCATTCCTCATGTGAGAGGAAAGCGAAATGCCCATGAGATTCGGAAAGCATTGTCCAATCTCTACCAGAGTACCAATGAAAACTGGAAAATGGTCCTGAAGGAGAAGTTGAAGACTATTAAGATGGGTAATGATAGTGCAGCTGGATATATCAACAATATTACTAATGTGAGAGATGAGTTGGCAGCAGTTGGAGAGATCATTCCATCCACCGTTTTGGTGCGGATTATAGTGAATGGCCTCCCCCGTTCATGGATGAACTTTGCTAATGGGGTTTGTGCACGTGAGACCCTTCCCACATGGGAGAGGTTTTGGGATAATTGCATTCAGACAGAGATTAGGAAAGGTCAGCTTGGGGTAGCCAAGCCAGTTGAGTAGGATGAGGATGTAGCACTGCTGGCAGGAGGCAAGAAAGGCAAAGGGAAGAAGCAGGCTTCCACAAGCAATGGTGGGGGCAAAGGCAAAGGTAAACGTAAACAAGATAACGCACATAAGGACTATTCCAAGGTGAAGTGTTGGAATTGTCAAAAGATGGGACACTATGCAGTTGTGTGTCCGGAGAAGAAAAAGAAGAAGGGGAAGAACTAGAGCATGGCAGCTTCAGCAGAGGTTGAGGACTTTGCAAATCGTTTTGACCATGAGTTTGCATTCACTGCGTGTAAGTCCTCTAGTGTAGGATCACATGCCACACAAGTTCAGAGGGAGCATGCTTTTCCCTTGATTAGCGGAGCATCTTCGGGTATCTGGTATGTGGACAGTGGGGCTTCACGTCACATGACAGGAGTCCATGAGTACTTCTCAGAGTTTTCAAAGAGTGGCACTGATATAGAGGTAGTACTCGGTGATGACAGAGTTGTTAGAGCAGTCGGGGTGGGGACACTGACATTTCAGAGGGAGTCCAAACCTCCCTTGAAGGTGACAGATGTTATTTATGTGCCAGGGATGAGGAAGAACCTCATATCCATCTCAGCTTTGGAGGAAAGAGGATATGAGGTACTGTTCAGGGGAGGACAGGTGTTGATTTATCCCAGGGACACTCCAGCTGATTCAGCTAGAGTGATAGGTGTACGCCATGCAAAGGTGTACAAGTTTGCATTCCAGCCCATTTTGGCATTGAGTAGTAGTACCGACAGCAGAGCTAGCAGTTCTGAGCTATGTGAGATTTGGCACTGCAGGATGGGGCATATGTATCATGGAGCCTTGAGGACATTGCGGGAGATCACTACAGGTGTGCCAGATTTTAGTACTGATCACTTTGATACTTGCAGAGGATGTGCGATGGGCAAGTTTGCCAAATCCCCTTTTCCTAGCAGTGACAGTAGAACAACTGGGATACTTGATTTGATTCATTCCGATGTGAGCGGTTAGACGTCTCATGTTTCCTTGAGTGGATATGAGTACTATGTTTTATTCATTGATGATCACTCCAGGAGGACCTGGATTTATTTCTTGAAGACCAAGAGTGAGGTCTTCAAGCGGTTTCAGGAGTTTAGAGCACTTGTAGAGACACAGACAGGTCGAAAGATCAAGTCCTTGAGGTCAGAAAATGGGGGAGAGTACACCCTTGGAGAGTTTGTTGACTATTGTGCGGAGGTAGGCATTAGGAGGAAGTTCACTGTTCCTTACAACCCTTAGCAGAACGGGGTTGCAGAGAGGAAGAACAGATCTATCGTAGGGGTTGCCAAAGCCATGTTACATGATCAGGGGTTGCCATTGTTCTTGTGGGCAGAGGCCTGCAACACAACTGTTTATTTGTAGAACAGGAGTCTGCAACGTGCCTTGGGGCACATGACTCCGTAGGAGGCTTTTTTCTGGGAAGAAGCCTAATATTGGTCATCTTTGTATCTTTGGGTGCATTACATACTCCTACATACCCAAGGAGAAGAGGACCAAACTAGAGCCCACCGCAGAGAAGGGTATCTTTGTGAGCTACAATAAGACCTCAAAGGCCTTTTGGATTTACATTCCTGCACAGAGGAAAGTTGTTGTTAGGCAGGATGTGAATTTTGAGGAGGACATGGCCTTTAGGAGGTCACGGGAGTTAGAGTATCTGGATCAGCCAGACCCTCAGCAGCAGTTGAGTCAATCGCAGGGATCCAGTGGGTAGGGATCAGGAGGATTTGAAGGTACATCTATGAGGATGTCAGGTCCGTCAGTGAGCAGTGGCTCGCCGAGCCAGAGGGGTGGTGCTCCAGGCAGCATGCAGAGCAGTTCACAGAGCAGTTCACTAGGGAGTCCACTGATGGACAGTTCACACAGTACCTCAACTTCTATAGGTTTAGGTGCAGGCAGGAGGATAATAGACAGACAATCAGGAGTTCAGGCTCCTGATGATGATGATGAGGAGGAGTTTCATTCTCCAATGGGAGAAGTACGCTCAGGGAAGAGGAAGCCCAAGTGGCTTCAAGACACCTTGAGAGATGCCACATCTATTGCTGAGCCTAAGAGGTCGGTCAGAGAGAGTAGACCACCTGAGAGGTTTTGTAGCTATATGGCAATGGTTACCAGCATCCTTGACTCTGAGCCTTCTAGCTATGAGGAGGCAGCTAGCCAGCAGGTCTAGAGAGAGACCATGCAGGAGGAGTATTCTTCTATCATGAAGAATGATGTTTGGGAGGTGGTGCCGAGACCTGAGGGAAAATCTGTGTTTACTTCCAGATGGATTTACAAGGTAAAGCATGCTGCAGATGGCAGCATTGTGAAATTCAAAGCGAGGTTTGTGGCTAGAGGGTTCTCCCAGGTAGAGGGAGTTTATTATGAGGAGACCTTCGCTCCCATGGCTTGATATACTTCAATTCACTCCATTATATCGATAGCAGTAGAGATGGGTTGGAAGATCCACCAGATGGATGTGAAGACTGCATATCTCAATGCATTCATACAGGAGGAGGTGTACATTGAGTAGCCACAGGGCTTTGAGGTGCATAGGAAGGATTCCCATGTGTGTAGACTGAAGAAGGCCCTTTATGGCCTGAAGCAAGCTCCCAGAGCTTGGTACTCTAGGATAGATACGTACTTGCAGGGGATGGGTTTCACAAAGAGTGAGGCAGATCCGAACCTTTACTATATTGTGATAGGTGAGGAGCCTCTCATTCTGGTGTTGTATGTGGATGACTTGGTCATTATAGGTGCAGAGAGACTCATAGAGCATTGTAAGAGAGATCTTGCGACGGAGTTTGAGATGAAGGACATCAGCTTGATGCATTACTTTTTGGGTTTGGAGGTGTGGTAGGAGGAGGGGCATTTCTTCTTGGGGCAGGGGAAGTATATTGTGGACATCCTTGGTAGATTCCACGTGGAGGATTGTAAACCCATGTCGACACTGATGATTACCAACTGGAAGAAGCTTCATTCTGAGTTGGTGGATCCCACATTGTACAAGCAGCTGATTGGTTCCTTGATGTATTTGGTCAACACTAGACCAGATATTTTTTTTGCAGTCAACATGATGAGTCAGTTTATGTGTGAACCTAGGAAGGTTCACTGGGTGGTTGCAAAACACATTTTGCGGTACTTGCAGAGGACATCGGATTATGGTCTGGACTACAGGCAGGGGGATGGAGTGAGATTGGCAGGTTATACTAATTCTAATTGGGCAGGTTGTGCTTCTGATAGGAAGAGCACTTCAGGGTGCTATTTTGGGTTGGGTTCAGCAATAGTGTCATGGTTCAGACGAAAGCAGCAGTCAGTAGCATTGAGTTTAGCGAAAGCAGAGTATATGGCAGCCAGTCTAGATAGTTGTGAGGCCATCTGGCTTCGCAAGATGTTGTTTGGCTTATTTGGTCAGCTGTTGAGACCTTCAGTGATTTACTGTGATAATCAGAGTTGCATTAAACTCATGGAGAATCCAGTATTTCATGACAGGTCAAATCATATCGGGATCAAATATCATTTCATCAGAGACTGTGTTCAGAAGGGCACTGTGAAGCTTGAGTATATTCCCATTGATGAGCAGGTTGCAGATATTCTTACCAAATCCTTACCATAGGGCAAGCATGACTACTTCAGAGACAAGATGGGTATGGTGAGGAACACCTTCCTCGGTAAGAGGGAGTGTTGAAATTTGGTACCAGAGGATAGGTGGTTCCCTAAGGCCTTGATCTTTGGCCTGAGGAAAAGTGTCCAAAAGAATTTAATTTTTCTCCTAAAGTGACTTTATAATTTTTATAAAGTCAAATCTAATTTAAAAGTGACTTTAAGTGATAAAGTTACTAAAGTCTAATTTTAAAATGACTTTAATAAAGTCAATGTAAAATTAGAAAGGAAAAGTGACTTTGGAAATAAATGAATAAGTGGGTCTTTATTAAAGTGGGGTGAATTAAAAATAGAAAGTGAGATTTAAATGAGCATTTAATCTCAGCCCTAGATCTCAATCTATTTTAGCCATTGGATTTAGGGATTACCCAAAAGTCACCTAGGGTCAGATTAAGGAAGGAAAATGAGGAAAAGTTCATTCATTCTTTCATGAGTAGATTGAGAGAAGGGGAGTAAGAGAGCAAGGGAGATTTCTAGACAGTGAGGAGAAGGAGTTTCAGCAAGTCCGTACAACGGAGTTTTAGCAAGGCAGAGTTTCAGCAAGTCAGAGTTTCAGCAAGTCCGTACAACGGAGTTTCAGCAAGGTGGAGTTTCAGCAGGGCGGAGTTTTAGCAAGTCGGAGTTTCAGCAAGTCCATACAGCGGAGTTTCAACAAGGTGGAGTTTCAGCAAGTCGGAGTTCCAGCAAGTCCGTACAGCGGAGTTTCAGCAAGTCCGTACAGCTGAGTTTCAGCAAGTCGAGGGCAGAAATCCGTACAACTATACTGCTATTTTTTCGAGGAGGCTGTACAACATTTATTATTGTTCTGTTTTGTTGTTTGCAAGTTTTCCCAGTTGGCTGTGAGACATGGAAAATGAGATAAGTTGTAAAATTTGCTTGTTGATTTTTTGTTGAATATTTCTCACTGTAAAAAGCATTTTTCAAAAATAAGAAAGAGCTCTCGAATTGTTTTTCCCCAAGAGTTGTAGGGGGTTTTTCCAGGGTCACCTTGACAAAAAATAACTGTGTTTAAATTTGTTGAATGGCTATTTGTATATGCTGATATTTATTTCTGCATTTTCCAGCATTCTATAAAATTTCCAGAATTTGTGTTTTCAGCAAAATTTACTTTCCAGTTGTTGAATGTATGGATATGGGAAAGGGAATTTAACTATTTTGGAGAAATAAGGTGAAACTTAAAACCGGGGTGGGAAATGAAGAAATTTTTACATGGGGGGGTATTCGGGCTCATCCGCGCGATGCCATACGATGAGTGACGCGTGGCGGTGACATTGCTTGCAAAACCGCTTGCGATTGCATGCTATTGTTTGGTCATGAAGGGCTGCGCGATATGCACGACATTCGTTGGATCTGGGAGGCTTGATCGGACGACTATCGAGGAGGTGAGGTGGCGGAAGTTTAATGACGGGCCCAACATAATTAAGGGTTTTTTAATTGTATAGGGAGCAACGGGATTGGTCATTTAAGTTATTAATTAACCGTGAGGGTTAATTAATCCTTTTTTAATGTAGCGAGGGTCAGGGTTCTTAATTAGTTACAGATTAACTAATTAATCCCAATTAAAAGTGAATTATGGTTATATTTAACCGAGGGGTGGGATATATAGGATTTGGGGATTTTATATAGTTATAGTAATACGGGAGTGTGTAATTTTTTTATAGGGGAATTACTTAATAATATAAATTAGTAGTTAATATGACATTGAATGGAAAAGTTCTAGTTCTAAAATATTTTCATGTGTATATTTAAAACTTACGGTAAGTGAAAAATGGGGGTTTTATGGAAAATATCTTAATTTCCCTAAGTAAGATAGAATTTAACTTAGGAAAAACTTTGTAAAGGAGATGAATGTTGATGAAGGGGTTTAAGTACTTAAGTATTATAAATTATTGGGCCGAGGGTCTGGTCCCTCCAATAGTCAGAGAAATGCTCTAAACCCCTCTAACTTGATAAATACCTTAGCACTTAGGGGAAATTAGTGAAGATTTAGGGAAATGAATAGGGAGGTTAATTGTTTTGACTTTGCTTGCTTAATGTGCCTTCCATGTGATACATGCCTTTGTCTTGTGATGAAAGTAAAATATTTACACATTTAAACTTATTATTCACCACATATTATTCTGCAACCACCATCTACTTACCCTACCTACTTAACCTAGCATTTTTACTTCTTTATTAGGGTGCATTTAGACTGGCAAACCCTTTTCAAACTTTCTTTTCTTTTACATAGTGATATCTATCTAAATCTACGCTTATTACATCCAAGGGCTCATATTAAACTGTTGAGCTCCTTTTATTCACTCTACCTATCTACTTATCTGCCAAGATTACATTGTCTGTTCAGATCTTTATTCTCTAATTCTAAAACATGAAATTGAAAATATGAACTAGTCAAGCTTAAACTATTTGACTATTCATGAATTGTGGCATAGGTGACAAACTGCACACAATTGTTTATTACACAAAAGAAAAAAGTAGTGGCATTTAGACTCGCACACTTTCCTGGTCTTTTCTTTTTGTTGGGGTTCATTTTCTTTCCTTTTTTGACCTTTTCTTTATTCTTTTTACCCTTTTATTCTTTTTCTAGGGCATACCCTCTTTACATTTTTTTAATTTTTTGATTTTTTACAAATATGAAAAACATTTGCAGAAAGAAAAGGTATGTACATATTTCAGAGCTAAACCCAGTCAATCATGATATATGACACCTATTGGTATAGGAACCTAACATAATGTAATTCCTAAATGTGTTTAATGAATGAAAAATAGCCAGGAGTTCTTTTTCAATCACAATATAGTTTAGCTCATCCTTTGACAGGTTCTTACTGATAAAATATATGGCATAGGGAAATTTCTCCTCTTCCTGACGTAAGTATGCTCCTATAGCTTTGTGTGAAGCATCAGCATGAATATGAAAAGGGAGGGAGCCGTTTGGGCCTCTAAGGATTGGTGTAGTGATTAACTTACCCTTCAGAATTTCTAAGGTCTCTTGACAGCTCTTTGACCATATAAACGCAAAATCTTTGGCCAACAACCCAAACAAAGGAGAGACCAACTTGTTGAATCCCTTTATGAACCTTCAGTAGTATCCAGCTAACCCTAAGAAACTCTTCACATCTCTCCACTTTTGTGGAGATGGGACGCTTTGAATGATTTCTATTTTGTTTGGGTCCACCTGCAGTCCTTGCTGAGATATTGAATGACCTAGCATAGACCCTTCAGTCATTAAGAATTCACATTTTTCTAGACTGAGAGACAGGTTCATTTCAATGCACTTGTGCAATATTTTTCCTGGGCTAGTCAGGGCTTCTTGAAAATCACATCCATAAGGTGTAAAGTCATCCATATAGATTTCCATAGCATCATGTAATAATTCAGCAAAAATACTCAATACTGCTCTTTGGAAAGTGGCAGGAGCATTCCATAGGGAAAAAGGAAGGACCCTATAGGAAAAGTACCCCAAGGATAGGTGAATGTGGTCTTATCCTGGTCTTCTAGGTAGATTTGGACTTCGTTGTACCCACTGAATCCATCTACGAATGAAAAAAACTTCTTCCCTGCTAGGCCATCTAGCACTTGGTCAATGAAGGGTAGGGGAAAATAATCCTTCTTTGTGGCTTTGTCCAACTCCCTATAATCAACACAAATCTTCCACTTACAATTTTTCTTGGGAACCAACACTAAAGGAGAGAACCACTTACTGTCTGAGATAGGATAAATGAATCCTGCATCTAGCGGTTTTTACAGTTCTTCTTTGACTATGTCTTTAAAAGCTAGATTCATCCTCCTTTGTGGTTTCCTGATTGGCTTGCAACCTTCTTTGATGTATATTTTGTGAGTACACACTGAGGGGTGTACTCCCTTAATTTCCTTATAACTCTAAGCAAAGGCTTCTAGGTTTTCTCTCAACATGTTGTATAGATTTTCCTCTTCTAAAGAAAAAAGAGATGGATTAATTTTCAAAGTTTTCTGTATGGCAAAATTCTATGGTTTTAACATGGAGAGGGTTGGAATTGGCCAAGCATAAGTCAATTGGATGATGGCTCTGGGTTTCCCTTTCCTCTTCTTCTAATGGTAGTGAACTAGGAGTTGGACTTTGGAGCAGGTGTTCAATTAAGTCATCCTCATCTTGCTATCCTCCTCCTATGGTTGCTTCCAAATCATAAAGTTGGGCAGAATAAACCTCTTCTTCTTCCTCCTCCTCCAACCATAAAGGTAAATCATGCTCTAAAGAAGGTTGAACAGGAGGGTATAGGACTAATTTTTTGGACATATGCCCATTCTTGATGGTGATACTCCCAACTCTGCAACTAATGTAAGCATCAGCTGTGGCCAACCATGGCCTCCCAAGGATGAGAGGGTAACCAGTAAGCTTAGCCTTGGGCTAGAGAACTAGGAAATCTACAGGGTACTCCCAGGAGTCAATGGAGACCATCACATCCTCCATAATTCCCTCAATGCTGATTGTGAAATGGCCTGCAAGTTGCAGAACTATTGTGGTATTCCTCAATGACCCTTGGAGGTTGAGCTTGAGCATGGTTTCCTTGGTCATCACATTAATGGCAGCCCCAAGATCAATCAGAGTGTGTGAGACAATGGTGCCATTGATGTGCACATCTACTACAGGGCTTCTAGGGTCCAAATATTTTAGACATATTACCTACCCTAGCATTAATTCAGATAATTGCTCAATGACGTTAATGGTAGGGGAATCCCTTTTTCTTCTTCCTAGATGCTCTAAGCACTTCTCCTTAATCAAATTATTGTAAATGGGAACATCCTTGATTGCCTGGAGAAGGGGGATCTTTACACATAGATTTTTCAATTCTCCCAGAAGTTCAATTTCTTCTAGGGTAGGCTGGAGTGGTTGGGATAATCTCTCAGGAAAGGGTGGATTTAGTTTAGGGTTTCTTTCCTCTCTTTCTTCCTCAACCTCCCTATGTGGAGGGAGCGGTTGGTTATCAGGGATAATTCTCCCAGATTTTAGGTTGATCTCCTGGATTTCTACAACATAAGCTGGGTATGATGTCTCTCCACTATAGGCTTGTTGAGCCTTCTTATTTTTTGGGTTCAGATTTGGCTGGGCAGGCATCTTGGGTTGCTTAGGTGGAGCAGAGTGTAGGAGTTGCGGTTGGGTAGGTGGTGGAGGCAATAAGGCTGGAACATTGTTGAATTTGGGCCTCCACCCCTGGGGTGGTGTATTCCACTAAGGTTGTGGCTAAGTTTGTGACTATTGTTAAAAGTTTGTTGCATCTGAGCCCAAGTTGTGATGCTATCTCCAGGTAAATCCATGAACCAACAAAATGTTTCATCCTTGAGGGTAGATGGAAACAATTTTAACTTTTTCTCATCATCTGTATGGTCATAGGTTCGGCATATAACAACAAACTCAAATAGGAAAGTGTCACGGTCCTCTGTGGTCAAGCCATGGAAATGAGGTAGAGCAGAAGGGCTTATATTCTTCATCTTAGTGTCCCCATTGGTTTCCCTGACGGGGAAGGTAGTCTCAATTCTCTCTCTATCTCCCCTATCATTTTGGTTTCCATCCATTGGTTCAGTAGGAATGGGTTCTTCCTCTTCTTCTTCCCTTGTAAGTTCTTCAAATATGTAAGGTTTCTCACCTAAAGGATTCTCCCCTTCACAGTCACCGAAGAAGAGAGAAGGTTGATTGTTGGATACAGTAGGGGTATTTGTCAAGAATTTCCCTAAATTGTCCCTATTCCTACGAGGCATGAAAGGAAATGTTTTTGGGTTGGTTTTTGTAAGATTTTCTTTAAAGATAGAAAGTTCTTGTAGAATGGAAGGAAAAGCAGCTAATGAAAAATGAAAGAAAGGAAGCTACTAGATTACTTTTGCAGAAATAAACTAATGGAAGAAAATTGAATACTAGAAGTAGAAGAAAAGAAATTTGGAGACTAGAAAATAGAAGAAAGCAATAATTAATTCTACTTAGACACCTCCCCAGCAACGGCGCCAAAAAGTGATGAGCCCATCTTTACTTATCAACCTGGGCTACCATCTTTACTTATCAACCTGGGGTTCATACAAACTTGGAGGTGATAGTGTTATATGCACAAGTAGAAGTGAAGGTACTGCCTGTTGTCACTACTCATTTGGCAGGAGACCCCAGGGGTTCCAAGCCAATCTTCTATAGGGTTAGAAGAAGCTTAACTCTTTGATGGAAGAAGAGCAAATCTATCCTAAGGGAGAGCTACTTCTACTGTAGTATTGAAGTAAACAACATGTAATGATAAACCACACCATAACCTAACTAAACAACTATGCTAAGCAAAATTGCTAAAACAATCACAAACCTAAGGCTGTTATCTAAGTTGCAGAGGTAAATATCATTAAACTATACTAAGGTGTAAGTAAAGAAATGTAAGCTAAATTGGTTTCCAATCGGTAGAGAAATCTGAGGTTGAAATCAATGAAAGGAGGACGTAAGGACGCAATAGTGCATAGGGACCGTTGGATCGATCAAAGAGAAGAAGATGGATGGTGGAGATCTAATTGCGAGGTCTTAAGTGAATAAATGATGAACAAGGTTAATGAAGCAGATGATAGAAGGAAACCATATCACGAGGAATTAAGTGAAGAGATGGGCGGATAGGGTAACAAAGCGATGAACGACGGAGATTGTATCGTGAGGAATTAAGTGAAGAGATGGGCGTACAAGGTAATGCCTAGGATGAACGGCTGAGGTCTTATTGAGAGGTTAAGTCAAGAGATGGACAACAGAGATCGTATCACGTGAAAAAGGAATGCGTAGAAATGATGGAGCGGGTTTCTAAGGTCATAAGCGGAATTCTAAAATTTCATGCGATTAGCCTTAATATGCGACATGTATCATGAGAAAACCACTTTTCTTGCGTGCTCTCAGGTAGATAATGGTCATGCAATAATCTGCGTGAGATTGCGCAATAGTCATTGGATCAAGCGGGGCTGATCAATGTTGGAGATCAGCCAAGCTAGTTGGGGATCGTGTGAAGCAATAATTGTCGGATCAGGTGAGGAAGATCGATGGTGGGGACATAAAGTGCATAAAGTAAGTGGAAGACTTCATGTGAGGCAACAGTTAGAGAAAATAATGAATCAGATGGTGATTGTGAAGGTTTTTTGTGGATCGGATGGTGAGGAAGCCATGCATGAAGAATGTGCTAAAGGCAGTTTTTAAATGAAAACGACAGAAAAACATAGTGAGGGTTAATGAGTAGCTACATCAAACGACAAACACGATAGCTCCTGTGAGAACCAAAAACCTATGTTTTTGGGGTTGTTGAAGGGTCTCTTCCTCAAGTCATGATCCAGAGGGAGGAGATGAGGCCGAGACACCTACGGGAAACCTTATGGTGGTATTTTTCTCCTAGATAACCTGTGAACTGAAAGAAGGCATAAATGGAATAAACTAAAGCACAACGCAAATGAACTAGACTGGAAAACTAATTAAACAAACGAAAAATTAAACTAGAAAGCTATTTAAACAAATAAACAGAACCAAGAAGCTATTTAAGTGAATGAACAATGAAAACCAGAAAATTATGCTATCGTACATGTACAGTTAAGAGGAGCTTTGGCTGCTCGGGTCTGGCCTTAACCCAAGAGCTTCAGCCCTCAGAGTTAAGTCAGAGCTAACTTAAACAGAACTCATTCTCATTATGAAAACCATGGATTACAAAACAACTATCACAAGTCTCTTGCAGCTCAGAAATAAACTAGGGTTTTACAATGAAATTTTGAATCCTAATGAGGTCCTAAGCCTCTCTACTTATACATCTAATAAACTAGCTTCTGTCCTTTTCCTTGCTCGGCTATCTTCTAGTCCTCAAAGTGATGGTTGTTTGCACTCCGCGCTGGTGGAGGAGTATTCAAATGGAGGGGTAGTAAATGAGGAGGATTTACCTCCTATAATTACTGTCCCTTGTCCCATTCAAGTTTCTACCAAGGTCTTTGCCATAGTTCCTTGCTTTTATCCTTTATGCCTGCATTTTTCCTTGCTTGTATCCTTTATTCCTGCATTATATGCACATTAGACCACAAAGCAAAATATCAAACTCTAACTCATCTCATAAACAAAATATAATCAAAGTATGCAATAAGTTGTGAGAATAGTTGGTTTGACTAAGATAGGAGGTGAATTAGGGCCAATTAAGGTCCATATAATTACCAAATGATGAGGCTCATCAGTATGGTCCTTGATGTACTATTAAAATGAGCAGCGTATATTTATATAATCTTGGCACATCTAATATTTACCATGATCGGGCATCGGTTTGTGTTTCCAACTAAATCAACGAGCTCATGCTTACAAACATTCAAACCGTGACTAGCTATGTTGACGAATATCAAACTGTAATTTAAGCTGTGGATTTTAATTCTATCATATCACGGAGCCAGGCATTAATATGTCATTCGTATTCACTTAAAGCTACATTAACTCTATGGCTGATGCGTCAACCTAGATATGGAGGTATTGCTCCTCTGGAGTCTTCGACTGATGTACAATTATGCCATTGACCTCGGGAGTGGATCCTCACCCACAATCCCCAGATGTCGAGTCAGATCATATGGCGGTGGAGAGCTCGAGGTTCTATGCCTCCGGTGTTGTGTCATCTCCTTCTCATTTTTTCCTTTTAAGATTAGGCATTTCACGCTCTACAAAGGTTTTCCATATTTTCAAAAAAATAAAAAATAAAAACTTAAAAAATGTAAAGAGGGTATACCCTAAAAGAAAAATCAAAGGGTAAAAAGAATAAAAATGGTCAAAAAGTGAAAGAAATGAACCCCAAACAAAAATAGACCAGGAAAGTGTGCAAGTCCAAATGCCACTACTTTTTTATCTTCTGTAATAAGCAATTGTGTGCAGCGTGTTACTCATGCCACAATTGATGAATAGTCAAATAGCTTAAACTTGGCTAGTTCATATTTGAATTTCATGCTGTAGAATAGAAAATAAAAATATGACCAAACAGTGTAAACTTGGCAGATAAGTAGATAGGTAGAGTAAATAAAAGGAGCTCAATAGTGTAATATGAGCCCTTGGATATAATAAGTGCAGAGTTAGGTAGGCTTGCCATGTAAAAGAAAAGAAAAGTTGATAAGGGTTTGCCAGTCTAAGTGCACCCAAATAAAGAAGAAAAAATGTCGAGCTAAAGTAGGTAGGGTAGGTAGATGGTGTTGCAGAATGATACTTGTGATGGATCATGTCTCTAAATGTGTTAACTTTTACTTTGATCACAAGTGCAAGGCAGATATTATACTTGATACATTTCAAGTAAGACAAGGTCAAATAACTAACTTCCATTCACATTTTTCCCTAAGGATTTCACTAATTCCCCTTAAAGTATTAAGGACTTTGAAAATTAAAGGGGCTCAGAGCATTTTTCTGACTTTTGGAGGGACCGGACCCTCGGCTCAATGATTTAAAAGCATAAGTACTTAGAATCATCCATAAACCATTCATTTGATTTAATGCGCAAAATCACCTAAAAAACCCCTTTTTCTCTTTAGCCTAAGTTTGAATATATACGTGAAATGTTTTAACTTAGTGTTTTACACTTCATAAGTCATATTAACTATTAACATATATAAATATATAACTCCGGCACCATATAACCCTTTTCCCGTATTATTTAACTATATAAAACCTCGACAATTTATATATCACACCCCCGGTTGAATACAACCGTAATCAACAGTTAAATGGGATTAACGAATTTATCAGAAATTCGTTAATAACCAAAGTTCCCTGCCCCACTGAATGGAATTAATTAACCCTCTAGGTTAATTAAGAACCAACCCTCGACCAATCGCATTAACCTCGATATGATTAAAACATTGTTAATTATACCGGACCCACCGCAAATAAAGTTCCGCCATATCCCTCGCCCGTCCGCCGTCCGATCTCTCCCTTTTCATCCAATGGTTGAAATCGATATCGCGCCCCCCTTGGTGACCGCGCTTTAACTCGCGATCACCAAGCGGTTTTCCGCCCGTACCTCCGCCATGCGTCGTGCAGTCCATATGCTCACTCGCCCCCGACCCAAAACTGCCCAGCCTCAAAAGCGATGCAATCGCTCACCGCTTACCACCCTCCACAAACGACAAAATGTCACATCGCTGCTTACGTCATCCACCCGATAAATCCAAAAAAAAACTGCCAACCTTAGTTTTGTTAAATAAAACAAATAAAACGTCATTTTCACTATCATACGCTGCAAACTGTGCTCCCATGCAAAACAACGTCCCAACCAACTGTTCGAGCTTTCAGACCATCACCTGGTTAAGAAACTTGCAACGACGCCACCCAGAACCTATCATCCTTCCATCTTGGCACTATTCACCGTCTTGATACAGTTATTTATCCAAGTTGCACTGAAACCCTGTAATTTTGGTTTTTTACTTAAAATTCTACAAGAAACGGCCAAATTCAGGTCTATTCCACCTTTGTGTTGGCCATACAAAGCTCCCAACCTACTGTCTTGCCTATTTTTCACAGAATTTCCCCAAATTCCATCTTTAAGTCCACAAGAACCAAATATGGAAACCCTTATAGCCCTGAATGTCGCACCCATGAATTCTCATCACAAAGACTTAGATTATCTACCATTGGCCGATAAAGATTTTCAGATAAAAGACTTATCTGGTGACAGTAACCATCTCAAAATATTTTTCCATGCCAGAGATAGTTATTTGAATAAGTCTGACATTTTTGGACTGTGGGAATCTAACCTTCCCATGTATTTCCTCCCCTCAGTCCATGTTTTCCCAGAGATAATTCATCATTACTGTGCTAATTATGATCCCAACCATAGAGCTGTCATGTCCCCATACCAAACTGTCCTTTTTCCCATAACAACCAAATCCATCAATGAAATGTTACAATTCCAATCTAGTCAACCCCTCACTCCTATTTCCATGGGATATTTATTTGAAAAAGCATCTCAGTTGTCCCAATCAGAAGTGAGCCATATTGCTTAGACCTTCATGCAACCAAAGCACCATCCCAAAGGTCCACCTCCTTATCCGCATACTTTCTTCACTAAAACTAGAAGACTCATTATTGATATGATAGCCTTGATTATGGGGTTCAACTCTAGTGAATTTGTGGATGATATCACCCTAGTCTTATTATCAATTTTTACTCCAGTACAGCCCCCTGTTGTCAAATATGACTATGCCACCTATATTGCCAACAAGATACATGATCAATTCCTGAATTTGGAAAGGGAAGGAGTTTTCAAATATACCTCTTTCATATACCATCTTATGTTATATCATCAGTCAGATAACTTCCGTTCACTATCAAGAAACTGCACACCAAAGGAAATCCTAGGTTTGTCATCTTTTGGAGTTCAATCTTTCATAATACCACTGAGTCCCCTTACACTTATAATGAGTTCATTAACTTATTTGTACATCCAACAACCACTCTGCTAATAGGTGTTTCCCCTCCTAGGATTAATGGTGACATGAAGAAAATTCTCCAGCTCTCTAAGAAATACAGGGTAGGTGACTGGTACCTATATCAAAATCACATAGAAATCAGGATGTATGGGTGTGAACTTAGCCCTTTTAAGTTACCCAAGTATGTTCCCATGAGATTATTTGCATTGAAGTATTTCAGACAGATCATAAATGCAGATTTAGTCCATTTTTGTAGTGCAAAGAAGAAAACTCAGCTAAGAATTAAGAACTAGCTAGGCCCTTTTGTCATCAACTCCAGAGATGCATGGAAAGAAGCTGAAAAGATTTTAGAAGATTGCCTTAGATTAAGAAAGAGTTTTAGATGGGTACCATATGACCCCAACAGTTTTATATGTGACAGAAGGGAAAAGAACAGGTTATGCCCATATATTCATCATAGGATCCCAGAAATTGCGCAGTTTGCAAACTTGGATGAATGGATAGAGGGGACCATAGTAGAAGAGGTTAGTGAGCAGGTCAATATGGAAAATTCTATGAGAGATCTTGAGAAAATCCTTGACTTGGATTCTTTTGGGTAGGTACCATTCAAGTTATCAGCGATTAGTACATCCACTGCTGGAACTTCTCAACAACCTCAACAAGAAATCAACATACCAGCCACAAGAACATCCAAAGGTAAGGAAGTAGAGACCACAAAACAACCCACAATGACAGATCAGCCTGGAGTTTCCAAAGAACAGGGTCAAGGGCTAACTCCTCCAGCCCAAACCAAAGTAACAGAAAGTCTTGTTATCACCCCAAGAAACTCTCCTAGGTTGTATCTCAGAGATGCTCGAGAACATTACAAACTCAACATAATGTTGGAAATGGATGAATGGAGGGAATGATGCTTGTTAAAGCCAGATAACCACTTCTACTATGCTTAAATCCAGACATGGATGAACACCCCTAGACTACAAGGCTTTAGAACACCAATTACTCACAGTTTAAGAAATTAGGTGAACATGGAGAATACTGGCCACACCAACGATACACAAGACCATGTGATGGCCGCCTACAACCAGTAAAAAAGGTTTGCAAATCTATTTCCTAATGCACAGACATGATGAAATCTCTCTAGCACTAAATAAACAAAAACTTGAATTACACATTCAATGATACATACTAGACTTCAACACGGAGGTGGGATGATAGCCCCTCTAATGCTAAATATCAAGAGCACATGAACAAATGCATAACAGGCACAGCCTAGAACATAGTAGAAATGGAAAGTGAGCAATTAATAGCAAAATAAGCTTATATTAGCAGAAAATGAAGACCAGGCGCTGCAAGTATCAAAGTAGTTACAGTCTCCAGAAGTTGAACCTTACATCAAAACAACAACCATCAACCCTGATTACCTCTGTTTTCTGGGTATATATAGAGTTTCTTTACAAAAATGCTCTGCTATTCTATGCGTGGAGGGGTCCTAATGGACCACCAACTGCTTTAATTCTCTGAAAGAGTCTCTATTACAATCTGCTGCTTTAGTGAACCAAATTGATCTTTTCGGATGCTCTGTTGTCCTTCTTGAGCAGGTGGAGTGTTATATGAAAGAAGCTCCATCACTGATAAATGCTTCGACCTGCTCAAGGTGGGTGTTTTCCCTTCTCAGCCATCCTGTTTGTTGAATGTGGTTGTTGAAGATTAACTGTGCAGAGTGCTGAATACTGGCCACCTTCTTCCTTCATATGCACGAGACAGGCTATGGACATGGGTAGTATGGCGGAGGCATGAGTATGATGGGAACAAATATCAGCCGTTAGATCGCGCAGATGAACGACAGAAAACACCATCGGGAGCGCATATCATACATATGCCACAACCTTATGTATCAGCGACAAAAACATATATATACATGCTTTAACACTATCGGGAAGCACATGATGTAGAAAGACCGAGTGTATGCAAATACACTAGCGGAGGCGGAAAGCGGAATTGAAACTTTATGCACAGGAGTGGTGAGTCATATCGGGTCCGGCACCTGCTATCGCATCACAAAAATGGAGTGGTTTGTGTTAACGTCGAACACTGAACCCTTATGACTTGCAATCGCCGATAGTGATTATCGCATCGACACTTTGGAAGTGGGCGCAAACAAACGTGGGTCGTTGGATCAAGTGAATGGAGGGAAAAGAATGTTTTGCAGAAGATATCGGGAGATATGGGATTAGGATGGATGAGGGCCATTGGATTAAATACGGGCAGATCCAATGATCATCGGGGGTAGAAGATGCGCGGAGGTTAATGTCACACATGGATGCGATTTGCGATAGCGATATGGGCGCGGGCCGTTGGATCATCGGGATTGATCAGAAGGCGAAGGAGTGATCACAATATCGCATCGACGAAATTCAAGGGGGGGAGGAGCCTTTATTCATATGCGATCACCGATAGTGATTAAAGCCCAGACCCAACTACACCATTGTAACATGATTTAACAACAATATCGCATCTGATAGGGGCAATCAGTAATCGGCCATCGGAAATGTTAAAGGCATGACTTATAAAAGACCTCCTGGAAGCTGTGATTGTGATTGCGATTGTGGCAGAGGGTCGTATGGGCGCGGGTTATATGTGGTTTTAACTATAGCTCTTGGGGCTCAAGGATGAAGGTTTTCATATGATTTCAGATAGCAAGCCCTGGGAAATGGAGGTGGAAGGAGGATGGAAGAGGTGGAGGGGAAGGTGAAAGTGATCGGTATGAGATTCCTTTGGGAAAAAAACAACAACCAAGCCCACTTCTGTCCTCTGAACATCCACAACATGTAGCAGGGCTAACATTGACTCCTTCTGGGGATGAGATCCTCCTTGTGAGGTCTCAAGAACTTGCAGATCAATGCTTTCATACAAAACAAACTTAAAAACATTACCTAGTATTCCATTGGGCATGGAGTCTTATTAAGTCTACGATAAAACCTATAAAAGAACATGCTTACAATCATTAAGGCTCGAAAACCTTAAACAACATAAATATTCAAAACTGGCCATCTTGGGACCATCAAAACTGTTTCTCCTCCTTTCGGCCGGCCTATCAGCCAGTTCATCAAAGATATGCAAAATTGGATTTATTTGATCATCTACCTCAAAAATTTTAGGGCATTTGACCTTATCAGGTAGAGATGGTTTAAAATTCATCCCCTCTCTGTATGCTCTCATCATTAGATGTTCTTCATAGGAGCCTTTGTACACCTGCTGAATAACAACGGTTGTTTTGTACTTGTCTGTGTCATCTGTGGCATGCGTGATTAATATAAATATTGAACCAATGCATTCTTGTGTGGAGGACACAAAGACTTCATCTGCTCCTGCATCTTTCTTAGAACAGTCCACATCCAAGGAGGTGTCCCAAAACTATGCACCCTCTTCCTCTGTGATCTGGAAACTGCCCTTTCAAGCTGTGTGGAGGCCAACTAGGCAGGCTCCTAGATATCTAGACAGATATTATCCATATCAGCCTTGGGCACTGAATTTTGGCCTGATTCAGTGCCTAATGGGTAATTATGAGGGATTGTCACTTGGACAGACAAAGAAGCATGAGATGATGGGCCACTGACTTCACCCTTTTTGACACTGGGCTAGGGATAACAGCGGGCTGACCAATTTGCAGATTTGCATAGTCATTATAGGCTTGGCTGGCCTCAGGCTCAGACTCCTCGAGGATGGTGGGACCTGCTGCTGGCTGCTTCTGCTGATAAACTTGTTGTTCTGTAGGTACAACAAAATCATGATCAATGCCTTTGGATAATGACTCTTCATATGCAACTTTGTTTAAGAAAGGGTCACTACCCTTATCTTCCAAACCATGGACCTCCTCCTCTTCTTCACACTGCTCTTCTTCCATGACTATATTCTGAAAAAGGGTCTTCACCCTTTTTTCTTCGTTTGCATCTCTGTTTCTTTGCAAAATCTGCAACTGCTCATTTTCTCCTCTATCTAGATTTGCTTTGGAAGAGCAAAGGTACTAGGATCTCCTGCTTCCTCAGAATACTGCTCAGCCATTAATTTGAAAACTTTAGAGGCTAATGACTCTATTATCCTCGCCATTTTATCGACCTTAATATCTGAGGATGATGAGAGCTCTCCTCCCTGTCTTCTCCTATCAGCATTACCTCCGAGCCTCTCTGCAGCTATGATCATTGATTCTACTTCAAAGGTTGCATCTTGCATATCAGCCAAAGAAGCACATCTTCTTTCTCTTAACAGTAGACAGAACTGAGAATCAAAGGCATTGGCATAAGTAAGCATAGCAGAAGTAGGGGTAGGTTTCACTTCAGCTGGTATTCTGTTGTACATATGGTTGAATCTGATGTTGAAATCAGACAACAGCTCACCATTCTCCCTCTGCAAGTTCCCAAATTTAGTATGGTAGTAGAGCAGATCTTCCTTATTCCCCCAGTGCTTTAGGAACACATCATCTAAGGCCTCAATGTCTACTATAGACCTAGGGGTTAATTCCTGAACCATTTTCTACCTTCTCCATCTAGGCTTTGGACAAAAACCCTCATCCACACATCATCTTCATTAATATCTAGATTATCATCATAGCTATAAAAGGACTCCAGATGTTCTTCAGCTATTACTCCTTCTGTACCAGTAAACCTAGGCATGTATTTCTGATAATCTCCTACAGGCATGGCATTGAAAGGGATAGGCAAGACCATGGGTCCATACCTAGTAGCAACGATTCTTTCTATCTTTGTAGGAGCTTGCTGATCTGCCATGACTGGGAAAGGTGGAAGGGTACTGGTCGTTTGGCTGATAGAAGGCTGAGTAACGATCAACAGAGCAAGAGGGTGCTGATGGAATATATGAGGGACTTATTGAACAAGGAGCTCTATGAATATTTGAAGTTGATTATTCTCTAGCAGAGATACATAAGATTTCTTAGGCTTATCTGATCCTGATGCTCCTTTCTACAATGCTTTCTTCTGCTTAACAATCTTCTTAGGGTCAGGCACTGGAAGAGCTGGTGATTTCTGAGGATTTATTGGAGTATGTTTCACAAACTGAGCCAGGACTTTAATGTGGAGTTGCCAAAGGTTGGTCTTCCCCCAGTGGAGTCGCTAGATAGATGATTACAACTAGAAGTGTGTCCAAACCTTGTATATCATCAAAGTTTGGAACTATGTCGTCTCCCAGGGAAGCTGAGCTTCAATTTCCTCTCCCTAGCAATGGCGCCAATTAATGTTATCACCCCAAGAAACTCTCCTAGGTTGTATCTCAGAAATGCTCGGGAACATTACAAACTCAACATAATGTTGGAAATGGATGAATGGAGGGAATGATGCTTGTTCAAGCCAAATAACAAATTCTACTATTCTTAACTCTAGACATGGGTGAACACCCCCAGACTACAAGGCTTTAGACCACCAATTACTCACAGTTTAAGAAATTAGGTGAACATGGAGAATACTGACCACACCAGCAGATGCACAAGACTATGTGATGGCCGACTGCAACCAGTAAAAAAGGTCTGCAAATCTATTTCCTAATGCACATACAGGATGACAACTCTCTGGCACTAAATAAACAGAAACCTTCATAACACATTCAATGATACATACTAGACTTCAACACAGAGGTGCGATGACAGCCCCTCTAATGCTAACTATCAACAACACATGAACAAATGCATAATAGGCACAGCCTAGAACAGAGTAGAAATGGAAAGTGAGAAATTAATAGCAAAAGAAGTTTGTATTAGCTAAAAATGAAGACCAGACGTTGCAAGTATCAAAGTAGGTACAGTCTCCAGAAGTTGAACCTTACATCAAAAAATAACCATCAACCCTGATTACCTCTATTTTCTGGGCATATATAGAGTTTCTTTACAAAAATGCTCTGCTATTCTATGCGTGGAGGGGTCATAATGGACCACCAACCGCTTTAATTCTCCGAAAGAGTCTATGTTACAATCTGCTGCTTCAGTGAACCAAATTGATCTTCTCAGATGCTCTGTTGTCCTTCTTGAGCAGGTGGAGTGTTGTATGAAAGAAGCTCCATCACTGATAAATGTTGTGACCTGCTCGAGGTGGGTGTTTTCCCTTCTCGGCCATCCTGTTTTTTGAATGCGGTGGTTGAAGATTAACTGTGCAGAGTGCTGAATAGTGGCCACCTTCTTCCTTCGGATGCACGGGACAGGCTATGGACACGGGCAGTATGGCGGAGGCATGAGTATGATGGGAACAAATATCAGTTGTTAGATCATGCAGATGAACGACGGAAAACACCATCAGGAGCGTATATCATACATATGCCACAACCTTATGTATCAGTGACAAAAACATATATATGCATGCTTTAACACTATCGGGAAGCACACGAGGCAGAAAGACTGAGTGTATGCAAATACACTATCGGAGGCAGAAAGCGGACTTGAAACTTTATGCACAGGAGTGGTGAGTCATATCAGGTTCAGCACTTGCTATCACATCGCAAAAATGGAGTGGTCTGCGTTAACGTCGAACCCTGAACCCTTGCGACTTGCGATCGCCGATAGCGATTATCGCATCGGCACCTCAGAAGCGGGCGCAAACAAACGTGGGTCGTTGGATCAAGTGAATGGAGGGCAGAGATTGTTTTGTAGAAGATATCGGGAGATATGGGAACGGGATGGACGAGGGCTGTTGGATTACATAGAGGCAGATCCAACTATCATCGGGAGCAGAAGACGCGCGGGGGTTAATGTCACACATGGATGCGATTTGCGATAGCGATATGGGCATGGGCCATTGGATCGTCGGGACTGATTGGACGGCGGAGGAGTGATCACAATATTGCATCGACAAAAGTCAAGGGGGGGAGGAGCCTTTATTCATATGCGATCATCGATAGCAATTAAAGCCCAGACCCGACTACACCATTGTAACATGCTTTAACAGCAATATCGCATCCGATAGGGGAAATCAGTAATCGGCCGTTAGCAATGTTAAAGGAATGACTTATAAAAGACCTCCTGAAAGCTGCGATTGAGATTGTGATTGTGGCAGAGGGTTGTATGGGCGCGGGTTATATGTGGTTTTAACTTTAGCTCTTGGGCCTCAAGGATGAAGGTTTTCGTATGATTTCTGATAGCAAGCCCTGGGAAATGGAGGTGGAAGGAGGATGGAAGAGGTGGAGGGGAAGGTGAAAGTGATCGGTATGAGCTTCATTTGGGCAAAAAACAACAACCAAGCCCACTTCTGTCCTTTGAACATCTGCAACATGTAGTAGAGCTAACACTGGCTCCTTCTGGGGATAAGATCCTCCCTGTGAGGTCTCAAGAACTTGCATATCAATGCCTTCATACAAAACAAACTTAAAAACATTGCCTAGTATTCCATTGGGCATGGAGTCTAATTAAGTCTATGCTAAAACCTGTAAAATAACATGCTTACAATAATTAAGGCTAGAAAACCTTAAACAACATAAATCTTCAAAAATTGGCCATCTATTGGACCATCAAAACTATTTATCCTCCTCTCGGCCGCCCTATCAGCCGGTTCATCAAAGATCTGCAAAATTGGATTTATTTGATCATCTACCTCAAAAAGTTTAGGGAATTTGACCTTATCAAGTAGAGATGGTTTATACTTCATCCCCTCTCTATATGCTCTAATCCTTGGATGTTCTTCATAAGAGCCTTTGTACACCTGCTGAATAACAACGGTTGTTGTGTACTTGTCTGTGTCATCTGTGGCCTGCGTGATTAATATAAATGTTGAAACAATGCATTCTTGTGTGGAGGACACAAAGACTTCATCTGCTCCTGCATCTTTCTTAGAACAATCCACATCCAAGGAGGTGTCCCAAAACTGTGCACCCTCTTCCTCTGTGATCTGGCAAACTGCCCTTTCAAGCTGTGTGGAGGCCAACTGGGCAAGCTCTTGGATATCAAGACAGATATTATCCATATCAGCCTTGGGCATTGAATTCTGGCCTATTTCAGTGCCTAATGGGTAATTATGAGGGATTGTCACTTGGACAGACAGAGAAGCATGAGATGATGGGCCACTGACTTCACCCTTTTTGGTCACTAGGCTAGGGATAATAGCAGGCTAACCAATTTGCAGATTTGCATAGTCATTAGAGGCTTGGATGCCTTCGGGCTCAGGCTCCTCGAGGATGGTGGGACCTACTGTTGGTTGCTTCTGCTGATAAGCTTGTTGTTCTATAGGAACAAAATCATGAGCAATGCCTTTGGATAATGACTCTTCATATGCAGCTCTGGTTAAGAAAAGGGCGCTGCCCTTATCTTCCAAACCATAGACCTCCTCCTCTTCTTCAAACTGCTCTTCTTCCATGACTATATTCTGAAAAAGGGTCTTCACCCTTTTGTCTTCGTTTGCATCTCTATTTCTTTGCAAAATCTGCAACTGCTCATTTACTCCTCTATCTAGATTTGGCTTTGGAAGAGCAAAGGTAGTAGGAGCTCCTGCTTCCTTGGAATGCTGCTCAGGCTTTAATTTGGAAACTTTAGAGGCTAATGACTCTATTATCCTTGCCATTTTATCGATCTTAAGATCTGAGGATGATGAGAGCTCTCCTCCCTGTCTTCTCCTATCAGCATTACCTCTGAGCCTCTCTGCAGCTATGATGTTTGATTCTACTTCAAAGGCTACATCTTGCATATCATGCAAAGAAGCACATCTTCTTTCTCTTAACAATAGACAGAACTAAGAATTGAAGGCATTTGCATAAGTAAGCATAGCAGAAGTAGGGGTAGGTTTCACTTAAACTGGTATTCTGCTGTACATATGGTTGAATCTGATGTTGAAATCAAACAACAACTCACCATTCTCCCTCTGCAAGTTCCCAAATTCAATATGGTAGTAGAGCAGATCTTTCTTATCCCCACAGTGCTTTAGGAACACATCATCTAAGGCCTCAATGTCTGCTATAAACCTAGGGGTTAATTCTCTGAACCATTTTCTAGCTTCTCCATTTAGGCTTTGGAAAAAAACCCTCATCCACACATCATCTTCATTAATATCTAGATTATCAGCATAGCTATAAAAGGACTCCAGATGTTCTTCAGCTATTACTCCTTCTGTACCAGTAAACCTAGGCATGTATTTCTGATAATCTCCTACAGGCATGGCATTGAAAGGGACAGGCAAGACCAAGGGTCCATACCTAGAAGCAACGATTCTTTCTATCTTTGTAGGAGCTTGCTGACCTGCCATGACTGGGAAAGGTGGAAGGGTACTGGTCGTTTGGATGATAGAAGGCCGAGAAATGATAAATAGAGCAAGAGGGCGCTGATGGACTATATGGGGGACTTATTCAACAAGGAGCTCTATGACATTCTGAAGCTGATTCTTCTCTAGCAAAGATACATAAGATTTCTTAGGTGATGCTCCTTTCTACGATGCTTTCTTCTGCTTAACAATCTTCTCAGGGTCAGGCATTGGAAGAGCTGGTGATTTCTGAGGATTTCTTGGAGTATGTCTCACAAACTAAGCCAGGACTGTAATGTGGAGTCGCCAAAGGTTGGTCTTCCTCTAGTGGAGTCGCCAGATAGATGATTACAACCATAAATGTGTCCAAACCTTGTCTATCATCAAAGTTTGGAACTATGTCATCTCCCAGGTAAGCTGAGCTTCAATCTCCTCTCCCCGGCAACGACACCAATTAATTTTATCACCCCAAGAAACTCTCCTAGGTTGAATCTCAGAGATGCTCGAGAACATTACAAACTCAACATAATGTTTGAAATGGATGAATGGAGGGAATGATGCTTGTTCAAGCCAAATAACCACTTCTACTATTCTTAACTCTAGACATGGGTGAACACCCCCAGACTACAAGGCTTTAGACAACCAATTACTCACAATTTAAGAAATTAGGTGAACATGGAGAATACTGACCACACCAGCAGATGCACAAGACCATGTGATGGCCGGCTGCAACCAATAAAAAAGGTCTGCAGATCTATTTCCTAATGCACAGACAGGATGACAGCTCTCTGGCACTAAATAAATAGAAACCTGCATAACACATTCAATAATACATACTAGACTTCAACACAGAGGTGGGATGACAACCCCTCTAATGCTAAATACCAAGAGCACATGAACAAATGCATAACAGGCACAACCTAGAACAGAGTAGAAATGGAAAGTGCGCAATTAACAACAAAAAAAGCTTTTATTAGCTGAAAATGAAGACCAGACGCTGCAAGTATCAAAGTAGTTACAGTCTTCGGAAGTTGAACCTTACATCAAAACAACAACAATCAACCCTAATTACCTCTGTTTTCTGGGTATATATAGAGTTTCTTTACAAAAATGCTCTGCTATTCTATGCGTGGAGGGGTCATAATGGACCACCAACTGCTTTAATTCTCTGAAAGAGTCTCTGTTACAATCTGTTGCTTTAGTGAACCAAATTGATCTTCTCGGATGCTCTATTGTCCTTCTTGAGCAGGTGGAGTGTTGTATGAAAGAAGCTCCATCACTGATAAATGCTGCGACCTGCTCGAGGTGGGTGTTTTCTCTTCTCGGCCATCCTGTTTGTTGAATGTGGTGGTTGAAGATTAACTGCGCAGGGTGCTGATACTAGCCACCTTCTTCCTTCGGATGCACGGGACAGGCTATGGACGTGGGCAGTATGGCGGAGGCATGAGTATGATGGGAACAAATATTAGCCGTTAGGTCGCGAAGATGAATGGGGGAAAACACCATCGGGAGCGCATATCATACATATGCCACAACCTTATGTATCAGTGACAAAAACATATATATACATGCTTTAACACTATCGGGAAGCGCATGAGGTAGAAAGACTAAATGTATGCAAATACACTGTCGGAGGCGGAAAGAGGACTTGAAACTTTATGCACAAGAGTGGTGAGTCATATCGGGTCCGGCACCTGCTATCGCATTGCAAAAATGGAGTGGTCTGTTTTAACGTTGAACCTTGAACCCTTGCGTCTTGCGATCACCGAGAGCGATTATCGCATCGACACTTTAGAAGCGGGCGCAAACAAACGTGGGCCGTTGGATCAAGTGAATGGAGGGCAGAGATTGTTTTGCAGAAGATACCGGGAGATATGGGATCGGGATGGACAAGGTCTGTTGGATTAAATACGGGCGGATCCAACGATCATCGAGGGCAGAAGATGCACGGGGGTTAATGTCACACATAGATGCGATTTGCGATAGCGATATGGGCATGGACCGTTGGATTATCAGGACTGATCAGATGGCGGAGGAGTGATCGAAATATCGCATCGGTGAAAGTCAAGGGGGGGAGGAGCCTTTATTCATATGTGATCACCGATAGCGATTAAAGCCCGGACCTGACTACACCATTGTAACATGATTTAACAGCAATATCGCATCCAATAGGGGCAACCGGTAATCGGCCATCGGCAATGTTAAAGGAATGACTTATAAATGACATCCTGAAAGCTGCGACTACGATTGCGATTGTGGCGGAGGGTCGTATGGGCGCGAGTTAAATGGGGTTTGACTTTAGCACTTGGGGTTCAAGGTTGAAGGTTTTAATATGATTTCTGATAGCAAGCCCCGGGAAATGGAGGTGGAAGGAGGATGGAAGAGGTGGAGGGGAAGGTGAAAGTGATCGGTATGAGCTTCCTTTGGGAAAAAAACAAGAACCAAGCCCACTTTTGTCCTCTGAACATCTGCAACATGTAGCAGAGCTAACAAGTCTAATGTTGCAAACTCCTCTAAATGAGGAAAGAAATAAAAAGAGGGACAGGGAAACTACCACCCCCACCAGTGGACCTACAGGACAGCCTGGGAAAAAGAGGCAAAGACTGAATCCTATTTCAGAAGAGAAAATTATTGAAGAAACTACATACAGTCAAAGAGTAGAAAGGGTGGTTAGCCAGCAAACTTCCCCATTGGAAGGAACATCCACTAGCTCACAGAGGCAGGAGCTAGAAAGACAACACAGTGCAGAAGTGTCATCCACCAGACCACAAAGTAAAGAGGTCTTAGATATTAAAAAGACATTTACAGAAATAAAGGCCAAAAATGATCCAGTAAGACTTCAAATTTACAATCAGTATCTGAAAATGGCCCCCACAAACCAGCAAAGATTGATGTCAGCTTATGACATTCAAGAAGGCAAGATGATAATAAGCCACTTCAAGCCAAGAGTTTAGCAACCTCAAACAGCAGCAGATTATATCAGGACAAATCTAGAAGTCTTGGAAAAATATATTAATCCTTTGGATCAGATTGAACTCCACAAGCAAACTGGAGAAATGGTATACTCAACCTTAACCAGTAAAGCATTGATGGCTCACAGGCTACAAAATTCTTTGGATAATACCACTGCCTAGTTAAACTTGGAAAAAGCCTCTTCCCTGGCCAAGGATAATAGAATAAAATAATTATAAGAAATCATCATTGGATTGGGACATGATCCCAAAGATGTGAAAGGTGTAGAAACACTAATCAAGAAGAAAGAAGAAGACATTGCTGCCCTGAGGAAACATCTGAAGCTACCTCCTTCAAGGCATCTACAGACTGCTGAGGTTATAAAGAAGAAATATGATGAAGAGATGATGGATCTCCTCTTGAAACTCAATGAAAGATTAAATGATACAGAGCAGGCATTAGAAAAAGCACTGAAGGACAGGCAGGGAGAGTTGACCTCTCGGCCTCCTGAGGTAATTCCCATAGTCTCAACAGCAGTTCCTTCTACACTTGGGACAGCATTAGCTCCAAACATCCCAACAGCCACAACAGAGGTGGTCACAGGTACATCAACAGTAGGAACAACACCAGGCAACAAAGCCAATTTGAGCACAAAAGAACTGATAAAGGCAATGGAAGACATGAGGCTACAAGTGTCAGAATTGAAACAGGTAAAAGAACAATTGGCTAAGGTAGAAAGAAATTATGATATCTCCAAAATAAGTGTTGCAGAAAAAACAAGGGAGATTAAAGCATTAGAAAATGATCTCACTTTTGACAAGCCTCTGACAGAAATCAAGAAAATCCTGTGGGCCAACATCACTCAATCCATTAATGATGTTTGGTCATCCATCCAAGTGATCTATGAGCAGATTGACTTAGTGAAAGCAGCACAGGGAGAAATTCAAAAGACAAAAGCTTTGTTAGGACAGATGCCTGAACAAGCCAACAGGCTCATACATTTTTTGAATAACAGAAATAAGAAACAACTGGAAGAGCTTGGCATCTCAGATAGAACAGACACTATTTTGGAAATCAAGAGGGTGTTAACCAAGAAAACTTTGATGCAGAATTTAGAATGAAGATGTCAAGATATGCAGGTGGAAATCAATTCTTTTATGGAAAAGTTCACTATTTTGCATAATAAATGGCTACCAAGACCTTTGGTGATTAATGACCGATTAATGAAACACATAGATTATGTAGATAAATTGAATAAGTATGCTGGAGATCAAGCTAGTTCATCAACAAGTTCATCAGGAATAAAAGCACTCCCCACAGGTCGAATTCTCTATGACAACTTAGAGAACTTATTCTATGTTGAACATGAGATAAAGTACTTGTTCCCAATCCTCCCTACCTTTTTCCGATACACAGAAACTGATGAGACTCTGAGGAAATTTCAAAAACATAGATTGCTAGAGCAAAAATGGTGGGAAGATATGTTGGAAATTTTGTAAATTTATCCCTAGTAAAATGTAAATTTTAGGCTATTTACCATAGGAAGATGAACAAAGATGAACAGGGGTCAAACAGGTCGAAGTGTATCAGCACAGGTAAAGAGTATCAGTCAAAACAGGGCAGCTAGCACAAAGTTACTAAAGAAGACAACAACAAGCCAAATAAAAGGGCCTGCCTCCAGCACACTCAGCAAGAAAAGGAACAACACAACATCAGTTTACCTTTCTCCTATCTTCGAGACTAGTTGTCTCTATTTTCTTGTAATATATGATTAGTCACCCTAGAATCTATCTCACTATGTTATGAGATGTTTTTTGTAAAATTTTTGTATAAATACCCGCTCAATTAGAGTATTGAGGGTGGATTCTTAGACATTGTTGTAATATCGATTATTTTGGAATAAAGTGCTGATTGAACCAACTTTCTATGTTTTGTTGGATGAAGAATTGAAGCAAAGGACTTTTCACAGAATTCTTGAATCAAACACCGGATCAATAATTCATCTATACCTTGTGTTTTAAAGTTTTCTTTGTGTCTTATATCATCTATGTTTCATATCTGAATGATAAATGAAAAAGATTAATTCAGAATATGCTTGATTGCACTCTGTTTTCAATCATTATTCTCTATGTTTTCTTCTGAATTAGAATAAACAGTGAAATCTTAATTGCTCCTATTTCCTAGTTCTTTCATTTTGATTATTTATTAAAGAATACTTAACTGCTCTTTAGTAGTAATCATCCAATTTCCCTCTTTAAATAGGTTAAAGGATTCTTAACTGCCCTTCACCCATTTTTGAACCCATTCCATCTATTCCAAGTCTTTATTTGTTCCCTGTTTGACCATTTTGCCCTGTGAAACCATCCTCTGTCAAGAAACCAAGTCCAGTTAAGCCATCTTATTTGACTCCATTTTCCCAATGGCCTAAACTACTCAGCCTTACCCCTCTGCTATTGAATCCCACCACCCAAACTCAAACAAAACTCCTAAACTTCATAACTAGCCTAATATCTTTCAAAATAAAACTTAAACTTAAAGAGAGAGCCCTCTCTGGATATAGATTGGCTAGATTCTGTAGCTAAAAGATTGGTTTTGGTTACCTCGGACCTCTTTCCCCTTCTTACAACTTCTAGGAAAATCTGAGTGATAACATAGTGGTGACTCTACTGGGGATCGAACAAATTATTTGTTACTATTGTTTACTTTATAAGCTACAGACGGAGCCTGAAGTTAGCCAGGTAGCCTTTGAAATGCTCTTGCTTTGCAATTGCAGAAGTAAATGAATGTTGCTTCAATCTATCTCCGGTCTAGTTTATAGATTGGACATTTGGTTCCAAATACTTGATCAGTCCCTTTTATCAAATAAGTCTTTAAGAAATTTCAAACCCCATATCTAAAGTTTCTTAAAGAAACTATTGAAGTTGTATTGTCAAACCCATTTAGAGAAAAAACCAAAAATATACCTAGAAACCTGGCTTCAGAAAGGATTCATTATACCAGATCTAATCCTGATCCAAATCCACCACCTGTGTTTGAAAATCCTAATCTGATTCCTAGGATTCTTAGGAGACAAGAGAGCCAAGAAAGTTCTGCTAGTTCTCGGCCTCTATATAGATCAAGATCTTGTCCTGTAAAGTGGATTTACCTTGAGGACGAACCTTCTGATGAGTTTTCTGAAACTTCTTTATTTGTAACCTTTTCTGACTCAGGGTTAGCCCACACAGTTCATGATCCAATATTTATTGAAAACTTGCAATTTGAAATTGTCACTTTACATCTTGAAAGACATTTGCAGAACTCCATCCAATCTGAGCTTACCTCTAAAAGAACACCAAACATTTATGTAATCACTACAGCCTCTCCAAGTTCACCATCAACACCTCAGACTTCACAACCTCAAGCCACCCCTTCCACCCCTCCATCTACTACTCACATTCCCATTGTTATCCCTACCACACTAGTTGTCACATCTATTGCTATAGCCATGGCAAACATATACACTCCTCTGCACTTACCTGCCAATCCAGGGGCTATGCCCCAAGACTATCAGAGTAAAATCACTCCTTTTGATGGCACTAGCACCTACATAGCTCAACAACATACCAAAAAAATGACTGATTACTTTGAGATATATGAGGTTGATATTGATGATGTTAGAATGAGAGTATTTGTTCAAAGTTTGACTGGAGATGTTAGGACTTGGTTTAGAGCCCTCCCTGCAAATAGTATCAATGACCTACAAACCCTTTATTAAACATTATTGAATAGATCAGAAAATAAAAAAGATCCTCTCCACATTTTATCAGAATATGAAAACCTTAAAAGAGGTACACAAGAAACAGTGCAAGATTATTGCACTAGGTTCAATAATGTTTACAATGCTATCCCTCAAAATCTTAGACCTCCTCCAGATTTTGCATTGATCAAATTCCCTGATGGATTTGATTCTGATATGGCATACAAACTTAGGGAAAGAGCTCCTCTAACCTTAGAAGAAATGCAAAGTATAGTTGTCAGTGTGGAAGCCAACCTGATATCTAAACGAGCTAGAGCCAGAGCTGAAAGGAGGATACCTTTGAAAGAAGAACCTTCGACCTTTGAAAAAAAATTAGATGCTATTATTAAAGGAATGGATAGGCTTGCGGATAGAGTAGAAACAATTGAGAGAAAATCCCCTTGGGATGGTCAACCAAGCAATACGGGGAGAAATCCAAATTTCACGAAGAACCAAAACCCGTACACTGGAAAGACTGGGCCTGACC
Organism: Pinus tabuliformis; assembly: GCA_031772625.1. Lineage (NCBI taxonomy): Eukaryota > Viridiplantae > Streptophyta > Pinopsida > Pinales > Pinaceae > Pinus > Pinus tabuliformis. Next base: position 626,540,836 of record CM062818.1, on the reverse strand, counting down.
AAAATATTAGGCCCCCATTCTAGGAAAATTATGTTGAAGCCTCAACTTCTGATGAACCAACAGAAGACACTCAAATCAATTTGATGGGACTCAACAATGAACAACAAGTTTTCTTGACCCAAGAGGATCAAGAAGCTTACATGCTTAAACAATTCCAAACTTAGTAAGGTGAATCATTTGACTTTAGGAAGGGATATGATACAACCATTTATGAAGTGCACAAGAAATATAACCTGAGGAGCAGAAGAATTGATGTTCCTGAAACCAACAGACATAAAGATACAAAGCAGCCTAACAAAGGTAAGATCAATATCACCCCTGTACATATTCTTTCCAGAACAGATTCTAATCCAAATAACCCAATTATTGAAGATGTATCCGATAATCAACCGAATAACAGACAATCTTCCACTTCTATTCCTTCCAAAGGAAACATGGAAGAACCTCCAGAGGTTGATTTGGAAACAACTTCAACTCATAACCCCACTCTTGAAAAGGAGAAAAACACAGAGAATACAACAGAAAAATAGAATCCATCTGTCCGAAATACAAGAACTCAGACTGAGAAACCTTTTAACCTTGAGGCTGAAGTAGGCAAATTAAAAATAGTTGTTCCATTGTCTGAATTAGCTAAACATGATGTCTACAGAAGCCAAATCAATAGATCACTCAAAATTTCTATGAATGAAGATTCAGTAAATGTTTTTGATGACCAGCCTGAATTGATTTTTGGCCCTGAAGTAAATGGAAAATCAATAGATGGAGGAGTCCCTCCTTTCTATGTAAGTTTGAACATACATGATAAGATACTTCATAATGCCATGTTCGATTCTGGTGCTTCTCATAACTTAATGCCCAAATCTGTAATGGAGAAACTAGACCTAGACATCACCAGGCCATATAAAGACCTCTTTTCTTTTGATTCAAGTCAGGTCCGATGTTTAGGTTTAATCAAAGACTTATGTGTATCACTCGTTCAATACCCTGCCAAAACCATCTTAATGGACATAGTAGTAGATGATATTCCACCTAAGTATCGCATGCTATTATCCAGATCTTGGGGTGAAAAGCTCCAAGGATCCCTACAATTGGACATGTCTTATGCTACTATTTCAGTATTTGGTCTACCTAAGAAGCTGTACAGATAAACCTTAATGAAATATGTGGTAAGTAGTCAGGAGAAACCCCAAAATTTCCCTATCTACTCATTACATTCAGATATGGATTCTTTCATTCTCTACAATGTTGAAATTGATCCCTCAACTGAATTAAATGTTTTAGCAAATGAACCAGAAGAAATTACAAATGAAAAGTCTAGTGTTCAAATCTAGGAAATTTTTGAAAACAAGGATACATCATATACTCAAGAAAATCCAGAAGAAATTAAAAAACTAGATCTCCCTATTAAACAGATTCCTAAGACTCCTGATACCAATTATGAACATGAAATTCTTTGGTACTTAGAATTTGATGGCTCAATTAACAAATTAAGAGCAGGAGCAGGAATTTGGGTACACAATCTCGAAAATGATCATTCTGAAGGCCATGCCTATAGATTAAACTTTAGATGCACCAATAATATGGCAGAATATGAAGCCCTATTGTTAGGTCTTAAACTTGTTAAGAAATTAGGGGCAATTAGAGTATCTGTCTTAGGATATTCTGATTTAATCATTTAACAGATCAACGGGAAGTTTCTAACAAACGATCCCAGATTGAGATATTACATAGGAACAGTGATAGAGATTCTCAATACATTTTTAGAAACCCAACTTACTAAAATCCCAAAAAAACATAACTTGCAAGCTCATAGTCTGGCAACATTTGCCAGCACATGTAAATTACCATTTGAACCAAATCATCAGTTCACAGCTGAGATTAGACACCGACCAGCCATACCTGACAATGTAAAGAACTGGAAAGTGTTTGATAATGATAAGCAGATTAACAATTTTTTAACCCTAGAGGAAGAATTTTCTAGTATTAACATAGATGTAGATACAGTTAGTGAGTTTGATCAAACAAATAAGATAGAAACAGACATTTCAGCAGAAAGTGCAACTCAAATGCTTCACCCAACAAAATTTACCAACAAAGAAATCCAGGATCTTAAAGAAATGGATATTGATGAAATTATTGAAGGAGAATCTGAAGTTATCAATTTAAAAGACAATCATTTGCCTAAAGGATTAACTCCTTTGGAAGATCTCTTTGATTTCAATGATATTCCAAAGAAACCCAAAATGGAACCCTTAAAAGCAGACCTTGAAGACCATAACTTGGGAACTAAAGAAAAACCAAAAATGGTGAAATTATCTAAATCTTTGCCCCCTGACCAAAAACTCAAATATGTTGAACTAATGAAGGAATTCCAGGATGTTTTTGTCTGGAGTTATGAAGACCTGAAATCATATGATACCTCTATAATTCAGCATACAATACCTCTGAAGGAAGATCAAAAACCATTTAAACAAAAGCTTAGAAGAATTAACCCTGTTCTACTTCCTTTAATTGAAAAAGAAATCAAACGAATGTATGAAGCAGGGATAATTGCTCCTATCAGGTTTTTAGAGTGGGTGTCTAATTTAGTACCTACTAGGAAGAAAACTGGAGAAATCAGATTGTGTGTTGATTTAAGGAATTTAAATAAGGTTTCTTTGAAGGAAAATTACCCTTTGCCTAAGATGGATCATATTTTACAAAGGGTAGTAGGTGCTTCCAGGATCTCACTTTTATATGGTTTCTCAGGCTATAACCAGATTCTGGTTCATCCTGATGACCAGGAAAAAAATTGCTTTTACAACACCATGGGGTACATTCAAATATGTCAAAATGCCATTTGGAATTAAGAATGCAGGAGAAACCTTCCAAAAAGCAATGGACATAGAATTTTCAAAAGAAATTCATGATTTCTTGGTCATATATCTAGATGACTTGATTGTTTTTTCTAAATAAGATCAGCGACATTTCGATCATCTAAAACAAGTATTTTTGAAATGCAGAAAATATGGAATTTCTTTAAATCCTAAAAAGTCCTTGTTTGGTCTAGAGGAAGGTAAACTCTTGGGCCATATCATCTCCAAAGATGGAATCAGAATTGATCCTGCTAGAATAGAAGCTATTCTGCAAATACCCCACCCCAGAAATGTCAAAGAACTTCAAACTTTCCTAGGAAAGATTAATTTTTTGAGAAGATTCATATCTAATTTAGCTGAATTGATTAGATTGCTTAATAATATGTTAAGGAAGGATGAAAGTATTAGATGGACAGTTGAAGCCAAGCAAGCCTTTGAAAAAATTAAAATGGCTTTGACTAAAACACCGGTCCTAACAAGTCCAAAGTTTGATAGAGACTTCATAATATTTTCATTTGCATCAGAACACACCATAGCAGCTGTTTTACTACAAAAGGATGTAAAAAGCCCATAGCCTTCTTTAGTAAAGCACTTAGGGATGCACCATTAAAATACAAAATCATGGAAAAGCAAGCTTTTGCACTTGTGAAAGCTATTAAAGACTTTAGAGTCTATATATTGTACTCCCATGTAATAGCCTATGTACCAAATGCTGTTGTCAAAGACATCTTGACCCAAGATGGAATTAAGGGAAAGAGAGATAAATGGATAGCTACTATATTGGAGTATGATATTGAAATAAAACCTACAAAGCTTATAAAAGGACAGGGATTGGCCAAACTCATGACTGAAACAAATTGTCAAGCCCTGGATATTAATGAACTGGATAATGAACAGGAGATGGCGACTCCACAAATCATCTAGACCTTCCTAGATTCACAATGGTATGCTGATATAACTTATGTATTATTAAACCTGCAGGCTCCTCCAGGGTTATCCAAAACAAAGAAAAGGTTTTTAAAGATGAAAGCTTCAAAATTTTGTATTTTAGATAATGTTCTCTTTCGGAAAAATCATGAAGGGTTGTCCATATGCGTGCTTGCCCCCGGCCCAAAACCGCCCAGCCTCAAAAGCGGTGCGATCGCTCACTGCTTACCACCCTCCACAAATGACAAAATGTCACATCTCCGCTTGCGTCATCCGCCCAATAAATCCAAAAAAAAACCCGCCAACCTTATTTTTGTTAAATAAAACGAACAAAACGTCATTTTAACTATCATACGCTGCAAATTGTGCTCCCATGCAAAACAACATCCCAACCAACTGTTCAAGCTTTCAGACCATCACCTGGTTAAGAAACTTGCAGTGACGCCACCTAGAACCTGTCATCCTTCCATCTTGGCACTATTCACCGACTTGATACAGGTATCTATCAAGCTGCACTGAAACCCTGTAATTTTGATTTTTTACTTAAAATTCTACAAGAAACAGCCAAATTCAGGTCTATTCCACGTTTGTGTTGGCCATACAAAGCTCCCAACCTACTGTCTTGCCTATTTTTCACAGAATTTCCCCCAATTCCATCTTTGAATCCACAAGAACCAAAGATGGAAACCCCTATAGCCCTGAATGTCGCACCCATGAATGCTCCTCACAAAGACTTAGATTATCTACCACTGGCCGACAAAGATTTTCAGATAAAAGACTTATCTGGTGACAGTAACCATCTCAAAATCTTTTGCCATGCCAGAGATAGTTATTTGAATAAGTATGACATTTTTGGACTATGGGAATCTAACCTTCCCATGTATTTCCTCCCCTCAGTCCATGTTTTCCCACAGATAATTCATCATTGCTGTGCTAATTATGATCCCAACAATAGAGCTGTCATGTCCCCATACCAAACTGTCCTTTTTCCCATAACTGCCAAATCCATCAATGAAATGTTGCAATTCCACTCCATTCAGCCCCTCGCTCCTATTTCCATGGGATATTTACTTGAAAAAGCATCTCAGTTGTCCCAATCAGAAGTGAGCTGTATTGCTCAGACCTTCATGCAACCAAAGCACCATCCCAAAGGTCCACCTCCTTATCTGTAGACTTTCTTCACTGAAACTGGAAGACTCATTATTGATATGATAGCCCTGATTATGGGGTTCAATTCTAGTGAATTTGTGGATGATATCACCCTGGTCTTATTATCAATTTTTACTCCAGTATAGCCCCCTGCTGTCAGATATGACTATGCCACCTATATTGCCAACAAGATCCATGATCAATTCCTGAATTTGAAAAGGGAAGGAGTTTTCAAATATACCTCTTTCATATACCATCTTATGTTATATCATCAGTCAGATAACTTTCCGTTCCCTATCAAGAAACTGGACACCAAAGGAAATCCTAGGTCTGTCATCTTTTGGAGTTCAATCTTTCATAATACCACTGAGTCCCCTTACACTTATAATGAGTTAATTGACTTATTTTTACATCCAACAACCGCTCTGCTGATAGGAGTTTCCCCTCCTAGGATTAATGGTGACATGAAGAAAATTCTCCAGCTCTCTAAGCAATACAGGGTAGGTGACTGGTACCTATATCAAAATCACACAGAAATCAGGATGTATGGGTGTGAACTTAGCCCTTTTAAGTTACCCAAGTATGTTCCCATGAGATTATTTGCATTGGAGTATTTCAGACAGATCATAAATGTAGATTTAGTCCATTTTTGTAGTGCAAAGAAGAAAGCTCAACTAAGAATTAAGAACCAGCTAGGCCCTTTTGTCATCAACTCCAAAGATGCATGGAAAGAAGTTGAAAAGATTTATAAGACCGCCTTAGATTAAGAAAGAGTTTTAGATGGGTACCATATGACCCCAATAGTTTTATATGTGACAGAAGGACAAAGAATAGGTTATCCCCATATATTCATCATAGGATCCCAGAAATTGAGCAGTTTGCAAACTTGGATGAATGGATAGAGGGGACCCTAGTAGAAGAGGTTAGTGAGCAGGTCAATATGGAAAATGCTATGAGAGATCTTGAGAAAACCCTTGACTTGGATTCTTTTGGGCAGGTACCATTCAAGTTATCAGCAATTAGTACATCCACTCCTGGAACTTCTCAACAACCTCAACAAAAAATCAACATACCAGCCACAGGAACATCCAAAGGTAAGGAAGTAGAGACCACAGAACAACGCACAATGACAGATCAGCCTGGAGTTTCCAAAGAACAAGGTCAAGGGCTAACTCCTCCAGCCCAAACCAAAGTAGCAGAAAGTCTAATGTTGCAAACTCCTCTAAATGAGGAAAGAAATAAAAAGAGGGACAGGGAAACTACCACCCCCACCAATGGACCTACAAGACAGCCTGGGACAAAGAGGCAAAGACTGAATCTTCTTTTAGAAGAGGAAATTATTGAAGAAACTACAGACAGTCAAAGAGTAGAAAGGTTGGTTAGCCAACAAACTTCCCCATTGGAAGGAACATCCACTAGCTCACAGAGGCAGGAGCTAGAAAGACAACACAACACAGAAGTGTCATCCACCAGACCACAAAGTAAATAGGCCTTAGATATCAAAAAGACATTTACAGAAATAAAGGCCAAAAATGATCCAGTAAAACTTCAAATTTACAATCAGTATCTGAAAATGGCCCCCACAAACCAGCAGAGATTGATGTCAGCTTATGACATTCAAGAAGGCAAGATGATAATGAGCCACTTCAAGCCAAAAGTTCAGCAACCTCAAACAGCAGCAGATTATATCAGGATAAATATAGAAGTCTTGGCAAAAGATATTAATCCTTTGGATCAGATTGAACTCCACAAGCAAACTGGAGAAATGGTATACTCAACCTTAACCAGTAAAGCATTGATGGCTCACAGGCTACAAAATTCTTTGGATAATACCACTGCCCAGTTAAACTTGGAAAAAGCCTCTTCCCTGGCCAAGGATAATAGAATAAAATCATTAGAAGAAATCATCATTGGATTGGGACATGATCCCAAAGATGTGAAAGGTGTAGAAGCACTAATCAAGAAGAAAGAAGAAGACATTGCTACCCTGAGGAAACAGCTGAAGCTACCTCCTTCAAGGCATCCATAGACTGCTGAGGTTATAAAGCAGAAATCTGATGAAGATATGATGGATCTCCTCTTGAAACTCAATGAAAGATTAAATAATACAGAGCAGGCATTGGAAAAAGCACTGAAGGATAGGTAGGGAGAGTCAACCTCTCGGCCTCCTGAGGTAAATCCCATAGTCTCAACAGTAGTTCCTTCTACACTTGGGACAACATTAGCTCCAAACATCCCAATAGCCACAACAGAGGTGGTCACAGGTACATTAATAGTAGGAACAGCACCAGGCAGCAAAGCCAATTTGAGCACAGAAGAACTGATAAAGGCAATGGAAGACATGAGGCTACAAGTGTCAGAATGAAACAGGTAAACGAACAATTGGCTAAGGTAGAAAGAAATGATGATATCTCCAAAATAAGTGTTGCGGAAAAAACAAGGAAGATTAAAGCATTAGAAAATAAAGTGAAAACATTAGAAAAGGATCTCACTTTTGACAAGTCTCTGACAGAAATCAAGAAAATCCTGTGGGCCAACATCACTCAATCCATTAATGATGTTTGGCCATCCATCTAAGTGATCTATGAGCAGATTAACTTAGTGAAAGCAGCACAGGGAGAAATTCAAAATACAAAAGCTTTGTTAGGTCAGATGCCTGAACAAGCCAACAGGCTCATACATTTTTTGAATAATAAAAATAAGGAACAATTAGAAGAGCTTGGCATCTCAGACAGAACAGACACTGTTTTGGAAATGAAGAGGGTGTTAACCAAGAAAACTTTGATGCAGAATTTAGAAAGAAGATGTCAAGATATGCAGGTGGAAATCAATTCTTTTATGGAAAAGTTTACTATTTTGCAGAATAAAGGGCTGCCAAGTCCTTTGGTGATTAATGACCGATTAATGAAGCACATAGATTATGTAGATAAATTGAATAAGTATGTTGGAGATCAAGTTAGTTCATCAACAAGTTCATCAGGAATAAAAGCACTCCCCACAGGCTGAGTTCTCTATGACAACTTAGAGAACTTATTCTATGTTGAGCATGAGATAAAGCACTTATTCCCAATCCTCCCTATCTTTTTCAGATACACAGAAACTGATGAGACTCTAAGGAAACTTCAGAAACACAGATTGCTAGAGAAAAAATGGTGGGAAGATATGTTGGAAATTTTGTAAATTTATCCCTGGTAAAATGTAAATTTTGGGCTATTTACCATAGGAAGATGAACAAAGATGAACATGGGTCAAACAGGTCGAAGTGTGTTAGCACAGGTAAAGAGTATCAGTCAAAATAGGGAAGCCAGCACAAAGTTACTAAAGAAGACAGCAACAAGCCAAATAAAAGGGCCTGCCTCCAGCACACTCAACAAGAAAAGGAATAGCGCAACATCAGTTTACCTTTCTCCCATCTTCGAGACTAGTTGTCTCTATTTTCTTGTAAAATATGATTAGTCACCCTAGAATCTATCTCACTCTATTATGAGATATTTTTTGTAAAATTTTTGTATAAATACCCCCTTAATTGGAGTATTGAGGGTGGATTCTTAGACATTGCTGTAATATTGATTATTTTGGAATAAAGTGTTGATTGGACCAACTTTGTATGGCTTGCTGGATGAAGTGAAGGACTTTTCACAGAATTCTTGAATCAAACACCAGATCAATAAGTCATCTATACCTTGTGTTTTAAAGTTTTCTTTGTGTCTTATATCATCTATGTTTCATATCTGAATGATAAACGAAAAAGATTAATTCGGAATATGCTTGATTGCACTCTGTTTTCAATCATTATTATTCTCTATGTTTTCTTCTGAATTAGAATAAATAGTGAAATCTTAATTGCTCCAGTTTCCCAGTTCTTTCATTTTGATTATTTATTAAAGAATACTTAACTGATCTTTAGTAGTAATCATCCAAGCTCCCTCTTTAAATAGGTTGAAGGATTCTTAACTACCCTTCACCCATTTTTGAACCCATTCCATCTATTCCAAGTCTTTATTTGTTCCCTGTTTAACCATCTTGCCCTGTGAAACCATCCTCTGTCAATAAACCAAGTCCAGTTAAGCCATCTTCTTTGACTCCATTTTCCCAATGGCCTAAACTACTCAGCCTTACCCCTCTGCTATTGAATCTCACCACCCAAACTCAAACAAAACTCCTAAACTTCATAACTAGCCTAATATCTTTCAAAACAAAACTAAAACTTAAAGAGAGAACCCTCTCTGGATACAGATTGGCTAGATTCTGTATCTAAAAGATTGGTTTTGGTTACCTTGGACCTCTTTCCCCTTCTTACAACTTCTGGGAAAATCTGAGTGATAACAGATTGGAACTTTCACTTCTTAATATAATAGAGCCAACACGTTTCATGCATATGTTGTTATTGTATTTTAGTTGATTTGTTTACTATAATGATAGATGTATCTATTTTCTTACGCATGTATGTATAGACTGTTTTTGATATGTATGTATGAATCTTACTGAAATGTGTTGTCATTTTACGCATCACTTTGGCTTGTTGGTTCACCTTCCTTCCAACTTGTGATGCATCTTTTCTCGCATTCTCTTCTAAGCTGCGTGTTCACACAAGTTTACAAGGGGTGCACTCATTCCACCTTCAGTGTGTTAGAACCATTGATGCACCTTCCTTAACTTGCTGCACATGTCACACCCTTGCTACCAACAAGGATGTCTTACTTGCATATATGTGCAACCACGGTCAAGGCAGTACCGTACGACCCACTGTTGGGAATCCTACACCAAACGGTCTAAGGTCTAGTTGGGAATTCTAACCGAGGAGATCCCCTGACATGTTGGCGAGTCCAACAAGGTCAAAAGAAGCATAAAGGATTTGAAAAGGAGTTTGATCAAATGTTATAAAAAGGGTTTTATTGACCAAAACCTTTAGGGCTTTGCAAAGTCTGTTGGTCTACAAAAATATTTTGTATCTTTTTGCCAAGCATGACAGATTTTTTGGTGAAGATTGTGCCTTATGGGGATACATATTAAAAATCATAGTTTCTTTAGGGGGTGATATGGAAGATAGCCTCATGAAATCAGGAAATGAACTATAAGACAAAGGAATCACAACAGTCATGGGTCACAAAGCATGACTGAAGAAGTCTAAAAAAAGGAATCAAAAAGAAGATACATAGATTATTGTCATGTTTAGAAAGGTTCAAGCCATAGCTGAGGAACTGAGAAGTTTAGTAAAAGATGAAGAATAATTTGGTGCAAGGGGGAGTGCCATGCAGAAGCAGGTTACGTCACCAGTAAAGAAGTCAGCTACAAATCTGAGAGTAGATGAGCAAGACTCTGAGAGGAAAACAGAGCTTGGAGAATCCCACTCAAAAGTGAATGATAGTTGTCAAGACCATAAAATTGAAACGCATTATGCAAGCATGCATATGGATGAAGAAGTTGCAACAAATATTACAGAGAGAGAAGCAGTATCCCTTGTATATGAAGCATACCAAGAGCATATAAATGTTCAAGGAACCCATTGTAATGCGCATGATGCAGATGATTTTAAATCCCATTGTGTTGAGACACATGTGGATGATGACTGCAAAGTGATATGTTAATTGGTGAATCCAGCCGGAGCTGATGGATTTGGTGAAGTTGAAATTGTCAATGAAATTGACAATGAGCACAGGAATGATCGAATATCCCACCATAGTGTAGATGAACATTATGTTGATGATATGTGTGGTTTCTTTTTTGAAACATGGATTGATTGTGGCAATATGATAGGAGTCATGTTTGATGAAGAATTAAAGGTTGAAGCTGCCACTATAGCAACAAGATATGAAGCAGTTGGAACTGCTCATGAAGCAGTTTGTCATCTGGCAACAGTTGATGATCAAGAACATGATAAAGTGATTGAATATTTTTTTATGAGAATATCCACTAACAACATAACAATGGAAGACAATGTCCATGTAGTTGAAAATAAGGCAAAGAAAGAAGAGGTAGAGAAGGAAGTTCTCACCGAAGAACATAATAAAGATGTTTTTAACATTGTTTTTGAATATGCAGGTGTTCAGAATAGCATGGGTAAAAAATTTGAAAACAAGGTTGTTAATATATTTGATGCATATTTGAAGCTCATTGAAGAATGGATTCAGAAACCAATAGAACAAATTGATGCGAGTCTTAAAGCAGCAACTGGAATAAAAGAATTGAATGAAATGGTGAATATTGATCTTGAGTGTGTAGATTACAGGAAAAAAGCAACAATACCTGATGATGAAAGTGAAAATAATGATATGAAAGACAAAGATGAATGCATTGAAACCATTTTTCAGCAATGGAGTCAAGAAGAGATAAGATTTTGCTATCAAGAAATATGGCAGAAATAAATTCAGGAATATGAAACTCAAGAAGCAAAGCAAAGAAGATAGTTTGAAGATGCAATGTTTTGGCATAAATTCATGGTTGAATGAATATTTGAAGAGGAAGATTTAGTAGACAAGATCAAATTGTGTTTCAACACAAATTCAAGAAAAGTCGAAGCAAAATTGCAGCAACAACAAGTAAATGAATATGGAGCCTACAGTAAAAAAGTGCAACAGAGAATGAAGCAAGTTTGAGGATATAAAATTTGGAAGAAGAGAAAAAGAAAGTCTCGAGTCATTGTAATCCTAGCTTAGACATAGCCTAGCAGGCATGTTTGAGTGGTGATTGAGTCAATTTATATTGTAATCCTAGCAAACATAGTTGAGCCATGTTGATTTATGTTGACTCATATGGTCGTAATTAAGGGGGAGTGTTAGAAATTGTAATTACTCTCGCTTGTGGAGTTAGCTAAAATTAGAGAGTTAGTTAGATAAGCATTGATTCAAGTCAAGTGATGGATGAAGAGTTAAGTGTAGTCCATATTTAGAGTGAGAGTTAATTGAGTTAAGTGTGTGTGCATGTCAAGATATTTTAGGCAAGTCGCTAGTTGGAAAAGCTTAAATACCCTTCAACAAGTTCATTGTAAGCATCAAGTTTTGTGTGATCAATAGAAAGATGCAACTCATGTGTTTTTTTGTGTGAATTTTTTTTTTTTTTTCTCTTCTACCTTTCCAACAAATTGATATCAAAGTGAGGTTACTAAGAGCCAAGAAGAATGGATTAGCAGAAATCCCTGTGAGAGGATAAATATATTTTTTTCTCATGGTTAATACTATAACGCACCTTGTAGGTTATACACAGGGTGTTATCATGCACAAGGGCTGAGTAGAGAGCTGCGTTAACAGTCACAAACTTATGTGCTTTTCGTAGCACACGAGTTCCTTAAGGTTTAAGAGCATTAGAGGACTAACATGGTCCTTCTATAACATGGATAGTGTTAGCACACAAAGCATCATCAGAAAAGGCCACATTAATAGAGCAAAGAAGTTTTTTTTGTGAAAAAAGATTCGAAGTCGAGTTGTGAGATGACCACAACCATCATTGTTGTGAGCAGTCCATAGATAACCAGTTCTCGTTGAGGGTTTCGAAATCATCGTGAACATGGAATGTAAAAGTCAAGGTAAGGAAAAGCTTAAAAGGTATCAAAGTCACGTGGGTATCTTTTGTTAAGTGACATATTTGTTATATGGTATGGTTTTAAAGTGGTTGAAATGGTTTTGTTAAAAGAGCTTTACAAAGTGGTTAATACAATTTTTAAAAGGAGGGTTTTTTAAAAGGTTCCTTGAAAGCTTTATGAAGAAATATTGAGTTATAAAGGGTTTTGAAGCACAAAGGATTTGAAAAGGTGTTTTATCAAATACTATAAAAAGGGTTTTATTGACCAGAAAATTTATGGCTTTACAAAGTCTGTTGGTCTACAAAAATATTTTGTTTGTCTTTGTTAAGCATGATAAGTATTTTTGGTGAAGATTGTGCCATATGGGGGTGCATATTAAAAATCATATTTTCTTTCGGGACGATATGGAATATAGCCTCATGCAATTAGAAAAGAAAATATAAGACAAAGGAATGACAAAAGTCATGGGTCACAAAGTGCGACTGAAGGAGACTAAGAAAAGGAATCAAAAAGAAGAGACAAAGATTATTGTCATGTTTAGAAAGGTTTAGGCTGTAGCCGAGGAAGTGAGAAGTTTAGCAAAAGATGAAGAAGAATTTGCTGCAAGGGGGAGTGGCATGCAACAACAGGTTATGTCACAAGCAAAGAAGTCAACCACAAATCTGAGAGTAGATGAGCAAGACTCTAAGAGGAAAATAGAGCTTGGAGAATTCCACTCAAAAGTGGATGATGGTTATCAAGACCATAAAATTGAAACCCATTATGCAAGCATGCATATGGATGAAGAAGATGCAACAAAGATTGCAGAGAGAGAAGCAGTAGCCTCTGTATGTGAAGCAGAGCAAGAGCATATAAATGCTCAAGGAATCCATTGTAACGTGGATGATGTAGATGATTGTGAATCCAACTGTACTGATACACATGTGGATGATGACTGCAAAGTGATATGTGAATTGGTGAATCCAATCACAAGTGATGGATTTTGTGAAGTTGAAATTGTCAATGAAATTGACAATGAGCACAGGAATGCTCGGATATCCCACCATATTGTAGATGAACATTATGCTGATGATATGTGGTTTCTTTTTTGAAATAGGGATTGATTGTGGAAATATGATAAGCGTTGTGTTTGATGAAGAATTAAAGGTTGAAGCTGCCACTATAGCAGCAAGATATGAAATGGCACTGGGCACCCAACAACCACTGTGAACTTTCTTAGAAAAAATCAAGGAGAAAAATGTTCATCCTAATAGAGGGAAAGGTCCCTCTACCCTCATCCCAAAGTGATAATGAATATAGTCTCTTGGAATTGTAGAGGGATGGGAAGTATGCCGAAATTTAAGGCAATGAAAGACTTAATAGCATCAAAGAAGGCAGTTATTTTTATGATCCAAGAGACAAAGATAAATGAAAAGGAAATGGAAACAATGACCCAAAAAACAAAAATCTATCAAGGAACATCAATCCCAGCGATTGGAGCTTCAGAAGAATATGTACAGTATGTAAAACAAAGAACTTGGAACTGATTCAACAAAAAAAGAGTTGCATTGGATAAAAACATACTTCAAAACCAAAAAATCAAAAGAGATATATTACATTATAAATATATATGCCCCTAACCACTACATGTACAAGGAATCCTACTGGTTCACGTTAAAAAATTATCTCTTGCAGGTTCAAAAGAGAGGCATAATTCTAGGAGGAGATCTCAACTTCGCATTGAACACAAAGGAGATGTTTGGGGGGAAATATCATGTTGATCCATCAAGGGAAATGGTGGAATCAATTATGAAAACATGTAATTTAATGGACATGCCTCCTAGCAATGGGAAGTATACTTGGAGCAATAAAATAATTGGTAAAAATAATATAAAGGAAAGGTTGGAAAAATTCCTAATTCAAGAAAAAATTGCCACCTATTTTAGTGAGATAAAATAAAAAATCATCCACAACATTGCATCAGATCACAAACTAATGGTGCTTTCACTAGGGATGTTGGGGAACCTTGGTGCAGTTCCTTTCAGATTCAGTTCCACCTGGAATGACAGCGAAGAAGTCAAAAATATTATTGCAGACGAATGGGAAAATCAAATTATTGGATCCCCTAGCTATATCTAGTAATATAAACTTAAAGCCCTGAGGAAAGAGCTGACACAGTGGGCAAGGAACAAAAAAATAGAGACACAAAAAGGGAAGACATAAATAACAGAAAAAATAGAGAGAATTAAAGTGGAAAAAGAGCAACAAGAGGAAACACAGGAGAGTTTATGGAAGGAAAAACAAGTGTATTGGGAATTATACAGGAAAAACATAATGGAAGAAGAGGAGTGGCGACTAAAATCTCAAAGCCTATGGCTTAAAGCAGGAGACAAGAATACAACTTTCTTCCATAATATTGTTAGGATAAGGAGCATCCAAAACCAAATAGACAACATTAAGGATAATGAAGTTAAAGAGGTTAGAGGGCAAGAAGAAATAAAGGAGGCATTTAGATACTATAAAAATTTGTTATCATCCTCAACAACAAATAATGAGTATGAAGGCCCACGGGGCTTTGGATTGACGGTGACTGGATGCATTGTTAAGGCACTCTTTGTGATAGGTCACTGGTTCAAATCCCCCGTGGGTGCTTACCTACGAAAAAAAAAATGAGTATGAAGAATTTCTTTAGCACATCCCAAAAAAAATCGACGATGGAGAAAACAATGAATTCACAAAAGAAGTTGAAGAAAAGGAAGTTGTTGTTGTGGTTTGGGACTTACATCCAGATAAGACCCCAAGCCCAGATGGGTTCCCCATATCTTTCTATAAAAACAACTGGAACATCATCAAAAAAGATTTGATAATAATAATTAGAAATTTTTTTGGGAAATGCAAGGTTGAAGGTTTCAAAAATTCCTCCTTTCTCGCCCTAGTTCCAAAAGAGTCGAATGCAAATACATTCAACAGGTTCAGGCCTATTTCTTTGTGTAACTCCTCCTACCAAATCATTACAAAGATTCTGGCAAATAGAATAAAAATAGTGTTCCTAGAAATAATCTTATAAAACCAAGGGGGACTTGTCCCAAGGAGAGAAATTCTTAACAATATTCTAATAGTACATGAAGCATTGCACTCTAGCCTTCTAAAAAAGGAAAAAGAAATGATTGTCAAGCTTGACATGGCAAATTCTTTTGACAGGGTCAATCTGGACTTCCTTTCGGATGTTCTCCATAAATTTGGATTCTCAAAAAGGCAAGTGATATAAGAAAAGATTGCATTGTGGGACCTTGTATTGCACCCTTGGTCATTGGGAGACCAAGTGAATTTTTTCAAAGTTCAAGGGAGCTTCAACAAGGCTGCCCTCTCTACCCTTTTCTATATATCATTATGGACGACTCTCGGAGCCAAAATCTAGAGAAATGTCGACAAGATAGGGCTATCATAGGACTATCAATCTCTCCGGATGTAAAAATCATAAACCACTCTCTATTCGGAGATGATACTTTGGTCATGGGAGGGGCCTCTTGCATTATTGGAAGAAGAATAAAAAAAGTTCTTAACAAATTTATGGAAGCCTCTGGAGGAATTCTAAATAATAAAAAATATAGAATCTTTGGTTGGAACACTCCTCTTTGCTCTATCCAAAACATTTCACAAATTTTGGAAATTCCATTTCAAGGAAAATGGAGACATTTCCATTATCTTTGCCTCCCAATCTCCAAGGAAAGTATGAAGACCAAGATATGGAATAAGTAAATAGATAAAATGAAAAAGAAGGTGCAGAATTGGGGAATCAATTGGCTTAACATGGCAGGAAGGGTGGTATTAATCAAGGCACTACTCACAACTCTCCCAATATACTAGTATGCAACAATACTAGCTCCCGCAAGTATACATAAACAAATTGAGCCAGTAATTAGGGGGTTACTATGGCAAGGAGGTAAAGTAGAAACAAAGAATTTAAGCCTAGTGAAATGGGATTAGGTGACACAACCTTATGAAAAAGGAGGTCTGACCATAAGACTTGTTGGAATAATGAATTTGGCACTGGGAGCAAAAATAACATGGAGATTTATAACTGGAGAGAGTAGTTGGTGGAAGAAAATCCTGGAAGCAAAATACATGAAACACAATAGAATACTTTTATTGGAAAAATGTTCCCCAATAAGGCCCTTCTCCCAAGTCTGGAGTTTGATTAAAAATACCATCTCCCTCATCAAAGAGAATTCCTATGAGATCCCTGGGAATGGTAAATTACCAAAATTTGGAAGGACAGAATAATGGGAAATTAGCCTATAGCCCTTCAAGAAAACCTTCATGATCTGAGAAGGTGGATGAAATCAAAAGGAATAAGAACTCTAGAAGATATCTCTCTCTGGAGAGGTGGGGATTGGGATTACTAGAGGATCCACAACCTTCCCCGATTCCTATTCCCTCAATGGCATACTTTAACTTCACTTCTTAAGGGTGCTACACCATTGAGCAAGGACACAAAAGATTCTCTCCGATGGGATCTGGATGGAGGGGGCTATTCAGTAAAATCTGGATATGCCACTTTACATCAGCTTTAGAAGCATGACTGGGATCACTGGAGGGAGGCATGGAAAATAGAAAGCCTGCCAAAAATCAAAGTATTCATGTGGACTCTCCTTAAAGGAAAAATAATAACAACCGATAACCTTAAAAAGAAAGTTTATGAAGGCCCTTCTCGCTATGCAATTTTTCAGATGAGTGAAGAAAGCATACAACATCTTTTTGTGGGATGTCCTTTTGCTTGAGACTACTGGCTACTACTAGTCATATCCCTGGAAGTTTGTTCTCAGCAATCATTGTCACTGAATGAGCTTCTAACAACTTGGAAAAAAAAGTATCCATATACTTTTAAAAATAAAGAAACAATTAAAATATATTGGATGATTTTTCCCTCTTTCATGTGTTGGTAAACATGGTTAGCAAGAAATCAGAGGATCTTTAAAGATCACTCTCCAAGTACCAGGAGAGTTTTGGCTAAAACCTAGAGCATGACAATGGAATTTATCAATTCCAAAGGACCTAAAGCAATAGATTCCAATTACATGCAACACGAGGAAAGAACCTGGATCGAATCTGCTATGAGCAACAAAAAAAAAATAAACATCAGTAAATCTCCTATCAGGCATTCAGAACTAGAAAATCAAAGTTAAAAAGAGGATTTCAAAACATGGTCATAAAATCTAAAAAGACCCTCCTTATTGTTTGATGGGGCTTTTAAGTCTAACCCAAGCAAGGTTGGAGCATGAGGACTTCTTTTCGATCTAGGAGGAATAAACCCCATCACTTATGAATGAGGATTAGGAGAATTATCCAACAATAGAGAAGAAGCATACAACCTCATCTTGGGATCGGAAATATTAAGGCAGTGAGGAATGAAGAACCCAGTCATAATGGGGGATTCTACAATAATTATTCATTCGATGGTGGAGAGAAGAAGCCTCAAGAATAAGGCTCTGAGTCAAATAACAAAAAGGGTGGAAAAAAATTTGCAGTATCTTGGAGAAGTCACTTTCAAGCACATTCTAAGAGAAAATAATTGTGTTGTTGACAAGCATGCTAATCTTGCAGCTTCTTGTCCTATGGGAGAATCCAGAATAGACAATGAGATTGCCCAAAAACTAATTCCATAGGACCTCAAGCCACCATATGCAGAGAAACGCACTTAAGTCAAGGACATCAAGGTGGGAAATAGTCATTTCAACATAAAAAGCAAGAACACAGAATCACAGGAAAATCAAGAAAATATCCATGAGCAGAAAGCATTTTCAGAATTCATCTTCCAAGAGAATAGTAGTTATTCATGCTTCCCGTGAAATGCACAAGTTTTTTAAATTGAAGTGGCCCTCAGTGCAGCTATATATCCATCCCCTCCGTATGATCGTTCTCATTTCTTCGCTTCTTTTCCTCTCTTTCATCTTCCTATCCACGAGATTAGCCTTCTCCGGCCTCCTTTTCTATCCTCCTCATCTTAGAAGTTGTTTTCAAATTATATGTCATTTCTACTGCATGCCTTTGGTGAATGAGCACATCCTCTCCCCCGTGCTCCTCTCCCTCGCGCATCTCCATTCCCACGTTCCTCTCCCTCGCGCTCCTCACCCCCTCTTATCAGTTTCTTGGCTTAATCCATTACTTCTCAAGAGATATGCTTCAGTCTCCAAATCTCTATATTTCGCTAATTTTCTACTACCAATCTCTATAGGTAACTCTTGTGGAAGTTTTCATCCCTCCCCTCTGTTGCCTCTTACCCCTGTATTTCCTTTTTGGAGTGGTCGCCCGCTTCCCTCAGTAATAATGGAATGGAATCCACTGGCCAATGTTCCAAAGTGTGAGAGTTGCGCAATTTGAAGAGAAAAAAAGTACATGATTGATCAGATAAGAGAAATAGTCAAGGATATAAAATTTGAGTCCAAGCTTGAGAATTCTTTCCTCAAGAGGCAGCTAGACGAATAGAGGAAAGAAATTGCAGCACTAAAACACAACTGCAATCACATGGAGGACCCTATCAACTACTTGAAGAGATTACTAATCAATCAAACAAGAGAAATTCTAACTACCAGAGTAGCAAGAACTGGCCTCATTCTCAGCAGGAGCCATCAGTAAACAAAAATAGTTTCTAATTCTTCATTCCACTCCTTTCTGTAAAGTTCTTCCACTAGTAGTTTTTTATGTTATGTAAATGTAAATTTCTGTTGAATCAGTTCGTATGTATTTATAGGGATAATGCAATTGCTATTATCAGAATCAAAGGGGGAAGGGCATGGAAGATATGGACTATTTTCCCTCTATTTTTCTTCTAGGATGCCTCTATCCATTTTGACTTAATGTAATGGGAGCATGCCTCCCTTTTCTTTTTTGGAATAAAAAACTAGTAATCGACCCTGTTAAAAAAAAAAAGTCTCATGATATATATAAATCGTCACAATGTATGAAATCATGAAAAACAAGCTCTAATGGAAACCTTTTCAACATTTTGACTTCGACCCTTTTAAAAAGGTACTTTGATTTGGTTAATTTGGCTTGATTTATGGAGACCCTGTGTACTAGCGCTGTCTACGTCAGGGAATTATATTGTTAGTGCTCTAACGTTCTCAACGGCTAAAGAAACCTGCATGCCTCTAAATACTTTGCGGCCTATAACGTACTGTCTAGCTAGTGAGATCTCCTACATTATAACGCTCTGACTACCACTTAAGGATGCATTATGCTTTCAATCAAGAGAAAAAATATCTCTTTCACAGACTACTATTGATCTACTCATCTTTGGCTCTTTGTAAACTCACTTTGATACCAATTTGTTGGAAAGACAAAGGAGGTAAGGCACAAATTTCATACACAAAAATAACACAAGTTGTGACTCTTCTATTGTTCACACAAACTTGATTATTACAATGAACCCAGTGAGGGGTATTTAACCTTTTCGTCTAATGACTCACTAAAAATAACTTTGACATGCAACCACACACTAAATACAAGTTTACCCAAAATAAGATTTAACTCAAACTCACTCACACTTGAATAAGCTAAATGACTCTCCAAATTTATACAACTCTTCATGCATGAGAAATTAACTATCTTTAACATAGATCCCTAGGTAAACTATATTCTTTGCTTTTACTGCATGTTTAATGCCACACTTCGTGTACAAAGTCTCCTTTTTCATAGCCTAAACAGGCCACATTTTCGCAAGGAAAATAATAGAAATTCTGATTTGATTTTGAGAAACATTGGTGGAAATTGGATGTCCTAGAGGATAGCGATGAATTTTTTGAAAAAATTATCACCAAACTCCACCGAGAAATCCGTCGTACAAGGCAAAATTGGGGACTCGTTAGATAACATCCTCTCCTTTTGCTACATTCTCTTGGGTTTGAAGTGGCTTTATTTTATCATTAGGGATCTTATTTGAATGCACCAGTGTTTTATTATTCCCATCCAAGAGTCCATGTTACCCAGAGAAAAATCTTGGGAGGTGTTGCTCTCAATACGTCCTAACTAGTATGCTTGCACGACAAATGCGATGGGCCACTCTGGGTGTTTGGTTGCTTTATAGAGCCCTAAAGATATTACTCTCAAATCATATCACACATGTGTAGGGATAATATTGATAGTATTCATGTCGGGACCCAATCAAATGCTACGCATTATTAATTCTTATGTGTAATATTTGGCACGAAAGACCTTCTGGGATTAGATTATTGAATCTAGAATAGTTGGTCTATCATATTTTATTATTGTTGGGGATGTCAATTTGACCATGGGTATGGATGAAATCTTGGGGGAGAGGGTAAAGGAGGATAATTTGGCATCTTTTTTTAAGGATATGCTGGAATCACATGGCCTTCGAGACGTTGTTTCATCTCCTCTTGCTCCTACATGGCAGAATGGATGCATAGGATCAGAAGGGATTTAAAAGTGCTTGTACAGATTTATAATTAAAGGGTCTTTGAATTTTGTCCTTTCGTGGATTTCCTCCTCCATTATTCCATCACTCATCTTTAATCATCAACCGATTATGTTGTCAAGAGAGGATGAGAAAAGCAGGAGGCCATGTCCCTTCAAATTCAATTCAGAAGGGATGAAATAAAAGGACTTTGAGGCATTGGTAAGGGATGTGTGGAATATGTTTGTTCTCCTTGTCCCTGTGAACCATATGGAGTCCATTTTCACTAAGCTAAAGTCTCTGAAAAAGAAGGTTTATATTTGGGCCAAGAATAAAAAAGCAGTAGAATATAAGGTTGTTGGGTGCTAAAAGGTGTCTTTTAAAACTCCTAATTACATCACATTAATCATCAACCTGGGGAAGTCCTTTTATTCCAAGAGTGTACACAATATATGCATGCTATGAATCCATAGAGTAATGTCTCTTAAAATGAAGTATAAACCTTTGATACAAGAGTAAAAGAATCTATTTATAAAACTCAAATTGCAACTGTTAAAGGAAATATTACATCTAAGCATCAAGACTTCATCCTCAACTGAAATTGTAATAAAATCTCAAACAAGCAATTCAATTGAAAATGGCATCAACTGAGAGCATAGTAGAATTAACCAATCTCTTCTAGTTGATTCTATCTAAATCAAACTCAATCTCAATTAAGCAATCCAAATGGAAATGATGTCAACCGAGAGTTCAATAGCGGTAACCAAACTCTTTCAGTTGATTAAATCAATAAGGTTCACTATCTTAACGGCTAATTAATTTAATCTTCAATAAGCATAAATAGAATCAGATGAAAATGTTGTGAAACATGTAAAGAAAATGTACTAACTTCAATATAGGAAATCGGTAAATAGCAAATAAGATAAACTCACAGAAAATGGGAAAAATATCAAACCAATCAAATTTGCGTGAATCAGAAATATATAACACAAGGGATAGAAATTCAATCCACCAGAGGCCGAGCCCTTAACCACTAGCAAATACTGTTGAGCTTCTTTAGAGAATACGAATGAACAACACCGTAAATTATATATTAACAATTGAACTCAAGTCTCATTACAATACGATCGTGTTCCTCCAACAGCATGAGTCTGTAAATTAAAATTACAATTTGAAATAAACATAAATCAATCCCCTTTCCTCCTACAGTATTGGTTGAAGGGAAAGTACCCCTAGGGTCCTTTGGGCTAAGACTCTACCAGACTGAAAATTGCTTATTCAAAGAAACACACACACAGCCATCATTTTACTTTTAAGCAAAGTATAATGTTAAGGGTACGTACCTAAGGTCCTACTTTCGAGAAGGCCTTTAGGGTCCAAACCCTTCTTGGAGTTCCCTTCTTCTTTCTTTGACCTGCAAGACAAACAAATCAAAGAACACAACAGTACATGTACAAATACTTATGTATAAACCATCTTTATGTTATAAAGTTAGTTATAAAAATCTTCAAGTAACTACTTGCATAAGAATTCAAAACAAGAATCTCATAAGCATAAAGAAAGATTGTTTCGGGAACAAAGTCGTGTTTCTTTATATATAAAGGCAAATAAAGTACATATAATGGAAAGATATCACCTGAACACCTTCAGCAGGCTCCAAGCAAAGCTTCCTCCCGGATTCGTTCCAGCCTCAAGCCTCCAACAAGAGCTCCTTTCAAGTCTTACTCAATGATGATATCAAGGATGAATGATCACCAATACACATGGAAACAAGGGTTTCCTATGCAAAATGGGGGAAGTGCAGAAAGCACCAAGGACTTCAGACCTGGTCTAAGGGGAAAATCTCAGCATAATAATCTTGCTCTCATTTCTCTCTCTCTTTGGCCTTCCCTTTGATGTCTTTTTATACCATCTCCAAAGTAGTTTTTTAGTTAGGAGTTGGTTGGGGACAGTTGGGCCACGGGCACTAACAGGTGATCCAACAGGTAAAACCCGCGATCTCCACCCGAAAATAAGGAATTATATATTTTTTTAAGTGTTTTAATACATACACGCGGGTTGGGTATACACAGACCCGCGTGTACACGGGTTTAACTCAGGGCAATGTCGCGTATAGGGAATAAAACACTGTTTTTTAAATTTTTGGACCAGTTCTAGAAGGAGGGGTTGCCCTAGGCCATGAGTGCAGCATCACAAACCATAAGAGTGAGATTTGGAGCTATAACAGATGCCCCCTAATGTATGAGGTCAGAAGGGGAACATGATGGCCGAAATATATTATGTAAGTACATGGAAAGGAACTCTGTCGAAAAACTGAGGAGGACTGCACCAGAATTCAGCCTGCCAAGCCACCGAAAGGAGATTAGAAAGAAACACTGTCTGAGGTGGGCATACCCATGCTCAGGAAAAGTAAAGCATGTCCTCATATCAAGTACAAGCGGATCCACTAAGTATACAAGTATAAAATGACTGGAAGATACATAATGGATCATCTGATCATAATGAGTAAGTACATGTCTGAATATCACATATAAAACTGTCAGTGATGCTGAAAGATGCAACGAATCACTGATATCAAAGACTGATCCCAAAAGGTACCAACTGAACATGATGGAATAGGATGGTACTACACTGCAAACTCAGGTGCCAGCATATAGAATGTCGCCATGACTGACTGCAACATATAAGGTGGAGTGGTATCAACTAGCAGCAACAGGAGCAACTGTCAAGTGAACCAATGAATGTTGATACAACCTGAGGTCTTCACCGACCGTCGTGGTACATTTCTACACCATGGGAATAAATGATCTGAAGTCGACCATGTGAGAAATCGTTTGATTACCGGTCATTGATGTATACCGTTAACAAACACGAGACTACTCACCGATAATGATAATGAGTGTCAAGGTACCCAGTACAATCTAACAAGTGTGAATAGATGAGCTGAAGTCGAACACCTGTAAGAATCTATCGATCAGGAGACAATGATGGTTTCCCACTGTCGATAGCGAAGGATCTGCCACTAATGACTGCAAACCCCAAGGTATTGCCAAATGGACTCTAGATATTTTCCCCAGAGCAATGAGTCGGAGTCGATAGGGAAAGATCCGCTAGAAGGAAGGCATTAAGGCATCCTTCATCAATCTAGTGCGAGTGTAACTCGTAGGCCAATAATGTGGAAGGAATCGGAAGAAAAAGATGTAGTAACCCAACCGAAGTACGTTTCCGGCGTACACAAGATGTAGCTAGTGCACGGCAGAAACCCTCTAAACCAACCAATAATTAAAGCTGACACAGAGGCGAGGTATCCACCAATAGGGTCAAATGGAAACCAAGGTATTGCACGAATCCCAATGTGTGATAATGTATGCTGACATCGAACACAAGGGAAACCACTCAGTCAAATACCCATGATATTGATCGATGCTGAGCACAAGGTGACCTATCAATAATGAAAATAGGGCCAGGGTGCAGCTCTAGGCCTATCCTCAGAGCAAGGTGTCGTCGTCGATAAGGACAAGACCCACCAGCAAGAATTCAATGGGGACCTTCTCAAACCGGCACGAGTACAGGACCAATATAACTGATGTGATGATGGACATGACACTGACAACCAGGGATGGCCGACTGAAAAATGAGTCAAGAGACACCGCAGAAAGGCCGACTCAGGCTAACTTCCCTTGAACAAAAGCACGACTCAATGTGACTATGTGGCAGCATATGATGAATCTGTATAAGTTCGTCATGCAGGAGGCACGAACGAACCCTCCATATGATTGGAAGAGATAACCAATTGGGGGAGAACTGACTCGATAACAAGGTTATGGCATACCTAAGTCAAACTAAATCCCACCCATGCGGAGGAGACTTTTCTTTGAGTGCTTTGTTCAAGGGCGACATGACTGACTCTAGCTGCCAACAATAAATGGAAATAATGTCCCTGTTCCCGCTCTTTTTTGGAATATTTAATTTTTTTGTCTTTTTCTGATAAGCCGGAAAAAGAATAAAAGAATGCTATGGTATAGTGGAAAGAACGAGTGTCGGTGAAACAGGTGATCTAGTTCCTGGGAAAGGAACGTTCCTATGCTCAATGCAGGGAGGTGAAAACTGGTCAGTGACACTCAGGGGTATGTTCCTTCCACGGATCTGGGTATGTCAAGCTGCAGGAGTCAAAGGTATGCAAGGTTGATTTGGCAGACGTCATGGTCAAAAGTTGGCTTAAACACGAGTCCAAGTGAAGCCGGCTCTAGGCAAAAAAGTGCAAATGGTCAACATGCAATGCAAAAGTGAAACTCAACACTCATAGGAGCCTCTAGGGTATAAGGCCAGAACGAAGCAAAGAAGCAAAGAGGAATGAGTCTTCAATGCAGAAGTCATGGCAGGACTACAGAGGACTCCCGAGCCTACTCAAAACAAAGCAGCACGGGCAACAAATGTCAGTGAGGTGCTAACTAGGATGCCCATGTAAAGGATGGCTCTACCATCGTGTCATGATTTAAAGAATCGGCGAGTGAAAATGGCTAACGAACCATAACACGATGGGGTCGACCCTATGGCAGATGTATTGGTCAAATGTAGGCTAGTATGCATAATGCAATGGAAAAATGTTGTCCCTAACCTATATGCCAGTGAGAACACGATACCTGCCATGACGGGTCAGCAGTCATGGAACCGTATCGAACCGTCGAAAAATGTCCAAAATGTCCTGAAAAACAACCCATTCTCGACATTCCAAGCTCCCAAGTTAAAAGTGACATGAAACCAAACAAAATAAAATTTTGAAAAAATTTTGCATTTTCAAAACTTATAAAAAGAAATTTTGGACTTACCATTTTCACCGTTTGACTTGGAGAGCAAAAATTGTGGAGCAAAAGGAGCAAACTTCCCTGTGACTTATTCAACCGTTCAAACTTGCCGAAAACTTCCAGTTAAGCACTAAACTTGTCTTGCAATTAATTGTGATAGTTTTTAGGAAGTTTAATTGATGTTTCACCGTTAGATTTTTGCAAAAAATTTCTCTGCGGCGTACACGCGGGTTGGCTGTATAGAACTCGCATATACGACGGCCCTACACGCGGCTGTATACAAGGGAACCCGCGTGTGCGCAGCAAACTAATTTTATATACAAAACTAACGGATGAAAATGATTTTTTCTTCCAGGATGACTCTCACATGGCGTGAAAGAGAGCACTCAGCTGTGGATAATGAAGTTATGAACAATGATGAGGCATTAGATGCCTTACGGGGATGCGGGTTGCTAAAGTTCTTCAAATTGCCAAACATGAAAGCCAACACGCATTTGCTCGAGAGACTCATTGATTATTGGGATGCCGATGAGAAAGCATTCATCATTGATCAGATGCCACTCAGGGTAGAAGTGGAAGATATATATTTTATCACGGGCCTTTCCCGAAGGGGATAGGTAGTGCATTCCCGGGGCAGGACACGGAATAGCCTCAGTGTGGATGACTATGTACAGATTTACTGCCCAGGTCATCGGAAGGTCGGGAGTCAGATTTCTATTCCACATGTGGCGAGTTTGTCACTCAGGATAATCTTGTTCACCATAGGTCGAGTGAACGGATCATCCTCACTACATCAGGCATCACGGGTAAACATGAGTGTGGCAATGGACTGTCTCACTACAGTGTTTGACTGGTGTACTCCTCTCCTTGCCAACATGAAGGAACAACTCACTTCTATCAGGAGGGGACAGACCAAGAACTTTGGGTTCGGAACCATCTTATGTACATTCTTCTTCGAGAAGGTTCCCGCACTCCGCCCCAGGGTAGCAGTTTCCATCAGTAGTCCACGTGATCCACGCATGGGCCGGTGGGCTGACTTGATGAAATGTCTGGGGGGTGGGGAAGTCCCTAGGAATGCATTCGACGATGATTTCTTTACCTGGTGGGAGCAGCAAATCATCGCCATAGATGATTACCCCTGTGCCAGACTGGATTTCCGAGGAGATCCTGATCTAGTGTTACCACCGGATGCAGCATGGGGCGAGATTGGTAAGATTTTTTATTTTTATGAATTTGTGATTTTTTGGATTTTTCAAATATAATGATAAATTTTGAAAAATATTTTTTGATGAGATTCAAATGACTAATATGATGATCATGTTCCAGACATTAGGCCCGTGCGACCAGATGGATTCCCGCGGCATGGACGGCGTGGACGAGGAGCCGAAGAGGCGGCTGCGGATGCGGAAAGGACCCTCAACAACGTCCAATGACACTTGGCAAGACTGAGCTGCCAAGTACCGATGGCCGAGATAGAGGATCTTCCTCTAGATATGCAGCGTCATGTGGTTGGGATGCCACGTGACTGGGTTCGCGTCTTTCGGCGCGTGGCCAATGCTATAGTTACATATTTAGCTGCTCATCCAGAGCCGAGGCGTTAGATATGCCTGACATGATTATGGGCATTTGAGTCCCAATTTTGTATATTTTTGGACACACATATTTACACTCGAGACGCTTTGCGATATATATATATATATATATATATATATATATATATATATATATATATATATATATATATATATATATATATATACAGTTTGACTTTTTGATGCATGATTTTATGATGATGAATGATTGATATGCCAGTCTAATGCTTGATTAGCGATAGAATCAGCTAACCAATTTTGAGATCTTGGAATGTGCAAATAATTAATGTAAATAAATGATCTTTGCAACAACCTCACCCTTAAATATTGGCGATATAATAATGGATCTCTAACCCGATAAATGTTGTTTAACTGAGACACTATCAATTGAGAATCAAGATATACTACCAACGAGTCAATCCCATAAGAGATTGCCTCGGATAATAAATTGATAACAGCTGTATACTCGGCCATATTGTTTGAAGCAGGACCGATACACACACCTCTTGATATCATCAACTGACCAGTTGGGTAATAAAGTACCCAAGCTGCGGAAGCAAGATTCTGAGTGTGCCGACTAGCACCATCGGCGAATCCAAAATAAACCAAATCATCCATCAACACCTGCCAAAGCAGACCAAAAAGTGCTGATATCAGAAAACGCTCGATAATATATGTACAAATATACATAAAATACAAAGAAGCCATTGCCTGGTAAAACTAAGCAAAATACTTCTTTAAATAGAGCCCATTTCGGGGCTCCGCCAGCTTGTTTCCTTCGAAATCAATTAACTCATACGATCCTTTTTCTAAGACTCGTTTGATAATGAAAGGACCGTACCACATAGGCTTGAATTTGCCTGCCCCCAAGGCATCCTTATCTTGGTCATAGACCAAGACAAGGTCACCTTCAGTAAAGACACGAGGACGGACAGACTTATCATACTGAGTTTTGACCCTTTTCTTATGGGCCTCATTCATCGTGGCGGCATCTCGACGCTGCTCATCGAGATGTTCCAGGTGAACTAGGTGCTCCTCGAGGCTCGAAGTCTCAGGAAGAAGCTCAACAGCCAATTTCAGAGATGGAATTTCACATTCGACCGGAAAGATAGATTCCATCCCATAAACCAACTGAAAAGGAGTAAAACCAGTAGCCGTTTTGACGGAGGTTCGGTATGCCCAAAGAGCCGGATACAACATAATGTGCCAATTGGACCGATTTTTATCGATTGTCCATTGGAGTATCATCTTGAGAGTTTTATTGACCGCCTCGACCTGTCCATTGTTCTGAGGATAGTAAGGGGACGAATGCTCCTGGCGGAATCCTAATTTAAGAGCCAATTCGGACATTAGCTGATTTTGGAAATGACTGCCATGGCCAGTGACAATCTCCCTTGGGATACCGAATCTTGAGATAACCTGATTGAAAAGAAACAAAGATGTCGTGTCACTGTCGTTCTTATAAGTAGGCATGGCCTCAGCCCACTTCGTGAAGTAGTCTACAGCCACGATAATGTACTTGTGATTCGCCGTTGAAGGCAGATTACAAGTCGTAAAATCAATACCCCACTTAGTGAAGGGACTGACGGTGACAACGGGAAAAAGGGGAGCTGGATGCGCGCGCATCTTGCGAGTAAAAATTTGACACGGGTGACAGCATTTTACCGCTTCCACACAGTCCTTAAAAAGTGAAGGCCAAAAATAGCCGGCACGTAAGATGCGCTGGGCTGTAGCAAGCCCTGATAGATGACCACCACAAGCTCCACTGTGGCAGTCATTAAGAACAGACTCCGCTTCCTCTAAGATTAAACAACGTCGAAGGATTGAATCAACCCCTCGACAGTATAATGTGTCACCAATGATAACATAGTTTTTAGCCAGGTGACGTAATTTGCGACGTTCATCCTTGGAGAAAGTAGAGGGAAACTTCGAATTCTGGAGATAAACAATGATATCTCCATACCAAGGGTCTTGTGAAGAGATGAGGAATATATGTTCGTCGGGTAAAATTTCCTCATAAACAATATCCTCTCCACAAGGAAGCTCAGAGATTAGCTCCGCAAAAACCATAGATTTCTTAGACTTGGCTGACAAGAACTCGAGGTCGAATTCTTGTAAAATGACTATCCATCTATTATATTTTCCCCCAATCACTCGCCTACTGAGGACAAATTGGAATGGATTGACCACCGCTAAGACAAAAGTTTTGCGTAGCAAAATATAATGACGGAGCCTCTGGACAGCATGGACAACTGCCAAGGCCAACTTCTCAACCGGAGAATAGTGGAGTTCAGGGCCTATTAAGCCTCGGCTCAGATAATAAATCACGTGCTCGACAAGAGCATCGTCCTCCTGAACTAGAACCATACCAATGGTAGATTCTGCTGCAGCGAGATATAAAAGGAAGTCTCTACCATAATCTGGTGGACTCAAAAGTGGGGCAGAGACTAATGCCTTTTTCAAAGCATCAAACGACCGCTGCGCAAAGTCGTCCCACACAAATGGGACTCCTTTTCATAGCAAACGCATGAACCCTTTAGTGATCTCGGCGTAGTTTGCTATAAACCGTCTTAAGAAATTAGCCTTCCCTTGAAGACTTTGAAGTTGACGAATTGAGGACGGGGGAGGCAACTGAACTATTGCCTCAACCTTGAAGGGATCAACCCGAATCCCTTCATTGGACACAATAAACCCTAACAGCCGACCGGATGTAACCGCGAAAATGCATTTATTGGGATTCAACCGTATTTTATAGAAACGACATCGCTCAAAGACTAATCGAAGGTGACTCGGATGATCAGTTCTCTTTCGAGAGCGAGCAGCGAGATCATCTAAGTATGCCTCGATGACATGTTTGATGTCATGGAAAGTGTATGACATGGCCCGCTGAAAAGTGGCTCCAGCATTTTTAAGACCAAAAGGCATCTTTCGATATGCAAAGGTACCCCAGGGACATATGAAGGCTGTCTTATGTTGGTCTTCAGGACGGATAGAGATTTGATTATAACCTGAAAAACCATCCATGAAGGAAAAAATTTCATTACCCGCACACTTGTCGATAATCTGATCAATGAATGGCGTGGGGTAATTGTCTTTTGGGCAAGCCTTGTTTAAGTCCCTAAAATCAATGCATACTCGGATTGTTCCTTGCTTTTTTTCCACTGGGACTGGATTAGAAACCCAATCCGTAAGAGGAACAGGATATAATAAACCCGCCTTTAGCAGCTTCTCAACCTCAGCTTTGATAGCCGCTGCTTTCCTAGGGTTAACCGGCCGAAGCCTTTGACGAATCGGTTTTGCGTTTTCGTATGTCTTGATCTCATGTTGGACTATAGAAGGATCAATGCCAGGCATTTCCTCATAAGACCAAGCAAATACATCGCGATATTCCTTGAATAGGTCGGTGTAACTTTGAATTTCTTCAGGGGAACACTCAATTCCGATGAAGATATTCTCGATGATGTTAGGATCCTTAGAGATGTTTATAGGTATCGTTTTTGAAATTACCGACATATTACCTTCGGCACATACGTGTGTTGGAGCCAAAGGGTTCGACACCGTACAAACATCACTACCAACGAGCTCGGAGAATCTAGATTCCACTTCCTGCAATGGAGGAAGAAAATATGAACGATGGTGTAAGTCTTCCCAAGGTCGATCTATACCCATCATTACTTTGAGGATTGCTTCTTCAGAAGGTAGAACCGAATCTAAGCAGTCCAAGGCAGAGTTAGAATCAAAGCTCCAAGCGGGGGCCACATGACCATCTAACTCCTCTTCGGAAAAAGGAGTAGAATGGTTATCTGCAGAGTCTACGATAGAATGATATCTAAGCTCAGCTACAGATATAGGAAATGCCATTCCATTCACTTGTCCTTCAACTAATGTGGTCGTAGGTGAAGGCAAGGTCCAAGGGTTGGAAAAATAATAAGTTCGAAAGAACTCTTCTCGAGAAGACTCCTTGGATGATGAAATAGCATTGATTCTTGCAAAAGGAGAGGGAAGATCAAACGTACCCATCAATGAGGAATACATCCTTACTCCTAAATTCTCAGTCGGTGGGCAAGGGTTATCCACCAAAGGAACAGTAGAGTCGGAGCTTGCTTGAGGATCGATTGGGGAATAGTCCAATTGATCAACCTTAACGATTTTCCCCTCGTAAGGAAAGCAAATGACACGAAATAGAGTCGACACAACGGCTTCCATCTCGTACACCCAGTTCCTTCCTAACAGGAGATTATAGTCTAGGTTAGCATCTACGACTTCAACTTCGATATTAACGACCTTCCCTCCAACACATATAGGAAAGGCCGGGATAATCCCATGCGGCTTGTGAGAATGGCCATAAAATGCAGTTAAGACGGTTGGTGAAAGAACAGCTGAAGGTGAACCAATAGCCTTCCAACATGACATGGACATTACACATGTGGAAGCTCCTTCATCTATAACGATGTGAAAAATATTGATTTTCCGGTACGTAGACTTTATCTGAAAAGCCATGTGATGAGGGAGTCTCTTTTTGACATTTGACATGTCAAAAGAGAGCACTAAAGAGTTAGCTGGATCGACTGCTCCAATGGCGGAGAGTAAAGCACTTCTCTGAGACGGACACGACTAGAGAACCTCCAAAGCGGACATAGCACACGGGCTTTGAGCCAAATCCTCCACAATGGAGTAATTTTGGGCGGCCCTAGCATTAGGGTTAATCGTCGCGCGTTTGGCGGAACCTTTCGGTATCCTAGGTATAGTCTCAACAAGAGGTCGCTCAATATGAAGGTCACTACCTCCGGGAACAGTTTTATCCTTAGATGTTTCAGCTTCACCATAATCACGTGACCGAGTAGTCACATGGACGTTTGAACCCATCATAAAAACATTTGATGCTTTTTCCCCTTCCTGGTTGCCCCCTGAGGAGGTTCCAGGATTCGAATTCGCGCCAGCAAGAAGTTGCTGCCCTTGGGGAAACGGGTTAGTTAACACAGCTTGTGAACTAGAAGTCCCTTGTTGTCCTAACAAGCGCTGAGCGTCTTCAATTCTAGGGCAGAGATGAGTTAGATGGTCCCCGCTGCATAACTTGCAAGGGAACTTAACTTTCTTTCTTGACTCACCTTTACCACCACCAGCGTTGTTGCCGGATTTATTTGCATCGGGCTTCCCATCCGAATTCTTCTTCTTACCACGTCCTTTCTTTTTCCCATTGGAATTTTGATTTCCTTTGGGGTTATCGGATTGGACGGTGTTAATGGAAGAATTTTGGGAAGCGGGAGGATTAGACAATGTGACTTGGTTGTTAGAAGCAGTTTGCAAAGACAACTGCTGCAATTGATTCAACAAGTTCACTGTAGATGTGTCTACAGACCCAACGATACCGTCCGCGTGCGGACCTGGCTTTGGCTTAGCTAAATCAACCTTAGATCCAGGAGCATCTGGCAAGTACTTTTGGAGGATCCCAGACTGAGAGTAAATCAGTTCTAACTGCTGGGCCCTGAAAATGGCTTGCTCCTCAGAATAGACCCCAGACATGGAGACATCCTTGGAGATCTCAGGTTGCAAAGACTTCAAAAACCACTCTAGACGGTACTCCGGAGGGATTTCGGCTTTGATGAGCCTCTTTCTCTGTCTCCATTCCTGAATGTGATCAGAAATGTGGGTTGCCTTATCCTGACGAAAGGTGGCCAGAAGTTCAGTTCCGACATCATAGCGGACAGGCAACTGGAAGTGATTTAAGAAGATATTGGCTAAGTCAGCGAACGATGTAAAGCTACCCCCTGGCAACTCTATGTACCATTTAGCCGTATTACCAGTCAAGGTGCGCTGAAACAGTCTCAACCTAATCGAATCCTCGATGAGGGAGTTGGATGAGCACCACAAATGGAATGTGGTTACATGATCGCCCGGATCTTCACCACTCTTCCCTTCGAATTTTGGAATGTCCGAAGGGAGTTTGGTTGGGACCGGAGGCCAGGCTGGATTATACCTGATTGGGTCGTTTGTTAACTTTGTGAGATTTGGCAGGTTTAACGTTGCCAGAAACGGAAGCCTAGGAGGACCTAGGGGATTCCACCCAGACTGGGCGGAACTCCCTAAGTTCTGAAAAGATTGTCCTGGGATTTGGGAGGCACCAGGCTGCCCGAAGTGACCAGTAGAACCAGCTGAACCAAAGGGCAAGCCTTGTGGTCCAGCAAAATTTGGAGTTTGACCAACTCCTGCCGTATAACCTCCATAGCCCGCAAAGTTTCCTCCTAAAGAATGGTAAGGAGTTGATAACCCCTGATATGGGTTCCAAGCCGAAGCAAGGGGAGGAATGCTTTGAAACGAACTAACCGTGGTGTACGGCCTATTCCCTTGTTGGCCGATAAATGGATTCCCAGTTCCTGCACTAGTAACCCCAGGGTTATTCCAACCTTGGAAAGGATTGCTACTTTGTCCTATTGAAGAAAAAGGCATGGATCCTACCGTTGGGTTGGAATGTGGTATATGACCACTTCCGAAAGGAAAACCCTGGAATGAGGCTGATCTGCCCATCATGGACGTAGCCGCACTAAATGGAACCGATGGAATACCCTGTGATTGGGTGCGAAAAGAGAAGAGTCCATTACTAAAAGCATTGGTTTGGGCATTTCCACTCGTGGACAGAATGGAGGTAGACCCAAGTAGAGATGTGCTCGCAAAAGATCCAAACAAGGAAGTGGAGGGGATGGAAATGGTTCCTCCCCCTTGCACCGATGTAGGGGTTTGCATAGTCGCAGAACTCGTAGAAGCCATGCTTCCAGTAGTGGTCATGAATGGTAAGCGCGTAGCGTAACCTGGACTTGCCGGTCTATGAGACGGAGTCCCAACGTATTGCAATACGTCTGGATGACTAAATGGTAGAGGAGAATTTGGAACCACTAATGATTCTGAAAGTTCTTCTACTTCTACGTTATTCTCCGCTTGAAAGCGAACTCGAGAAAGGACTGGGGTGTCCCTCTCTTGCTCAGAAGTACCAGGCCTTGCTTGGCCGCTAATGTCCCCGAGAGGAGGATCAATCCCCGATGCGTCAACCGGCGTGGGACGGACCCTACCGGTAATATCCCCTCTGCGCCTTCTAGGAGAAGGCTCTAAACTAGGTGGCGAGAGACCACAAAGTCTTCGAGACCGTCTTGGAGACGGGTCAGCCACTTTGAATTTCTTGTTATGATCTAACTAAAGACTCAAAAAATTAAAAGCTAAGCCGACTAGGAGCACAGAGCACACACTATAAAGTTCCTAAAGATACAACCAGTCAAACAACTTCCAAGTATTTCCGCTCCGGGTGATTAGGACCGGACACCAAAATACGAGAAAGTGAATCAAAGGGCCTTCCGAAGATAGTCTGGGATGATGAGGGCCCAGTCCTATCAGCGAAGGTATCAGAGGAAGTTACGTTGACCTCCTAACAACAGCCTACGCCGGTGCAAGCCCCCAAGCTTCGCAAGGGTGCCCTCCAGTAGTACTGTCGAGAGTGATGCAACGTCGACCTCAGGTGCCACGGGATTCCCCTCCGTAGCCACCTATGCAGATCCCTAGGAGAGGCAACTATGGGTACCAACTCGTCGCAGAAGCCAGGCGGAACAGTCGTGAGGTAAGTTCGGACAAGTAGGAGAGGGGGTATCTCTCTTCCCTGTCTTCACAGACCCTCGTGCTTAACTCCGAGATCCGAAGCTTTCCTGGTCTTCCTAACGCTATTGGATTTACTCTCGTTAATCAGACTCTTATGTTTGAAATTTTATGTGGCCTTGGATAGTTAACTCTCCACTCGCCTAATCCAAGGCCCTAAAATCCTAAACTTGTTGGTGTAATAACTAAAACAAAAAGTTCTAGTGGATTTTAATTAAGCGCTTGATTTTATTAGGCTGTTCTTTAAGTCACAAGGTAATGGAGATGAAACTTGTGGTGTTTTTATGGACGCAAAAGAAATTAATAAAACTTAGCTACATGCACATGCACTTTTTGTTTTCGATGAAGAGCAATTTCTATGAGGTTCAGAGGTACTTGTAATATAAACAAATTTTCTTTTTCTTTTCAGACTCCACACTCACAAAAACTAACAAAACTAAATATGCCTAAAAGAGATGCAAATCTATCCTAATGCAAGAACTATATGTGGATGCAAGATTCAAAGACTACTCTAAAAACAAAGAAGGAAAGTTGTTGTTTTACCAAATTTTGTCTTGCCACTAAAATGCTTAGATAGAAGATGATTTGTTACCAATCATTTCATCCAAACAATAAAAACAAGTTCTAAGATAAAAACAAAGCACTTTCACTTCGCAAAAAAGGAAATCAAATGAAAAGCAAGTTTAAGAAAGCGAAACTCAAAAACTTTCAAAAGATTTTCTTTCAATCAAACCAAAAAGTCTTTTTCAAAGGAAAGCTCTCAAAAATACTAACACCAATGATTGATAAATAGGTAACCAAACACTTTTGTGAATTGACACCTTTCAAATGATGAAAACTCAACAAAAATAAAATGTGTTTGAAATCGCTTTTGACAATCAAAAGCAGCAATGAAAGTCCAAAAGATCAAAAGACAAGTTTCAAGAAAATGG
The DNA here is from genome assembly GCA_031772625.1 of Pinus tabuliformis. NCBI lineage: Eukaryota > Viridiplantae > Streptophyta > Pinopsida > Pinales > Pinaceae > Pinus > Pinus tabuliformis. The sequence goes on along the minus strand of CM062818.1, from coordinate 626,505,024 downwards.
TAACAAACAACTTTCCTGAAACGAAGGAGCAAATGGTCACAAAAATGATTTCGTTAAGCAAACAAAAGTGTCATGAAAGCAAAATGGACACAAAGATTGAACCTAATCTTCCTACTCTGCCGAAACAGAGCAATCAAGATTCTTAAACAGAAATCTTGTGTGTCAAAAATCAATGACGCTTGCAATCAACGAAAACAAGACTAATACTCCTTATGACTAGAGAGAGTTCAGAACAAGATGCCCCCTGTTAAACAGAGAACTGTCACTGGAAAATGATTGCTTCAAACTGACCCAAACCACCAGACAAAGATTCAGCAAAAAGAAAATTTATAAATCTTGAAAATTATGTAATATACGCGCCTGCAATTATGTGCAGAATGCGTGTACACGCGACTGTAACTAAGGAAACCTGCGTATACGCAGGTTCACTTAGTGAAACTTGCATATATACGCTTTTGTAATCCAGAAAAAGAGCGTATCTGAAGTCTTTCAAGAAAAAAAAAAAAAAAACACAAACTGAAAAACTGGAAAAGCTTGCAATTCAAGAACAGATCAGACAGTCAGAGCCAACAAACAGAGGGGCTGAGCCTTGATTGGCTTGAAGACTACCCAAACTAGGAACAACAAGAGTGTTTTCGCCAGTGGAGTCGCCAATTCTGGTTGAAGGGAAAGTACCCCTAGGGTCCTTTGGGCTAAGACTCTACCAGACTGAAAATTGCTTATTCAAAGAAACACACACACAGCCATCATTTTACTTTTAAGCAAATTCTAATGTTAAGGGTACGTACCTAAGGTCCTACTTTCGAGAAGGCCTTTAGGGTCCAAACCCTTCTTGGAGTTCCCTTCTTCTTTCTTTGACCTGCAAGACAAACAAATCAAAGAACACAACAGTACATGTACAAATACTTATGTATAAACCATCTTTATGTTATAAAGTTAGTTATAAAAATCTTCAAGTAACTACTTGCATAAGAATTCAAAACAAGAATCTCATAAGCATAAAGAAAGATTGTTTCGGGAACAAAGACGTGTTTCTTTATATATAAAGGCAAATAAAGTACATATAACGGAAAGATATCACCTGAACACCTTCAGTAGGCTCCAAGCAAAGCTTCCTCCCGGATTCGTTCCAGCCTCAAGCCTCCAACAAGAGCTCCTTCCAAGTCTTACTCAATGATGATATCAAGGATGAATGATCACCAATACACATGGAAACAAGGGTTTCATATGCAAAATGGGGGAAGTGCAGAAAGCACCAAGGACTTCAGACCTGGTCTAAGGGGAAAATCTCAGCATAATAATCTTGTTCTCATTTCTCTCTCTCTTTGGCCTTCCCTTTGATGTCTTTTTATACCATCTCCAAAGTAGTTTTTTAGTTAGGAGTTGGTTGGGGACAGTTGGGCCACGGGCACTAACAGGTGATCTAGCAGGTAAAACCCACGATCTCCGCCCGAAACTAAGGAATTATATATTTTTTTAAGTGTTTTAATACATACACGCGGGTTGGGTATACACAGACCCGCGTGTACACGCGTTTAAGTCAGGGCAATGTCGCGTATAGGGAATAAAACACTGTTTTTAAAATTTTTGGACCAGGTCTGGAAGGAGGGGTTGCCCTAGGCCATGAGTGCAGCATCACAAACCATAAGAGTGAGATTTGGAGCTATAACAAGTATTTTTCTTTTATAGTCAGAAAGAGGTAAAAGATAAATGCGATCCCTCAGGATCAAGAGATCTTGAGGGATTCACAACTGAATGCTATCTTCTGACACCCTTCATATTTAGCGTTGATCCTCCTAATTTGTTGATCTGATAATCACCCTATGAGTGACCTCAGTTAAAGATTTATTAAATGAAGGTATTATAGACTCATATGTTGGTGTGTGTCTATGTTACTTAAGCACCGGATCGATCAAATTGCCAATACACAGACAATTGAATGGAAAGACAACAGAGAAATACAATAAGCAAATACAAGAACACAAGAAATTAATAAGGAGTTCATCCTATTCTCCAGGGCTACATCTCCAGTCCAGCTCCAGTGGTGGCCTTATTTTATTGTGTTTTAAGCAGAGAATTACAATGTAGGAGCTCAATATGAGTCACCTGAAATAGATTTGCTTGGCAGGGTGGTACTTGGATTCCCTAAGCCACTAGAGTGCACAAACTCGTTTGCCTACCAGCTCTGTGACCTTCTGGTCTACGATGGAAGGAGCCCAATGTGGTGCTCAACCCAGACAGATCCTCTCTAGGATGGCTTGAATCCCTCAAGCTCTCTGGTGCTCGACGTTGTCGTTGGTCAGCTCGGCCCTCTGTCCTCTTCTGCTTCTACTTCATTGTCTTTTTCCCTGCGTTCTATCCTCCTCTCAGGATTCTAGTTCCCCTGTCTCTCTCTGACTTTTTTTTTACCATATATTCTGTCTCTGTTCATGGCTTTAAGCCATTTGTTTCCATGTCTGTTTATTTCCTCTTCCCCCTCCGTCGAATCGCCTTCTACAGCTGCGCTTGGAGTTCCCTGGCTCGATGTCATCATCCACTCACAGGGAGTGGCCACATGTCCTCCTGTAACATGCCAGCCTGCTTCGTCAGTTCAGTTTGTCGGTTACCTCGTGGATGAATTTTTCCTCCACAGTGGCGGTCAAAACAGACTTCAAATCCTTCTAAATCATGGCTCATTCCTTCATCGATTCTTCTTCCGTCGTCGAGCGCGATCTCAACCATCCAATCTAGGGCCTCCAAATATGATGCCATACGCACGTTTCACGCGGTTGACTTCCTCGACCTTTAGCACACGATCAACAATGGTTTTCTCTCTCCTCCGCTTGCCACACATCGATTGTTGAGTGGGATCGCTCCAATTTCTCCAAAACCGCTTACCATTTAAGGGCACCTCGATCAATACCGCTGGTTTTTTAGAGCGCGGGTCCTACCTTTTCCTTTAGCACTTTTCTCTTTTTCACCCACGGTTCTCTAGCTCCCCACGCGTCCGAGTGCTCAGGGCTTCTCCATTTCAGCCCTTTTCGCCTAGCGATGCGCGATTAGTGCTAATCGCGCATCAAAATCCGCCTTTGTTTCCCGATCGGGGCTCCTAAGGGCTAATTCAGCCTCCCGCGTAGTCTCCATGGGCCTCGATCAGCATGCTTTGACCGGGGTCCTCGTCGTTCCACTCTAGTTGCCATTGCCACTGGCTCAGGGTGTTTTTGGTCGTTGTTTTGGAATTTTTAGAAGTTTTCCCTGACCTGATATAGTCATGGTTCTCTTTGACATTTCTTTTATGGATCCAATTCGGATCATGACCTTCACACTGAAAAGCTTTTGGACCACCAAAAGTTGGTTTTATTTCAAGCATCGACTAAGTGAGGGTACTGCTGTCTCACTTGTCCAATCTCAATCCACTTTGCGCTGCTCAGCTTTGAACCTCTGAGTCCAATTCTGAGGTACTCAACTTCTCCCCTGCGCGTTGTCCTCACCTTCCTATCCAAGACCGTGTCTTCCTGTAATTTATTCAGATATTCAGGTAGCAGGTCATCAATAGAAGGCAATTGCCTTTGCTCTTCAGGATCCTCAATCATTGAACGTTCAAACAATCTCAAGCAATCTGCATTTACGACTGAGTAGATGTGCATGTAAGCTAGTAGATCAAGGCGAAAAGAATTTTCACCAATCTTCTCAAGTATCCTAAAAGGTCCATACCTGATAGGCTTTAGCTTTTTACCTTCACCTTGCATCTTGTCCTTGCTGATATACAGCTAGACCTAGTCTCCAACTTGAAAACTATGCTCCATCTGATGCTTGTCATGCCTTGCCTTATATTTGGCTTGGCTCTTTTCCAGTTGTTCCTGTATTGCCTGGTGGATCTCTTGGATATGTTCAATGAACCTAGTTGCCTTGTCCACATCACTGTTTCCATCAACTGCGGTATCTTTACCAAAGAAAAAATCCAAAGGAGACCTTGGTATGAAACCAAAACAGGTCTCAAAAGGAGATATCTGTGTAGAAGAGTGTTTTGCTCTGTTGTAAGCATGCTGCACATAACATAAGTGTTCATCCCAAAGCTTAGGATGTTTGCTACAATATCCTATGAGTAACTTGATCACTGTCATGTTAACTACTTCTGTCTGGCCATTGGTTTGTGGATGAAAACTTGTGCTTTTCTTTAGTTGGGTGTCCATCAGCTCCCCCAGACTTGACCAAAACTTCCCCACAAATCGAGTGTCTCAATCAGATACAATAGAGGTGGGTAATCCAAAATGAACCCATACATGTTCAAAGAATAGTTTTGTAGTTTGTTCAGCTATAATCTTTTTATTACAAGGTATCAAAATACACATTTTGTTGAACCTATCCACAACCACATACAGATAATCATGACCTTTCCTAGCTTTAGGTAGTCCTCCAACAAAATCTATGGAAACACTTTGCCAAGGGTGAGAAGGAACTGGTAATGGAGTGTACAAGCCTAGTTTTCTATTGTTGGGCTTGCTTTTAGCACACATAGTACACCCTTTTACATATCTAGAAACTGTCTCATTCATTTTCAGCCAATAACAAAATATTTGCAGTTGTGCAACTATTTTACTTACCCCAAAGTGACCTGATATCAAAGAAGTTTGTGCCTCTCTAATTATCTTTACTCTCTCTATTTGTGGAATGCAGAGTTTCCCACAATGATACAAGAGTTTGTCCTTCATATGACAATCCAATTCTTCTACCCTTTTGCCTTGACTCAAAGTTGCATATACATCTTTAAAATCTATATCTTGAGCATATTGTTCAATGTAGCTTTCATGTAGTACATAATTATGCTTAAGTATTGTAGATGCATTTATAATGGGTCTAGACAACATGTCTGCAACTTTGTTGTGTATGCCCTTTTTATATCTGATGACTAAATGAAAATGTTGTAGAAAACCCATCCACCTATAATGTCTTGATTGCTCCAACTTAGTTTGGGAGTGTAGATATTGAAGTGGTTGATGATCGGTATGTATTACTGTCTCTTTGCCCATTAAGTAATGTTTCCACTTTTTCACACTCTGAACTAATGCATACAATTCTTTATCATATGTAGGATAGTTAACTACTGCAGGATTAAAAGTCTCAGAATGATAACATATGGGTTTACCGTTTGTGTCAACACTGCTCCCATGGCATAGTCACTGGCATCAGTTTGGATCTCAAATGGCCATTGTAGATCTAGCAGTGCTAGCACAGGTGCTGTACTAATCTTTTCTTTCAAGGTGTCGAAGGCTTTCTGATGTTTGCATCCCCACTGAAACACCTTGTTCAATCCTGTCAAAGCATGTAAGGGAGCTGCAATTGAGGAAAAGTTAGAGATGAACTTCCTCCAATATTGTGTTGCTCCTAAGAAGCTTCTCACTTCTGTAGCAGACTTGGGTTTAGGCCAGTTTACAATGACTGCCACCTTAGAGGGATCTATTTTCAATTCGCCACCCCCTACTATATGACCCAAATAATTTAGAGATGTTTTGCCAAATTCACATTTGGAGAGTTTAACATAAGGTTTTTCTCTTTTCAAAACATCTAATGTCTGCTTAACATGCTTTAAGCATTATTCCCACGTTTTACTAAAAATCAGAATGTCATCCAGATACACAATAATGAAATCATCAAGAAAAGGTCTGAGTACATCATTCATTAATCTCATGAAAGTTGCAGGGGCACTGGTCAAGCCAAAAGGCATAACCGGCCACTCATACAATCCCTGCTTTGTTTTGAAAGCAGTCTTCCATGCATCTTGCTCTGCAACTCTGACCTGATGGTATCCATTGTGCAAATCTAGCTTGGTGAAATAAACAACTTCCTTTAATTGATCTAAAAGATCATCTATGAGAGGAAGGGGATAATGATTTTTTATTGTTATCTTATTCAGTGCTCGGTTGTCAATGCACATTCTCCACGAGCCATCTTTCTTTTTCACCAAAATGATTGGTGACCCAAATGGTGATGTGCTAGGCTTGATGAACCCCTTCTCGAGCAACTCCTGCACCTGCTTCTTGATTTCAGCATTCTCTAAAGCAGAAAACCTGTACATTCCAATGTTAGGCAATGGAACATCTTGCTACAAAATAATATCATGTACTATTTCCTTTTTGGGTGGCAGACCTTTAGGTTCTTGAAATAGAACATCATACTCTGAAACAATCTTTTCTATATCAGCGTGCTGCTTAGCATTACAGCCCTCAAATACATTGGTTTTATCAGGTTTCTTTTCCTTTACAACCATTAGTGAGAATTGTTTGCATGAATTTATCATTCTTTTCATCTGCCCTGAGTTTATGAGAGTATAATTATTCTTGAGCTTATGATCTCTTACAAAGTATTCGATTCCATATTTAACAAGTAGATACTTGTTCTCAGCTCTATAGAAAATAGCTTTTCTATCATACAAGTAAGGACTTCCTAAAACAATTCCACATATATCCAAAGGAATTATGTCTAACTCAACCTCATCTACAAATGTTGACCCGAAAGAAAACTTGAGTTTGCATTGTCTAGTCACTTGTATTTGTGCTTTATCATTCAACCATCCTAATAGGTATGGTTTCTTGTGAGGTGTAGTTGCTAATCCCAATTTCTTTACAATTTATTCAGAAATCAAATTTACTTGTGAGCCACTATCAAACAGAGTATTAATCTTTTGATATTTGGAAATGACTCGAATATGGAAAAGCTCATGTCTTTTTCTCTCATGTTCTTCATCAATAACAGATTGAGCAGAATCACTAGTAGATGCTTCAGAATTCTTACCTTTTATACCTGTGGCTGCAATGATTGTTTCATCTCTCGAGTCTGACCCCAAATCTTTCTGAATAGCTGCAGTAGTCTTCTTCTTCTTTCCCTCGGACTTCTTAGGTCTCAGCTCTAGATGCAGAATCCAACAGTGCTCATCATCATGCCCATCCTTTTTATAGTGAATGCATGAAGCTTTTCCTTTTTGTACAGTGTTAGCCTTCCTTGCTTTCCACTTCTTCTTTCGTTTCTCCTTGCTCTTACTTGCAGTGGGTTGGGATGGTCCCCCAACTTCTGGATTTCCATTCTTTCCTCTAGCTTCTAGATGAGTAGCTTGTACAGATACCTCATTTATACTAGTGGGATTAAACATGAGGATGGTATGCCTCATGTAGTTGTGCGGACCACCAATGTACTTCAAAAGAGTCTCTGGTGAGTCTAATGAGATCCCTAGAATCAATGCTCTCTTTCTAAATTCTTGAGTGTACCCTTGCACATTTTTCCCTTTCAACTGCCGAAGAGTTTGCCAACTCATCATGGCTTGTCGCATGTAGGCCAATGGATAGAACTACTTCTTAATTGCAGAAACAAAGTCACTCCAGACAGAGATGGTCTTACCACGTCTTTTCATGTCAGTGTGGGTTCTGCCTTCCCACCAAACCAAGGCAGTGCCTCCTAGGCATAGGCTTGCAGCTGAATTTTGCTCTTGTTTGAGTCGATGTTCTGCACTCTGCAATACACATCAATTTGTCTAATCCAATTGTCCAACTTTTCAGCATTTAGCTCTCCATCATATATAGGCAAGTCAAATTTAACATCTAGTTTAATCAAATATGATTTCTTATTATGCACAGGGCTATTAGGAGGTGTGAGAAATTTTTCCTCTTTCCCTTTTACTTTTGAGTGGTCATGGGAATGAGACTCATCTTCTTCTTTGTTTTGTTTAGAACCTGATGAATCTTCATCCTTATGCTTTCTGAAGTCCCTATACATTTCTTCTACCATAGACTTTATAGCTAGGAAACTCTCTATAAATTGAGGGTCTGGCCCCTCAGAACCTTCCTCTAACATTGTCTTCTGAGGATAGACTCTCCCAATTTCAGGATTAGTTTCAACCAACTCTCCTTATCCTAATTTGATCTTTGATCTAGTGAGCATTCAACAGCTAAACCAACATAAGCTTGTCCAACCTTACAACCTATAGCTCTGATACCACTTGATCTGATAATCACCCTATGAGTGACCTCAGTTAAAGATTTATTAAATGAAGGTATTACAGACTCATATGTTGGTGTGTGTCTATGTTATTTAAGCAACGAATCGATCAGATTGCCAATACATAGACAATGGAATGGAAAGACGGCAGAGAAATATAGTAAGCAAATACAAGAACACAAGAAATTAATAAGGAGTTTACCCTATTCTCCAGGGCCACATCTCCAGTCTAGCTTCAGTGGTGGCCTTATTTTATTGTGTTTTAAGCAGAGAATTACAATGCAGGAGCTCAATATGAGTCACCTGAAACAAATTTGCTTGGCAGGGTGGTTCTTGGATTCCCCAAGCCACTGGAGTGCATAGACTCGTTTTCCTACCAGCTCTGTGACCTTCTGGTCTACAATGGAAGGAGCCCAATGTGGTGCTAAGCTCGGACAGATCCTCTCTGGGATGGCTTGAATCCCTCAAACTCTCTAGTGCCTGACGCTGCTGTTGGTCAGCTCGGCCCTCTGTCCTCTTCTGCTTTTGCTTCACTGTCTTTTTCCCTGCGTTCCGTCCTCCTCTCGGGATTCTGGTTCCCCTGTCTCTCTCTCTGACTTTTTTTTTACCATATATTCTATCTCTATTCATGGCTTTAAGCCATTCATTTCCATGTTTGTTCAGTTCCTCTTCCGCCTCCATCGAATCGCCTTCTGTAGCTGCGCTTGGAGTTCCCTGGATTGGCATCATCATCGGCTCATAGGGAGTGGCCACATGTCCTCCTGTAACGCACCAGCCTGCTTCGTCGGTTCAGTTCTTCGGTTACCTTGTGGATGAAGTCTTCCTCCACCGTGGCGGTCAAAACGGACTTCAAATCCTTCTAAATCATGGCTCATTCCTTCATCAATTCCTCTTCTGTCGTCGGGCGCAATCTCAGCCATCCGATCTGGGGCCTCCAGATCCAACGCCATACGCACGTTTCACGCGGTTGACTTGCTCAACCTTTAGCGCATGATCAACTGTGGTTTTCTCTCTCCTCCGCTTGCCACGCGTCAATCGTTGAGTGGGATCACTCCAATTTCTCCAAAACCACTTACCATTTGAGGGCACCCTAATCAATACCGTTGGTTTTTCGGAGCATGTGTCCCACCATGTCCTTTAGCACTTTTTCTCTTTTTTGCCCACAGTTCTCCGGCTCCCCATGTGTCTGAGTGCTCGGGGCTTCTCCATTTCGACCCTTTTCGCCCAGTGATGTGCAATTAGCGCTAATCGCGCATCAAAATCCACCTCTGTTTCCAATCTGGGGCTCCCAGGGGCTAATTCAGCCTCCCGCGTAGTCTCCATGGGCCTCGGTCAATGCGCTTTGACTAGGGTCCTCGTCGTTCCACACTGGCTGCCATTGCCACTGGTTCAAGGTGTTTCTGATCACTGTTTTGGAATTTTTAGAAGTTTGTCCTGACCTAATACAGTCATGGTTCTCTTTGAAAGTTCTTTTATGGATCCAATTCATATCATTCGTCCTCTAGCCTAACTGCAACTAACGCGCCTCATTCTTCCTTTGTTGGTTTATGTTGTTCCGTCTCTAGGGAACATCAACTGTTCCTTTCGTCATTTCTCTACATAAAAAGGAATAAGAGTTAGTTACGATGGCTAAATCTTAATCGAGAGTAGTTCATCCATTTCTTATCATAATCCATCAATATGTTAGTGTATCAAGATATGAAAGAGATAAGAAAAGAGGAAAAAGGTGATGGAATTAAGAGTAAATACATACCCATTGTGTAACTCAACATACTCCCCTGCTTACCCTGTTTCATGTCCTCATGAAAAGTAAATAGTTCTTATGCAGTGCAGTTAAAGAGTAGGCTGGAGAGAAAGCGTCAAAAATTGGTCTAAAACCATGATGTTGAGCCAGGAGTGCAAAGGCAGGCCCTTCCTTTCCTTCAGGAAATTCGTAGTCAGCCCGATACCCTTCAGGGGGATACCAAATAATGGGACTCTGAAACCGGCATCCTAACCAATAAGGTCCTTCTCTCAAAATAAGATTGTTGTAGGTGACCATACGGGCCACAACAACTTTAAAATTTCTGTAATTAAATGGTTCCCTATCTTTCACACTATTAGTGGAGATCGTCCATCTGAGCTTAGATGCAGTCAGAGATCTTTCTTGAATGGAGAAGAAATATGATATTCCTTTCTGCACAATCTCCTTATGTATGGGCCCTAAATTTTTAATCACCCCTTCTCGTTTCATCAAACTCTTATGGTTGGCAAACATTTGTAAGGGGTGTTTAGGTTCACTTCTCACCCAAAGATCCAATCCATGTTCTTGTCTTTGAAATGCATTATAAGCTTTAAACCATTTGAGTTGGTTAACTGCAAACAAAATAAAAGCCTGGAATTGAACATCTCCTACAAAAGGGTTAGGGTTCTTTTCCACCTCGTTCTCTAATATAAAATTGTGCAGATAAAACTCACAAAGAAGCCTTTGGACCTTTACACCATGTTGCTTGCAGCAATTTATAAAATCTTCAATTGTTCCTAATTCAATTGGTTTACCAGCTCTTACGGCTTTGATTTTCAATAACAAGTACTGTTCTAATAAAAACAAGGCATAATTGGTGGCGAGAGACCTGCATGTCAGGACATCTGAATACAGTGAGTAGATGGTGTTTGTCTGACTTATGACTCTGTCTAGCTTGAACTTGATTTTCTCCATTTTTTCTTCTGCCTTTCTACACCTGTCAAAAGTCTCATTCTCTGTTATAGTCTGTTCCCGAAGTTGTTTCTGCAACTCTTGATATTTCTATGGAGAAACTGTCTCTTGTTCAAATTGTTCCAACGCAAGCCGGGCTTGTGCCAATTCCTCCTAAAGATTTAGTAGAATGGGGTCATGGTGCGTCATAATGTCTTTGGCTTGTATGTCTGTCTGAGTGCCTATGCTATAAGAGGGGATATCTTCTATCTGTACTTCTTTATTGTAGGAGGTCCAAACCTCCATCTGAGTAGCTATGTCTACTAAATCTGCATGCAGTCCTTCTTGAGTGACGATTGTCTGAGTAGGTATGAGCTCAGTTTGAGTTCCTGTAGCCCTACCTTCATATAATTCCGTTTGCACGGCCACATTTACTACCTCAGGGGTATTGTTCGGAACCTTTCCCATTGTGATTTCTTTTATTTTTCTTTAGAGCCTCTTGACCGTCTTATGAAGCTTCTAGTGTTCTTTTCTTAGCTTCTTCAATTTCGTTCTGGCTCTATACCTTTTCTAAGGAGTAACTGGTCTGCTAATAGTCTCGTTAATAGCTTCTGTCTCTAAAGAGCCTGGTTTTTCACCCTGGCTTTGTTCCAATAAGACCATGTCTCCAGATTGATTATCAAACTCCCGAATAACCTCTGTCTCTGCTTCCTCTTCTTGGCCTATGTTTTCTGTGTCTAAACCTTCATGACTATTTTCCACTGGGAGCATGTCACCAGATTGGTTCTCTAATTCCTGAATAGCCTCTGTATCTATTTCCACTTCGTGGTTTGTATCTTTTGAGGAAGACAGAATTCTGGTATAGCCAGAATTCCCTAGAGATTGGGTTTCTCCTAAGTCAAGATTAAGCGGTTCTTCAGGCTGCATGTAAACATTCATGTTGGCTAGGACCTGGGCCATCCCTGCCTCAAAATCATGCAAAAGATCCTCTTGAGAACTCATATTTGGTGTTGGAGGAGGCCCCACTTCATTTCTTCGTTCATCGTCATGATTCCCTGCTCCTTCCTCAGGTTTTGGTTCAGGGTTATCTTGTCCTCTTGACTCTAGTTGCAAGTCTTGTACATTTACCAGGTTGGATAATTCTATGGGTTGACTAGCACTGCCTTGAGGATTTTCAGACGTTCCCTGGTTTGACTTCAACCTTGTAGATTGTCTGCATTTTTGAGGTATGCTTCTTGAAAGGGCAGTCCTTTTTCTTTCTGGAACAGGGTTAGGTGCTGGCAGGTTTTCACCTCTTTCGAGGGCCAATATGAGATCATCCCAGGTTGATTGTTGTTGGGCAAGGTTGTGACTAACTATTAACTTGATCAGACAATGGTGGCTAACTACTATTTCTGGATGTTGAGACCATCTCAGCCTCTTGGCATTTCATGTAATAATGAATTCAACTGTGCATGAAAATTAACAAAGCATTTTTGTTTTAAAACTGCTAAAAGTTTGAGTTATCGCAGCCTTACCATGTCTCTACGCCCATCGCAAGTAATATAGTTCTAGACAATTCGTGCCAATTCTCCCCATGGCTCTCCGAGATAATATGGTCGAATGCCTTTACCCTTCTTGATTAGCTCTTGTCCTTCATCCCTAAAAACCTTCATAGCGTCATGCAGCCTTAATCGCGTGTCAACCCATACTGGTCCTTCTGTCGGTAACCCAGACACTTCTGCTACCACAACATCTGTTATAGTGATTTGTCTACCTCTTGCCAAGGATTGTCCATTCTGTATATGCTGTAAAAATTCGATGGTGATTTCCTCATTGGGGGGTTGAAATCTTGTAAATATGTTGTCGATCCTGCGCAAGCTAGAATTTACCTGGCTTCATCGGAGACAGCCAGTGCTAAAGGTTCTTGGCGCACTATTCTTCCTCCCATGATGCTTGATTTCTGCAAATGCTTAGTGCAATGGAGAAAGCACAACAACGAGCAGAGCCGAGAGATGGAACAAAAAATGGTTGTAATGGCTCTATCAGGTGATGTTTTATAAACATAAATACCGTTATCAAGGATTGTTATAATGCCACACACTCTGTGATTATGGGATTTCATATTATTCTACAAAATCAAATGAAAATATGATAGAGCATGCATGAGTATGTTGGAGGTCCTTGCCCCCTCTTGAAATGATAGGTCGCCTACGACCGAATGGATGAAAAGATGACGCACTAGCGGTGAAGTACAGGGGTGATGGATTGGGTAATGAAAGTGGGTAGGGTACGTACATTAATGAAAGGATCATAAAAGGATATTGGAGTAATGAAAAAAAGGTGTGTAACGAGAATTATTAATAAGTGATAAGATGTTGTGAGGTGATGTGATAAAGAAAAAGGATAGAATACGCAAGAGATGATATTTTACCATTGTTATTCCACTTGAAAATGGTGTGATTGATTTTAAAAGATTAACTCATGCATAAAGGTTCAAGGTAAGTTAGGGAAATAATTTGTCCGTAGAAAAAATAGAAACATAAGAAGAGGGCATTGTAATAATTATTGATGTAGAAAATAAAACTTCAATACCATAAGCAGAGCTTTTGTTGCCTGCAGGCATCCATAGCCTCAACAAAGTTGCTTTCTAACCCTTGGGAACCATGGTCCTCTATATATAATTGGGGGAAGTGCATTATGATATCCATAGTAGAGACCAATGTGCTGGCATGGTAACCAGATGAACACATTGCCATTCACTACGAAGTAACGAAAGTGGTCATGTCACTCGTGATGAGACCTCTAGTTCCAAGGACTTTGTTTCTTGATGCATCCATTGGATCATATCCCTGGTGTGGTGGCCATAGTGGGAATGTCACTTTTCTCCTTCCTTATGATCATGGTAGGTTGCCTCGTGATGAGACCCCCTATCCTCCATATGTGGAAAAAAATCATAAAAATGTTAGTGAATATATATATATATATATATAAACACTCCCCGTTTTATATATCGAGGGTGGCTTAGTACTCCTTAAGAGTAGGGATGGCGGAAGAAGTTTGAACATATCAATAGAAAAAAAAAATATACCCATAATCTTATTGATAATAAACAACGAGAATTATACGAGACGGGGGAGAATCAACATGGTAAAAATAATCAATCAGTTTCATTTATAGATAATTGTGTCATTTCTTTTTCGATCATCACAAAGCAATCTTGTTAAAGATGATAATATTCAAGATATTTGCCTGCTTCAGTAGACTCCATACTTGTTGTCCTTAGATATGTATTGTACTTTTATGCCATAAAGAAGATTATAAAGAGTGAACTGGGATGGGCTAGGAATGGTCATGCAAGGGGGAGAATGGGTGTTCTCAAAAATACTCACAAAGTCTTGTTCCCTGAAGGGAAAAACAAAAGAAAACACACGCAAAATATGTTGTTCCCTATAAGGAACAGTAGTTGTTCCCTGTAGGAAACAACAAAGAAAAACACACATGAAAAGTGTTGTTCCCTATAGGGAACGTCAGTTGTTCCCTATAGGGAACAACAAATAAAAACACGCAAAAAGTGTTGTTCCCTATAGGGAACAACAAAGAAAAACACACACGAAAAGTGTTTTTCCCTATAGGGAACATCAGCTATTCCCTATAGGGAACAACAAAGAAAAACACGAAAAAGGTGTTGTTCCCTATAGGGAACAACAAAGAAAAAAATACACGCAAAAAGTGTTGTTCCCTATAGGGAGCAGTAGTTGTTCCCTGTAGGGAACCACAAAGAAAAAAATACTCACAAAAAGTTTCCCTATAAGAAACAGCAGTTGTTCCCTATAGGGAACAACAACAAAAAAAAATACACGCAAAAAGTGTTGTTCCCTATAGGGAACAAAAAAGAAAAATACACACGAAAATTGTTGTTCCCTGTAGGGAACAACAAAGAAAAATGCACACAAAAAGTGATGTTCCCTGTAGGGAACAACAAATAAAAATGCACACGAAAAGTGTTGTTCCCTGTAGGGAACAACAACTGTTCCTTGTAGGGAACAGCAAAGGAAAACAGTAAAAAAAAACTGACAAACAATCATCTCTACTGTTTTAAGCAAATACAATTGAATAGAAAGAAAACAGAAAAACAATTGTATGTACAGGTTTCAAAAATAAATTCTTTATTGGACTGGTGTTGTCGAAGAGTTGCCTTCTTCAATGAGAATTTGTATCGTAGAATGTTCGCGTATCTGTTGGCAAATGGATTCCCTTGTAAACAATTTGTGGTAGAGGTGTACATGATGCCCATTTTCTTTAAAAGAGTAGCCAGACCCACCAATGGTGGCTAATGTTAGGGTACCATTATCATGCACCTCTTTTATCTCATAGGGACCTAACCATCTAGTTTGGAGTTTGCCTGGGAAATCCTGGAACCTGAAATCGTACAGAAGTTCCTGGTCACCTTCATGGAATATCTTTTTCTTGATGAGGGCATCATGCCATTTTTCTCTTTGTTGTTGAATAAGTGCAGTATGCTGAAGAGCCGATAGCCGGATTTTATCCAATTCATTTATTTGTTGTAATCTGTTAATTTGTACTTCATTCAAATCCAGCCCTACTTCTTGGGCTATCCTCAATGTCTGAATTTCAAATTCTATGGGGAAGATAGGTTCCTTACCAAACACTAGATGATATTGGGAGTATCCTGTGGTATTCCTCCAAGTCGTGCGATATGCCCACATGGCTTCTGGAAATTGGGTAGCCCAGTTGCGTCTATGCGAGGCCATTGTCTTTGTTAGAATGGCCTCAATTACTTTGTTGGTACTTTCTACCTACCCGTTTGCCTGCAGGTGGTATGGACATGTGATTCTATGCAAAATGTGATTATTTTTTAGGGTAGCATCAATATTATGGCCTAAAAATTTTGGCTCTCCATCCGTAATTATTTCTCTGGGCAAGCCATATCGCACAAAAATTTCAAAAAGAAAGTGGATTACTGTGTCCTCTGTTGCTCTTGGTAACGCTACTGCCTCCACCCATTTAGTCACGTATTCTGTTGCAACCAGTATATATGACTTTTGATTAGATGATGGATTTATTAGGCCAATGAAATCTAACACCCAGCATTTAAAAGGTTCAATGACTAACTATGGATGTAGGGGCATCTCGTCAGATTGGCCAGGGCGGCCCATTCTTTGGCAGCTGTCGCATGCCTAGACAAATTTCTTAGCGTCCTTAAAAATCGTGGGCCAATAATAGCCCATCTGTAATATTTTATGTCCAGTCCTGCGGTCTGCAAAGTGTCCACCGCAAGGTCCATCGTGGCAGGCTTTTAAGATATCGTAGATTTTGTCTTCTCTGATACACCTGCAAATATGCATATTGGCTCCTATTTGAAAGAGGTATCCTCTGATCCAGGAGAACCGAGTGCTGCATTGCACTATTAATTTTCTTTCTCTGGGCATCGAGTGTTTGGGTAGTTTTCCCACTGCTAAGTAATTCGTGTGATATGAAACCAACTCACAAAAAGATAGAAAAGATAGATCAACGCCTTATAATTCAACCTCTTCGAGGGGGCAACCTCCTTTACATTACACAAATGAACAATTCTTGGATGATTCAAATGAGAAAACCTCCTTTCTATATATAGGAGTCTAAGGGATCACAATATAACCAAGCCGACCTAACAATAATAATATAAAGGCACAAAAATAAAAATAGAGGGATTCTATGGGGCACAATAATAACAATATGGGGACAATAGGGGCACAACAATATTAATAAGGGGTATAACGACAATAGTAATGGGGGAATCACTAGTATCATAGGGACCTAACATGCCCCTCTCCTTCAAAAAAGTGTTGTCCTCAACGCTTGAGTAGTTATGGATGCTTTTGTATAAAATTCTCATCCTCGCATGTGGAATCTTCAGCAGATAAGTTCTTCCACTTGATGAGATACTTCGAAATTGATCGATTTCATAGCTGTCAAGTTCTTGTTTCTATGACTGCCTCCGGTTCCAAAATAAATTTTCCTTCCTCGTCAAGTTGTGGCAATATTTTTTGAACTGGGAGCTTGCCGCCTATAACCTTCATTAAACATGAAACATGGAAAACTGGGTGCCCTCAAGAAGCTGCATTAAGCTCCAATTTGTATGCCATATTACCAATCTTTTGCAACACCTTGTACGGACCATAATACTTTGGTGATAATTTATTATCCTTCTTAGCTTGCTTGAGGGACATTTGTTTATATGGTTGTAACCATCAAATTACCCAGTCACCTACATCAAAACTTCTTTCGCTGCAATGTTGATCTACTTGTTGTTTCATTCTATTCTGCGCCAACATGAGGTTATCCTTTAAGAGTTGGAGAACTTGTTGTTGATGCTCAATGTGATGTTCCACTGCTTGAACCTTAGAATTTTCTCTTAAATATGATGTGATGGATGGTGGCTGATATCCATAAAGTGCCATAAATGGGGTCATTTTTGCTGTAGTATGGAAGGAAGTGTTATACCACCATTTAGCCAGAGGCAACCATTTGACCCATTGTGTCTGTTTATCAGATACAAAGCAACAAAGATATCCTTCCAAACATTTTTTTACTATCTCAGTTTTCCCATCAAATTGAGGATGATAAGATGAGCTATGAGCTAACTGAGTACTAAGAAAAGAAAATAATTATGTCCAAAAATTTCCAATGAAAATGGGATCTTTGTCACTTACAATAATCTTTGGGTTTCCATGTAGCTTTTGAATTGTTTCCATAAATTTAGTAGAAACTATACTTGCTTTAAATGGATGTGATAATGCACAAAAGTGTGCATACTTGGTAAGTCTGTCAACTACCACCATGATGACACTCTTTCCTTCAGACTTGGGTAAACCCGTGATAAAATCCATTGAAACCTCCTCCCAACGTTGGCTTGGAATGGATAAAAGTTGTAATAGACCTGGGGTATTAATTGTTTCAACTTTATTTTGTTGGCAAACCAAACACTCTGCCACAAAATTTTGAATATCCAATTTAAGGCCATCTCAAAAAAATTCCTTCTTAACCCTATGGTAAGTTTTTAAAAATCCTGAGTGCCCTCCTAAGGGAGAAGTGTGCAATTCCATAAGAATCTTTTGTTTGAGTTGGGAATTCTTACAGAGGTATAAGTGATCTTTGTACCATAATGAATCATTTTTCCAATAAATGTATCAGATGTACTAGAATCTTGTTGTAACTTTCGAATAAATGCCCACACTTCTTCGTCATTCTTCCATTCCTCCCTTCCTTCGTTTATCCAATATAGTTGGATAATAGAAATGGCGCACACTAATGCTTCCACATCCTCATCCTTTCTTGAGAGTGCATCTGCCACAACATTTTGCTTCCCTTTTTTGTATATGATTTCAAAGTCATAACCCAACATCTTTGTGACCCATTTGTGTTTCTCTTTAGAGGATAATAATTGTTCTAAAAAGTGTTTAAGGCTATCATGATCTGTTTTTACCTTGAAGTGTCTTCCCATCAAGTAGGGTCGCCATTCCTTAAGTGCATGTAGTATTGCCAACATTTCCTTCTCATAAATAGCTTTGTGTAAATACTTTCCCTTGATTGGACGACTTTCGAAAGCAATGGGTCTTTCATCTTGCATTAAAACAGCACCAATTCCATTTCCTAAAGCATCACATTCCACAATAAAGGTTTTTGGCACATTGCCTCTTTAAGATGTTTGAAGGCATTTTTTGCTTCTGGAGTCCATTAAAATGCATCTTTCTTCAATAATTTTGTTAGAGGTGCTGCTATTCTCCCATAATTCTTAACAAACTTACGATAATATTCTGTCAACCCGAGAAATCCTCACAGATGCTTTATGGATGTGGGGATTTTCCATTCCTTAATGGCTTTAATTTTGTTAGGGTCTACCTTAACACCTTCATGAGAAATAATATGACCCAGATATTCCACCTTCTGTACTCCAAAGAAACATTTGGAGATTTTTACATATAATTGTTTCTCCTTCAATAGTTTGAGCACCCTGTCAGCATGTTCAACATGATCCTTCCAAGACTTGATGTAGATTAGTATATCATCAAAAAATACTAACACAAATTTTCTAAGGAAGGGTTTGAAAATGGAATTCATCAAACCTTGAAATGTAGAAGGTGCATTGGTAAGGCCAAAAGGCATGACCAAAAATTCATAATGACCATCATGAGTTCTAAATGTTGCTTTCAGAATGTCTTCAGTCTTCATTTTGATTTGATGATATCTTGAACGAAGATCCAACTTGGTGAAGTAAATTGATCCATGCAATTCATCCAATAATTCATCAATGACAGGAATGGGAAATTTATCTTTAACAGTGAGCTTGTTGAGCTACCTATAATCTGTACACATGTGCCAAGATCCATCCTTCTTGTGCACCAATACTAGTGGAACAAAGAAAGAACTTTGACTAGGTTGAATTACACCAGTCTCTAGCATTTCTGCAACCATACGTTCAATTTCACTCTTTTGGGCATAGGGATATCTGTACGGCCTGATGTTTGGAGGAACACTTCCTGGAATCAAATGAATAGCGTGATCATGATCAGGAATAGGTGGGAGACCTTTGGGAGTCTCAAATACCTTGGAATGATTGTCCAAGACTTTTTGGAGATCTGGAGAAATAGATGATTTCGCCGTGGAAACATCTAGTGAACATAATTGTGCAATTACACCTCGTTGTTCCTTCTTTAGAAGCTTTGTCATACCGTTAGAGATTATTATCTTTCACAGTTTCCCTACAATACCCCTTAATTCAACTTCCTTTCCTTTCGCAGAAAATTTCATGAAAAGTTCTTGAAAATTAAAAGCTATTGTACCTAAGGATTGTAGCCATTGGACTCCTAGTACAATATCAACACCACCCATTGGAATGGAAAGCATTGGGCTATTCAATACATATTCTCCCATGGATAGCTTGATATTATGGAACTTTCCAGAGCAATTTATGGTTCCTCCACTTGCAACCATCACTTGAAACTTTGGTGCTAGATATAAGAAGCAATTCAATTCTTTCGCTATCTTACAATGAATAAAATTGTGGGTACTTCCTGAATCAATCAACACTATTACCTTTTTCTTCTTGATATGTCCTTCTATCTTGAGAGTTTGAGGAATGGTAATTACAACCAATGCATTGCAATATATGGTCGAAATCATTTCTTCTTTCTCTAGGGTTTTTTCCTGGAGTATATCCTCTTCTTTTGAAATTTCTTGTTCCTTTTCTTCCTCCTCTTCACAATCTATGTAGAATAATTTATTCTCAACACACTTATGACCTTTAGTGTATTTGCTATCACAACTATAATGAAGCCCTTTTTCTCTTTTTTCTTCCAATTGTTGTGGTGTCAACCTTGTAGGTTGTGGTAAGCTAGGGGCAACAACACTTCCATCTTTATAGTTGTGAGTGGTAGGCTTCCTAGTTGCTATAATTTTGCTTTCCATTTTTCTTGCTAACCTGAGTGCCTTCTCCAATGAATCAGGTTCCCAAAGGTGAACCTCATGTTGGATATTATCCTTTAAAGTCCCTATGAACACATCAATCCTATGCTCCTCTGGAATATCTTTTACCCTTATGTTCAATTTTTGGAAGTCCTCAATGTGCTCCATCATTGGACCCTTTTGTTTGAGATTTATCAACTGGATAAAAAAAAGTGTTGCTTTTTGTATCCTCATAATGTGTTGTCATTTATTCCATAAATATTTCCCAAGTGACAATTTGTTTACGAGAGCAAAGCCATCGATACCATATAAACTGATTTGGTTCCAAATATAAAGTTGCAATAAGTACCTTTTGTGTGTTTTTCACATTATGGAGATCGAAAAATTACTCCATCTGTAGTATCCATGTTCCAGGATCCTTGCCATCAAACTTCCTCATATCGATTTTTAGAACATGGTGGGTCTTCAATCCAACATTAGAGTCTATGAAATCATTATTAACATTTCTTTTGTTCTCATCATGAGTTTCATTTACTACACTTTCACCATTAGTGACCATTTCTTGTAGCAACTTATTCAAATTTATCTTCAATTCTTCCATCTTATCATCCATGCCATTCATCTTAGCTTCCATGCCATCCATCTTAGCTTCCACGCCATTCATCTTGCCTTCATTTACCTTTAGTGAGAATGAAATTTGTTGTACTTGGTCTTGTAATTTTGATATATCATGTTGCATTTCTTCCTCTTATTCATGAGTCATGCTAGAGCTTTCAGGTTGCTTACTAGGTGTTTCCATTTTCTTTTTTTGGGGCATCGATTACTGATAATAATGCTTCATTATGCCCTTTGAATTCCTTCAAACTAATTTTTCAAACCAACTTTATGTAAAAAATTTAAAAAATATACACACCTTTTTTCACTTATAGGAGCTCAATATTGCATCTGATGTATCTCTCTAATTTTGGATCTTCCAGTTCTGAAATTGTGACCTACAATGGCCCTCTGTGTCCTCTTTCCAATGCCACCAGTCGGATCGAATTTAGATTCTCCAAGAAAGAGTTATGCACAATCTCCCAAGATGACTTCATTATATACCTTTTTAGAAGAGCGAACTTGTATGAAGTTCCACGTTTCACTATTTTGACCTTAGGATATGAAAAATATACACAGGAAACTAAAGTCCGTCCTATTTCTATAACTTCTTACGAAATTTCAATCTAATACTCAAAACAAAATTTATTACTATTTTCCCCAGTTCACCTATTTGTGATGTAATTCGGGAGTCTGCAAAAATGCCAACTTCCTCAGATCATATCTCCACAGCTAACTATTTCAACCCAAATGGGGTTTTGTTTTAGCATCTGAAACGTCACAAAAAAAACATTATAGCGAAAATGCCACAATGACCTGTTTAGAGTAGCGAAACCCTAGAATCCAAAGCTCTCATACCAAATTCCATGAAACCATCTCACAAAAAGATAGAAAAGATAGATCAATGCCTTATAATTCAGCCTCTTCAAGGGGGCAATCTCCTTTGCATTAGACAAATGAACAATTATTGGATGATTCAAATGAAAAAACCTCCTTTCTATATATAGGAGTCTAAGGGGTCACAATATAACCAAGCCGACCTAATAATAACAATATAAAGGCACAAAAATAACAATAGAGGGATTCCATGGGGCACAATAATAATAATATGGAGACAATAGGGGCACAACAATATTAATAAGGGATACAACGACAATAGTAATGGGGGAATGACTAATATTATTGGGACCTAACATCACGACATTTGCGTACCACGATGTTTTCACGGTCACAGCAAATAGGTGCTCATCGGGGAACTGGTCTTCTACCGC
This sequence comes from Pinus tabuliformis, assembly GCA_031772625.1. Lineage (NCBI taxonomy): Eukaryota > Viridiplantae > Streptophyta > Pinopsida > Pinales > Pinaceae > Pinus > Pinus tabuliformis. The sequence goes on along the minus strand of CM062818.1, from coordinate 626,483,070 downwards.
CACTGTGTCATCTGTTCTTGGCGCACGTGAGAGGAAGTTTGCCACCATATTTTCCTTTCCTGGTCGATCCTTGATTGTTATGTCAAATTCCTGCAAAAGGATTAACCATTGTGTCACTCTTCCATTCGTAATAGGTTTATTAGCTAAATATTTGATAGCAGAGTGATCAGTATATAGGACCACAGGGTATCTTGTTATATAGTGTCTGAATTTGTTAATAGCATAGATTACAGCTAGAAACTCTTTCTGAGTCACTGTGTAATTCAACTCAGCAGGAGTTAAATTTTTGCTGATGTAGTATATCGCATAGAATTTCTTGTCTTCTTCTTGACCAAGAACTGTTCCAATGGTCGTATCTGATGCATCGGATGAAATCTGGAATGGTAAATCCCAATTCAGGCCCTGTAGTATTGGGGCTGTTGATACTAGCCGTTTTAGTTTTGCAAAGGCAATTTCACATTTGTCAGTCCATATAAAATCGATATTTCATGTCAAAGCATATAATGGTGTAGCAATTTGGGAGAAGTTTTTTATAAATCTCTGATAATATCCAGAAAATCCCAAAAAACTACGTACCTCTGTTTGAGTACAGGGGGTAGGTAGTAAGAGGATTATTTGATTTTTTGTTGGATCTACCTGAATTCCAGCTGCTGAGATGTAGTGACCCAGGATCAGGCCTTCTGTCATCATCATGTGACATTTCTCGTGGCTTAAGCAGAGCCTAGTAGCAACGCATCTCTCCTGGACTTTATCCAGTGTCTATAATGCATGCTTGAAGTCATCTCTATAGGGTGTAAAATCATCCATGTACACCTCTAATCCTTCGTTTATCAAGTCTGCAAAAATATTGAGTATGGCTCTCTGGAATGTAGCAGGTGCATTGCACAGTCCGAAAGGTAATACCCTATAAGAAAACATCCCCCAGGGGCAGGTGAAGGTAGTCTTATCTTGGTCTTCAGGGGAAATTTGGATTTGGTTGTAGCCACTGAAGTCATCTAGGAAAGAGAAGAATTTTTTACCTGCCATTGTGTCTAGAACCTGGTCAATAAACAGAAGGGGAAAATGATATTTTTGCGTTGCTTTGTTAAGCTCTCTATAATCGACACATATACACCATTTCCCATTCTTTTTAGGAACCACAACTAATGGAGAAACCCATTTACTATCAGATATAGGATAGATGAAATTTACATCTAACAGTTTTTGTAGTTTGTCTTTAACAACATCCTTTAGGTGAGGGTTTAATCTTTGCTAAGGTTTTTGAATGGGTCTCACATCTTTTTCAGTGTAGATGTGGTGCACACATAATTGGGGGTCAATCCCTTTCATATCTGGGTAATCCCAAGCGAAAGCCCCTTTATATTTCCTAAGGATTTGAGTAAGCTTCTGTTGTTGGTCATCACTCAAGTTTTTGTTAATGTTAAGGACTTTCCTTGGCTCAATTTCAATGGGTTTGCTGTTATAAACAGTTGTTTTTGGTATTGTTTGGTCATTGATATCTTTTAAAGGATCTTTTTCAATTTCATTATCAAGGACTGCTTCAATCATGTGACATTTTAGATTAGATATGACAGCTGGGTGATTAATGTAAGTGTTAATAATATCATCTTCTGTTTGATTCTTAAATTCAAGAGCATCTGCTACAGTTAGTGGTGATCGAATATTTTCAGTTAAATATGTTACAGGTTGCTTCCTAGTTTTTATTATGGTTAGGCTTGGCTGAGCTGGAGGGTATAAAGCTAGGTTCTTCACATTATTTCCTCTGGCTATAGTCATACTACCTGTTCGACAACTTATATAAGCATCTGCAGTCGCTAGCCAAGGTCTTCCTAATATTAGAGGATGTCCATATAGCCGGTTTCTAGGATTAATGATCAAGAAATCTGTTGGGTACTCCCAAGAATCTACAAACACCATTACATCCTATAATGTCCCTTCTGGTTTAATAATTGAACGGTCAGCAAGTTCCAGCAAAGTCATAGTTAGATCTAAGGTTGTGATGACAAGTCTCTAACAGGTTGTTGTTGTGAGAATATTAATCGTTGCCCCTACATCGACTAATGCATTGGGAAAGGAGCATCCATTTATTTGTACTATGACAATAGGGTTTCCCGGGTCTTCATATTTCACGAGTATTTCTCTGCCTAATAATAAATCAGACAAAGTTCCGACTACGTGGACAATTGGTGTTACCTTTATTGTCCTTGTAGGCTTTTTGGTACACAATTCCTTAATGGTTTTTGCATAGATTGGGATGTCCTAAATATCCTGGAGGAGGGGTATTTTTACACAAATATTTTTTAATTCTCCCAAGAGATCGAAGTCGAGATATTCGATTGGGCGAGGTATAATCAATATTTCTGGGAATGGCGGAGAAGAGGTAATAGATTGTTCATGGCTTTTCTGCTTGACTTTATTCTCCCTTTGAGTTGTTTGTTCTACAAGTAGTGGTTCTTCCAATTGTATATGTTTATCATCCTCTGGCGCGATTATTTTTCCAGACCTCAATTTGAGTACATCAAATTCTCTCAACTTGGTTTCTGGATCTAGACCTTCAATAATTTGTACCAACTGGACTGGTCTGTTGTTAGGATTTGGGTTGGGCTAGGTTGGGAGTTGTGGTTGTAGATTGGATTGAGGATTCTGCTGCAACCTGTAAGGTGCTGGTAACATGAGTTGAGGCAGGGAGACTGTCCCTACTAGCTGGTTCATAGGCCTTTTCCAACTTGATTTCCAGTTTTGGTTTTGTGAAGTGGAGGGGGACCATTGAGATGGATATGGATTGTTCTGCCAGAATGATGGAAAGTAAGAGGAATTTTGCCAACTATTGTTCGAATTTCACTGGTTGGACCAAGGTGGCATAGAAAATTCTTGTGGTGACCAATTAGGAAAAGGTGGCTGGTTCTGCCATGTAGCTCATGTGTATTGCTGAGAATTATATTGTGAAGGTTAAAAGAATGAAGATGGGTTGGTAGGCATACCTCTTTGTCGTGCTTGCCATTAGCGACACTCGTTTAACAGGTATACTGGTTCTGCTTCTTCCTCTGCCTCCTTGAATACTGCTTTTGATCCTTGGAGCGATGGGAAATTTTTTGTGGTATGTTCTTTAGTGCATATGGCACAATTCTATACCATATCCAGTGGGAATTCTTTATGACTATGTTTCTTTTGGCATCGACGGAAAAAAATAACCAGGTTCTATTCTGCTTCGACCTGCTTCTGCTTGGCTTGCATGATATCCAATTGTGTTGTCAAGGTTCCTAAGATATCCGTTTTGAAATATTCCAGCAAGTTTCCGATTTCAGTACGAGTAATGCTTCCGGCAAATACTTTGTTGAACCTGGTGATTGCATCGCGTTCAGCTGCTTTCGGTCTTGTACTGCCCCTCGAGCACCTAATACACAAATCAATAATGTTAGCATAGTCTTCTTGATAGATATCACCTTTACCCATGATATTTAGTGTCTCTATCCACTTGTCTTTCATCCCATTAATCATCATGGTTTTTAGCACATTATCAAGCATATTTGCATAGGGAGACCTTTGGAGCTTATATTGGAAACACTCCACATACTCTTCCAAAGTTTCACTAGGCCTTACTACCATTTGGAATATCTCATCTTGTAGTTCGCTAGGTATGCAATAATCTTGATATTTTTTAAGGAAGGTAGTTTTCATTTGGTCCCAATCATTGATGGTGTCTCCACCCAGTCCCATAAACCAATGTAGGGCTGCTCACTTTAAAGTGGAGGGAAACAACTTTAGTTTCTGGGGGTCGATGGTGTAATCATAACCCTGACATAGGATGTCGAATTCAAATAGGAATGCATCCAGATCTTCTGAAGTGAGTCCATGAAAGGTGGGAATATTTTGTAGAGGGATAGCTTTCATGGGGGCATTGACAACTGTATCAAAAATAGGATACTGTAATGTAGAGGTCTTGTCAGGCGGAAAGAGTCGATAGTGCGGACACAACCGACCTCCCTAGGAGCCTAAGACTCTCTAGTGACAAACAAGACAAACAAGAGCAATCCTTCTCTAAACATGCATTTACTATATAAGAAATCAAGTGTTTAGATCCTACCTGTAGTCCAGCGTTGTTGTAGCAGTCCAGCTCCGCTGATCCGGATGAGCTCCTCCTTCACTTTGAAACCTGCATCCACTAACAATCAAACGATTAAATAGCACTTGATAATCTCATAGAATAAAACATATTTAACACATAGACCAAGGAGTACATGAAACAACTCATAAATAACAAGTTATTGAGAAGAATGGACTCATTTGCATTAATAGAAAACAAAAGGAACAATTACAACCTGAGCCTTGGTGTTGTGCAAGTCCCTCCCAGGGTCCATCAAGAGTTCTCCTTTACTTTGACAAAGCTCACTCACTTCCAAATAGAACAAGCAAAGATGGCAATCTCTCCTCACAAGCTTCTAAATGGGAGTCCTAATTCCAGCAGCATCTACCCTTAGAAATCTTTAGCTTCCAACCTCTTCTCCTTCTGGCCCAATGCCTGTATTTATAGTGCTCAAGAGGAAGTTAATTAGGTCCACCATCAATGGGATAATCCCCTCTTTGGATGGGATAGCTCCCTTATTGATGGGATAAGTTCCTCTTTGATAGGGGTACATGAACCATTTGGAGGCGCTCAATACACGTCGAACAACCTTCTAGAATGCTCTAGAAATGACCACAAGTAACTTTTTAAAGATGAAACTTGTGCATTTTGACCTTTACAGGGGGACGCACCTGCCCCTTTACATACAGAGCGTACAAGTACGCATTTTTTGTGAACATTGGGTGCGTACCCGCAGGTAAGGTGGAGAGAACCTGCGTGCCCAGAGATAAACACATTTATAAAGACTTTCTCTCTTTTTGGAGTTTTACATGGAGAGCAGAGGCATAAGACTTGCCCAGGAGGATAGCATGACTGTTGATAGAGCCATACTAACTGTAAATAGTCATGGTGACATTTTTTAGTGTAACAGATTGCCCCCTAAAGTGCGAAGCCTGTAATAGATTAGGGTTTTGTATTATCTAGGAAGGGTGAAGCACTTTATCATTTCAAGGATTATCTCATGGAGAACCTGGTCAGAACCTGCAATTTTCAACACAAAATACATGTATAAGATTATATCATCACTGAGGTAGGCATTCCCATACTCAGATCAAAACTTTAACTAACAGACTAACTACTCTGATATAGGAATGATCTTGCAGTACATCATAATCATAGACTTTTGTAGACACAGTATGGGCGCAGCCATCTGTTTATGATTAGTCTACTTAGATAATGAATACAAAACTCCTCGCAGCCTGGATGGTGGAAACTAGATCCAGGGTCTTCATTTCTGCTTCCCGAATTGGTACGATTCTAGCCATGCGAATGAATGAGTTGATGTCGAACATGGTAGAAACCACTTGATTACCAGTCGATGATGTAAACTGTTAACAAGTGTGAGAGAGACCACCAGTAATGTCAATGGTTCTCAAAGTACCCAATACAATCCATGAGATGTGAATGAATGAATTGATGTCGAACATTTCACGGAATCCTTCGATCGAGAGTCAATGATGTAAACTGACGTCAAAGGCGAGAAACCTGCCATTGATGCATGCAGACTTCAAGGTACTGACGATTTCTAAGTCATCTCTCTAGATAATGTGTTGATGTCGATAGAAAGCGACCCGTTGCAGGCAAGCCCACAACACAAAATCATTGTTCAAGTTGAAGAAATGTTGCTGTAAGGACTGACTCAGGGATGGTCAAATGGATGACAAGTATTTTGCAGATGAAAGTTTTGTTTGCAGACCTCTTGAACACATAACGACATGACAGATGGTTTGGTGATGAATGACTCAAAGTTAATCCCCGGAACCCGGCTGAAGTCTTTCAAAGTGGTTTGATCAACTGTGAGGTAAAGGATTTCCCAACCCAGGTGAATGAAAAGTGTCGTGTCCAAGAGTGGTAATAAAGTTTCTTCTGAGACAAAAGATAACAAATAGGCTCATTCTTCTCTCTTTTTCCCCACCATTTCTGGCAAGTACCTCTTTATTTTTAACAAGCTTGAGGAGGATAACATATGCTTGATTATAAGCTCATCCTTCGGATGAGTCCAACCTAGTTTTGATTCGAACCTTAGGAAGGAGTGGTTCGTTCCTGTTTGTAATTGAACAGGTCCTTTACTGTGAAATTTTAACGAGTCCAGTATAGGATAAACTCGGCGTTTTTCAATTTTAGAGAGTCTGAAAAACTTAAGAAGACTCCAAGTTGAACTTTTTCGTAGATTTGTGTCCCTCAAGCCCGAAAAAGTATAAAATAATACCTGGGGGAACCGCTTGATCTTGCGACCAAGGAGTACTTTCATAATTAGTGCCACTGACCTGAAAAGTAAAAAGCGATCAAGGACACGTCGTTTTATTTCCGTATCGAGTTTGAAACGACAAAAAACCGGCAACCTTTTCCTGTTTTTACGGTCAGAAAAGGGCTATAAGGGGACCGTCTTTTAATTTCGTTTTAACGAGTGTAAAAGAAACGCTCGGAAATCTTTTCATATTTTAGGAGTCAGAAAAGGGCTTAAAAGATGACTCTGATATTTTGGTTCGTGAAAAATGACAATTTTCCCTCTAAATCCCTTTGTCCTGCACAAAAACGACACATTACTCATACCTGTTTAAGATAGGAAAAAATACATTGAAAAATATCCTTCCATGGTGAAAAATGAACAAACCTAGCATTCATTCATCCAAAAAACCTATAAAAAGACTTTTTACCATGTCATTTTTACCATTTTACTGTTGAGGTTGAAAAAAGAGCTTTTAGCAAGAAACTTCCCGTGGTTGTTGCGGAGAATCCGACCGTCAGAATCGAACGCCGTCTCTTCCAAGTATTTCACAACATCCTCCTCTTCAATTTCATCCGATTAAAATCTTGTTTTAGGTTTTAGTTTTGGTTTTTGGGGGGTTTTAGGTTTCAAAAATCGCTCTGCGGGGTACGCAGGTGCCCTAGGGTGACCTGCGTCCCCCGATCTTTTCCTACACAGGAAAAAGGTCGAGGTACACAACCCACCTTCAGGCCAGCTGCGTCCCGACGCTCTATGTCCTAAACGCAGGGTGCGTCCCCCGCGAAGGGCGGAATTTGAAACCCCAAACCCCAAAAATAACCATTTGAAATTTCCCAAATTAATTCTAATCTTTATTTCTTGGTGTGTAGGGCACTCACCATGTTGGATTGGAGAGAAAGAGAGCACGAGGACGTTGATTTAGCTGCAATTAATCATCAACCTTCCATTGATGCCCTAAAAGCATGCGGACTATATAAATACTGGGCCATACCTGGCATGAGAGCTCAGGTGAGATTCTTGGAGTGCCTGGTTGAGAGATGGAACATTCATGAGCAATGCTTTTACATTGGAGGGCACCAGCTCGAGATAGATCCCTCTGACATATACTTTCTCACTGGCTTGCCAAATAGAGGCGAGCAACTCAATCTAGCCGGGACTAGGCCGGGTGGCCAATCCCTTGCTAGTCTCCGGGTAGATTGGTGCATACCCAATCAACACCATGCGAAAGGCGTAGAAATCAAACACATCTCTCTGCGTGAACTCAAGGTTATAGATTTCACAGTTACCAGAATTTGCGGCGCAGCCGCTTTACATATTGCCACCGAGTCCCAAATGCGGATGGCGATTGACTGTTTCCAAGGCACCATTTTCAACTGGTGTGATGCTGTGTCAGCCAATATGAAGGGCCAACTGACTAGGGCAAAGAACGTACAACTGAAGACCTTTGGATATGGGCCTCTAGTTGTGAGCTTTGCTTTAGAGAGAGTTCTAATGCTGATCCCTCAGCAACTCACTGTTGATATCTTGGGTCCTCGGGAGCCAAAGCTGATACGATGGGTTACGGTGATGGCCCGGCATCCTGACGAGGGCGCGGCAGTTGTTCGATTCCCTGATGGTTATTTTCACTGGTTAGAGGACCAAGTTTTTTCGATCCAGGACTTTCCGTATGCCGGAGTAGATTTTCGAGGTGATCCGGACATGGTTCTTCCATAGGGAGAACAATGGGACGACAGAGGTACTTTATTTTTCACAAGTTTTCAAATTATATATTTTTTTGTTTTTTATATATATCGTCTCAAAATTGACAGTAAAAATTTTCAAAATGCAGATGTTGGTCCACAGCGCCCAGCCAACCTCCGGCATTTTGAGAGGAGACATCCAGTTGCACCGATACTCGCTCCACAGGACGCGGCTGCAGAGTCACTAGCTGAGTTGGAGCAGGATCTAGAGCGTCTGACGGTGGATATACCTGAGACTACTATAGATGATATTCCTATCCGACTTCAGCGCTATGTAGTCGTAGTCCCTGGACCATTTAGGAGGTTCTTGTGTATGGTAGCCCGTGCAGTGGTGTCGTGTAGGGAGCACCACCAGTGATTGGCTAGTCACTTTTGTAGACACATATGACATTTTTGGCTTTTTGTACTTATCATTTTGCCGATCATAAGGTGTTTTTCAACCTATGATTGAAGACGATGTATATTTTTTGACACACTCCTATCTATATATATATATATCATTATTACCGGCTTATCTTGTTTAACATATGTGATGAAATGTTTTTAAATTTACTTGCATGATTATCGTAAATGTCTGTCCAACATTCGAGAAGCAATTGCATCTGCTAATGTATTTAAAGACCTTGGAATATGCTGATATTCAATGTAATCAAATTCACGTTCCAAGAGACGCACTCTCAAAAACAACCTTAATAACACAAGATTTCTAATGGCATATACTCTATTAAGCTGTAATACAACAAGTTCAGAATCTAACCTCACTATCAAACGTCGAATTCCAAATGAAATAGATTCATATAATAATTCAACCACTGCACTGTATTCTGCAATGTTGTTCGTCGTTTGACCGAGGCTTACCCCATGCATAGAAACTAACTCGTCAGAGGGCGAATAGATAACCCAAGCTGCGGAAGAGATATTCCGTGTACTACGACAAGCACCATCAGCAAATCCAATGTATGTTTGGAGAGGCGTCGACATCTACAATATCAAGAGTAAAACCAAGATAAGCCAGAATAACGACGAAAAAACACACCTTCTAAGCTAAGCACACTGACTGAACTAACAAACATACTAGTTAGAAAGAAAATCTAACCTAACTAAGATTCTCCATACCCATCATTTAAGCATAATAACTCTTTAGGTAAAGTCCATTTCTGGGTTTACCCAAAGAGTCCCCATCAAATCTACCAGCTCATAAGCCCCTTTTGCTAGCTTTCGCTTGACAATGTAGGGTCCATGCCACATAGGAACGAATTTTCCAGCACCTAGCTTATCGTTAGCTTGATCATATAGTAGCACTAGGTCTCCCTCCAAAAAACTTCGAGGGGTCACATTTCTATCATACTGAGCTTTCATTCGGTTCGCGTGAGTCTCGATTGCCAATGCAGCGTCACGTCGAGTCTCATCTAATTTAGCTAAGTATAATAAACGCTTCTCCTCTTCGGAAGTAGCTGGAAGTAATTCGATAGCCATTTGAAGTGATGGGATTTCGCATTCAATGGGTAACACAGCTTCCAAGCCATAAACTAGCTGGAAAGGAGTGAACCCTGTTGAAGTTTTCACTGAGGTTCGGTATGCCCATAGCGCTGAAAATAACATGTTATGCCAATTCGACCGATGAATACCAATGGTTCGTCGGATCATGATAACCAGAACTTTGTTGATAGACTCAACCAAACCGTTGGCTTGCGGATAATAAGGAGTAGAGCTATCGTGGCGCAAACCAAGTTGGCTTGTAAGCTCCGTCATCATGATGTTTCGAAAATGGCTCCCATGGTCAGTGATGATTGCTTGTGGGACACCAAACCTAGTTATAATATGATTGAATACGAAAACTGCCGTTGTTTTGCCGCTTGCGTCGAATGTAGGCATCGCCTCGGCCCATTTAGTAAAATAATCAACCGCGAGGATGGTATACGCATGCCCCCCGGCCGAGTGAGGGTTACAAGTAATAAAGTCGATACCCCATTTGGCGAATGGACCAACGGAAATTATGGGATGGAGGGGAGCAGGCGGTGCGCGCATCTTGCAATCAAACACTTGACAGTTGTGGCACTTCCGGACTGCAATGATACAATCTTTAAACATAGACGGCCAGAAATAGCCAGCGCGCAACACCTTCTAAGTTGTGGCATACCCAGACATATGACCGCCACAAGCTCCAGAGTGACAATCATTAAAAACCCTCTCAGCCTCTTCGTGAGTTAAACAACGTCGAAAAATTAAGTCTGCCCCCCGGCGATAAAGTGTATCTCCAATAATCTTGTATTGCTGGGATTGAAACCGAATTTTTCGACGTTCCGACTTTGAAGCTTCAGGCCGAAAGGTTTGGGTTTGGAGATAGATGATTATATCCCCGTACCACGAATCTAAAGTACTGATAAGAAACAAAGATTTGTCCGCAATGGACTCCTCTGCCACAGTTTCTGTGTCAGCACGCGGGAAATCACACATCAATTCCGCAAAAACTAAGGATTTCTTAGACTTGGACTTCTCAAACTCCAAGTCGAACTCTTGCAGGATAACGATCCATTTAGAGTACTTGCCCCCTAGCAGTTGTTTTGTCAAAATATAAATCATAGGGTTGCAATCCGAAATAACTGTAGTTTTACGGAGAAGAATGTAGTGACGAAAACGCTGGACAGCTTGAACGGCTGCCAGGGCCAATTTCTCCACATGCGAATATTTTAGCTCAGTGGGGTTTAATGTCCTACTAAGATAATATATCACATGTTCCGCTCCGAATTCATCTTCTTGAACTAACACCATTCCAGGAATGGGAAGCTGCGAGGTATAAGAAGTAGTCCTGGTTGTAGTTGGGAGGATGCAACAACGGTGCATGGGTCAACGCGTGTTTAAGTGCATCAAAAGATTGTTGGGCAATCTCATCCCAAAAGAATTGAGCGTTCTGTTTCAACAACCATGTAAAACCTTTAGTGACCTCAGCGTAGTTTGGAATGAATCGGCGTAAAAAGTTCGCTTTCCCTTGCAAACTTTGGAGTTGGCGCAAACTCGAAGGAGGAGGCAATTTGATGATAGCTTCGACCTTCGAGGGATCGACGCGAATGCCGTCTTTTGAAACAACAAATCCCAGCAATCGACCCGTCTCTATACAGAACACACACTTGTGGGGATTCAACCGAATTCGATAATGCCTACACCTCATAAAGATTGCTCGTAAGTGGACAAGGTGATCAGCTCGATGTAAAGAATGAGCAGGCAAATCATCGAGGTACGGTTGCACAATGTGCTTGATGTCATGAAATGAATAAGACATTGCCCATTGAAAAGTGGCTCCGACATTCTTAAGCCCAAAAGGTAATTTGCAATAAGCAAATGTTCCCCATGGACAAATGAATGCCGTTTTTGGTTGGTCGGCAGGTAGAATATTGATTTGATTATAGCCCGAAAAACCATCCATAAAGGAAAACATTTCACTTCCGGCACAATCATCAATAATTTGATCGATATAAGGCGTAGGATAGTTGTCTTTTGGACAAGCTCGATTTATATCCCTATAGTCGATACAGATTCTTATTGTTCCTTGTTTCTTGTTGACCGGAACAATATTCGATACCCAATCCGTTAACGGGATTGGATAAATGAAACCTGCTTTCAACAGCTTCTCGACTTCTGCTTTAATCACAGCCGCTTTCCGAGGGTGAATCTGACGCAACCGTTGCCGGACGGGTTTAGCATCTGGATAGGTCTTTATTTCATGAACAACAATGGCAGGGTCGATTCCCGGCATTTCCTCGTAAGACCAGGCAAACACATCGTGGAATTCTTGGAATAGGGCCTTGTAAGTTTGGATTTCACCTTCTGTACATGAGGCACCTATATGAATGTTTTCCTCAATTCCGAGCTTCACTGAAATATCAATGGGAATAGTACGAGAAATATTCCCTAAATTCAACTCTGAATCAGAATGTTTTGTTGGATTCTGAGCGTCTTTGACATATTCAGCGGTAAAGATAGATGAAAAATCATATTCAAAAGCATCATCCTTAGGTAAAAACGAAGATCTGTGATGGAAATCTTCCCCCGGTAGATCGTCTACACTGAGGATTTCGCGAAGTTGTTCGTCAGATGACACGACTTCGGGAAACGCTATCCGTTCTAAGGTTGACGTGAAAAGTTATTCTTCACTGACCACATTCATTTGGTCAATCTCGGTTGAATGCGAGTCAGTAAAATACATGACGGCTTCATAAGCAATTTCATATGGACTCAAAGGCATAGCATCACCGAATGAGTCTATCTCAGATTCAGATGGAACGATCCAAGGATCATCATAAATAATGTTTTCTAATGTAATCATATGAATTGATGCAAATGAAGGGTCTGCGTTGATTGGAGGGAAAGGAAAAGTTCCCAGTAAACCGGAATCTTTAACTAAACCTACGCCAACGTCCCTATAAGGGATTGTCGTCTTACCGACATGCTGGATACTCTCTAAAGAGGCTGGGTCGGATGAAAAGTATGTCAGCTGATCAATGGTCACGATCTTACCGTTATATGGAAACTTAATTACTCTGAAGACCGATGAAACGACCGCTGTCATAGCATATGACCAACTTCGAACCAAAAGAAGGTTGTAGTCTAGAGGGGCATCAACCACTTCCACATCCAGACTAACGGTTTTACCTTCTACCCCTATAGGCAATTCCTGTAGAATACCAAACGGACGGAACCCACAGCCATCAAAGGCCTTAAGGATGGTCGGGGATTGGTTCAACGAAGGAGAACCAAGCGATCTCCAACATTGAATCGACATAATACACGTAGAAGCTCCCTCATCAATCACAGTCCAATGAATAGGCCTGTTTTTTACTATCACTGGAATTTGGAAAGCCATTTGATGGGGTAGACGCGGTGTACTATTTTCTAGATCGAATATTATCAGGTTCGGGTCCTGAACATCAACAGCTCCGATAGCCGACAAAAGTAATTTTCGTTGTGCTGGGCATGATTGCAGCACTTCTAAAGCCGACATTGCTGAGGGTGAAACAGCTAAGTCCTCAACAATGTTGTAATTCTGGGCTGCTCTCGCATGTGGATTGAAAGCAGACCTTCGAAGTACACCCTTGGCGGGCGGTTTGATTACTAGATCCGGGTTAGGTTTCTCGATCTGTAGTGGATCGGAACCAGGAGCTGAGGTTGATGGGTTAGAATGAGAAGATTCTGCTTCCTTACCATCAACATGAGCCTTACTACCATAATCTTGCGATCGAGTCGCAATCCTCACATGAGACATCATCAAAATGGGTTCTTCACTGGCAGTTGAGGAAGAACCTATCATCTTACTTTCCTGCTTTGGAAATGGATCTTTTAACACAGCAGGAGTGGGAGAACCTTTGACTATTTTCACAACCTCGGCCCGATGAGGGCAATCTCTCGTAAAATGATCCTCTTCACAAATAAGACAAGGATATCGAGGTTTGCGCTTTTCGTCATTGGTTTCCGACTTTTCCGTTTTCTCCTTCGGAGCCTTGTCTGCTTTAGCCTTCTTCTTTCCACCGTTTTTTGATTTGGCCGTAGATGACTCTACAGCGTGAATATCGGCGGAAAGTTCAGGAGAAGACTCTCCTGTCGGGGAATCGGGAAAAGTGATTATAGGAGTAGTTGAAGCCTTGGAAGACTTCTTCTTGCTCTTTGTATTCACGATACCAATCATACCATCAGCGGCATGAGATCCCGAAGGAGCAGCAGTGATTTGATTCGATTTTGGAAGATCTGGAATCTTCTCGTGTAACGTACCCGACTGAGTGTAAACTAAGTCAAGGTACTGTGCCTGAGCAATGACTTGCTCCTCAGTAACTACTCCAGCCTTAGCTACATCTTCAGTAATCTTCGGTAATAATGATTTAACAAACCATTCAGCTAAGATTTGGTCCGGGATAAAAACTTTCACTAGTCTTCTTCGACGTCTCCACTCATGAATGTGATCAGAAATATACGTGGACGTCGATTGTTTTAGTGAAGTTAATAACTCCGTGCCGTTATCGTATCTGACCGGCAACTGAAAGTGAGTTAGGAACGAGGTAGCTAACTGGCTGAAATTGTGAAAAGAGGCCCGTGGTAACTCAATGTACCACTTGGCCGCGAGACCAATGAGTGTACGCTGGAAAAGACGTAAACGGATCGAATCATCCGAGATAGAATTTGAAGCACACCAGAGATGGTAAGTCATCACATGATTGGACGGATCCTCTCCAGACTTACCTTCGAACTTGGGTATATCACTGGGCAACTTATTTGGCATTGGCGGCCAGAATGGAAGATATTGAATTGGATCGTTCGTTAGGCGCGTCAAGTCTGGTAAATCCAAAGTTGCTATAAATGGTAACTGCCGGTTAGGATCTCTAAAACTCTGGGTCACAAGACCAGTCCCAGGAGGAGGATATCCAGGATAACTAGGAACAGGAGTCGCATTAGGGATATTATATCCTCCTGGAAAACCAGGATTAACCGGACCGTACTGGGGTTGTTGAGGTTGTTGATAAGTGTACCCAGGATACGGTTGATACTGGTAAACTGGCTGTTGGACAGCTTGCCCATGTTGGTACTGTCCCTGGTACGGTTGATGAACAAATTGAGGTTGAGTAGTGACAACCGTACTTATACCAGGCTGACCTGTAGGCATCTGGACCGTGGTTTGAATCGTAGATCCCGACAACGGTAAAGATGTCTGAGGAGTGGTTACAGAGACAGTAGAAACCGGAGCTGTCGATACTCCAGAAGTAAGTGTGGCAGATGTAGCGGTAGTTGCAGCAGCCGTTCGAGATGGAGTACTAGGTGCAATTGGCGGCTGAGTAACTACCGAAGTTACAGAAGTTTGAACATTTGACTGGACAGGTTGCGGTTGCTGGGGTGGACCAGAAACTACGGGTTGTCCAGCTTGAGGTACCAACTGTATACTTGGCTGCAACACCTGTTGACCCTGTGATGGATCCCACACTAACATTCCAGGGTATTGACCCGTAACAGGTTGAGGATACTGAGATCCATAACCGGATTGAGGATAGGATTGATAATTGAAAGGTGCAGTTCCCATACCTTGAACATATGACTGACCTTGAGGTGGTTGATAACCTTGACTCGAGTATTGACCTTGAGGTTGATAACCTTGAGGTAAATACGGATACTGGGGTTGACCTTGACCTTGAGGTTGATACCCTTTAGGTTGATACCCTTGAGGTTGCCATCCTTGGGGTTGATATCCTTGGGGTTGATACCCTTGAGGTTGATACTGAGGTTGACCCTGGGGTACATATTGAGGCTGGGGTTGACCTTGAGGCATGTATTGCACCATAGGTACATACTGACCTTGAAGTTTCCCCCCAGACATGATTTGTGTACCTTGAGGTTTCCCCCCAGGCGTTAACTGAGGCTGCCCCCCAGGCAGTAGTTGGCCACCTTGAGGTTGGGAAACGGGAACTGAACCTGACATCATGTAAATGTCTCATACACCCAATGGCATATTACCACTGTTTCCAGCTAATAACCCATGATCAATGGGTTGAGGAGATGCCCCCAAAAAGGTACCAGAAAGTGATTGATACCCGGTAGGAACAGAAGGACCGCCGTGTAAGAAAGATTTAGGAGCTTGAGTAAACACGGACGACTGACCAGACATATTTACAGGAGTATAAATACCTCCAGGTGGAAAAGGAGTACGAGGTGTAGAAAAACTTACCCCTGAGTTGTCTAAATAATTGGTTAACCGAAGGTACCAAGTAGTACTTCTAGGAGGACTGTAAAAGATAGATTCACGCTCCCTGAGTTCAATAGTAAGTTGATATTCAAGGTTAGAGATGCCTATTTCTTCCTCTGGAGCAAGTTCTTTGATAGCAATCAGACCAGTAGGAAGATTTTCGGTGATAACTCGTTCTACTCTTGGTGAATCTGGAACACTAGAAGTCGGAGTAACAAGTTCAGATATTTCAGGTTCTTCGCCTGTATCACTAGCAGACGAAAAACTACCAACAAGCTCAGAAACTGTAACAGCTTCAGGATTATAACCTGTCTCTAGACCTTAGTAATCTGAATGGACTACCAAGGAAGATTCTCCTTCTTCAGGTGAACCTACTCTACTGCCACTAGGAGGAGTTACAAGGACCTTTAAACCTTCTAGATTACTGGGGTCGTCTCGAGGAGGTTCACCCCTAAGTCTACGGGATCTTCTCAACAATTCGGCCACAGAAACAACTTCAGGAGACTGGCCCCGAAGTCTACGGGACTGTCTCGGTAATTTTGCCATAGTTAAAAACTTTTAACTACTACACACGAAAACAAAGTAAAATCTCAAATCAAACCACCTAAAGTCTCTAAAGAACCAAACAAATTTGAATCACATGCCTAAAGACTCTAGGGCGTCAAACCAAGCACAAACAGTAGCCTTCCAGACCAACAAAAACGCTAGTTGGAGATGAAACCCAACATCGCCGGATTCAGTACAGAAGTGGCGGGTGGAACAGTTACCCCGACAACCTGCTTAATGAATAGACCGGCACAAGTTCCTCCACTTTAACCGTCTCGAGTGAAGTGAACCCCCCGGAAAATCCAAGTGAGTCTAGCCGACGTCTGCTCTAGGTACAGTGGGATCTTCCCTCCACCGTCACCTCGGTAGAATACTAAAGATAATGGTCACTAAGGTTACCAACCGCAACAAATGCACCTGGGGGAACAGTCTACACTCCGACAGCACGCAAGGGCAGAGTATCAAGCTCAATCCCCTTGACGGTTCCTTGACAATAATCTAAGGTTTACCGACAAGTGACCCCTGGCTCCTCGACAATGGTTAATCCGAGGTTTACCGTTTGTAATACGTGCGTGTCTGGCGTCGTTCCCAACGAGGGGGGATTGATCCCCTCACTGGTTCGGACACGAGCTCGTGCTTCTCCTTTAAGAGGAGCTTTCCCAGAGTACAAATGAGACAATTGGATTTATTCTATCACAAGATAAGCTACTTGTTTGGTTTTGTTGTCTTGGAGAGTTAATTACTCTCCTACTCCAAGACACTAGCCTGATCTAAATTGGTGTTTCAGAGCCCTAGTAAATAAAAATTACTACGTTGATTTTACTTTAAGCGTTAATTTTATGGTTTTTCTTAAAGACAAACGGTAGCGGAAGTGAAACCAATGGTGTGTAGACTCGACTCAAACCACTATAAAGATGCACCTAGGATGATTTATGCTACTTTTCTCTTTCAATGAAATTCCTAACTAAGAGAGTTGAGAAATGCAAATTTTATAGAAAACAACTTTCTTAGTAAAGACAATCAAAGAAACAATTCTCTTTATCTTTCCAAGCAGACAAACATGACCACTCCTTACGTGCACGAAAAACTCTTTTTCTTTCAAAACTCTTCAAAGCTACTTGAAACAAAACTTTTCAAAGGAGATGTTTTTGTATTTTCTCTTATTTAATAAAGCATATAAATCTATTTTAACGAAAATCAATCTCAAAAGCTATAAAATCTATGAAAACTTGACTCACAAGCAAATCAAAAAGAAATTTACTCTAAGCAAACCTAACGAGGCAAAAGCTTACAAGGATGATTCTAGGTTGTTTTACTTGACCACAATCAAGTCAAGGACCAGCTAATGCAGAATCAAAAGACCAGTCAAAACAAAACTCAAATCTTTTTGTTCTTTTTGTAAAATGGAATTCAATACTCAATCAACAAGCACTTCGAAATTTGCCAAAGAGACAACTCAAAGGTAAGTTGCTCTCACAGGTAGACTTTATGACAGGTCTGACTTCTAAGAATGTTGAAAAAACCAGAGAGATCTAAGGCTTGACAACTTCCACCGCCAAAGTCACTACAAGACCTACTCAAAAATCAAACCCTAGGGCTTAAACTTCTATGAAATCCACTAAAACACTCAATGCTATCGAAACAAGTTCAGGTGAAAATCTTTGACAAGAGACTAATGGATCTGGGCAGTAAAAACTAAGAAAAAGCAAAATCTAAGAGAAAAAATGCAAAAAATGGAAATTTCTTAATTTTTAGCAGGGGACGCAGGCAACCAGTTAAGCCAGGTGTGGGCCCGCTCTGTGCACACAGCAACAGTGCGTACAGGGACGCACTGTGCAATACTCAGAGGGTGCGTCCTACTGAAAAAACCAAGAAAAACTAAATTGAATCTAACCCTAAGCTAACCCACCCAAAAACAAAGTCACAGAGCCAAAAACCAGAAAAGAAATGACTTTTCTCAAATCAAAGTTGCATACAAAGGAAAAGACTTTCACATCAATGGAGTCCAGCGAAGTCACCATTTTGTCAGGCGGAAAGAGTCGATAGTGCGGACACAACCGACCTCCCTAGGAGCCTAAGACTCTCTAGTGACAAACAAGACAAACAAGAGCAATCCTTCTCTAAACATGCATTTACTATATAAGAAATCAAGTGTTTAGATCCTACCTATAGTCCAGTGCTGTTGTAGCAGTCCAGCTCCGCTGATCCGGATGAGCTCCTCCTTCACTTTGAAACCTGCATCCACTAACAACCAAACGATTAAATAGCACTTGATAATCTCATAGAATAAAACATATTTAACACATAGACCAAGGAGTACATGAAACAACTCATAAATAACAAGTTATTGAGAAGAATGGACTCATTTGCATTAATAGGAAACAAAAGGAACAATTACAACCTGAGCCTTGGTGTTGTGCAAGTCCCTCCCAGGGTCCATCAAGAGTTCTCCTTTACTTTGACAAAGCTCACCCACTTCCAAATAGAACAAGCAAAGATGGCAATCTCTCCTCACAAGCTTCTAAATGGGAGTCCTAATTCCAGCAGCATCTACCCTTAGAAATCTTTAGCTTCCAACCTCTTCTCCTTCTTGCCCAATGCCTGTATTTATAGTGCTCAAGAGGAAGTTAATCAGGTCCACCATCAATGGGATAATCCCCTCTTTGGATGGGATAGCTCCCTTATTGATGGGATAAGTTCCTCTTTGATAGGGGTACATGAACCATCTGGAGGCGCTCAATACACGTCTAACAACCTTCTAGAATGCTCTAGAAATGACCACAAGTAACTTTTTAAAGATGAAACTTGCACATTTTGACCTTTACAGGGGGACGCACCTGCCCCTTTACATACAGAGCGTACAAGTACGCAGTTTTTGTGAACATTGGGTGCGTACCCGCAGGTAAGGTGGAGAGAACCTGCGTACCCAGAGATAAACACATTTATAAAGACTTTCTCTCTTTTTGGAGTTTGACATGGAGAGCAGAGGCATAAGACTTGCCCAGGAGGATAGCATGACTGTTGATAGAGCCATACTAACTGTAAATAGTCATGGTGACATTTTTTAGTGTAACAGGTCTAGGGTGTTTGTGTATTATTTGCCATTTGATCAAAGATATGCCAGTACCCCTCCGGGATCTCTGGAGCTAGAGAGTTATCCCTAGGATGTCTAGAAGAGGTGGGAATGATCCTAACAACACTCCCTTGATCTAGGACACTAGGTGTCCTCTCCTCAATTACTACCTCAGGGGATCTTGGTTCCTCGGATTCCCCGGTTTCTCCTTCTCCTTCACGGATGTTGCAAGAATTCCGTTCTTGTGAGGGAATAGATCATGAATTTTCAATATCTTGAAAACTTTGTTCAGTCCCTTACACTTTACTGTGGACCTCAATGTAGGCTACAGATGGTGAGCCTGTGGCTCGAAGGGAAACAGTAGGTTGTCTAGAAGCAACGGTTCGGGGACCTATTGATGGTTGAGATTCAGCTTTTCTTAAGATGTCGTCGATAGAATTTGATCATCCAAGGGTCGCCAGTCCCTTAGATTTTTCAGGTTTGGGGTGTGGGATTATATTGTTTTTTGGTCTTTTCTTCTTAATCATTCATGCAAAAATGAAAATGTTTATTTCTACCTTAAATTTCTAGCAATTCTGTTGGAAAGTGAGCGAGGGAGCAGGCATTTTACTTGCTTCGTACGTAGGTTCTTACCTTCCATTTTTAATACCCAGTTCTCTCTCAGTAGACAAACATCAAACACCTACTTCACTTTTCTGTAATTGTGCTGAAAAGCGAGTGGAGGAGCAAGCACTTTACTTGCTCGTTACGTAGGTTCTTACCTTCCATTTTCAATACCCAATTCTTTCCCAACAACAATTATTAGATATACATCACTCTTTGTAAAATGGCGACACTCTCCCCGGAAATGGTGACAAAATGTTGGGTGCTAAAAGGTGTCTTTTAAAACTCCTAATTACTTCACATTAATCATCAACCCGAGCAAGTCCTTTTATTCCAAGAGTGTACACAATATGTGCATGCTATGAATCCAAAGAGTAATGTTTCTTAAAATGAAGTATAAACCTTTGATACAAGAGTAAACAGATGCATTTATAAAACTCAAATTGCAACTGTTAAAGGAAATATTACATCTAAGCATCAAGACTTCATCCTCAACTAAAATCGTAATCAAATCTCAAACAAGTAATTCAATTGACAATAGCATCAACCGAGAGCGTAGTAGCATTAACCAATCTCTTCTAGCTAATTCTATCTAAATCACACTCAATCTCAATTAAGCAATCCAAATGGAAATGATGTCAACCGAGAGTTCAATAGTGGTAACCAAACTCTTTCAGCTGATTAAATCAATAAGGTTCATTGTCTTAATGGCTAATTAATTTAATCTACAATAAGCATAAATAGAATCAAATGACAATGTTGTGAAACATGTAAAGAAAATGTACTAACTTCAATATAGGAAATCGGTAAATAGAAAATAAGATAAACTCACAGAAAATGGGAAAAATATCAAACCAATCAAACTTGCATGAATTAGAAATATATAACACAAGGGATAGCAGTTTAATCCACCAGAGGTCGGGCCCTTAGCCACCAGCGAATACTGCTGAGCTACTTCAGAGAATACGAATGAACAACAACATAAATTACATATTAACCATTGAACTCAATTCTCATTACAATACAGTCGTGTTCCTCCAACACCATGAGTCTGTAAATTTTAAAATTACAATTTGAAATAAACAGAAATTGATCCCCTTTCCTCCTACAGTCTTTTGCTTTTATAGTCAGAAAGAGGTAAAAGATAAATGCGATCCCTCAGGATCGAGAGATCCTGAGGGATTCACAACTGAATGCTATCTTCTGACACCCTTCATATTTAGTGTTGATCCTCCTGATTCGTCCTCTGACCTGACCGCAACCGATGCGCCTCATTCTTCCTTTGTTGGTTTATGTTGTTCCGTCTCTAGGGAACAACAACTGTTCCTTTCATCGTTTCTCTGCATAAAAAGGAATAAGGGTTAGTGACAGTGGCTAAATCTTAATCGAGAGTAGTTCATCCATTTTTTATCATAATCCATCAATATGTTAGCGTATCAAGATATGAAAGAGATAAGAAAAGAGGAAAAGGGTGATGGAATTAAGAGTAAACACATACCCATTACGTAACTCAACAAAGGTCATTTTCAAGATCAAACTCGCCCTTACGTATTTCAATGATCATAGCGACCCTTTATATTTTTTTGATCTATATAGAACAAAAATCTTGGCTATGGATGAGGAAAATAAAATAATTCTTTTGTCACAACATATTCGATGGCGCCTGAAAAGTAGGGCCATTTGGATTGCTGCTAGACATAAAAATACAAAATTCTTCCATATGCATGCAAATAAAACAAGGACTGAAAAATCCATTAGGGAGATCAGGGACAATGTGGGTCATTTATATTCCTCTCCATTGGAGATTGAAGACGCGATTTTCCATCATTTTAGGAATTTTTATAAGGAATTTGTACAAGACTTCACAACTCAGATGGATTTTGTGTCCCTCATGCCTAAGATGTTCTCAAAGGCGGATAATGTCATTTTGGGTAGCCCGATTACAAAGGAGGAGTTGGTTGTTATTCTGAAGGATTGTGCCAAGGACAAGAGACCTGGGCCCGATGGATGGGGGGTGGAATTATTCACTCATTTTATGGATCTGATTGCCCCAGATCTGTTGGCAGTTGCTAAGGAATCCATGACTCTTAACTACAATACAGGGGCCATAAATGGCACTTTTATTACACTTAAAAAAAGAAATATCCTAAGATCTTTGTTGATTATCACCCTATCTCTCTTTGTAATGATATTTACAAGATGATATCGAAATTTTTAGTATCTCAAATTAAGAAGGTCATGTCGATCCACATATCACCTAAACAATTTGGCTTTCTTGAAAGGCGCCAGATTCAGGCTGCCATCGCAATAGCACAGGAATGCATTCACTCTGTTAAGGTTTAGAAATTGAAGGCATGTATATTGAAAGGTGATTTGGAAAAAGCATATGATTCATTGGATTAGGAATTTTTTTGAATGATTTTGCATAAGGCTGGGATGGATCCAAAGAGCATCAATTGGATTATGTCTTTCTTAACTACCGTGAATTTCACTGGTATTATCAACAGTCTTCCTACCTATTTTTTGAGGGCATTCAGGGGGCTTTGTCAAGGTTGTGCACTTCCTCCCTTACTCTTTCTTTTGGTCATAGACTTCCTGAGCCGCAAGATCATGGATATGAGAGACAAAGGTAATATATCAGGGATAAGGGTTTCTAGAAATGTTGCTATCTCATCCAATGTTCATTTATGATTTATTGTTTGGGGGAGTATCTAACCTGAATGGGTGGCTTCGCATTCGTAGTATTATAAGTCCTTTGGTGATGCTTCTCATTTGCACATGAGAAAATCAAAGTCTATTATGATTTCTAGGGAACTCGAGGATGTAATAATTAATGACATCTCTAAACTTTCTGAGATTACATCCTGTCATCTTGAGGATGGATTCACATACTTGGGGTTTAGATTAAGACCAAATAGATATGGTATCGAGGAGTGGAAGTGGTTGTTAGATAAATTTGATAAGAGGTTGCCTGGATGGACACACATATGGGGTTCACATGACTCTGATCAAATCAGTTTTACTTCACATCTCAATTTATTGAATGCATTTGTCTCAGCTTCCTAAGGAGATTATCCATGAAATCGAGACAATTATGGCTATGACAATGTAAACTTTGAAACGGGAACTCTAGCCAAAAAACCCCAAAAAAACATGAAAAATAATGCTAAAAACGAAAAGTGTGTATATTGGAACGATGTTTTTTTTAGCATTAATTTTCAACATATTTAAAAAATGGCAATAAAACCGATTTTCTTTTGTGCAAAAAACAATTGATTTTGAAGAAAAAAAACACACTAATGCTTTTAGTAGAATAACATTTTTCTTTTCTACGTATAATTTCAGCTTTTTTTAGTAATGATGATAAAAATAAAATAATGGGATTCAAAACACATTAAAATTTCATTATTTTTCATCCATGTTGTTAAACATATAATAACATGACACTAAAGATCCCTAAAATTCTAATTATTTTCAACCATAACATTAAAGATACAAAAAAAAATTGGAAAATTTTCAACCATATAATTAAAAAAATCTAAGTTTTCAACGCATTTAAACCATGACATTATGAGAAAATAACATGATTAAATTAATCAAAATGTCAATACTTGTAGATTGAATGAGACATAAATTATATCTCTAAGTTATTGTTGCATCGTAGATATTGTAAACAATAAAAATCATCATAATTAAAACATATAATCCAACAAACATAAAAATGGCTCATAACTTCGTTTAACACCATATGGAAATCAAAATTTTTATTTCAAGATATGATGCAAACATCAGTTATATAAACTATGTTAGACAATTATTCAAAATCACTCATATTTTCTTATACACCATTAGAATTCACATCTTCATATGAATGACTAGATGAAGATGAAGATGTTCCATATTCTTCTCTTTCATCAACTAGTGCCCCATCTGAGTCCACATGCATGCCCACCATTTTAGGTTTCAAAATTCTTCTGGATCTACCACTGATTTCAGTAGACTCCCATCTCAACATTGTTCCTTCTAGTAACAACCTCTTCAGAATCTTTGTCGTCTTGAAGCAAAGAGTTCCTCTCTTTGTTAAATTGGAGTCATAAACAAGTATGTCAACATCCTCCAATTTTAAGACGTTTGTGTGGTGACGATTTATATTTGTACCCTTTATTTTTCTCTTTCCACCATTTTTTTATCAACTACCATCTCTGGCTTGTACACACCATTGAATGGGTGTGTATTTGTGGCATACCAATGTACTTCAACACCTGCAACATCTTCATTTTCTGTAATGACCTTTATAACCTTAGCAACCCATAATGGATAGCCATTGGGATATCAATATGCTAGCATTGCGATCATGAAACCCTCCTTAATATCTTGTACTGAACCCTTGTAAAGGTCTTCCATGGCTTCACGTTGTGCATGAAATCTTCTAGAACCAATATACATTTCTCTTTCCTCTACCTGTGAAGAATTAATAATACCTTGAGATTGCTATTGTTCAACAATGTTTCTTTCCTCATGTTCATTTGACACATTTTGTGGCCAACTAAATGGAGTTTTCAAAGGTATATCTTCATTTGTTGTTCTTGAAATGATATCACTTTGATTATTGAAAAAAGACTCCCCCAAACCGAATCAACAATATCAAAGTACTCATATGTATATCTAACACATTTTAAATTTCTTCCAGGCAATCAGAATAATTTATATCTCTATTCTACCTGTATGCATTATGAAATTCAACAATTGATTGTAATAACAATATATTTGACACAAATATTGGATGATTTGGAATGAACTTCAAAAATTCCAATCTTGGTGACGACGCCCATTCTGTAGTAGTTGAATACTTCTTGCCCCATATTAGTGTTTTCCCATCAATTTTTTTGATATGAAATTGATGTTGGAAGATAATGCCATTAAGTTGTTCAATGCATTTCTCCTCACCATGCGATCCTAGAATAAACCTTCGCATGTCAATAGTTCCTTCCAACATATCAAAAATTGGCTTTGGCATGTATGATTTCTTAATACATTCAATTAATGATGGCAAGCTCCCAAATTCCTTCCTCCTTAATGTGACTCAAAAATGACTGAACATCTGATCAATATGGTCAAGAAGGAAACCAACCTTTACCTTCTGAAAAATTCTCAATTCAACAAGCATGTTTAAATATCCAAAAAATATTTGATTTTTGTTTTCGCGACAAGTATTGTCCAATTGTAGATACAAAACTTCAGGAATATTACTAGACAAATGAGAAAGAACATCATGAATTATGGTTATTGTCAAATTTTCATCATTATGAATATTTGGAGTTGTGAAGTATACCCTTGGAAACATTTTCCCATTGAAGACCATACAATCGACCAAGTAATATTGAATAAAATTTTCCTCCTGTAAATTTTTGGGTGTGCGAGCAAAATGTGGTAGAAGTGTTTTCTTCTAGCCCATACCATCAATTATCAAACCCAAATATTTATTTGGATTATCATAACACTTCTTTCGATGCTTTTACAACTTTTTCCTTTCACTTATTTATTGTTCATGATGCTCTTGAAGGACTTTGACAATGGAATCTACACAACATAAAAGAAAGTCATTAATAAATATGTTTTCATAGTTGATGACTATACAATTTTAAAAATTAATGTTATGAATTATGACCTCTTTCTGCCCCTTCACATTTATCCCTTTTTGATATAAGAGAAACACATGTACAGCAAATCCACATCCTTGTCTTCTTAGGAATACAGACATTGTTGAATTATTTCTTCCATGTGTATTCACAAAATATTGATATGTAATAAATCGACCATGTCCTTGAGCACCTTTTGCATATTCTTTGTATAAGTTGTAGATTTATCGTCTTGAGAAATTATCTTGAATATGTATTGTCTCTATATTTGGCATACACTCTCCATGCTTTGAAAAAAATTATTTCATCTTTGCAGTATTTGATAATGGCCCAAACTATCGTTTATGATGTACTTCTAAATAAAACGTGGGATCCTTTTCCAAATTTTCTTGGAATCTTGACAGACGAAAATTACCCATTGAATGAAACATTTTGAAAGCATTTCTACAGATAAATAAAGACCCAATATGATAATCATAACCTCACAATATAGATTGCATGCACCCCACTAAATATGAACTTTGCATGCTTTTATTCATTGACAAATATCTCTTCCTTTTCTCCAATGCAAACTTGAAATCCATATGTTTCAAACAATATTTTTGACAACATTCACTTGAAATGAGAGCACTGATAGAACTTATTCTCATCAGATATTCTGCTCTACCCCTTGTATAACTAGAACAACTTGGATTGATACAAAAATTTCTGCTCCTACTCCTCGATAAAATATTTTTGGTAACATCTCCATCATTGGATCATCATCTGTATAAGAATTTTCATCATCATTATGAGGAATATTATCCTCACTATGATCATCTGTGCTTTTGAAATACTGACTTGGAGAATATTCTTCATCTTTCTCTTCTTCAGTTCTACCCTCGTAGTCCTTAGAATTAGGAATAAATGGAAAATTTGACTCGATGTTTATTGGATATTATTCATCATGTGCATTGTCATTGCTGATTTCATAGTCCATAGGATTAGGACTACATGGAAAATGTGACTCTTTACTTACTGGAAATTCTTCATCTTGCCCTTCATCATTGCTACTCTCATAGTCCTTAGGATTAGTACTAAGTGCTTCATCCTGCCCTTCGTCACTACTTCTCTCATAGTCCTTAGGATTAGGACTAGGTGGAAAATGTGACTTTCAATTTATTGGAAATTCTTCAACCTGACCTTCATCACTGCTACTCTCACGGTCCATAGGATTAGGACAAAGTGGATATTGTGACTCTCTATTCATTTGAAATTCTTTATCATGTTCTTCATCACTATTGCTCTCATAGTCCATAGGATTAAGACTAAGTGGAAACCGCGACTCTCTATGCATTTGAAATTCTTCATCATTGTTTCTCTCATAGTCCATAGTATTAGCAGTAAGTGGACACCGTGACTCTATATTCATTTGAAATTCTTCATCATGCTCTTCATCATTGTTGCTTTCATATTCCATAGGATTAGGACTAAGTGGACACTGTGACTCTCTATTCACTTGAAATTCTTCATCACTGTTGCTCTCATAGTCCATAGGATTAGGGCTAAGTGGAAACCATGAGTCTTTATTTATTTGCAAATCTTCAT
The DNA here is from genome assembly GCA_031772625.1 of Pinus tabuliformis. Taxonomy (NCBI): domain Eukaryota; kingdom Viridiplantae; phylum Streptophyta; class Pinopsida; order Pinales; family Pinaceae; genus Pinus; species Pinus tabuliformis. The sequence goes on along the minus strand of CM062818.1, from coordinate 626,455,813 downwards.
CACTATTTCTCTCATATTCCATAGGATTAGGACTAAGTGGAAACCATGACTCTTTATTTATTTGAAATTCTTCATTCCACCCTTCATCAATGTTGCTCTCATAGTCCTTATGATTAGGACTAAGTGGAAGATTTGACTCTTTATTGATAAGATGTTGATGCTTCACAAAGTGAAACTTCACTATCTAAATAATCCATGCCTTTTAAACAGAAGAGGTTGAATGATACAAATGAACTCTCTCCTAATGATAATATATTTTTTAAAGAATGAAAAAATAGCTCCAAAATTTCCCTCTAAAAATTTTCGACGAAATTTTTCCCTCCATCGTTTCATGTATTTTCCTCCATAATTTTCTTCTACAATTTATTGAAAAATTTTAACTAAAATTTTCTTGTGAAATTAATCTTTTAAACTAAATATTTAAATTAAAATTGTAAACTAATTTTTTACTTAAACTATATAACATTTACTAGACAATCAAATGTTTTATTTTTATTTTTATTATATCTTCTATCACACATTCAAAATAAATTTCTATATCACCATAACACGATTTATATGTTAAGTTTTTATAAAAAAAATTAACACCACATTCACCATGCGATAAAACAATTCTGCAATGTTCGCTTTATCATAATTTACTATATTGTCATAACAAGATTTATACGTTAAAGTTTTTATAAAAACAAATTAATCTCACATTCACCATGCAGTAAAAAAATTCCGTAATGTTCATTTTATCATAGTTCTCTATATCCCCATAACAAAATTTACATGTTAAAGTTTTTATAAAAACAAATTAATCCCACATTAACCATGCAGTAAAAAAAATTCGTAATTTCCACTGTATCATAACTTTCATTATCACTATTCCTCACATCACATCAAGGTTTTTTGAGGTTCGTTAAAATACTTGGAGTGATTTTGTGGAGAAGCTACATTGTTATCGACAACATATTCAACGAAAGATTATCGCATTTGAAAGGTTAGTTTTCCTTTTGTTGTGTGCAAGTTATAAAATTCAATAGGTTTAGTAGTATTTATCTATCAGTTGGGTTGTTATTTTCATGTAAAATACCTTAATAAAAACATATTCCAGTAAAATAATACTTAATTTTTTTATTAATGAATTTTAGATTTTTTTACAAATTAAAAATTTAGATGAGACAGGCTTACCCGAGAGCCCCATGGAAGGCAGAAGGCCGCTACATCTGCAATGGGCATGGTAGGCCTAGTCGTGCCCGATAGTAGCACCCACCCCAACATCCCAGCCCGCCAAGGGTGAGGGCTGATCTGAGAATCGAGCCTCCACCCCCACAAGCCCGTTGGACCAGGGGGGTGGGGTAGGATGGGGTTGTGTGCAATCCTGTCTCACTCCACCCCCATGGCCAAATAGGACCATTGGGCCGTGGGGGTGGGGCGGGAGGGGCTGCGTGCAACCCCCTCCAGCATCTCCCCCGTGGCCCAACGGGCCTGTGCGGGTGGAGGCTTGTTGGAGACCCGTGGGGGTAGAGGCCTGATTCTGAGAATGGGGCTTCCACACCATGACCCAACAAGTCCGTGGGGGTGGTGACCCGATTCCGTGTATCCCCCTCCTGCCCCACCCCCATGGGCCCGATATGTCGCAAGGGAGGGGCGGGAAGGGCCGTGGCCCAATTGGCCTGTGGGGGTGGCTCAATATCTGTACCCAATCTTTTATCTGACCGACATTCATCCTTAAGGGCTCACATATGCTAACTAGTAACTTTTTTCTAAATCTGGAAATGTTCTCCCAATATAAGTCGACCCCAAGAATAAATTTTTGGATTGCTTCTTATGTTTTAATAGGCTTATTGTACTTTTGATTGTTCTTACTCAGCTGGGGAACCGTGTGCAATGGTTTAACCTCCAACCTACCCGCCCCATGATCGGTGACATGTGTACTCGAACATAGGCCAGACCTATCCTTTGACAAAACCATGTTTTTCACACTAAGTTTTGTATGGTAACCTCCTTTGTGCAGACCTTGTTTTGATGGAATGTAATTTTTCTAGCAGATCCTATCTTCACTTTCATTCTCTACAGTGATCATGACATCAATGAGCTCATCAATATCCATATCCATATCGATGGGCAGTGTTCCTCCGGTATATCTACTGATGGCGGGACAAGAGTTTGAGGTATGCCGATGTGGGACATGAATAGGAGAAACTGTAAATTGTGAATTTCACAGAGGATTTATCAATGAACTAGTATATGACCAGTCAGAAAGGGAAAGCCTCCAGTAGAGGTAGGATATACCCACCAACTACTAGTCAGATTAACGAGACAAACTTTTGAACCTTTCAAACCACATGAGGACAGGTGGATGATTATGGTTGATACACAATTGTAAGACAACTGATTGATGCCCCATGGACCTCTAGATCCATTCCGGGGACCCCACTTGCTCATAAAGCAGCTAATCAATCGCTAGAGAGAGGCCACTCGATAACTAGTCCATTGAGATTGTGAAACACTAATTAATTTTCCAACCATGCCTGTAGAATGAATCCAAGAAGTACATAATTTTCATATTTACCTGTTCCAGAATGATGTTTAGTATATTTACACCTACAAAACAATGTTGTCCATCATGTCAATAGCACATTGAGCCCAGAGACGGTGTCAGATAATCTATAAGCATTAATAGGCTAGCCGTTATTTTCAAATTGACCTACCACTACCCACCCACATTACTAAAGCCAACATCGCAGGAACCATCAAATGTACATGGTAGCCTCCCACAAACAGCAACCATGGTCATTCAAGAACCGAGTGGTTAGGAAATCTAAAACAAGATCATCTCTAGTTTGTAGATAGATATGGGGCCACCCAAGATAGCTTACCTCGTAGGGGAATTATTGGCCGAAGTACGATGAACAAAGAGGAGAAAAAAACAAAGTTTTATCTATAGCAATAACATTATACCATAATGAGGGATCTATTATTTCCAGAGATTGTATTTTCCTCCAATATTCACCTAGGGCCTCCCCTTTCAGTCCCCAAATGCTCCCGCCATTCCTGTGCCAATAGGAAAAACTTAAGCCATTACCATTGCCAGCTCTCCTGTCTCCTGGAGAATGTATTGTCTGCCAATCTTCACTACAATAAAAATCAAAAAAATGTTATGTCTATAGCAACAACATTGCACTATAATGAGTGTTCCATGATTTCCAGAGTTTGTATTGTCCACCAATATTCAACCAGATTCTCCCCTCTCGGTCCCCAAACGCGCCTACCATTCCAGTACCAATAGGCAGAGATTAAGTCATATCCATTGCCAACTCTCCTGGATCCTGGAGTATATTTTGTCTGCATTTTTCCATCTTCATGCTCTTACTCCTATCACCTACTCCCACTATTCTTGTTCCCGTATTCATATCATGTTCTTTTCACTAGAATCTTAGTTATACTTAAGCTCAACCCTATAGAAATGGTGAATTTCTTAAACTCCTCGTTTCTTTTACATCAATCGTCGCTTCTTTGCATGGAATTTCTTTACATGGCCTAAATATAAAGCACATACTGAGCACTCCATTGTAGGAGAAAGTAGTGGGAAAAAATTTCATGATTTTTTGGCTTGTAGCAGAGAAAACAGTGCTTTAGAATGTTTTGATTTGGGAAAGAAATTTTGGAACAACAAGAGTCATTGGTTAAGAATCGAATTAGATATCTAGTAATAATATGCACTTTCCATGGGTTCTTGCCTAGGACTGGGCAATTTTTTTGTTATAGCTGGAGATTATATTTGCTCCAAAGTAATAATAAATAGACAATTGCGATCACAGATTGCTTGTAAAACAATTGTACCTATAGAATAGTAAAATAACTAAATAAAAATGAATGGTTTTTTAATGACGTCCATGGGACCTCCCCATCTAAGTTAACCCCTATTCAGATCATTTCAATTATTTTCTATGTTGTTTCTCTTGTTATGAATCTTAAGTAAGTAAGAATTTTTTTTTTCCATGTTGATTCTCCTGTTATGAATCTTGAGTAAGAAACTTGGTGTTTAGTGAAGTCTTGCAATCTCAAAAAATTCACCAAAATTGTTCACCTTTAGGTTGTTATCCAACCTTGACTATGTTGATTAAAAATTCACCAAAATTGTTCACCTTTAGGTTGCTATCCAACCTAGACTATGTTTAATTGCATCCACCTAAGTGCTCAACATTCAAATGGAGGTCTGAAATGAGAAATTGTTTGGTTTTTGTTTAAATTGAGTGGCAGTTGGTTACTTCCCCCTCAAAAATTTCTCGAAACAACTGGGGACCCCATAAACCATCAACATGATGAATTTATAAACACGTGGATATCCTATGGGTTACGTCGAAAATGGAGTCAAGCATCCAAGCCATAGCCAACATAAAGCCACGAGTCACAACAATGTTATTCCAAGTGCTAACAGAGCTAAATAAGCCCATTTGATATTGGTTCTGATGGTAGGAAACATAATAAGTTCACATTATTAACCCATTTTATATCGATTCAAATGGTAGGAAATGGAAGGTCATATATATGAAATTAGTGGAGCAATAGGGAAATTCATTATGATATATAGGATGACTAGTTTAGCATTTACACCTGTTCTGGTGTATGGAACTAGGGTTGGAAAAGTAGAGGAGGTAAGGCACAAATTTTACACACAAAAATAACAAGATTTGTGGCTCTTTTATTTATCACAATAACTTCATGATTACAATAAACCTGGTGAGGCATATTTAACTTTTTAGACTAATGACTCACTCAAAATAATTTTGACATGCAACCACACACTAAATTCCACTTTACCCAAAATAAGACTTAACTCAAATTCACTCACACTTGACCTAGTTAACTGATTCTCTAAATTTAGTCAACTCTCCATGCAAGAGTAATTAGCTATCTTTAACTCTCCCCCTTAATTATGAATTCTAAACTAAGACATGACTCATGACAACTCAAACATGGTTGTTGGTTTAAGTCTCAACTAGGCTTACAACACCCAAGTTTCCTCTGTGAAACTCATATACATATTTTGGTAATGGCTTAGTGAATATATCGACCAATTGATCACTCGATTTACAAAGCTTTAGGTAGACTTAACCATTGCACACAGGTTATCTAATAAAATGATATCGTATATCAATATTCTTGCTCTTTTGGTGAAACACACTATTCTTGGATAGTGCAATGTCTAAGTTGTTGTCACAATATATTGTTGTCGGTCCTTTTTATTTCTTCTTGAGTCCATCCAAAACTATTCATAACAATATTGCTTGACATGTCGTTGATTTCGCTGCTACATATTATGCTTTTGTTGATGAAAGTGTCACAATAGGTTGCTTCTTAGATACCCATGATATCACACCTGAACCAAGATGGTACACATAACCAAGAGTGTTCTTCCTATCATCCAAAATACTTGTTCTTCCTATCATCCAAACTACTTGCAAAATCACCGTTAGTGTATCCAATCAAATCCTTCTTTTATGTGCTTGCATACATTATGCCACAATCTGTAGTTCCTGATATGTTTCTTAGAATTCCTTTTGCCTTCTTTCCAATGTGAGTGTTTAGGACACTCCACAAACCTAGAAATCAAACTAACTCCTTGCATAATATTTGGGCTTGTGATTGTGAGACACATGAGGTTGTCAACCAATATTTTGAATAGAGTTGGATTGACATGTAATCCTTCATCATCCTTACTTAACTTTGTACTTGTTGCAACTGGTGTAGGGGTAGGTTTACAATTTTTCATCCTGAATCTTTTCAACAAATATTTGGCATATTTATTTTGACAGATAAAAATTCCTTTTCCAAATGACTCAACTTTTATGCCAAAAAAATATTTCATAAGACCAAGATTTTTCATATCAAATTATTTCTTCATGGCAGCTTTAAACTTATCCAATTGAAGATCACGAGTATAAATCATGTCATGAACATATAAGCAAACAATTAAAATTTTTCCATGCTAATTTACCTTTGCGTACAAGGTGGGCTTAATGTTGCTTCTGAAAAATCCATTCTTGATCATGTAATTGTCAATTCTATTATACTAGCCTATAGGTGCTTGCTTGAGTCCACAAAGTGCTTTCTTCAACCTGTAAACTTTATCTTCTTTTCCTTCAACTCCATATCTTGGAGGTTGTTGCACATATATTTCTTCTTCTATAATTCCATTTAAGAAGGTTTTTTTCACATCCATATGATACACTTTCCACTTTTTCTGAGGTGTTGTGGCTAAAATTTCTCTTACAGTGTCCAATCTAGCTGATGGAGAAAACGTTTTTCCAAAGTCTATTTATGATTGTTACGAGAATTATTTTGCTACAAGTCTTGATTTAAATCTGTCAATTTCACCTTTCTCATTCAAATTTGTCTTGTACACCCATTTTACACTGATGATATTTTTATCCCTTGGAAAATCAACCAAATCTCATGTATCATTATTTTCAATAGCTTCTATTTCTTCATCCATAGCTTGCACCCAATTTTCACCTTTGATAGCTTCTTTAAACAAAGAATTTTGGAATGACAACAATGCAAAATTTGAACTAACCTCCAAATCATCATAAATATCTTTCATACTTCTCATTTTTCTCTTACCATTGCTTGATTCATCACCTTATTGAATACTGGGAGACTTTTGATCTATTGATATGCTTGAAGATCCATGTTGTTCTGAATATCTTGGAGTCCTTGCTAGAATGACTCTATTTGGTGTCTTCTCTTGAGATTCTTTGTTGCTCTTTTTCTGCTACATCCTCTTCTTCTATCATTGGCACTCTTGTATCAATTGTCTTGTCTATGCTCCCATTCCATGACTCTTGTTCTTTGAACACAACATCTTTGTTGATTATGGTGTTCCTGGTGATAGGGTTATACAATTTGTAAGATTTTGATTGCTCACTATAACCAGTAAATATGAATTTTTCACTTTTATCATCCAACTTTCCTCTTAGATTTTTAGGCACATGTGTATAAGCTACACATCCAAACACTCTAAGATGAGATACACTACAAGACATACCTGACCATGCCTCTTCTGGTACTTTGTTCATCACACTTTTTGTAGAACATCTGTTTATCACATAAACAACACATGCAACTGCTTCTACCCAAGACTTATTAGAAAAATTTCTTTCTTATAGGGTAGTAATTTATGTATTCAAGCTTCTGTGATCCATAATTAATTAAGCAAAGTCTTTCAGTATAAATCGCATAAGATAAAAATTTTCTGACGCATTTCGAACTAGCAAGTGTGGTTCATCATCAGGACCAGATGAAGAGACAAACCATGGAAAAGGCTTAAATTATGTCTCTACATTGCTCTCTATTTAAGCCTTTTCCATGGTCTGTCTCTTCATCTGGTCCTAATGATGAACCACACTTGTTGGTTCGAAACGTGTCAGCCAAAAATTTCTCTTATGTGATTTCTACCAAAAGTCTTTGCTTAAGTTTCTTCCTTTTAGCATGCTCCTTCTCATGTTCATAATGGTTATGTTATTTCTCTCTACCACACCATTTTGTTGCGATGTGTATCTATTTGTAAATTTCCTTACGATTCCATGTTTTTTCCAGTAAGCATGGAATTCCTTTGAATCATATTCTCCACCGTGACCTGATCTCAATACCTTAAACATACGCTCACTCTGGTTCTCTACTAAGGCTTTAAATTCTCTAAACTTTTCAAAAGTTTCAGACTTTTGCTTCATGAAATAAACCCATATCTTTCTGCTAAAATCATCAATGAAAGTGAGGAAGTAACAAATTCCACCAATCGACTGTGTCCTCATAGGTCCACATGGATCTGTATGAACTAAATCTAGTGGCTTCTTTAATTTATATGCAACTCCTTTCAGAAAGCTATCATGGTGTTTCTTTCCCAATATGCAACACTCACAAGTACTAGACAATTCCGTGGTGGGAGGTAATCCTCTAACCAGATGTTTTTGCTACAACAATCTCAAACTAGAGAAATGCAAGTGTCTAAACTGAAAGTGCCATAACCAGTAATCATTAGAACATGCAACTGTAAAAAAAACTGACTTGATCATTGTAATTCATGATTAGAGGAAAGAGTATTTTCTCCGTCATCTGCACCTTGGATATTAGTTGCTTTCTTGGAGGCTTATCATAGATAAAACACTCTTGTTCCTGAAAAATAACCTTGTATCCTTTCTGCATTAACTGACCAATACTAACCAAATTATGTTTGAGACCAGGGACATAATATGCCTCTAAGATTGTCTTTAGTTCCCCCTACTTGTTCAGAATGTTGACCACTCCTTTTCCATCTACATCCATAGTCTTGTTAGTGCCCAAATTTACCTCTGTCTTCACAAACTGATCCAAATTTGCAACCAAACTCTTGATTCCGGTCATATGGTTACTACAACCATTATATAATACCCACACATTAGCAGAAGGTTCATGGGTGGTATGACAAGCGAGGAAGATGAAGCCAATATTCTCTATAGTGACATTAGCTCTCTTCTTTCGTTGATCAACTATCTTCTTCTTGCAATCGTGCGCATAGTGACCAAATTTATTGCAATAATAATATCTCAACTTTGATTTTTCAACTCTTTGATTATTGCTGGAGCTCCTGCTATTTCCTCCACTTTCCTGTTCCTTATCTTCTCTTCCATCTTTCCAAGAACCATGTATTCTGCCTCGTCCTCTACCTCTTGATCTATCTCTGCCTCGACCTCTATCTCTTGAAATAGAAACTTGAATTTTAAAAGTTGTTTCTAAGGTGGAATCCTTACTTCTGTCTATTTTTGCCTCATGGGATAGAAGTGATCCCATCAACTCATCAACTGCCAATGTTTCCAAATCCTTGGCTTCTTCTATGGCTGCTACTACAACTTCAAACTTGGTAGACAGAGATCTGAGGACCCTCTCAAACACAATTTGATCTTTTTTGTCATCACCATAAATCATTAATTGGTTCACAACATCCAAAACTCTATTTATAAATGAATCGATGTCCTTTGTTCTCCTCGTATTCTACAACTTAACAAATTTTATTTTGGCCATACCTTTATAGCATGTCACCAAAGTCTCCCACACTATCTTTGTTGACAACATGGTCATAATATTTTGCAACACTGCTAGGCCCACTCCTTGTTGGATAAGTTACAACGCTTGCTCATTCTTCTCTTTGTCTTTCTTCCATTGTTCCCTCTCTACATTAGTGAGGGCTCATTCAGTTGCTTCATCTTTAGGTTTTGGAAACCCAAACTAGAAAAGCTCCCAAACATCATGAGTCTTCAATGTGGTCTCCATTTTAATGACCCACACATCATAATCCTTCCCTATAAATAGTAAAAACTACTGCTACAAACTAGATAAAGCCAGCTTTAAAATGACTCTTTTTCAAATTAAAAAACCCTTTTTATATATAAAAAAACTCTTTTCAAAAACCTCCTTTTATAAATCTGTATAAATCCTTAACCTCAAAACACAAACTTTATAAAAAAGACTTCTTAAAACAACTTTAATATACTTTCATGACATGAAAAAGGCCCTTTTGATTAAAAAAAAATACTCTCTCGAAATATTAAATCCAAAGCCCTTTTAATACTAAAAACTCCTTTATATTAATGTCTCATAATATATTTAACTCATCACAATGTATGAAATAGCTAAAAACAAGCTTTAATGTAAACCTTTTCAACGTTTTGACTTCAGCCCTTTAAAAAAGTGACTTTGATTTGGTTAACGTGGCTTGATTTATGGAGACCCTACACATTGGCATTGTTTAGACCATGCAATTATATCGTTAGTGCCTGACGCTCTCAGCGACTGAAGAAACCTGCATGCCTCTAAATACTCTGCAGCCTGTAACGCATCTAGCTAGTGATCGCTCCTGCGTTATAACGCTCTAACTACCACTAAAGGATGTGTTATGCTTTCAATCAAGAGAAAAAATATCTCTTTCACAGACTATTGTTGATCCGCTTTTCTCTGGTTCTTTGTAACCTCGCTTTGATATCAATTTGGTGGAAAGACAGAGGAGGTAAGGCACAAATCTCATAAAAAAAAATAATACAAGTTGTGACTCTTCTATTGATCACACAAACTTGATGATTATAATGAACCCAGTGAGGGGTATTTAACCTTTTTGACTAGGACTCACTCAAAATAACTTTGGCATGCAACCACACACTAAATTCAACTTTACCCAAAATAAGATTTAACTCAAACTCACTCACACTTGAATAAGCTAAATCACTCTCTAAATTTAGACAACTCTTCATGCATGAGCAATTAGCTATCTTTAACACAGGGCCCTAGGTCAACTATCTTGTTTTTGGTTATTGCACGTTTAATGCCGCAATTTGTATACAGAGTCTCCTTTGTCGTAGCCTAAATAGGCCACATTTTTGGAAAGGAAAATACAAGAAATTCTGATTTTATTTTGAGAAAAAATAGTTGCAATTGGGTGTCCTATAGGATAGTGGTGAATTTTTTGAAAATTTTATCACCAAACTCCACCAAGAAATCCTTCGTACGAGGCGAAATTGTGGACTCATTAGAAAACATCCTCTCCTTTTGCTACATTCTCTTGGGTTTGAAGTGGATTTATTTTATCATTAGGGGTCTTATTTTAATGCACCAACCTTCAGTTATTCTCATCCAAGAGACCATGTTACCCAGAGAAAAATCTTGGGGGGTGTTTCTCTCAATCTGTCCTGACTGGTATGCTTTTGCGACAAATGGTATGGGCCACTCTGGGGGTTTGGGTGCTTTATGGAGCCCTTAATATATTACTCTCAAAGCATATCATTCATGTGTAGGGATAATCTTGATAGGATTTATGTCGGGATCCAATCAAAGCCTACGCATTATTAATTCTTATGCGCCATATTTGGTTCGAAAGATTTTCTCGGATTAGATTATTGAATCTGGAATAGTTGGTCTATTGTCTTTGATTATTGTTGGGGACATCAATTTTACCATGGGTATGGATGAAATCTTGGGGAGAGGGTAAAGGAGGATCATTTGGAATCTTTTTTTAAGGATCTGCTGGAATCACATGCCCTTTGAGACGTTGTTTTATCTCCTCTTGCTCCTACATGGTAGAATGGACGCACATGAATTCTGGCCTTTGTGGGATTTCCTCCTTGATTATTCCATCATTCATCTTTGATCATCAATTGATTATGTTTTCATGAGAGGATGAGAAAAGTAGGAGGCCACATCCCTTCAAATTCAATTCAAAATGGATGAAATCAAAAGACTTTGAAGCATTGGTAAGGGATGTATGGAATATGTTTGTTCTCCTTGTCCCTGTGAACCATATGGAGTCTATTTGTGCCAAGCTGATGTCCCTAAGTCTAGTTTATCAGCTATTTCTTGGATGACCCCTTTCGTCCATAATTCTATGGTGAATCCGAGTAGCTTAGCCCAGATTATTTTTGTTTTTGGCACTTCTGTAACTGGGTCAAATCCCACCTTCTAATTTTTCAGAACCAGGAACCCCCAACCTTTAACCCATGGGAGTTATAGAATCTTACTCGTGTCCTCTTCCTATAAGAAGTGGAATCGAAACCACCCAGTAACCAACACGCTTAATTTGGGTATGTAACCCAGAAGTGAGGACCAACTTTTTTGTACCTAATCTTTTATCTGACCGTCATTCATCCTTAAGGACTCCCATCTGCTAACTAGTAACTTTTTTATAAATCTAGCAATGTTCTCCCAATATAAGTCGACCCCCAAAATAAATTTTTGGATTACTTCCTATATTTTGATAGGCTTATTGCACTTTTGATTGTTCTTACTCATCTGGGGGGTTGTGTGCAATGTTGGAACCTCAAACCTACCCGCCCCAGGATCGGTGACATGTGTACTCAAACATAGGCCAGACCTATCCTTTTATGAAACCATGTTTTTCACATTGTGTTTTGTATGGTAACTTCCTTTGCATAGACCTTGTTTTAATGGAACGTGATTTTGCTGGCGGATCCTATCTCCACTTTCATTCTCTGCAGCGATCCTGAAAACAATGATCTCATCAATATCCATATCCATATCGATGGGTAGTGTCAGGCCTGGAATTTCAAATTTTTTTTCGCTGTCAAATTAAAATTTGACGACGTTTTTGTATTTTTTTTACCCTTCATTTTACGTTTTAACTAAATATGTGAGTGTCATGGAAAACTCTATTTTAACAATTTTTGTAAATTGATTCCACAAAAAATAAGTCATGAAATGGAGGCTGATAATGACGGCTGATAATCACTGTTATTTATAATGATTCTTGTTAGATTGAAATTGCAGATTTGTACTCTATCAGATTTATAACTCAGATTTATAAAATTTTTGCAAAAAACTTACAATCCATGGATTATAAATAAATAGTGAATATAAATAAATAATCTAGAGAAAATACAGAAAAGTTGTGTAATAATAAACAGTGATTATATTTCATTAAAAGTCAAACTTTCTGGAGAAACTACAAAAAATTTTATCAATAGGAATATCTCAATACATAGATCCTCTATTAAACATAAACTAGAAGAATTTAAAGCTCAAGAATCCTTCTTGACTTTGTATCTATCCATATCTCATATACTGCATTCCAATCAACATTAGATGATTCAGGTCCATTCAAAGATACTCTCATTAGAGAATCTAATGTATCCAACCCAAGCCTCGATTTTCTAATGTCCTTGATGATGTTTTGCTTAGAAAATCCCCTTTCACAATCCACTGTACTTGCAGGAATAGTGAGGACAGCTTGCCATAATTTAATCATATTAGGATAGGTTTTGTGCCATTGTTTTGTGTTACGAAAGACTTTCGATGCTTCTTTCATAGAAAACCCCTCACAAGCCAGATTTAATGAATCAACAAAAGGGTGCAACTCTCTTTTACAAGCCTTAACATCAAATAGAGCTACAAATCCAACATCACTGGATACCGTATGTTGCAAATGTTGAAAAAGCTTTAACAACCAACGCTCTGAATTTTTCTCACGACTATGATGCTCTTCTGAATAATAACAAGGGCTGAACAATTTCGCTGCATTAAAAAGATGAAGGTTTGGAAATCTTTCATTCAAAGAGTCTATCAGAGTCTCTATATAACCTTCAGTGAGTTGCTGACAACTCTCTTGTGTACCTTCAATACAAGGTTTCATAGATTGTTTCCTTGCTTCATTGGATTCAATATCCATGGCTGAGATAGAGATGTATTGTAACTCATGTCTATCTACAACTTTCCCTTCATCTTTAATATCAATATATCCATTTTGAGAATCATTTAAAAACTTTGAAAGATAAGTTGTGCCTTCTGCAAATGTCTCTTTTCTCAAAAACCATCTAGATAATGTACTTATAGTTACTTCAAGAGCCAACCCAATAGTTGTAATGTCTACATTTTCTTCTTGAAAAGTCAAATTCAACTTGTTCAATTCCCCTAGCACATCAGCAAGCATATGTAAACAAAACTGGACAGAATATATTCTTGTCTTATCATACCAAGATGAAGTTTTTTTTTCATTTTTCCACAAAGTTAAAATTGCTGGCATAAGCTTCACAAGCCTTATAATAACTTCCCCCCTGGATAACCATCTCACTGAATGTATTTGTAGAACATCAAGAACATCAATTTGCATGACTCTAAGCAAATCATTAAGTTCGTTATTTCTCTTTGGAGAGTTTTGAACCCATGAATACACTTTGTTTGCAATTTTTTCAACAAATAATAACTCAGGGAATTTCTTGGAAGCATCTGCTGCTGCTAAAGACTCACAATGAGCCACACAATGAACTGTAATAAGGTTTGGATTGTTCTTTTTCAAAAATGAAACAAAGCCATTTTCATGTCCAATCATTGCTGAAGCTCCATCTGTAGAAACAACTATCAAATCTTTATATTGAAGGCCTCTGACATCTATTAATTGATTGACACTATCATATATTGTTTTTCCTTTTCCATCTACTACATCTTTGAGCTTCATAAACTGCGAGATAGGTGGCCCGAGACCCTTTGAGTCTAAATATGTTGCATAAATAACAAGGTGTTGCTCTAAGGTTCGATCAGTGCTTTCATCAACCATCAATGAGAAGAAAGGACTTTCCAACATATTTTTTATCTGAATTTGTTCAAGATGTTTTGATATGCAATATATAAAATCATTTGCAGACTTACGATTAGTGTATGAAGAGTACTCTTGAGACTTTGGCATATTTGGAGTTTTTGCATCCATTAGAAATTTGCAAAGCTTCTCATACTTTGATAGAGATAAATCTTCTTGACAAGTGAAATATGATATTTTCATTGTAGAAATCACTCTTTCTTTATTGGCATCTCTCGTCTGTGTAATATGATCTGGAATTGGTTTCATCTTTCCCTCTAATGCATTAATCCATCTTTCCTTAGCATCTTTATGCGCCCGTGATTTTTCATGAGTAACAAGAGCATCATGTTGTAATGTGGTGCAACCATTCCCTAAACCCCATGGTCCATTCATCCTATACTTCTCACAATAGTTACACTTCATAGTTATTTTATCATCAAACCTCACATAATTCAACCACACAAACTTATTTAACCATTCCATGCGAAATTGTCTTTTTGTTTGCACTTTCATTTCTGAATTATCACCAACCTCTTCTTCAAATTCATTTGTTTCTTCATCTACATCATGTTCAGAAGAACTTCCAAAAATTTCATGTAATTGTTGTTTCACCTGAGCATTATGGGTTTCTTCAAGTGTTTTTGAATTCTGTTGAGTCTCAGAAGTTTTCGCTTTTGTCCATCCATACATTTCCCCAATTGTAACTTGTACCTTTCTCTTTTGAGACATTAGTAGGTTTGTGACCACCTGTATAATATATATATATAAAAACTAAAATTCATTAAATAAAAAATGAATATAACAATGGACAACATTGTAGAATAAATACGCAGAACATAAATATATCTGAAAATGAACTTCAGCCTGCTACAATTTGCATCCCAAATATGTAACAAACCAAACAGAGACTCCAGCACTATCAATTTAATGTGAAAGTAAATAGCTGCAATTTAATGTGAAAGTAAATAGCCGAACCGGAATAGTTAACCGGAAATTATAGAGCAAACAGGTTGAGTGCAACAGCCCAGAAATAGAGAAAATTACCAGAGTATTCGGTGTAGGCAGATCATACTTGTTAAATACTGTACACCATCACAACAGCAAAGGAAAAAATAACCATTGCAAGTCCACCAAAAGACCCCCGACGAAATCTAAACTATGAGCACTGTTGTGTGATATAGAAAAGATTAATTAATTATGAATAGTGCAAATTCCCTCCAGACACCAGACCATAACAACCTTCAAATGAGGAAAAAAAACAATGACATAGAAATTACTCAATATCCGGGGACCGGATGCATGTGAGCGGTGTAACACAGTCAACCTATTTTTTACTATCTTCAACCTACACGGGCAAAACAGCCCAAAAACCTCAAAAAGATTCAAAAAGGGGAGAAATATATGAATATAAACCACGTTGCAAATTCTCAATATATATATATATATAGATATATATATATATATATATATATTGGTTGAAAAGATTTGAGGTATTTATGCCTGCATCTATGCTGCATGTACTTCTCTGGCATAAACGACAAGGCTATACTATCAAGTTTATAAATTGGTATACATCAGTATATATCTTTATCAAAATCGAACATAACCACTGCTGAACTACCTAAGTCAATGTTATAAGGGACGAGATTTTTCATGCTCCATTAACGTTTTATAATAATGGTTACTCATAGGTTATTTATATGGTTATAGTGTAAAAAGATAAAAGTAATAAGAAAACAAATTTTATTACTAATTTTAACTTCTAAAATTTTGATATTTGTAAAAACCTCAAAAAGATTCAAAAAGGGGAGAAATCTATGAATATAAACCACGTTGCAAATTCTCAATATATATATATATATGTTGAAAAGATTTGAGGTATTTATGCCTTCGTCTATGCTGCATGTACTTTTCTGGCATAAACGACAAGGCTATACTGTCAAGTTTATAAATTGGTATACATCAGTATATATCTTTATCAAAATGGAACATAACCACTGCTGAAGTGCCTAAGTCAATGTTATAAGGGACGAGATTTTTCATGCTCCATTAACGTTTTATAATAATGGTTACTTATAGGTTATTTATATGCTTATAGTGTAAAAAGATAAAAGTAATAAGAAAACAAATTTTATTACTAATTTCAACTTCTAAAAAATTGATAGTTGAAATTCATTTACAAATAGACCCACCTACTTAATCTAATCCAACTTGACTAATACCTTTCCAATTAAATTCAACACAAGTTTGACACTCATCCGACTCGCACTTCTCAGTCGGTCACACCATCTCACCGTTATAATTCAACCATGACTCAACTTTACAACCACAACTATGAGGAGAGAGGTACGGCAAATTTACTGAAGTAATGTTGGAATGTGCTCTTTACACAGATTCCAAAGTGGCAAAATTTTTGAAGGGAAAAAATAATAAATAAACCGAAGTATAATAAAGCAATTAAAACAATAAAATATAATATGAATTAAACAAAAGTAATAATAATAAAAAATAATTTATTTAATTGTAATAAGATTATTTATTTAATTGTAATAAGATTATAAATAATTTGTTTTAAAAAAGGGTCAAAATTTTATATATAAGAATATTTTATAAACATTTATTTATAAATAAAAATATCTTTAAAGGTAAAAAAAAATATAATTTATTTTATCATAAATTAAAATAATAATTATTTATAATTATAATTATTATATTTTAAAATTTGATATTTAAATTTAATTAACAAATATATTAAAAATTATTATTTATAATAAAAAATTTCTATATAAAATTAATATTATAGATATGACATTAGAGATAAATTTAAAAAAAGTTATAAATCATTTCTATATATATAATTAAAAGTCTAAATCTATTTAAAAGAGAATTACATTTTTTAAAACACATTTTTACTTAAATTTAAAAAATATATAAAAAATTTCATTTAAAAAATTTACTATATTCATAAATAAAATAAAATATAATAATTTTTAACCTTAAATAAAATATAACCAAAACGATATAACCCTGACTAACGAATTCACTTCTTCATCAGACTCGTTTGAAAATGTAACCAAACCAATATAACCATGAGTAGCAATTTCTTCATCATTCTAGTCTAAACCAACGACCCTTTTAAATCCCCAGGCTTTAGAGCGGCCTCTAGTTTTGGGAAACGCCGTAAACCCTATTCAAATGAGTTCAGTACGAGTTTAATATTTACCAATATAATTTATGTTAAATTTTAGAAGCGATCTGCAACTGTTTGACATCTCTCTAAATTAGATGAATTTCCAGTTAAAAACATAATCCATGGGTTTTACCACAATAGGGGATGATTTATAACCGCTCGGATTATTTTGAGGATGAATATGAAGATAAATTAAAATTTAAAATATAGATAAAAGCAGACGTGAGAAAGTACTAGAATTTGGAGAAAGTCTGTGACCGTTCAGCTCTCGGGTTATTTGCTACAGGGTAACCGAGACTGTTATTCCGGTGGGGTTTCTTCCTTCCCTGCTACGGGACTGTTATTCCGGTGGGGTTTCTACCTTCCCTGCTACGGAAATACTAACCCGTCTTCCTTACCCAGAACTTCTGAAACAAAAACCTTTACGCTCTTACCAATTTTTAAGTCATATTCAACCCATCTTTCGGTTTACAGTTCTTGCAATAATATTTGGGGTTTCCGCTACTGAATCAGTTTTCATCTCGCCCTGTTTACAGTTGTTGCAATAATATTTGGGGTTTTCATCTCGCCCTGTTTACAGTTGTTGCAATAATATTTGGGGTTTTGGCTACTGAATATGTTTTCATCTCGCCCTCCCCTCTAAATTCACGGTTACTTGTATGAGGCTCTATATTTAGTGCGTAAACCCCAAGGTTCTGCGTATGACCCTTAAGGCAAAAATATTGGCTATACATATCTGGTTTCTTGTAAGACTATAATCACATCATTTGACCAGGATAATGATACTAATTTTACATTTCTTTATAGACAGTAATTTCCAAGTAATTTCCAATAATGGTTCCAGATTGTGAAAATAAATGAACTACACATTCAGAAATTCCAGTTTAATTCTCTGTACAGAAAACTTAACCATTCTTCCACAACAATCATTGTTGTATAAATCACAATTTTTCCTCACAAGAACTACTTTTACAATATAGTGGTTTTCCAAGTTGCAAGGCCATGATAGTGGTTTTGTATTTGAATTCTTTGCAAGGCAAAGCAAAGCTATTGATATGCACCAAATCAGACAAAGGCAGCATGATTTCATGCATGCACAGGAATAGCTAAGCGTCGCCCAGAAAATAATTCAAATACATAACCATTATCATAGTGATGGGGACCAGCGCTCTGTTGTGGGACTTCGCAGCTCAACCATGACTTGTTCTAATTGGTTCCAAGTTGCAAGGCCATGATAGTGGTTTTGTATTTGAATTCTTTGCCAGCCAAAGCAAAGCTATTGATATGCACCAAATCAGACAAAGGCAGCATGATTTCATGCATGCACAGGGATAGCTAAGCGTCGCTTAGAAAATAATTCAAATACATAACCATTATCATAGTAATGGGGAGTCTGGCATACTGGATTTAATGGTTTCCCTTACATAATATTAATGTGTAGGGAATTCATCTTTTCATATATATATATATAAATATCTACCCGAAAATTAAACCAGGATTTAAACTCTAGAAACAAAATAAATGAGTTCAATGTTAACCGCCAAAGCGGTAGAGGGTTTTGCGGCTTGGCCAGGCTGCCCTGCCTCTTGAAAGTTGAGGGCATAGACAACATCCATGACATTCGAACATACCACTTGGCACTACTAATAAAAAAAGCCAGTGAGTAATTGACATACCTGCAAATAGTGACCGGTAGCAGATTCTGGGTTGCGTCCAAACAACAACTATATCGAAACAGTGCATCTAAAATAGTAACTCAGGACTCAGGAGCATCGACAACCAATATAGTGTAGTGTGGGCAACTGGGCAAGTTCAAAAACAAACATACAAGTACCATCTGCGGGAAGAGATATACATAATACTGGTATCATGTATGGCCTCGGCCCGCAGGTTGCAACCCAAATGCAAATCTTTAACCAAGCTATGAAATTAATGACAATTCATAGCTTTTTCGAATTTCAAAACACTCCACAATCCCGATAAGATTCACTCGTACGGTTGACTTGACAAAAACTGAAGAATTTTACGGTAATGAAACCTAAAGCAATTAATTTCAGTAAACGTGGCCGAATGGAGGATAAAAGCTGAAAGGCGGAAAGGAAAAACAATTAATTTGGAGAACGCATGGTATACTCCAGGCTGGTAATGAAACCTAAAGCAATTAATTTCAGTAAACGTGGCCGAATGGAGGATAAAAGCTGAACGGCGGAAAGGAAAAACAATTAATTTGGAGAACGCATGGTATACTCCAGGCTGGTATGCACACAAGGGATTAATTAAGCCATAGCCGGTATGACAACCTAGTACAATAGTCACAGACTTCAAGAGATAGGTATTACAGGTATTATAGATTTTTACGTTTTTTAAATGAAATTAAACGTCAAAATGATGGGTTGGGAAGGTATACCATGCATCTAACGTGACGTGGAAAATTTTCTCCGTGCCGTCAAATACGTTCTGTGGGACGTCAAATTCCAGGCCTGCAACCGATTGATGCCCCATGGACCTCTAGATCCATTCTAGGGACCCCACTTACTGATAAATTGACCAATCAACCGCCAGAGACAGGCCACCCGATAACTACTCCATTGAGATTGTGAGATACTAATTAATTTTCCAACCACATCTGTAGAATGAATCTGGGAAGTACATCATTTTCAAATTTACCCGCTCCAGAATGGTGTTTAGTCTATTTACACCCACAACACAACAATGTCCAACATGTCAATAGCACATTGAGCCCAGAGATGGTGTTAGATAATCTATAAGCATTAATAGTCCAACCGTTATGTTCAAATTTACCTACCATACCCACCCACATTACTAAAGCCACCGTCGCAGGAACCATCAAATTGACATGGTAGCCTCCCACAAATAGAAACCATGGTCATCCATGAACCAAGTGGATAGGAAATCCAAAACAAGAGCATCTCCAGTTTGTAGATAGATAGAGGGCCACCCTAGATAGCTTACCTCACAAGGGAATTATTGGCCGATGTGCAATGACCAAAGAGGAAAAAAAAACAAAGTTTTATCTATAGTAATATAATTACACTATAATGAGGGATTTGTGCTTTCTAGATATCGTGTTTTCTGCCAATCTTCACCCAGGGACTCCCCTTTCAGTCCCCAAATGTGCCCGCCATTCCTGTGCCAATAGGAAGAACATAAGCCATTACCGCTGCTAGCTCTCCTGGCTCCTAGAGAATGTATTGTCCGCCAATATTCACCGCAATAAAAATAAAAACAAAGTTATGTCTATAGCAACAAAATTTCACTATAATGAGTGTTCCATACCAATATTGACCTAGAGTCTCCCCTCTCGATCCCCAAATGCGCCTGTCACTCTTGTACCAATATGCAGAGCTTAAGTCATGGCCACTGCCAGCTCTCCTAGCTCCTGGAGTATATTTTGTCTGCAAGCTTCCTTCTTCATTCTCTTGCTCCTATCGCCTTCTCCTTCCATTCTTGTTCTTGTATTCATATCATGTTCTTTTCACTAGAATCTTGGTTATACCTAAGCTCAACCCTGTAGAAATGGTGAATTTGTTAAACTCATCGTTTCTTTTACATCAACCATCACTTCTTTCCATGGAATTTCTTTACATGGCCTAAATATAAATCACATGTTGAGCGCTCCACAGTAGGACTCCATTGTCGGAGAAAGTAGTGGGAGAACATTTCATGATTTTTTGGCTTGTAGCAAAGGAAACAATGCTTTAGAATGTTTTGATTTGGGAAAGAAATTTTGGAAGAATAGGAGTCACTGGTTAAGAGTCGAATTAGAGATTTAGTAAGAATATGCACTTTCCATGGTTTATTTCCTAGGCATATTTTTTTATATAGTTGGAGATTGTATTTGCTCCAAAGTAACAATAAATAGATAATTGCAATCACGAATTGCTTGTAAAACAATTGAACCTATATAATAGTAAAATAACTAAATAAAA
The DNA here is from genome assembly GCA_031772625.1 of Pinus tabuliformis. Lineage (NCBI taxonomy): Eukaryota > Viridiplantae > Streptophyta > Pinopsida > Pinales > Pinaceae > Pinus > Pinus tabuliformis. Next base: position 626,434,569 of record CM062818.1, on the reverse strand, counting down.
CTGAATGGTTTTTTAATGACGTCCATGGGACCTCCTAGTCTAAATTAACCCCTGTTCATATCATTCTGATTATTTTCCATGTTGTTTCACCTGCTATGAATCTTAAGTAAGTAATAAATTCATTTTTTTCCATGTTGATTCTCTTGTTATAAATCTTGAGTAAGAAACTTGGTGTTTTGTGAAGTCTTTTCATCTCAGCAAATTCACTGAAATTGTTCACCTTTAGGTTGTTATCCAACCTTGACTATGTTTGAATAGAAATTCACAAAAATTGTTCACCTTTAGGTTGTTATCCAACCTAGACTATGTTGAATTGCAACCACCGAAGTGCTCAACATTTAAATGGAGGTCTGAAATGAGAAACTGCCTGGTTTTTGTTTAAATTGTGTGGGAGTTGGTTGTTGCCCCCTCAGAAATTTCTCGAAACAGCTAGGGACCCTAGAAACCATCAACATGATGAATTTATAAATGCATGGATAGCCTTTGGGTTACTTCCATAATGGAGTCAATCATCCAAGCCATAGCCAACATAAATCCATGAGTCAAAATAATGTTATTCCAAGTGCTAAGAGATCTCACATAAGAATCCCATTTGATATTGGTGCTAATGGTAGGAAACATAAGAAGTTCACATAATAGCCCATTTGATATCAATTCAAATGGTAGGAAACAGAAGGTCGTATATATGAAATTATTAGAGCAATAGGGAAATTCATTATGATATATAGGATGACTAGTTTAGCATTTACAACGTTTCTGGTGTAGGGAACTAGGGTTGGAAAAGTAGAGGAGGTAAGGCCCAAATTTTATGCACAAAAATAACATGAGTTGTCGCTCTTCTATTGATCACACTAACTTCATGATTACAATAAACCCGGTGAGGGGTATTTAACTTTTTTTACTAACGACACACTCAAAATAATTTTGACATGCAACCACACACTAAATTCGACTTTACCCAAAATAAGACTTAACTCAAACTCACTCACACTTGACTTAGTTAACTGATTCTCTAAATTTAGACAACTCTCCATGAAGGAGTAATTAGCTATCTTTAACTCTCCCCATTAATTACGACCGCTAAACTAATACATGACTCATGAAAACTCAAACATGGTTGTTGGTTTAAGTCTCAACTAGGCTTACAATACCCAAGTTTCCTCTGTGAAACTCATAAACATATTTTGTTAATGGATTAGTGAATAAATCAGCCAATTGATAACTCAATTTACAAGGCTTTAGGTAGACTTATCCATTGCACACAAGTTCTCTAAAAAAATGATATCGTATATTAATATGCTTGCTCTTTTGGTGAAACACACTATTCTTGGATAGTGCAATGTCTGAGGTGTTGTCACAATGTATTGTTGTCGATCCTTGTTATTTTTGCTTGAGTCCATCCAAAACTATTCATAACAATACTGCTTGACATGTCACTGATGTCGCTACTACATATTCTGCTTCTGTTGATGATAGTGTCATAATAGGTTTCCCATGATATCACACCTGAACCAAGATGGTACACATAACCAAAAGTGTTCTTCCTATCATCCAAACTTCCTACAAAATCACCATTAGTGTATCCAATCAAATCCTTCTTTTATGTGCTTGCATACATTATGCCACAATCTGTAGTTCCTGATATGTTTCTTAGAATTCCGTTTACTTGCTTTCCAATGTGAGTCTTTTGGAGACTCCTTAAATCTAGAAATCAAACTAACTCCTTGCATAATGTTTGGTCTTCTCACTGTGAGATACATGAGGTTGTCAACCAATCTTTTAAATAGAGTTGGATTGACATGTAATCCTTCATCATCCTTACTTAACTTTGTACATGTTGCAACTGGTGTAGGGGTAAGTTTACAATTTTCCATCCTGAATATTTTCAACAAATATTTGGCATATTTATTTTGACAGATAAAAATTCCTTTTTCAAATGAATCAGCCTTTATGCCAAGAAAATATTTCAGAAGACCAAGATTTGTTATATAAAATTATTTCTTCATGGCAGCTTTAAACTTATCCAATTCAATATCACGAGTATAAATCATGTCATCAACATATAAGAAAACAATTAAAATATTTCCATTCTCATTTACCTTTATGTACAAAGTGGGCTTAATTTTGCTTTTGCAAAATCCATTCTTGATCATGTAATTGTTAATTCTGTTATACTACGCTCTAGGTGCTTGCTTGACTCCACAAAGTGTTTTCTTCATCCTGTAAACTTTATCTTATTTTCCTTCAACTTTATATCTTGGAGGCTGCTGCACATATATTTCTTCTTCTAGAATTCCTTTTAAGAAGGTTGTTTTCACATCCATCTGATACACTCTCCACCCTTTTTGAGGTGTGTTGAGCAAACGTTTTTCCAAAGTCTATTTATGATTGTTGTGAGAAATCTTTTGCTACAAGTCTTGATTTAAATCTGTCAATTTCACCTTTCTCATTCAAATTTGTCTTGTACACCCATTTTACACTAATGAGATTTTTATCCCTTGGAAAATCAGCCAAATCTCATGTATCATAATTTTCAATAGCTTCTATTTCTTCATCCATAGCTTGCACCCAATTTTCATCTCGTAGCTTCTTCAAACGACGAAGGTTGGAATGACAACAATGAAAAATTTGAACTAGCCTCCAAATCATCATAAATATCTTTCAAACTTCTCATTTTTCTCTTACCATTGCTTGATTCATCACCTGGTTGAATACCGGGAGACTTCTGATCTGGTGATATGCTTGAAGATCCATGTTGGTTCATAATTTCTTGGAGTCCTTGCTAGAATGACTCTATTTGGTGTCTTTAGTTGAGATTCTTCTTGCTTCTCTTCTGCTACATCCTCTTCTTCCATTAGTGGCACTCTTGTATCAACTGTCTTGTCTATGCTCCCATTCCATGACTCTTGTTCTTTAAACACAACATCTTTGATGATTATGGACTTCCTGGTGATAGGGTTATACAATTTGTAAGCTTTTGATTGCTCACTATAACCAATAAATATGCATTTTTCACTTTTATCATCCAAATTTCCTCTTAGATTTTTAGGCACATGTGCATAAGCTACACATCCAAACACTCTAAGATGAGATACACTACAAGACATACCTAACCATGATTCTTCTGGTACTTTGTTCATCACACTCTTTGTAGGACATTTGTTTATCACATAAACAACACATGCAACTGCTTCTGCCCAAGATTCATTAGAAAAGTTTCTTCCTTATAGGGTAGTAATTTTTGTATTCAGGCTTCTATGATCCATAATGAATTAAGAAAAGTCTTTCGGTAGAAATCACATAAGAGAAATGTTTGGCCGACACGTTTCGAACCAACAAGTGTGGTTCATCATCAGGACCAGATGAAGAGACAAACCATGGAAAAGGCTTAATTATGTCTCTACATTGCTCTCTATTTAAGTCGTTGCCATGGTCTGTCTCTTCATTTGGTCCTGATGATGAACCACACTTGTTGGTTCGAAATGCGTCGGCCAAAAATTTCTCTTATGTGATTTCTACCGAAAGACTTTGCTTAAGTTTCTTCCTTTTAGCATGCTCCTTCCCATGTTAATAATGGTTATGTTCTTTCTCTCTGCTACACCATTCTGTTGCAATGTGTATTTAGTTGTAAATTTCCTTCTGATTCCATGTTGTTTGTAGTAAGCATGGAATGCCTTTGAATCATATTCTCCACCACGACCTGATCTCAGTACCTTGAAACACTCACTATGGTTCTCTGTTAAGGCTTTGAATTCTCTAAACTTTGCAAAAGTTTTAGACTTCTTCTTCATGAAATAAACCCATATATTTCTGCTAAAATCATCAATGAAAGTGAGGAAGTAACAACTTCCACCAATCGATTGTGTCCTCATAGGTCCACACGGGTCTGTATGAACTAAATCTAGTGTCTTCTTTACTATGTATGCAACTCCTTTCAAAAATTTCTCATGGTGTTTCTTTCCCAAGATGCAACACTCACAAGTACTAGATGATTCCTTGGTGGCAGGTAATCCTCTAACCAGATATTTCTGCTACAACAATCTCAATCTAGAGAAATGCAAGTGTCTAAACCAAAAGTGCCATAACCAGTAATCATTAGAACATCCAACTGTAAAAAAACTGACTTGATCATTGTAATTCATGATTAGAGGAAAGAGTATGTTCTCCGTCATCTACACCTTGGATATTAGTTGCTTACTTGGAGGCTTATCATATATAACACACTCTTGTTCCTGAAAAATAACCTTGTATCCTTTCTACATTAACTGACCAATACTAATCAAATTATGTTTGAGACCAAGGACATAATGTACCTCTGAGATTGTCTTTGGCTCCCCCTGCTTGGTTAGAATGTTGACCACTCCTTTTCCATCTACATCCACAGTCTTGTTAGTGCCCAACTTTACCTTTGTCTTCACATATTGACCCAAATTTGCAACCAAATTCTTGTTTCCTGTCATGTGGTTACTACAACCATTATATAATAGCCACACATTAGCAGAAGGTTCATGGATGGTATGGAAATCTAGGAACATGAAGTTAGTATTCTCTATGGTGACATTAGCTCTCTTCTTTCCTTGATCAACTATCTTCTTCTTGCAATCACGAGCATAGTGACCAAATTTATTGCAATAATAACATCTCACCTTTGATTTTTCGACTCTTTGATTATTGTTGGAGCTTCTGCTATTGCCTCCACTTTCTTGTTCTTGCTCTTCTCTGCCATCTTTCTGAGAACCATGTATTTTTCCTCATCCTCTACCTCTCGATCTACCTCTGCCTCGACCTTTATCTCTTGAAATAGAAACTTGAATTTTAAAAGTTGTTTCTAAGGTGGAATCCTTACTTCTGTCTATCTTTGCCTTATGGGATAATAGTTGTTTCTAAGGTGGAATCCTTACTTCTGTCTATCTTTGCCTTATGGGACAGAAGTGATCCCATCAACTCATCAACTGTCAATGTTTCCAAATCCTTGGCTTCTTCTATGGCTACTACTACAACATCAAACTGGGTAGATAAATATCTAAGGACCTTCTCAACCAAAATTTGATCTTTTATGTCATCACCATAAATCATTAACTAGTTCACAACATTCAAAACTCAATTTATAAATGAATCAATGTCCTTTGTTTCCTTCGTCTGTAGAATTTCAAAATATCTCCTAGTATTCTGCAACTTAACAATTCTTACTTTGGTCGTACCTTTATAGTATCTCGCCAAAGTCTCCCACACTATATTTGTTAACAACGTGGTCATAGTATCCTCCAACGCTACTAGGTCCACTCCTTATTGGATAAGCTACAACGCTTTCTCATTCTTCGCTTTGTATTTCTTCCATTGTTCCCTCTCTACATTAGTGAGGGCTCGTTCAGCTGCTTCATCTTTAGGTTTTGGAAACCCAAATTAGAAAAGCACCCAAATATCATGAGCCTTCAATGTGATCTCCATTTTAATGACCCACACATCGTAATTCTTCCCTATAAATGGTGAACACTGCCACTACAAACTAGGTGAAGCCATCTTTAAAATGACTCTTTTTCAAATTAAAAAAACCCTTTTTTATATAAAAAAAACTCTTTTCAAAAACCTCCTTTTATAAATCTGTGTAAAGCCTTAACCTCAAACCACAAACTTTATAAAAAAGACTTCTTAAACCACCTTTAATATACTTTCATGACATGAAAAAGGCCCTTTTGATTAAAAAAATTACTCCCTTGGAATATTAAATCCAAATCCCTTTTATTACTAAAAATTCCTTTATATTAAAGTCTCATGATATATTTAACTCATCACAATGTATGAAATTGCTAAAAACAAGCTTTAATGTAAACCTTTTCAATGTTTTGACTTCGGCCCTTTAAAAAAGTGACTTTAATTTGGTTAACGTGTCTTGATTTATGGAGACCGTGTGCAATGGCGTTGTTTACGCCAAGTAATTATATCGTTAGTTCTCTGACGCTCTCGACAACTGAAGAAACCTGCGTGCCTCTAAATACTTCGCGGCCTATAACGCGTCTAGCTAGTGAGCCCTCTTGTGTTATAACGCTCTGACTACCACTTAAGGATGTATTATGCTTTCAATCAAGAGGAAAAATGTCTTTTTCACAGACTACGGTTGATCCACTTCTTTATGGCTCTTTGTAACCTCACTTTGATACTAATTTGTTGGAAAGACAGAGGAGGTAAGGCACAAATTTCATACACAAAAATAATACAAGTTGTGACTCTTCTATTGATCACACAAATTTGATGATTACAATGAACCCAGTTAGAAGTATTTAACCTTTTCTACTAACGACTTACTCAAAATAACTTTGACATGCAGCCAAATTCAATTTTACCAAAAATAAGATTTAACTCAAACTCACTCACACTTGAATAAGCTAAATGACTCTCTAAATTTAGACAACGCTTCATGCATGAGCAATTAGATATATTTAACACAAAGCCCTAGGTAAACTATCTTCTTTGTTGTTACTACACATTTATTTCCACACTTCATGTACAGGGTCTCCTTTGTCGTAGCCTAAATAGGCCACATTTTCTCAAGGAAAATAATAGAAATTCTGATTTTATTTTGAGAAAAATTTGTGGAAATTGGGTGTCCCAAAGGATAGAGTGAATTATTTGAAAAAATTATCACCAAACTCCAACGAGAAATCCATCATACGAGACGAAATTATGGACTCGTTAGAAAACGTCCTCTCTTTTTGCTACATTCTCTTAGGTTTGAAGTGGCTTTATTTTATCATTAGGGGTCTTATTTGAATGCACCAGCCTTTAGTTATTCTCATCCAAGAGACCATGTTACCCAGAGAAATATCTTGGGAGGTGTTGCTCTCAATCTGTCCTGACTGGTATGCTTTCGCGACAAATGGGATGGGCCACTCTAGGGGTTTGTGTGCTTTATGGAGCCCTAAAGATATTACTCTCAAAGCATATCATACATGTGTAGGGATAATCCTGATAGGATTTATCTCGGGATCCAATCAAAGGCTACGCATTATTAATTCTTATGCGCCATATTTTGGATGAAAGACCTTCTGGGATTAGATTATTGAATCTAGAATAATTGGTCTGTCGTCTTTGATTATTGTTGGGGACGTCAATTTGACCATGGGTATGGATGAAATCTGCGGGGAGAAGGTAAAGGAGGATCATTTGGCATCTTTTTTTAAGGATTTGCTAGAATCACATGCCCTTCGAGACATTGTTTCGTCTCCTCTTGCTCCTACATGGTGAAATGGATGCAAAGGATCAGAAGGGATTTCAAAGCGTTTGGATAGAGTTATAATTAACGAGTCTTTGAATTCCTACATTTCTTGGATTTTCTCCTCGATTATTCCATCATTCATCTTTGATCATCAACTGATTATGCTATCCTAAGAGGATGAGAAAAGGAGGAGGTCGTATCCCTTCAAATTCAATTTAGAATGGATGAAATCAAAGGACTTTGAGGTGTTGGTAAGGGATGTATGGAATATATTTGTTCTCCTTTTCCCTGTGAACCATATGGAGTCTATTTGGGCCAAGATGAAGTCTCTAAAAGAGGAGGCTCGTATTTGGGCCAAGAACAAAAAAGCAGTAGAGTATAAGGTCATTTTCAAGATCGAAACCTCCCTTAAGTACTTCAACAATCCTAGCGACCCTTTATATTTTTTTGATCCATATGGAACAAAAATCTTGTGATCCGAATTTAAACAGGAATGTGACAAATTACAGATATAACCATAAAAACAAAGATGTAGTAGAAATAACATTTCATTTCATTAATATCAAACATTGGAATATGCTTACAAACAAATTGGAAATGAGACTAGATCGAGCGATGGTAGTTTATCTCTGAGAAGAGATGTGGCGGCTACATACCTTTGAACTATGTTGCAATAAGGCTTGAAGGCCTATTTATTGTTGAGAAACAATGGAAAACCCTAAACATCCAAAAACCTAACCCTAGGAGATGAAATACCAAACTATGGGCCCCGTTTGGGTAAATTGGTACATCAAATTCCCAAGGTCATAACTTTGGCATACGATCTCTATTTGACGTGCACAATACCTTGTTAGAAATATCTATCTGAGGACTACAAATTTTGAGCGAGAAACATGGGGCATAACATAGGTATATGACCCATGTTGCTCTTGGCTTTTCCAAAAAACGTCGTTTAGGGCCTCAAAACGGCTCCGGAAGTTCAAGACCCGAAAAACTGCCCAAAATAGTAAATTATGCTACAAATAAGGAAACTGAAAAAATGAAAGAAACAATGGTGGGGGTCCAAGTGGAATAGGTAGGTGGCCACCAATATCCACCTAGATCATTCCTCCCCTCTTAGCAAGCAATGGTCCCCATTGCGTTGAGTTCCTCCATAAGATGAGGAAACTTCTGCTGAACTTGGTCCCCGGTGAGCCACTTGCCTTGGTGAAGGAGTTGGCCTACTTTGACAACTCAATATAGTTGGATCCTTTACTATCGGGTGTTCTTGATCTACGTTTCCATGATCCGATCAGTTGTGGCTTGCTCCATGAAATCTAGATTTAACTCTGTAGGTGTGAGTTGTTCTACAATATCTTATGTGTCTAGCAACGGTGGGAAGTATGGTCAAAGGCAGTCCACATTGAACACTGGGTCCAGGCCAAGGAATGGGGGAATGTTGAGCTCAAATGCATTGTCTTCCATAGCCTTGGTAATGTTTTAAGGACCATATCAAAGTGATCTGAGTTTCTGATAGGCTCCGGTTAGGGGTTCCTTCTACAAATGCAACCAGACTTTGTCACCCACATGAAACTTGTGTGGCACTTGATGTTGATCATGTTGTTGCTTGTACTTGGCATTTGATTTCTCTAGAATGTCATGGACCTACTGGCGGATATGTTGGATGTGCTCAATGAAGTTGTTTTCCTTATTGGATTCCGACTGGACATGAGTCGAATCTTCCTAAGTAGCTGCAAATGGTATGGCCACATCAATGGGACATAGTGGCTAGAATCCCAAGCTCACCTGAAAAGGGTTGTGGCTAGTCAAGTTGTGGAGAGCCCGATTATAGTTGTTCTAGACATAGGGGAGGCTCTCATCCCATGTGCGTGGATACTTTGAGTTATACATGCGGAGAATGTGTACGATCATCCTATAGACGACCTCTGTCTAGCCATCAGTTTGGGGATGGAAAGTTGTGGAATTAGTGAGCTTGGTGTCCAGCATCAGCCAGAGATTGGACCAAAATGTACTGAGGAACTTGCTATCCTGATCTAAGATGATAGACTGTGGGATCCCAATGTGTACCCACACTCGTTCAAATAATAGTTTAGCAGTGGCTTCCATTGTGATATTCTTCTTGTAGGCTGCCATAATGGCCATCTTCGAGAATCTGTCGATGACCACAAAAACACAGTCGTTGCCATGCTTAGTAGAAGGAAGGCCCGACATGTAATCCATGGAGATGGATTCCCAAGGTAGACTAGGGTTAGGCAGTGGAGTATAGAGGCCTTGCTTCTTGATGGTCAGTTTAGCAATGGTGCAAACAGTGCAGGATCTGGTGTACTTCCCAACATCCTCTCGAAGATTCGGCCAATAGAAATACTTTTGCAGTAATACCACTATTTTCTCGACCCCGAAATGCCCAGCGACCCGACTGTAGTGCGCTTCCCAAATCATCTTGGCTTGTTCGTTTGAAGGAACACAAATGTTTCCTAGGTGGCATAGCATGGCATTCTGGAGATGAAAATATAGAACTTGTTGACCCTCCAAAAGCATCTGGTATGTGTGGCCAAATTCTGGGTCACTTTTGTACAGAAGTGGCCAATCAGAAGTATCATGCCCACAAGAGTTGAGCACGATAGTTAACGCCATGATTGGTGGTTGGCTGAGGCAATCTACAACATTATTGATGCTACCCTTCTTATACTTGATATTCAAATGGAATTGTTGCAGGTATGTGAACCACTTATGATGGAGATCATTCTGCAACTTCCCATGCATCTGTATGAACTACAGGGGTCGGTGGTCTATGTGGATGACCGTTTCCTTCCCCAAAATATAATGCTTCCATTATCGGCAGACCTGCACAATGGAATACATTTCTTTATCATAAGTGGGATACTTCCGGACTGTGTCTGAAAGTGTCTCACTATGATATGCCATTGGATGCCCCTGTTGAGTAAGGATTGCCCCAATAACATAGTCTGAGGCATCTATCTCGATCTCAAATGGTTGTTGCAAGTCTGGTAAAGTGAGCACAAGTGTAGAGCAGAGGCGATGTTTCAACTCTGTGAATGCCTTTTGTTGATATTCGAACAGAAATAATTTTTCTTTCACTCCTCCCTTGCTGGCTTGACTCAAGGGCCAAGTGATATGAGAGAATCCCAACACGAACCTGCGGTAGAAATTGGCAAGACCCAGAAAGCTACGAAGCTCTGTCAGAGTGGTTAGGGTTGGCCAATCCCGAATAACTTCTAACTTGGATGGATCCACATGCACCCCTCGTTCATCAATAATGTATCCTAGATACTAAACCTGGGTCATGCCAAAAGTGACTTTCTCCAAATTGGCACACAGCTTGTGTTGCCGCAGTGTTTGGAGAACCTATCGGATGTGTTGGAGGTGCTCTTCCCAACTCTGGCTGAAGATCAGGATGTCATCCAAGTATACCACTACAAATGAGTTGGTGAATGGCCACAAGATGTCATCCATCAGCCTCATGAAGGTTGCAGGAGCATTCATCAGCCCAAAAGGCATAACCAACCATTCGAAAAGGCCCTCCTTGGCTTTGAAGGCAGTCTTCCACACATCAGAGGGTTCGATTGGTACCTGGAGATATCTTGATTTCAAGTCGATCTTGCTGAAATATTTTCCCCCTTCAATTGGTCGAGAAGGTCATCAATCCTGGGATCGGGTACCTATTCTGGATAGTGATCTTTTTCAACACCCGATACCACTACAAATGAGTTGGTGAATGGCCACAAGATGTCATCCATCAACCTCATGAAGGTTGCAGGAGCATTCATTAACCCAAAGGGCATAACCAACCATTCGAAAAGGCCCTCCTTGGCTTTGAAGGCAGTCTTCCACACATCAGAGGGTTCAATTGGTACCTGGTGATATCTTGATTTCAAGTCGATCTTGCTGAAATATTTTCCCCCCTTCAGTTGGTCGAGAAGGTCATCAATCCTGAGATCGAGTACCTATTCCGAACAGTGATCTTTTTCAGCACCTGATAGTCAATACAAAGTCTCCAAGTCCCATCCTTCTTCTGTACCAACACGATCGAGCTCCCATGGGGCGAAGAACTCGGACGGATGTGACCTTTCTGCAGCAATTCCTGAATCAGCCTCTTGACTTCGTCATTCTCCTGAACGGAGCCCTAATAGATTGGTCCATTGCTTAACAGCACACCTGGGGCCAGATTGATGGAGTGCTTGACCTAATAGTGCAGAGGCACCCCTTCGGGGGAGGTGAATATGTCCTCGTACTCCTCCATGACCTTGTCCATCTATTGTTTTCATGTGGAGGGGCCCTGTATGGAGGTCGTGGACACTGTCTTCTTCTTTCCCTAAGGGCGTATCATTAGGAAAACAAATTTCCTAGTTTTGGAAATGAGCTTACTACATTGTTTTGTAGTAACCAAAGAGATGGCAGTAGGTGGTGCTACCTCCGGTATCCTATACAACTTATTTCCGAAAGTAATAATAATAGCACGAGGCCTTGACTCATACATAGCATGTTGCTTCCATAAATATGGTTGACCTAATAATACATCACAAACATCAAGGGGAGCAACGTCACACAATACCTCATCTGTTAAGGGCTTGATGTTGTATGGAAGGCGGCACTGCTGGCTCACGCGAAGAACCCGTCCTTGGTGAAGCCACCTTATGGTGTACGGTTGTGAATGTGTTGTGGTCGGTAAGTCGAGCTGCTTCATGACCTCCACTGAAATGACGTTATTTTGGCTCCTGTTGTCGACAATGAATTGTAGCAGGGAACCCTTTACCCACATCTGGGAGTGGAAGAGGCGCTCCTCCTCCTCTAGATCTTCGAGTTCCTCCTTCTGGATCTTCGTGGTGGCAATAGTGGCATTGGGTTCTGCATCAATAATCAGCTTCCCTTTGTCATTCCCCTTTTCGGGTTCTGACTCAGAATCAGAACATGCATCTAATATCGAAGCCTTTAGCTCGGCCACCAGTGACTACTTGGCCCGACACTGACTTGTATTGTGAGTGGAGCTCTTATGGAACTCACGCCAATTTCCCGTGTCCTTCTTCGGCTTCACGGTGTTTTTATTTGCTTGTCGCTTTGGCAGGTTGCCCTGGCCTGCCTCACCTTGGCTTTTTCCTTTGTTCTGCTATTTGGGGGCACCTTTCCCCTTCTTCAGATTCGCAGATCCAAAGTCTCGTTTCTTTTGTTTAAAATTTTTCTCGATCTTGACGGCATATCGGTATGTCTTGTCGAGCAAGGAGATGTCCAAGAATTCCATCTTGTCCTAGATGTACCTGTGAAGGTAGTCGCGGTACTTGAGAACCAAATGCTTCTCAGAATCCTCGATACCCAACTTCGTGCGAAGGGTATGAAAAACATTGGTAAAATCTGGCACATCTTGGTCCCTTCCCTATCGCAGCGTTGTCCACTTTATGTATTTGTCCTCATAGCTCCTAAAAGGGTGGTATTGCTCCTTGATGGCATCCCCGGAACGAGTTCCAGGTGGGTGTGGCTGAAAACGGTGAGTTCGTACTTTCATCCTTCTACTCACAATAGGTTTCCCACTAGTCCTTAACATTTTGAGAAGCGCAAAAGTGATCTTTTCCTGGCTGGAAAAATCATGAATGGAAAGATATCCTTCTAGCAGATTTAACCATTTATCTACAGCGCCTTCATCTATCTCACCCTAAAATATGGGAATGTCAAAGTTAATGTGTACCTTAAAGGGTGTGGCACTTCTAGAGTAGCTGTCGGAAGTAGATGCATCGCCCTTGGGTAGCCACTGAAGGAACTGGGCAAAGTTGTCCATCATCGCGGTCCTTTATCGCTCGAGGGCTTCTTCGAGCAAGATTTTGATAGGATCTCATGCCCCCTCATCTTTCTTTTCATCCATCATGGGAGGCCGTCGGGATTTACGAGGCTAGTCTTGCAAGGGTTCGACCAATTCAAGCCCTAACTCCTTATATCTCCACCTCGTTCGGGACATGCAAAGAAATATAGAGAAAGAGCATACTTCTCTGATACCATTGATCCAGATTTAAACAGGACTACAAAAAATTACAGATATAACCATAAATACAAAGATGTAGTAGAAATAACACTTCATTTCATTAATATCAAATACTAAAATATGCTTACAAACAGAATGGAAATAATATTAGCTCGGGCAATGGTAGTTTATCTCTGAGAAGAGATGTGGCAGCTGTTTAGTCAATTTAACGTCTTAAATTGCTCTACATAAATTATCAATCCGGGTATCGTAAACTGATGAAGTGTGGTGCAGTATATGTGCTTAGTTAACCTTTCTCTTACTTCGTTGTTTTATAGTTTATGTTCAACTCTTCCTAAAACTCTGCTTCAAACACATGTGCTGTGTAAAGCACGATTAAGAAGTAGTCAGAAATAAGTCCAAAAAGTAGTCAAGCTCTAAGGTGACAAGTAAGAAAAACCACTTTAAAGACCAGTTATAATGTTCAACTCTTCCTAAAACTCTGCTTCAAACACATGTGCTGTGTAAAGCACGATTAGGAAGTAGTTAGAAATAAGTCTAGAAAGTAATCAAACTTTTAAACTTGCAAAGAAAGAGCTTGAAAGAAATAACTTGAAATGAAACTGAAAGCAAAGAACTTGAAATGACTTGAAAGTAAATGACCACTTCCAATGGCACTAGACACCATTCATGCTGCTGCAAATAAAAGAAAAGAAAGTCACTTTTAAAACCAAAGATAAAGATTATCTCTCTCTAACTCGATACTTCTAAGCACATGTACTGTGTAAAGCACGGATAGAAAGTAGCTTAAGTTGAATTAGAAAAGTGAGAAAAATCTGCTTTAAAGACTAATGATAATATTTTGCTCTTTCTAATTCTCTACTTCAGCCATATGTACTATGCAAAGTATGGTAGTGAAAGATTAGTCTAAGAAGCACTTAAAACCAAAAATCTACTTTAAAGACTAGTAATAATATTTTGCTCTTTCTAACTCTCTACTTCAGCCATATGTACTATGCAAAGTATGGTTAGAAAGTAGTGAAAGAACAGTCTGAAAAGCACTCAAAGCCAGCTGCAAGTTAGTGATATTTTGATCTTAAAATATAACAATTTATGATGAAGATCATTTATGTGTTAGCAGCTCTTTGAGAAATAAAATTAAAAATCAGCTATAAAAACAAAGGCAGCAGCTTGAACCTGTCAACTTCAAATACCATTAGTTTGTAAAGCAAATACATAAACATAAAAACAAATCCCGGGAGAAAATAAAATGCAATAATTCAAACTGTACAAGGCAGGGGCCCCCTTCTACCTATGAAATCAAAGCATACTTAAAATTGCATGAATGAAAATCTAATCTACTTTACATTCCACAAAGCAATATTTACAAAATGAAATCTAATCTACTTACATCCTAATATGCTCCATGACATCTACTTCACATCTCCTTCCATGTTGAGAACATCAAAGCTTTATTCAATTTCTTCAAAAGTGCAAAGTACAACAAAGCTCTCCAAAGAGAGACTAAAAAGAGACTAAAGAGACTAAAAAAAGACTAACTAATGAAGGAGAGAGACCTCCTATTTATACAAAAAGATGAGAGCCTTCTCATTAATGATAAACCATGAATCTCTCCCTCTACCTCTAGAGTCCTAATCAAAATAGGAACTGATAAGACACATGTCTTTTAGAGTTACAATACAATTAGGAGATGTGACACATATCCTCATGATCCCATGATTCTTTCCAACCAAATTCGAATTTGGTCTTAGAGTGCCACATAAGGGTCTTCTAGAAGTCTCCTTTCAACCTACACATGTCAACAAACTCAACCCATTTGTTAGGTATAAGCATATGCACATTATTTTCTAATGTTTAACCACAAATTCACTTAAAAGGCTTAGAAATAATAAATATTGGAAAAACATAAAGGTAGCCCAATGACAATGAAAGTGGGATGAATGTGGTGACATAGTAGTGAAATGGAGGTGATATAATGGACATAATAGTGAAAGTGTAATGGAAATGAATGACATTTTCAAGACTCAACATACCCCCCAACTGAAGCTATTGCATGTCCTCATGCAACATATATTACGTTGACTCTTTTAATCCTTGAGCTTTGGCTTAATTTTGCATGATATCATTTGATAACTTCATATTTCTGCAAAGTGTTTTACTTGAATTGCAACATGGTTGGTTCTTGTGTTACAACCATTTTTTTTATTTTTTTTTTTTGCCTTCTATTTTGATCTTTGAACTTTGCATAATGATATTTTGATTATTGTTGCAAAGTATATCTTTATTGGATTGCATGATGGTTGGTTCTTGTGTGACAACCATGATTTTGTTTGTATCCAATTTATCCTTTAAGCACTTTTTCAAAAGCCATTGTATGCTCATAATAGCAATGTAATAATTAATATATGTTGGAAGTATGTGAGCTCTTGAATATGTTATGGACATGGAAAGATATGAATATGAATGTATTTCCCCCCAACTGATGGTATTGGCAATTTTATGCAATGAGGAAGAGAAATGTTTTTCCAACAAGTATCATTCTAGCTTTTTATGGAATTCTATGGTTAAAAGTTAGAAAATGCCGTACCTTCACTTACCCTTTGGAATGGATGAGTTGTATGTGTGTGGTGGCTGAAAACTTCTGATCATATTCTTCTTCAAGTGGCTGAACAAGAGGAGTCATGGATAGAGAGATAAGATGGCTTTTTATTGCTTCTACTAAAACTTGCTGAATCTGCTCCAAAATGCTGAAAATAATAGTCTTCATGTCTTCAAAACTCATTGGCACAATTCCTACTATGTGAAAAGATGTTCTGATGTCGAACATAGTAGGAAATTGTTGGCTTAGTGGCCATTAATGGATGCCACTAGTCAACACGAGTACTCTCACCATTGATGTCAATGAGAGTCAAGATGCCCAAAAACATCTTGCTACGTACGAATGAATTTGCTGATGTCGAGTCACCTAGAAGATCTAACGAACAAGGGACATTAATGTATTCCCATTGTTTGTCAGCATGAGAACTTGCCATTAAGGCATGCAAGTCTCAAGGTGTTTTTACAAAGAACTTAGACTCAAAGGACTATGGACTAATTTGCATTGAAGCAGGGCTTATTTGCAGAATGAAAATGACAAGGAATGGAAAGTGAAAATGGAAAATGGCAATGGAGAACAGAAATGACAATGGGCAATAAGCATGTGAATGAGCCTTTTGCTTTTATTGGTGGGTTATGAATGGACAAAAAGAGATGGAAAGTGTATGTGAATGAAAATGGAAAATATGGAGTGGAATGAGGTAAATGGTTTGCTCATATACAAGCTTTATGCTGTTGTTGTGCACGTCGATATGCTTAATGCGTCCTTTTTTTTTTTTGGCATTATGTTTGTTATGCAAAGGACCTGCATGGATCATGGTATAGAATACTGCTCAGTCATCAGCGGCAGAACCAAGAACACTCAGTAATGATAAAGACTTTGTTGACACCCAATTTAATTTGGCATTATTCAGAAGCTTTGACATCAACCAGTTCTCCAAATGGATTACAGGGATTATTGCAGTACTTCAATTTGGTTGAGGGTCTCAGTTGAGAAAATAAAGGATGATTTAGTAAAGCAATGGGAAGTTTCACAACCAGATGCTCAACTATCTCTTCCATATGCTCTTGCCCATCATTAGTAAGTTTAATTCTCTGCTTCTAATTGATAAGGTAGCTATCCAAATGTGAAATCAACTCAGAAATCTGCCACTAAATGATGAATGCCTCCTACAGGAATCAACAGGTCAAAGCTTGAACAGGGAGGCATATTTTTTTTTTTTTATTTAAGCCACAGTGAAAACTAAGAATGGAGATAGCCCTAGATTGTTTTTCTCTTTTTTTTTCTTCTCTGAAATTGTAAAATTTTTATAAAAAGGATTAATGATTTTCAATTTCAGGCAGCAAATACTTCAAGAAAAACATGTTAAAAACAAGACTTTGACTGAGGTCCTAGGCTGGTTTTTCATCGATCTGAGCTGGGTGACTAGGATAGGATCCATGTCGGGACAATTCTGGAGATGCCCATGTGGTCGGTTTTTTCATTAGATGCCTGTAACTTGTTAAACCTTGAAACAGCTGCGGGATTGTCAGATAGCTGCGGGATCAGGGCAGTTTCTGCAACTAAGTTGCAAAACCTTATTTGAACAAGATACAGTGTTTTGAAGACCACTACAAAGCATAACCAGACAATTTTGGACAATTTGAACCTATCAAAGCACTTGAGTTTTATTTTTTCATTTTTTTTTTTATTGAATCAATTGAAGTGATGAAGTTTATTTTGTCTCCTATTTTTTTTTTTTTTAACAATTCTTTTTCTGATCCTCCAGATCACACAGAGTGCAGGAGGAGAGCATACTCAAGAATTATTGTTTTGTTTTTTTTACTTAACAATCCTTTTTCTGATCCTCCAGATCACACAAAGTGCAAGAGGAGAGCATACTCAAGGATTATTAATTTTTTTCCAGATGTAAGAAATAAGGTCTCCTAATTACATTTCCCCGGCAACGGCGCCAAAATGTTTAGTCAATTTAACGTCTTAAATTGCTCTACATAAATTATCAATCCGGGTATCGTAAACTGATGAAGTGTGGTGCACTATATGTGCTTAGTTAACCTTTCTCTTACTTCGTTGTTTTATAGTTTATGTTCAACTCTTCCTAAAACTCTGCTTCAAACACATGTGCTGTGTAAAGCACGATTAAGAAGTAGTCAGAAATAAGTCCAAAAAGTAGTCAAGCTCTAAGGTGACAAGTAAGAAAAACCACTTTAAAGACCAGTTATAATGTTCAACTCTTCCTAAAACTCTGCTTCAAACACATGTGCTGTGTAAAGCACGATTAAGAAGTAGTTAGAAATAAGTCTAGAAAGTAATCAAACTTTTAAACTTGCAAAGAAAGAGCTTGAAAGAAATAACTTGAAATGAAACTGAAAGCAAAGAACTTGAAATGACTTGAAAGTAAATGACCACTTCCAATGGCACTAGACACCATTCATGCTGCTGCAAATAAAAGAAAAGAAAGTCACTTTTAAAACCAAAGATAAAGATTATCTCTCTCTAACTCGATTCTTCTAAGCACATGTACTGTGTAAAGCACGGATAGAAAGTAGCTTAAGTTGAATTAGAAAAGTGAGAAAAATTTGCTTTAAAGACTAATGATAATATTTTGCTCTTTCTAATTCTCTACTTCAGCCATATGTACTATGCAAAGTATGGTAGTGAAAGATTAGTCTAAGAAGCACTTAAAACCAAAAATCTACTTTAAAGACTAGTAATAATATTTTGCTCTTTCTAACTCTCTACTTCAGCCATATGTACTATGCAAAGTATGGTTAGAAAGTAGTGAAAGAACAGTCTGAAAAGCACTCAAAGCCAGCTGCAAGTTAGTGATATTTTGATCTTAAAATATAACAATTTATGATGAAGATCATTTATGTGTTAGCAGCTCTTTGAGAAATAAAATTAAAAATCAGCTATAAAAACAAAGGCAGCAGCTTGAACCTGTCAACTTCAAATACCATTAGTTTGTAAAGCAAATACATAAACATAAAAACAAATCCCGGGAGAAAATAAAATGCAATAATTCAAACTGTACAAGGCAGGGGCCCCTTTCTACCTATGAAATCAAAGCATACTTAAAATTGCATGAATGAAAATCGAATCTACCTTACATTCCACAAAGCAATATTTACAAAATGAAATCTAATCTACTTACATCCTAATATGCTCCATGACATCTACTTCACATCTCCTTCCATGTTGAGAACATCAAAGCTTTATTCAATTTCTTCAAAAGTGCAAAGTACAACAAAGCTCTCCAAAGAGAGACTAAAAAGAGACTAAAGAGACTAAAAAAAGACTAACTAATGAAGGAGAGAGACCTCCTATTTATACAAAAAGATGAGAGCCTTCTCATTAATGATAAACCATGAATCTCTCCCTCTACCTCTAGAGTCCTAATCAAAATAGGAACTGATAAGACACATGTCTTTTAGAGTTACAATACAATTAGGAGATGTGACACATATCCTCATGATCCCATGATTCTTTCCAACCAAATTCGAATTTGGCCTTAGAGTGCCACATAAGGGTCTTCTAGAAGTCTCCTTTCAACCTACACATGTCAACAAACTCAACCCATTTGTTAGGTATAAGCATATGCACATTATTTTATAATGCTTAACCACAAATTCACTTAAAAGGCTTAGAAATAATAAATATTGGAAAAACATAAAGGTAGCCCAATGACAATGAAAGTGGGATGAATGTGGTGACATAGTAGTGAAATGGAGGTGATATAATGGACATAATAGTGAAAGTGTAATGGAGAAGAATGACATTTTCAAGACTCAACAGCAGCTACATGCCTCTAAACTATGTTACAATGAGGCTCGAAGGCCTATTTATTGTTGAGAAATAATGGAAAACCCTAAACATCCAGAAACCTAACCCTAGGCGATGAAACGCCAAACTATGGGCCCCGTTTAGGTAAATTGGTACATCAACTTCCCGGGGCTGTAACTTTTCCATACGATCTCTGTTTGACGCGCACAATACCTCGTTAGAAAGATCTATCTGAGGACTACAAATTTTGAGTGCGCAAAATGGTCTATGCTCACAGTTTTCCCAAAAACGTCGTTTAGGGCCTCAAAATGGCTCCGGAAGTTCAGGACCTGAAAAACTGCCAAAAATAGTCAATTGTGCTACAAATAAGGAAAGTGAAAAACTGAAAGAAACAATGGTGGGGGTCCAAGTGGAATAGGTGGGTGGCCACCAATATCCACCTCGATCATCTTGACTATGAAGGAGGAAAATAAGAGAATTCTTTTGTCACAAGAGGTTGGATGGTGCCTAAAAAGTAGGGCCATTTGGGTCACTACTAGACATAAAAATAAGAAATTCTTCCATATGCATGCAAATAGGAGGACTAAAAACTCCATTAGGGAGCTCAGGGACGATGCGGGTCTCTTATATTCCTCTCAATCAAAGATTGAAGACGTGGTTATCCGTCATTTTAAGAATTTTTATAAGAAATTTGCACAAGACTTCACAACTCATACGGATATTGTGTCCCTCATGCCTAAAATGTTCTTTGAGGTGGATAATGTCATACTGGGTAGCCCGATTAGAAAGGAGGAGTTGGTTGTTATTATGAAGGATTGTGTCAAGGACAAGAGCCCCAGGCCCGATGGATGGGGGGTGGAATTATTCACTCATTTTATGGATCTGATGGCCCCAAATCTGTTGGCAGATGTTGAGGAATCCAGGACTCTCAGCTATATTACAGGGGCCATAAATGCCACTTTTATTACACTTATCTCAAAAAAGAAAGATCCTAATATCTTTGTTGATTATCACCCTATCTCTCTTTGTAATGTTATTTACAATATCATATCGAAATTGTTAGCATCTCGAATTAAGAAGGTCCTGTCAATCCACATATCACTTGAACAGTTTGGGTTTCTATTGGCTTAGTGGGTCCTGACCCAGGTTCAGAGTTAGTTGCACCAAACAAATCCCTACACTACTGGTCCTTTCAGCATCAACCCACGGAGCGCGGACTGAAGTCTCACCTGAAGCAGTATGGGGGGATGTTGGAACCAAGTTTCTGCACCTAGAGATCAACATGATGTCGTTTTATGCCCTAAATCTGCCTTCGCACAGATCGATAAGCCTTTATGGCTTATCGATATAACTCCCCTTAACCAGCCTCTAGACCTCTGTGAAGGTCTATGACTGTATTTTGTGGACCTTGAATAGACTAATCAGCTACTTACGCGCATCAAATATTAATCTTAATCCAACAATTACTCAGATCAGCCTAAGTGTTCGATAACTTTAACATACAACAAGATAATCTTCGCGTAAACATTTAACATTAATTGTGTTCATATAACAATATAAATCAAGCAAAGTCGTGCATCAATATAATATTATTTCATAAACCCATCATTCGTCATAGCATAAGTGCATTTATTCATAACAGAAGTAAATAGACGAAACACAGGAATTTCTGCAATAATCTTCTTTATTAATATTTTGTTCAGCTTACAAACTCAAGACTTCCCTGCGCACTCAGCTGCAGGGGACCGCCCACTCAGTTGCGGACTCTACTCTAGGTCTCTGTGCACACAGCTACAGAGCCTTTCTTCCTACTCTTTTGCGCTAACTCTCTAGGCTTCTCCCATAGACAAACTTCATTACTTGCCTTAGACATCCTAAGGCACACCTATTTATACAATCCCATGGTCTGCGGACCATGGGTAGATCCTCAAAAAGTCGACTCAACTTACATAAAGAAGGGTAAAACCCTTTATGACTCTTTAACTATCTATGTGCTCCGTGACCACAATTTGCGGAGACTTTACATCTTTATACAACAAAAATTGGGCTTTTGCAGGGGACCGCCCACTCAGCTGTGAACTCTACTTTAGGCCTCTGCGCACACAGCTACAGACTCTACTCTAGGCCTCTACGCACACAACTGCAGAGCCTTTCTTCCTACTCTTCTGCGCTAGCTCTCTAATCTTCTCCCATATACAAACTTCATTACTTGCATTAGACAACCTAAAGCACACCTATTTATACAATCCCATGGTCTGCGGACCATGGGTAGATCCTCAAAAAGTCAACTCAACTTACATAAAGAAGGGTAAAACCCTTTATGACTCTTTAACTATATATGTGCTCCGCGACCACAATTTGTGGAGACTTTACATCTTTATACAACAAAAATTGGGCTTTTTCCCCAAAATTGACCCTAGGGGACCCCATCCCAACAAGCCCCCAACACAAAGATCGTGACTCACCCTTGACTCACTCGGCTGGTGCAAAGATATTACTATGAAGATCCCCCAACTCCACTTGTGCAACTTCTATCTCATCTGCACTCTGCGTGGCTACTTACTTGATCTATTCCACCAGCTTCTCTGTGGCTGGACTTGCACTGTCCTACTGGATTTTCTGCTACGTACTCTGCAAGTTCTCCAATTTCTCTAGAATATTGGCAGAGACGATGTAGGCTTCATCCAACCAGGGCCCCAATCTGGCCTTGAGAACGGCCTCTTTCCTCTACATTGCTTCCACTTGTGTAAGCAGCTGCTTCGCCTCCTGCAGCTTGGTAAGGCGTTGTCCTGTAGAAACAGTGTGCGTTGTCGCCCTCACTTCATCATATTGTTGTTCTAGCTCGCAGACTTCTGAATTCAAGACCTGCAGGGTGGGATCTTCCTACAAGGTCGTGACTACCTCCATAGCTTTCTCAAATAGCACGGTGCAGTCCACCACCATGGCATCCACTATTGCAACTCCATCTTTCACAGAGGCTTCGCGTTGTTCCCTTACCCTTGGCCAGATTGAAGGTTGTGAATTCAAATCCAGTTCATTTATCTTCAGGTTCAACTCAAACTGAACCCTGGCCACTTCTGCCTTTGCGTCGCGCACACCCATGGCAAGTTTTCTGATTTTTGCCTACAACAGTGAATCCTTCGGGATATGCAATTCTAGCACCGTTCTACATGCTTCTGCCACTGCGGTCGCCAACTGAGTGCTCTGCGCCTAGATTGTGTCCTTAGCCTTCAACGCCTATGTCTTCTCAACGAACATTTGTTCGTTATTCACCCGATACTCACTGATGAGGCTAAGTGCGTACTGTGCCCAAGCTTTGAACTCTGTTGTCATACCTTCCTGAAGCATGTGAAGGTATTCATTGGGGAGCACGGCTAGGTTAAGGCCGATATTCTTCAAAGAGCTTACGATGACCTTGTCATTGGTCACCTCCATGCTCAAGGCTCCATTTGGTAGTTCAACTGCCCAAAGATCCAGTGATCGAACCATCTCTGCTACCTGAGTGGTCCCCAATGCCAAAATTGTTGATGCAATGTTGATCTTCCTTGCGCCTACCTAGATCCAAGTCGTTTGAATATGAAACTCACATAGATCCTTCTGAATGGTATTCAGTGATTTCTATTGTTGCTGCTCGAACTACTGTAGTAGCTCTGCGATGGTATCGCTCACTTTGTCGCCAATTTCATCAAGGTCGCCATCTGTTAGGGTGATTGGGTCCAGCGACAGCTTGGTTGCTTTTGATTTCTTCCACGGCCCTTCCTTTCCTTGTTCCCTGTACCTTTTGATCCAGAAGGGAGTCCTCTACTCCTCTTGACCACCATCTCACTGCTCTGACTGCTCCTCCTCCTCTGTTTGGGGTGAAGGAGACTTACCACTACGCTCAGAGTCGCGCTCTTCTTGTTCGTCCTCCTGCTTCGCGGCACGCTCCACTTCCACCTGGGCCTTCTCCTCAGCCTCTTTTCTCCACTTCTAATTCAACTGCTAGACCTTCTGCTTGGCTACTTCCTTCTTTTTCTTTTCTATGGATTTGTTGGTGCCCACAGCTAGATCGGATGGAGTATGCCAATCTATCAGTCAGCACTTGATGACCTCCTAAATAGTGTCTTCTGTGGTGAGGTAAGGTAGGTCAAACCATTTTTGCTACGGATCCTTCCACACCCAAATGTATACGTGGTGGAAGTCAGCTTTGAACTCCGCATACTCTGAAAGCTGATCAAACACGGTTGGTGAAAACCATGGCTTCTGGTTGATGGCCATGTGAATGCTCGCCTCCATCAGTACCCAGAAGACTTTAGTCTCTGTAATGCGCATGACGTCCTTTGTTTTCGAGAGGGATGAAAATTGGGTAGTCTCTGGAAAATCTTTCTCCACAGGAGGAAACTGATTGTCCTCCAGAAGATACCCAGAGACGAGCACAATGGAGAGCAACAACCACGAATAGTGGAATGTTTTACTCTCATCCTGCACCTATCGAGAGTTTGCAAGGAACTCGCTACACAAGTAGCGCGCCCATTTGAACTGCACACCCTCCGCACAGCATTTCCTCATGAATTTTCCCACAAGGATCTTCATGGAAATCTTCACATGGGGTCAGTGATAGAGGTAATAGAGTACCCGCGCGACTTCTTCTTGAACTTGAATTTGTCCTTCATTTTCTCTGCGAGGTCACACTCGCTCGTCTTTCCCCCAAACTCCTTGGCCGGATTCAACCCTGAGTGTGGCAACAACGCGATTCAATGGATCAACATATCAGTGATAGGGATCAATGCGTTCAGCAAAAAATAGTCGTCATGCACCAAGGTCAACAACTGTTTGATAACTATCAGGTTGATGTTGGAGCGGTGGTAGTGGGGCACCCATAACAGGTTTAGCAACCCTAACTGATTCACTCTGCGAATCCACTCCACAGGCTCCAGCACGGTGACACCTGATTCTTTGTAAAAGACCCTTTTCATGTAATTTTATGTCGCCAAGTGGGGGAACCTCTTGTGGTCCAACAAATCCCAGTCCTCCAACTTGAGATGGGGAATCCCTGCCAAGCACGGACCTTCAAAAGTGAGGTTCTCCGGTAACAAGGGTGTATTGAGGAAGAATTGTCCTGCATTTGGGTCCTTAGGGACCTTCAATTTTCCCTTGCATGGAGGGATATAATCTGGAAGCTTGGATATAGGATCCACCCCCTCGATGTCTATGTCCTCCGCGCCCTCTTTGGCCTCCAAATCCACCACCTTCCCCTTCTCCTTAGTGCTCATTTTTTCTTTCTTTTGGGCCTGTGTAGCAACATGCTTCCCTGATGACTCGCACACCAGCATGGGCTTCTTCTGCTTGTCCTTCTTAGGCTTGGGGACTTCCCTTACTGGTGTAGGCTTCATCCTAGGCAGCATCGACGTCATAGGCACAGCAGCTAGAGCCTCCCTGCTCATTACCTCTGGAGCAGCTCCCTCAGAGGCGACAACCCACCCAGTACTAATAGTCTCTCCTAGTTCAAACATCGTGCTGAGGATAAACTGCTAGGTATCCCTGGGTAACTTATCAAATACATAAGTAGAGACTATTTCAGTGAAAAACTGAGGATTCATAAACAGTTGACAGCTCAACACTGAAATTATAAGGATGAAAAATGTTTTTCGCTGGACGGCCATGTGTAATTTATAGGTGAATTCGAATTCAAATTTGACCGTTCCCCCCAAAATCCGTCCATAAATGCTGATCTGGCGGCATATCTCCAAATATTCCAGCCTTAAATGTCAACCCCCCCCGCTCCTCTTAACCGTCTCCTGGCAGTCAAATCATGAACAGTGACTGTAACAATTGCATTCTAGTTGTGTTTCACGATCTCTCCCCCTATAGTGGAGCTCCCTTAGTGCTTCTCCTGGTACTGTGACATCATCCTATTTCGCGCAAGCCCCCTGTCGCGTAGCTCTATAAATTGGGCAGTGTAGTTTATATTCCCACACCTCCTTGTAGCCTCCTGGAGCACTAAGAATGTGCTACCGTCATGTAGTCATTGGGTCAGATCCCGGTGTATGCCTTCAATCGTCTTCCATTTACCCTTCCCGGAAATGGGTCTTCATTCAACTTTGCGAGTTGAACTGCTCCACCATCTGTAATCTCTTTGATAACATATGGTCCCAGCCAGTGCATCTAAAATTTTCCTGGAAAATTATCAAACTTACTGTTGTATCATAAAAACAAATCATTTTCCTTGAAGGTGCGTGTTTTATGTGCCGATCGTGCCAAGCTTTTTCATGTTCCTTCTAAACCTGTTGATGTAATCCTACCAAAAATCTATCTTCCTCGAGCTCTGTTAGTTGCGCAAGCCTTTATTCTAAGGCTCCGCAGTCCACCATTCCTATGAAATCCGTGATGCGTAGACTAAGCATGATATACTCCATAGGCATGACAACTTCCATGCCATAGACCAACCTAAAAGGTGTCTGACTAGTAAGATTTTTGCAAGTAGTTATGTAAGCCCATAACATTGCTGGTACGCGCACATCCCAATAATTCTATTATGCGTTGCAAACCTTCGTCAGCACATTCTCCAATATCTTATTAAAAGCCTCAACCATTCCATTAGTTTGAGGATGATATGGTGCACTCTTCTGATGATAAACCTGGAACTCTTATGTCAGCGCATTGATCGTTTCATTGAGAAAATGCATACCATGATCACTCATCAAAACCTTCGGGTAACCAAACCTGGTCAACACATATTCGAATAGAAATTTTGTTGTTGTTACCCCTGTACAGTCTTTCACAGGTTGCACCTCCACCCATCTGGTCAAATATTCTGTTGCGATATTGATATATGTGCACCTGTCTTCTTTCCTAGAGGTTGAATCGGTCCTACAAAATCAATTGTCCATTTCTCAAATGGTTGCAATGACACCTACGAATTCAAAGGCAACTCATCCCTCCGTGATGGCCTGCCCATTCTCTGACATGCATCGCATGCCCTATAATAGGCTTTAGAATCCTTAAGCAGCGTCGGCCACCACAACCCAGCGCAAAATCTTCTGCACTGTTGTTTTTCCTACATAATGCCCTCTCACAGCTCCTCCATGAGCTTCAGCGAGGATATTGTTCCGTTCAAAATTAGGCACATAACGTCCAAGTATCTCATCTGATCCCATCTTATACAAATGCCCTGCAATTATAGAGAAATCTATCACGCGCACCACCAATTCTTTCTTCTATTGACTGGTATATCCTTCTGGATCTGTCCCTGTGGTCAAGAAATGGATAATATCCGTGAAGTGATTATCCGCTTCGTGCACCATGAAGAGTTGCGCATCAGGCAGTCCTTCCTCCAAATTAGTAGGCTCCTCTCCTGTTTCAATGCGCGACAAATGGTCTGGCCCTACATTCAATCTTCCTGGCTTCACAATTACTTCAAAATCATATTCTTGAAAAAATAGCAGCCATATGCATATTTTCCCCCCCAACACAGGCTTATTAACTAGACATTTTAATGCATAATGGTTTGTGCACATCTTGAAATGTTTGCTTAGCAGGTAATGTCTGAACTTCTGGAGTGCATACACCAAAGCCAAATCTTCGAGCTCTGTTGTCAAATAATTCTTTTCAGCCTTTGACAACTTCCTGCTCACAAACGCTATAGGATGTTCCAGTTCTCCTTCGCTAGCCTGTGTCAACACTATTCCTAGTGCAATACACAAGGCATCCACATCCACATGAAATTCCTTCTTTCTATCCAGGAAGACTAGGATCGACGTAGTGACCATTTTTTCCTTCAGTACATCCAGGCTACGCTGACATTCTTCATCCCATCAGAATGTAGCATCCTCTTTCAGTAGCCTTTCCATAGGCGCGGTAATCTGAGCATAACTTTTGATGAAATTATGATAATACCCAATTGCGTGCAACTGTTTAACACTTCTTGGCACCTCCAAATTAATTATTACCACAATATTAGCAGGGTCCACCATAAGTCCTTGCCTACATACCACATGACCCAACAAGATTCTGAAAGGGACGTAGAACAAGCATTTCTTCAGGTTTAGCACAATCTGATACCTTCGTCATGTATCCAACATCAATCGCAAACTGGCTACATGGCACTTTACTAGCCCAGACACTATCCAATCATAAAATATACCTCCAAGAACTTGTGAATAAATTCTTTGAACACCGCGATGACTATGCGCAAGAAGATCGTCGGCGCATTCTTGAGTCCAAAAGGTATCACCATATACTGTAAACATCCCCACTCCATTGCGAAGGTGGTCTTACTCCTGTCTTCTGGCACGATCTTAATCTCATGGTATCCAGAGAACCCATCTGTGAATGAATAGGCCTCTTGCCATCCAAATTTATACAGTACCTCTTCTGTGAACGGATTTGGAAAAGGATCATGAACGCAAGCATCGTTAAGCTTCCTGAGATCTACACAAATCCTTTTTTCATCCTTCTGCTTCTTTTCTTCAACAACCATTGGACTCACCCAATCAGATTCCTCCACCTGTTCAATAATACCTACTGCAATCATCTTATCCAACTCCAAGCGAACCTTTTCCTTGTATTTGGGATTAAGGCGATATGGTCTTTTCTTAACAGGCTTCGCATCTGGTTTCAAAGTAATTTTCATCACTCCTAAATCTCCTATGATACCTTTCAAGTCTGAAAATTTTGTAGGGAATAAATCCTGATATTCATGGAGAAACTCAACGACCTTGTCTACTGTGGCATCATCCTAGTAATCTCCAATCTTTGCAAATTTCGGCTCCACCTCTTTACCAATGTTCACTTATCTAGTCTTCAATGGTGCGGTGATGTCTAGATTCTCTATTTGTGGTCCCTCAACTTCGCAGTGGCCCTCAGCCTCTAGGATGTTAATATTCCTTGGATCCTCATCATGCTCTTCAGCGGTCACATTATAGTATTCCAGCGCATGGTGCAGCTGAGTGCTCCAATCTGGTTGAATCAACTCTAAAGGATTCTCCGATATTTTGAAGATTGCTGCCTTAACCTCCTGCAGTGCTTCATCGATGCTTTCGAACCCATCCTCAAAGCTGAAGGTCATAAAAATTCCTTCTCTTAAGATGTGCCATTCCATGGTACCGTGGCAGAGCTCTATTTCTAAGTACCAATTCATAGGAATGATGTCCAAAGTGTGACAGAAAATATGCACCCACTCTGATTGTGGCGTGGTCCTTCTGCAGAGTCCAATGGTACTACTACGCGAAGCGATTTCCTTTCAAACAACATCGTCCACTTCTTCAAATTGATTACCTCATTCATTTCGATAGCCCAATCAATTCCCAGGAGCGCGGGGTATGGATTGTTCTCATCAACAATCTCTATTACTTCAAAATTGGCCAACGCGCTCGCACCTTCTATATCTACGGTCACCCCATGAAATCTCTCCATAGGGATAATCTTCTGTTGATTTTCCATTCTCAATTGAATCGGAGACAACTGTAGCATAGGTCTCCCCATTTTTTCCCATGTCTATTTAGGAAAAACATTCACATCTGACGCCAGAACCAAAATAACTTGATCCATCTCATACTCTCTTATTTGCATAGTAAACCTCATTTCGTGCCTCGTTCTTGTCTTGTGTTTGCCTATCTTTCTAACTGCATGGTGTCCTTCAGGAGCACCTTCCTTATTGGCACACTTATTTATCAATTCTTGTATCCCTTTCACGACCTAACTGTCACACGATAGCTTCATACAAGTCTCCAAGAAAGTGGTAAGCATGGAGGGGTCAACTTCTTTAGATAGCTTGTCCTAACTTCCTGAGGTAGAGGCCTCAACAAAGCTTTTCTTTGCTTCCATGAATGTTTCCTTTGTGTGATCTAGGTCAAACCCAATCTCCTTTTTTGGAGCCTTGTGAACCCACTCACTTTCTTCAAGTTGCTTTCCTTTATCATCACCAATCATCATTCCGCTTTGCAACACAATATTCACATTGGGATCCTCTTCACGGAGCTCATCCCTCATCATCTGTAGATTCTGAGTAGGCTATTGAGGTTGTGCCTTCTTCTCCTGCATCTTAGCTATCAGTATAGGGCATTCTTCTATCGCGTGGTCAAACTGAGTGTAGTACTAGCATGACGGTCACGTCTGACTCATACACTCGCGCGTAGTGTCCTAGTACTCCGCAATTGTAGCAAATAACCTGTCCTCGACCTCTACTAGGTCCTCCTCCTCCTCGGCCTCATCTGCATCCATGATATCCTTCGCAAGATCCCCCAATGCCTTGATCCAAAGGCCGAGTTTCTATTTGCATTCGATACGTGGGCATTCTTTCCATCATCAATTCATAGCTATGGTATTTACATTCATTGTGGCCCACCGATTTACAGAAATTGCGAAATAACTATTTTGGTGTTTGTAAAAATTTCTGTAGCAAATGACAATTATTTGTAACATGTTTTCTAGCTACCTGATAGATAACGCACCACAGCGCGGGCCCTGCACTTGATCCCATGACAGCCTCCTGTCTAAGGGGCATTGACCCTCTCCCTATAATATAATTCGAAAAAACAGGGCAGTGATCTTTATCATGCCCATGAATTTTATGTTTTAGGCACCAAACTTCTTCGCACACCTCCGACCGAGCATATTTCTCCTTCTTCAAGCTCTGCAACTCCGTATGAATCTGCTGAACTCCCAAAGTCGCATCCTGGATAGGGGTCTCATGCAATCTCATTGCCATCTCTAGTGCTTCTGCCTCAGTCCATATCTTTTGTTGTGACAAAGAAATCCTTAAGTGCGGTAGGAGTGTAGCTATAAACCAATCGCGGTGCTAACTGTCTGTCAGATTCATATTGGCTTTACGAATCCCGCATTTCAGTCTCTGATCCAACTCCCTAGGAGTTTCGCTAGTCCTCATCATGATTTCCTTGAATCCAATGAGTGATTATGATTCAGACTTAGGCCTACCAAATTCCTTATTCAAAGTAGTCTGAGTGTCTACTAATGATGCCAATGGGTTATCTGTGCAGTACTTGATGTACCATGTCAACGCGTGATCTTGTAGTGCAGTAACCAATTGTGCCTTC
The DNA here is from genome assembly GCA_031772625.1 of Pinus tabuliformis. Taxonomy (NCBI): domain Eukaryota; kingdom Viridiplantae; phylum Streptophyta; class Pinopsida; order Pinales; family Pinaceae; genus Pinus; species Pinus tabuliformis. The sequence continues at coordinate 626,403,955 of CM062818.1, read as the reverse complement.
TTTATATGGTCATCTGTAATATTCTGTTTCGTCCATACAACCTTCACAACGAACCAAAACTTATCTGGGTCCTCACTTCCCAAGCTCTTGAAAATGAGAAACTTCATGGTATTCGACATATTGAATGGTGGCGGAAGTGGTGGTGTGGGTGAAGGTGTATGTTGTGGGGGTGAAGGTGGAGGTGGTGTGGGCGGATGAGTTATTCACAGAAAACCCTGCTTTATCAACTGTACAATGCTTCACAGTGAGGCCTATAACGCTCTGTCGTCATCACTCGAAGGAGGCTCTATTAATGGACTGTATTCAAGAACCTCTCTTTCCTGATTTCTAAAGCTTCATCCATTTCACGTAGATCCAAATATCAAGGCAGTGGCATAACCCGCTTTTCACACAAGAGCATTTTAATCCAAGTATTCAAAGATTTCAAATACTTACCTCGCGGTCCTTTGAAAAAGCATTGCTTTGCTTCACTGTAGCTGACTGAGGTATCGACCGCAAACTCTATCACAAATCCTCCTATGACTCGATCAAGCCAGTGATCGACAGTGCACATGATCTTATCTTCAAAAGATTCTAACCTTCGCACTAGCTCCGGGGTCCACACTATTGGACCGTCAAGTCTCCACCTTCCTTGGTCGTCTGCCAATTTAGCGATCCACTCATACAATTCAATCGGGAAGGTTCAGAAGAAAATTTTGTGTATTTCTATGTATAGATACCTGTCCAACCACTATTCTTTTGTCAGGCGCGGATTTCTATTCTCTTGCACCGCGAATTCGTGGATCTTTCTATCCAACCACTTCTCAATTTATTTCTTTGTCGGATTCCAGTGATGCGACATCACACATCTCTTTATGCAAATCCATGTCCCGACAACGGAACCATTTGTTGGCTTAGTGGGTCTTGACCCAGGTTCAGAGTTAGTTGAGCCAAGCAAATCCCTACACTACCGGCCCTTTCGGCATCAACCCGTGGAGCGCGGTCTAAAGTCTCACCCGAAGCAATATGGGGGGATGATGGAACCAAGTTTCCACACCCACAAATCAGTGTGATGTCATTTTATTCCCTAAATCTGGCTTCACGCAGATCGATAAGCCTTTATGGCTTATCAATATAACTCCCCTTAACCAGCCTCTAGACCTTCATGAAGATCTACGACTGTCTTTTGCAGACCTTGAACAGACTAATCAACTACTTACATTGATCAGGTGATCATGTTCTAAGTGAAGAAAATGCTCAAAACTAAAACTGCTTAGAATTGGTTGAAACCAAAATGAACAGATAGATCTTGTTGTCCTGATTCCGGCGCCATGATCGGTTCGAAAAACTGACACCATATGGGGGAGTTATTGCATTTTTAAAATGCCTAGTAAACTGCAAATTTTTGAATTTTGGAAAAAAAAATCCCTTGGAATATTCTCCAAAATATTCGCTGGAATATTCTGTTTGGTTGGACCAATCAGAGGCTGCCACGTGGCCCTGAATTGGCATGTTAAAATTTTTATGGGTCGAGCGGGATCGAACCCGTGACCTCCCGCATACAAATCTACAGGCCTGACCGTCCGCGCTACACATTGTTTCTTAACCAATATGGAACGCGGGTTGTATCTATTAAGTTAATGTTTACAGTTTGAGGGATAAACCGCCAGCAGCTACCCACCAGCGGTTCCGACCTGGTCACACGTCGACGGTTACGCTAACGGTCAACAAACCCGCCAGTGCAAACCGTAACCACCGCCCTGAATCGCTGTCACATGCACAACGGTTATGCCAACGGTCAATTAGCTCAACAATTAAGTTTGGCAGAGCAAACACAAAAGGCGGAATTTTCTAAATTTAGTACATTTAACTCCAGTTAATCCACTTTTCGTGGAGTTTCTTTAGGCCTAATTGGACAAAACTTTTGGGGGTCATAACTTTCGCTAGGGAGAACCTTTTGGAGTGAATTTTTTTTTTGATTTTGAGTATTATGGGTATTCCAGAGCCAATGGTACAGGCTATAGAGTCAACAAAGCTGATATTCAAGTACTTTTTCAGCAGATAAGCTTGGAGAGCCATCAGGGCGTAGGGAGTGTTGGAGCTGTATTGGGCTATGGTTAACCATTGGAGGTGAAACAAAAGCCAATATTTACTATTTTCTATGTTCTAAACTCATTTCCACGGCTTATTTTTCTTGTTTAGGCTTTCTTATCACTGTATAACCAATTTGAGCATCTAATAAGAGTAAGGACATGCCCATTTGGGGGCCTTGGACCCGGCAGATGTAGCCCAGGAGGGGTGAATTGCCTCATCAGCTGTTGTGTTATATTAAGTTATTTTATCTTGCTGTGTTTTTTAGATTTAATATACTAAAAAGTAAAATGAAATAATACTCCTTCACACATAAGACTCAGAAATTTGCCAAAAACACTTTGTTTCAATTGCAAGACATGAGTGACATTTTGCACATATAAGTTAATGGAAATGAATACCTTGAACAACAAATACAAGTAGTTTCATTTTCAGATCAAATGGTATCAGAGCTCAAGCTTTGAGTATTAGTTTTGTGCAAAGATATATTTTACTGTTTTACAAGTTTTAATGCTTACTAAGCTTAAAATTGAAAGAGGGAAAGGACAATTGGTTAGAGCACAAGATAATCCTCAACCAAGAAGGGCCAGGGTGCCATTATCTCCACCTTCTAATTCACCCTTGTTATAGACATATTTGGGCACATCAACCCCAGACTTATATGTCAATGTATTAGGGCTCATCAACCCCTAAAAGAGTTGTTTCATACCCTAAAGGAACATAGTCATCTAAATACATCTTTCCCCAAAAGTTCCATCTGAGAAACCATCCAGAAACTGCCTAAATTAAACCATACTAACTGCTCAATTGGCAAAGTGCGATGCATACTGAGTGGTACACTGCCAGGGTACGATGCATACTATTTAGGCCTTCTATAGGGTGCGATGGGCGAGGATGGACAAATGTCTGGGACATTTGTCAGTTGATTGTTCATGAAATCTTCCAGAACTTTCTCCTATGCCACTTACCTCTCTGAATTTGCCCAAGGATGAATAAGGGATCTAAGAAATCTCCAATCCCTTCTCTTATGGAACCCATTGTAACAAGTGGAATGACACTAATCAAACCCCATGGATGACTCACACCATTGCAAATATCTATAAATGGATCCCTCATCCAAGAGATCTAGAGGGTGGAATATTGTGAATTGCAAGGAAGTGCTAATAGTTTGTAATTGAGGAAAGAGCATTGTATTGGTGTGATCTTGCTATTTCATGAGGTGAAGAGGGATTGAAGCTGGGAGGATGATGCTGGATCAGACAACTGGGTTGTAATTCTCCCTTCTATTAATAAAGTTCTTCAAGTTTTCTTCCATATGATTGTGCAATTGTGAATGTTATCATTTGTGAATGCTATCATTTGTTCATTATATATCTGATTATGTAATGTTTATGTTGTAATAGATCATGATGCTTTGATGGTTCTTTGTTGCTATACTTGTGCAGGTACTCTCCAAGTGTGTTAAGTACGGGGAGGAGTTGCAAGATCTGTAAAAGGGGAGAGAGAGCAAGCCAGGGATTAAACAGAAGTTCCAGGTTGGTTCCATTATCTTTCTCTTATCTGTTACACATAGAATAAATCTTTGAATTGCTTTAAACTGTTGTTTCTAGGGTAGCTGCCAAACCTAGAGGGCTAGCATTCTTTAGGAATACTAATTTTCCAAAAAACAAAATGGTGACTCCGCTGTGGAATGAACAGATGTTTTTTTGTTGTTATTGTTTGTTTTATAAACTATAGATAGAGTCTGAACTAAGCCAAGTAGCCTTCGAACTGCTCTTTCTTTGCAATTGCATAGTAGATGAATGTTGATTCAGTCAATCTCTGGTTTAGTTTATGAATTAAACATTTGACTTACAAGCACATCTAGATGCCCTTTTGGTATCTAAGTAACCTCTCAAGACATTCCTACATACTTTGCTCTTTATTTTTCATCAAAACACAGCTTAACTCATTGAAAACAACTGCACATCTGAGCCAAAACCCATTTCAGTTGCGCTCCCTGGACCATTGCACTATCTTCCACTGTAACTCAGTATGCATCGCACCTCCCGAGTGTAGTAAGTGCAATGCATCTCTGTATTTGTGAAGCCTAGGTGCAATGACTAATTGAACTCTTTTTCCATTCTAGAAATTGAGGGTTTTTCACCTTGTTTTCAGTTTTGTTTGGTTGTTTTGCTGCTAATGAACAGTACCTCTTTACTGAAACTTACTTGTATCACTTAGATCAGCCTCAATCACATTAGGATTAATGAATGTTTTTTTGTGTATTTTTTCATCATTTACAATCCTTTGTCGAAAAGTTGTTTAAATCGATTTGTCGCTTTGGTACAAAAAGTGTTGTAATTGTTGTTTTGTGTCGAAAAGAGAAGTGTCGTGAATTCTTCCTTCCCTTGATAATCGATTGAACTTCTCTTCTTGTATTTGATTTGATTTTTTTATATTCGAAGTGTTGAAAGCATTTTTATATTGAAAAGTGTCGTTTTGAGTCTTCCTTCCTCTTTTGAAGAAGAAATTGTCGAAAATGTCATTTTGAATAAAATATTTCAAATCTTTGCTGCATTTAGTTTTCATTTTTGGCATTCTTTTACATTAAGGAGAATGAAAACAAATACATGCATTTGCATTTAGAATTTTTAGACTTGTGTGTGAAACGATGATTTAGGGAAATGCACTAGTGTGTGCTCTTTGCTCTTTGTGTAAAAGCACTATAATTTTCTTTCCCTAGTAGCTAGGATTTTCATTGCTCAAAATAAACAAAGATTGTTTATGATTGTAGATTGCATCTTAGGAATTTCAGATCATCATCACACGGTGAACCATTACAAGGCAAACTCTAATCAAGATCAACTTTAAAATAAATTTCAATGAACCTAACAATTATTTGGAACTTAACGCAACATATCTAGAGGTCTAGGCTAGAGACGTGTTCTAGCATCGTTAAAACTAGTGGCTATCGTTTTCATTAAAGGTTGGGTGATTCCTCCTCCTTGATACAACAAGTGCTAGCATGGATTTGTGCTCCCCATATCATCGCGTATATATTGGGAGACCACAATAGGCTTATATCCTTTATCCATAGGAAGTTGAGTCTGTTGCCTTATTGATCGCAAAGCACTGAGCACATCATTCAAGAAGATTGACTGTCGTACATAAGTCCTTGGTAATTTCTCTTTAATTTATCACCAAGGTGTATATTGCAGTTTTGCGATTGGTTTGGTAATCCCTCTATCTAGATATTCCAGAGTAGTCACTTTCATTCCTTTTTGACTCTTTAAAAGAAAAGGTCCATCTGAGCACTTTTCCTTTCAGGCTCATTAAAAATCGAAGGAGCCTAGAGTCATCTTTAGCTTTTTCTCGACTCTTAAAAATTGAAAAAGAAAAGTTGTGTCAAAGCGTCTTTAAAATTAATTGAATTCAGAATAACATCCCTGGTCCCTTAGTTGATCTTAGTTTGAGATATATGGAGACAAATCTGGAGTCCACCAATCAAGGAATTCCTTTTGAAGGGAATCCTAGTCCTTTTCCTTATTTCGGAAATATTGGTGCTCCTTATATGGCTACATTATCCCTTCCAAGACTTACCATTGGCCTACCAGTATGGTTGTTTTCAACCTCTTTGGTTCAAAATGGGGGTACACCTTCAACTGAACAAAATCAACCTCCAGTTGATCCTGAAGTTGACCCTTCACCTTCTTCCTCGTTTGTTTCTCCCTCCCCTTCTTCCTCTTCGCTTGGTGAAAGTAGTGATACTAGTAACCAGGTGGCTGAGAAGAAGAAGAAAGGGAAGGAGAAGAAGAAGAAGCTAATTCAGCAAGGGGGCAACCAAGCAACCATTGCTTTGAATGCATCATCTGATAAAAATTCATCCATTAAACTTCCCAAAGCCAAATATACATGCATAATTTGTGTGGGATACCATTTTCACTGAGATTGTCCTTGCTTTCCTTGGATCTTGAAAGAATGGTCTTCCCGTCCCATGTCATCAACCTCTGGAGATTATGTTGGTAACACACCATCAACTAGTGATAGTAAAGTTCATGGACGAAAGGGAAAGGTTAGGATTCCATGTAGGTTATGTGAAGGTAATAATTCCCTTCACCTTTGTCCTTTCTTGGATGAAGCCAAAAGAGTGTTGGATAACCATCCTGCTTCACCGCAGCGACTTCCATATGGTTACAAGAAACTCTCCCTAAGTCCTTCACTAGTTGAAAAACCGACTGACTTAAATCAATCGTCGGTCGAAACCACTCTCTCTGAAAGTGAATCTTATGAGTCTATACCCGACCAAAGTCAACAAGTCGAGGTAACACTCGACCCAATTTCACCTTCAACAAATTGTACCTTTCCCGAAGAGAGTGAAAATGATACCGTTCAAGTTCTTTTCGTTACTTCGGATTCTAATGAACTTGGGGGCAATCCGCCTATTCCATCAAGACAGGAGGAAAACCCTCTAGTTCTTGTAACTCAAGGGGTTAACTCTCTCGTTTCTTCGGTACCCCATCCAAGTAGTCTAGTCACTTCCTTTGATTGGAGTTGACTGGCAAGATCTCACCTTCCTTCTTATGTGCCTTTCTAGATCATGGTACAAGTTTGTAAAATGATTGTGTCTAGCACTATTATGGATGAAGGCGCATTAGTGAGTATCCTTTCCTCAACTGCTTGGAAAGCGCTTGGTTCACCACCGCTTGCACCTGTTACACAGAATCTGTTAGGCTTTAACAAAGGAACCAATCGACCATTAGGGATCCTTCCTAAGTTACCTATTAATTTGGGATGGAAAACCATTCATCTGAACATGATGGTAGTCCTAGGACCGTTAGATTACAATTTACTTCTTGGGCGTGACTATGTTTATGATATGGGAGCTATTGTTTCAACACTCTTTCAAGTGATTTGTTTCCCGCATGAAGGCAAAATTGTCACTGTTCACCAACTTTCATTTCCCAGTCCAAATATAGATCCAAGTCAATCATCATCCCTAAATGGTCCAATTACATCACCGGTATCATCCCCGCTGCCAAGTTCCAAGTCGAGTCTTTCACTTGAACCTTCATTCCATCCACCTGACAGCCATGAGTAGTCTGGTGAATGTAATGAAGCTTAGGGGGCATGCACCTAATGGTAAAGATAAGTTTCCTTGTAGGTTATGTGTTTGGTCTATCACACCATTCACCTTTGTCTATTCTGGACGAAACCAAGAGGTGATGGATAACCGTCCTACCTCACCACAGTGACTTCCATCTGGTTACGAGAGACTCTCCCTTTCATCATGCTGGGGGCATGCAAACTGAATCCAAGCATAGTTTTTTCGTTTCAAGCTTGTGTAAAAATGAAACTAAATCCAAGCGTAGTTTTTTCATTTCAAGCTTGTGTAAAAATGAAACTGAATCCAAGCATAGTTTGTTCGTTTCAAGCTTGAGTAAACATGAAACCAAATCCAAGCATAGTTTCCCGTGGTTCAAGCTTGTCTAAAAATGAACCCATTTTCAATTTTTAACCCTTTTGATTGCCATTCTATCAGCCTTTTGAGCCTTGGTCATGTACATCCCATCGCCACCATCCCTTTGGTCGATCATACGTTTTCACTTGATGGTTTTACCCTTTTTGAGGAACAGTTGCAATGAGTGGTCTTATTAGCCAGCCTCTTCACATAAATCAACATGTTTTGAGAAGTTCCAACATCACCAGAACCAGTTGCTACCCTAGACACCACTCGTTCCTCAAAATAGAGTCCTCTTTAAACCCTTTTCAAACTCGTTAAATATGAAAATATTATCGAGCGCTTGTCTTTTCCAGCTCGTTAAAGTATTGGAAATGTCATCCCTCATGTATTATTTTATCCTTTTTCGGACCTAAGGGATTACTTTACAAAAAATAACTTATGGAATTTTCTTTTCGTCCCTTTTCAAACTCTCTAAACATGAAAAGGACCGAGTTATCCTTGTCATTAAACTCGTTAAAAAAATAGTGACAAACTTGTCCATCTAGACGAGACCGAGTTTCATTGTCGCTAGACTCATTAAAACATTAAATAGCGATAGGTTTGCCTGAAGGGAAAATTATAGAACAAGCATATGTTATCCTCCTCAAGCTTGACAAAAATAAAGAGGTACTGGTCAGCAATGACTGGGGAAAAAGGGGAAGAAACTTGAAGAATTGATGGCAGCAGGTCACTCTTGAACATGACACTTTCACTTCATCTCCATTATTGAGTTTGGTTGGGTTATTCTGTTCATCGGTCATCTCACCATTGGTCTTTCATACCATCCATCTTTTGGGGTTAACGCTACCAATTCATCTCAGTGTCACCAACATATTCAAGAGAAGTCATTCAGTTGAGAAACCACCATCCAGTTAATGTCTCATCCACTGCAATACCTCCAAGCTTTCATTTTTTTCATGACCGCCATTCCTGAACCTTGTGTCGCCAGTTCATTTTTCACTTCTAGAAAATAATTTGCTTCGTTTCTTGTCATAGATGTGGGATACATCAAGGCCCTCCTACGATGAGTCGCTTCTTGTCGACATCAGTTCATTATCCAAGAAGTTGACTTAGAAACAACCCTTTCAATGGTTTGGAGCTTGCATACATCAATGGCAAGCTTCTCACTTCCGGCGACAAGTTGACATCAATGGCCTTCGACTAAAAGATTTTGCGTGGTATTCGACATCGGATCATGTATTCACACCACATGAATTGTACTGTAGTACCTTGAGGGTCATTATCATTATTGGTGATTCCTCTCATGTCTGTTAACAGCTCACATCATTGGCGGATAATCAGGTGATGTCTTTCCATGTTCGACTTCAGAACATATCTTCACATGGATTGACTTGTACATCGAGCAAAGATTGGGTGAGTTTGAAGACCTCGGATCTAGTTTCATCCATCCAGGATGCGATATATTCAGGAATATAAAAACATCAAATGTACAAAGGCTCTACACAGATGGTCATCCTAACCATGGATGATGACTCTATATCTGAAGAATCACCATACTGTATCTGTAGACGACTATCTGATCTATGTACAAGAAATTAAATTTATAAAGCTAAGCATGGGAATGCCTCCCTCAGCTAGTTCATGAAAATCATATTATGATAATGTATTGTATTGTAACTTATGCAGGTCACCTTCCAGTTCGAAACTTTGGATCCTCATGATAAAGCATTTCACCCGACATGAATATTTACGACCTCATGCTTTAGGGGGCAACCATTATAGACATATTTGGGAACATCAACCCCAAACTTATATGTCGATGTATTAGGGATCATCAACCCCTAAAAGAGTTGTTTCATACCCTAAAGGAACATAGTCATATAAATACATCATTCCCCAAAAGTTCCATCTGAGAAACCATCCAGAAACTGCCTAAATTGAACCATACTGACTGCTCCACTGGCAAAGTGTGATGCATATTGAGTGGTACACTACCAGGGTGTGATGCATACTGTTTAGGCCTTCTATAGGGTGTGATGGGCGAGGATGGACAAATGTCCGGGACATTTGTCAGTTGATTGTTCATGAAATCTTCCAGAACTTTCTCCTATGCCACTTGCCTCTCTGAATTCACCCAAGGATGAATAAGGGATCTAAGAAATCTCCAATCCCTTCTCTTGTGGAACCCATTGTAACAAGTGGAATGACACTAATCAAACCCCATGGATGACTCACACCCTTTCAAATATCTATAAATGGATCCCTCATCCAAGAGGTCTAGAGGGTGGAATATTGTGAATTGCAAGGAAGTGCTGATAGTTTGTAATTGAGGAAAGAGCATTGTATTGTTGGTGTGATCTTGCTATTTCATGAGGTGAAGAGGGATTGAAGCTGGGAGGATGATGCTGGATCAGACAACTGGGTTGTAATTCTCCCTTTTATTAATAAAGTTCTTCAAGTTTTCTTCCATATGATTGTGCAATTGTGAATGTTATCATTTGTGAATGCTATCATTTGTTCATTATATATCTGATTCTGTAATGTTTATGTTGTAATAGATCATGATGCTTTGATGGTTCTTTGTTGCTGTACTTGTGCAGGTACTCTCCAAGTGTGTTAAGTACGGGGAGGAGTTGCAGGATCTGTCAAAGGGGAGAGAGAGCAAGCAAGGGATTAAGCGGAAGTTCTAAGTTGGTTCCATTATCTTTCTCTTATCTGTTACACATAGAAGAAATCGTTGAATTGCTTTAAACTATTGTTTCTAGGGTAGCTGCCAAACCTAGAGGGCTAGCATTCTTTAGGAATACTAGTTTTCCCAGAAACAACCCTCAATCGCCTTAGAAGAAGCTTCAAGTATGTCTGAAAGGGAAGGAGAAGTTCTTAAAGACATGGATCCAAAAGAAGAAGAACGATAATTCAGAAAAGCTTTTTTGGACATGACTAAGATGGTAAGAATATTATACCAGGAAAGGAATTATAGGTTGGTTGGAGAAGGGTCTAAACATCAGAAAGAAGGAGAGGGCTCTTCAAGAGGAAAGAAAGGTGATGATAATTCAAAGAAAGGACATGGAGGAAATGGTGATCCACCATCCCCATCGTCATCCTCTTCCTCTACATCGTCATCCTCTACCTTGGTAAATCAATCTCATAAGCTTAAATCTTCTGGAAAAAGTCCATTTTTAAAGCTAGATGTTAAATTTGAATTACCCATGTTTAACAGTGAAGTTAATGCAAAGAAACTTGACAACTGGATAAGAAAATTGGAAGTTTATTTAAGGATACAGAACTTACAGGATGACGACACCAAGATTCAGTTAGCCTCTTTAAGAATGGATGGAGCAGCATTGGTATGGTGGGAAGCCAAGACCAAGGATGAAATTAAGAAACATGGTAAGATTACTTTAACATGGGCTGAATTTATTTCCGCAATTAAGAAGCAATTTTATCCTCTTGCACATTTACAAAAGGCTATAATGAACTGGCAAAACTTTAGACAACTAAAGGGACAAAATGTTCAAGACTACACCCAAGAGTTTAGGAGAAGAGCACTCTTATTAGGGGTAGACTTACAAAGTCAAGACACTTTGCTGAAATATATAGGTGGTTTTCACAGCTACCTTAAACATATTATCCTTATGTTCAATCCTACTATTCTAGACGAAGTTTGTGTACAAGCTACACATTTAGAGACTAGAGGGAAAAACACTTTTTATGAGGGTAGAAACAAGCCTTTTAAGGGGAAAAACAAAGAGAAGACCTTTGAGGGAAAAGGAAAAAAGAATGAATCTGTCAAAAAGGAGGGGAAGAAAGTGATATGTAAACACTGTTCAAGAGAAGGCCATGAAGAGAAAAATTGTTGGAAACTTTATCCTAAAAAAAGAAATCAGTTTAACAAAAACAAAGGAAAGAAGAAAACTACAGCTACTACAACTACACCTCAAGATTTAGGTGATGATTCAGGGGATGAAACAAAAATTGCAGCCATGGGTTTGAAAAGTATGAAGTGAAAGGAAATTGAAACTAAAAGCAAGAAATAGTACTTCAAACTGTCATGTACAAGCTCCTAATGAGGAAGAAAGAGTTGAATTGTTCCATGTGAGGGTAGTCTCAAAACATACAAAAATTGACACACTATTTGATAGTGGGTCACAAGCAAATCTCATATCAGAAGACTTGGTCAAACAGCTTAAACTTGAGACTATTCCACATCCAAAGCCTTATCCACTTGGGTGGATATGCAAGGATGCAAACTTACAAGTCTCAAAGAAAGTGCATATTGCGCTTTGCAATTACTGCACACTTTATTAACATAGTTGAACTTGATGTAGTACCGCTTGATATATCAAGAATTGTTTTGGGAAGCCCGTACTTATTTGATAGGAAAGCGATCTTCCATCGCCATGAAAATAAATATCATCTTTTCAAAGATGGCAAGGAGTACATTGTCAGGGCACATCGCAATAAGGCAAATATAGCGATGGTAAAAGTGGGACAAGAACCAACAGGTTTGCCTCCTAAAAGGGAGATTCAACATGAAATCCATCTACATCCAGATTTTCCTCTTCCTAACATAGGCATGTACCACATGTCTATCATGGAGAATGCTAAAATAAAGAAGCAAATAAAAGACTTGTTGGACAAAGGTTTCATAAGACCAAGAACTTCACCATGTGGGTCACCGATAGTGTTGATTCCAAAGAAAGATGGAACTTGGCGCATGTGTGTGGACTTCAGGGCATTGAACAAATTAATGGTAAAGAATTGTTACCCACTCCCAAAGATAGACGATTTGTTAGATCAGCTGAAAGATGCTACATATTTCACTAAGTTAGACATACGTAGTGGTTATCATCAAGTTAGAATTGAAGAAAGTGACATTTGGAAGACAGCTTTTAAAACCAAACAAGGACTCTTTGAGTGGCTTGTTATGCCGTTTGGTTTATGCAATGCACCTGCAACTTTCATGCGGGTAATGGATGATGTCTTACGTCCTTTTCTTGATGATTTTGTTATTTTCTACTTAGATGACATCTTAATTTTCAGCAAGACTAGAGAAGAGCATGTCATGCATGTTAAGAAAGTACTTGATATTTTGAAGAAAAATCAGTTATTTCTTAAAATGTCAAAGTGTGAATTTGGAAAGAATTCTTTGGTTTATTTGGGACACATAGTAGGAGGAGGTGCTTTGAGAATTGATCCTTCTAAGGTAGAAGCTATTGTGAATTGGCCTACTCCCAAATCCATTACAGAGGTAAGAAGTTTTTTGGGTGCAGCTCAGTATTGGAGGAAGTTATTTCTAACTTCTCTTCCATAGCAGCTCCTATGCATGCAGTGACAAGTGTGAAGCATGCTTAAGCAACAGAAAGCTTTCGAGTCTTTGAAATAAAAGATAAGTTCAGCTCTGGTTCTTGCATTACTGGACTTGAGACAGCCATTCGAGATTCAAACCGATGCTAGTGATTACGCCATGGGTGCAATTCTCTTACATCATGGTAAGCCTATCACATTTCATTCTAAGACATTTAATGGTGTTGTTGTGAATTATCTTGAATATGATAAGGAGTTGTATGCATTGGTACAGAGTGTCAAAAAGTGGAAACACTATTTGATGGGAAGAGAAATAGTTGTTCATACCGACCATCAACCTTTACAGTACTTGCAGTTGCAAAGTAAATTGCAGCAGTCGTGACATTTCAGATGGATGGGCTTCCTACAACAATTTCACTTGGTAATAAGGTACAAGAAAGGTATTTTCAATAAAGTTGTTGATATGCTTTCAAGGCCTATTATTAGTGCTACTACTTTACTTAAGAATGATTCTATTGTCCATGAGAGCTACATAGAACAGTATGCATCAAATGTTGATTTTAAGGATGTGTATGCTAACTTTAGTGAAGGGAATCATGTTGAGGAGAATGATTATCATTTGCATAATAATTTTTTGTTTCATATGGGAAATTTATGTATACAATAAGGAGAGAGACTAAGTATCATGAGAGAAGCTCATTCTTCTCTTATTGCTAGACATTTCGAGGTAAGAAAAACGGTGGCACATTTACGGAGGTATTGTTATTGGCCTCGCATGGTAGATAGCGTTTCACGTTTCATTAGAGGCTGTTCATTATGTGCTACAAGAAAGCCCAGCAATAGGAAGCTTGGATTATATACGCCATTGTCGGTACCTTCCAGACCACGAGAAAGTGTTTCTATGGATTTTGTAGGAGGTCTACCATTATCTAGAAAGCAGCATGATTATCTTTATGTAGAAGTTGATAGATTCAGCAAGATGTGTATTCTTATGCCCTGTAAGAAACTATAATTGTTGAACAAACTGTTGATTTATATTTTCAACATGTATGGGTTCATTATGGCATGCCTACTTCTATTGTTAGTGACAAGGATTCCAGGGTTGTTGGGAATTTTTGGTCCAATCTATGGAAGATGATGGACACCAAGTTGAAGAAGAGTATTGCTTTCCATCCGCAAACATATGGCCAAATAGAGGTAGTGAACAGAACCATTGTACATCTTTTGAGAGGTTACTGCAATAAGCATCCCAAGCTTTGGGATGAGCACTTGCATTACATTCAGCATGCTTACAACCGGGCCAAGCACTCTTCTACAAATACTTCACCTTTTGAAGCTTGTTTTGGGTATTTGCCTAAGTCACCTTTAGATTTCATTCTTGAGAAGGATGTTGCTATTGAGGGCATAGTGACATTGACAAAGCTCGCATGTTCATTGAAAGAATTCAGCTCATACATCAGCAAGTTCAAGAATAGCTTGAAAAAAGTCAAGGCAAGTATAAGGAGAGACATGATAACCAGAGTTGATCATAAGTTTCAAGAAGGAGATGAGGTATGGTTGCATATTAGTAAGGAAAGAATGCAAGGAGAAGGTAAAAAGTTGAAGCCTATTCATTATGGTCCATTCAAGATCCTTAAACAAGTTGGAAATAATGCTTTTCAATGAGATTTGACTTCATATATGCAAATGTATTCCGTTGTGAATGTGGAAAACTTACGTTTGTATGAACCTCTTTTAATAGTTGATCATGAAAGTGACATTCAGCTGCCATCCATAGATGATTTCTCGCCAGAACTTTTGGATGAGATGAAAGAGGATGTTATCCTTGACAGAAGCACATGCACTTCGACGAGGGGAAATGTTGATTATGTTCGGGTTGGTCTTAAAGGCAGCAAACCGAGTAAGGCAAAGTGGATGGAGGTGGAAAAGGTGAGGGAGTTGTACCCTCACCTTCTTAACAGGTAATTGAAGGCTTTTGGGGTCCAAAAGCTTCCCATTTGGGAGGTGTGATCAGGTGATCATGTTCTAAGTGAAGAAAATGCTCAAAATTGGAACTGCTTAGAATTGGTTGAAACCAGAACAACCAGATAGATCTCATCGTCCTGATTCTGGCACAGTGAACAGTTTGAAAAACTGACACCGTATGGGGGAGTTATCGCATTTTAAAAATGCCAAGTAAACTGCAAATTTTTGAATTTTGGAAAAATTAAAAAATAATATTCCTTGGAATATTCCCTAGAATATTCGCTAGAATATTTTGTTTGATTGGACCAATTGGAGGCCACCACATGGCCCTGAATTGGCATGTTAAAATTTTTATGGGTCGAGCGAGATCGAACCCGTGACCTCCCGCGTACAAATCTACAGGCCTGACCGTCCACACTACACGTTGTTTCTTAACCAATATGGAACACGGGTTGTATCTATTAAGTTAACGTTTACGGTTTGAGGGATAAACTGCCAGCGGCTACCCACCAGCGGTTCCGACCTGGTCACACGCCGACGGCTATGCCAACGATCAACAAACTCGCCAGCGCAAACCATAACCACCGCCCCGAATCGCTGTCACATGCACAGCGGTTACGCCAACGGTTAGTTAGCTCGACGGTTAAGTTTGGCAAAGCAAACACAAAAGGCGAAATTTTTTGAATTTAGTCACAGTTAACTCTAGTTAATCCACTTTTGGTGGAGTTTCTTTAGGCCAGATTGGACAAAACTTCTGGGGGTCATAACTTTCGCTAGGGAGAACCTTTGGAGTGAATTTTTTTTTAGATTTCGAGTATTTTGAGCATTCCAGAGCCAATCATGTAGGTTGGAGAGTCAACAGAGTTGATCTTCAGGTACTTTTTCAGCAGAGAAGCTTGGAGATCCATCAGGGCTTAGGGAGTGTTGGAGCTGTATTGGGCTATGGTTAACCATCGAAGGTTAAACAAAAGCCAATATTTACTATTTTCTATGTTTTGAACTCATTTCCACAGCTTATTTTTCCTGTTTAGGCTTTCTTATCATTGGATAACCAATTTGAACATCTAATAAGAGCATGGACATGCCCATTTGGGGCCTTGGACCCGGCAGATGTAGCCCAGGAGGGGTGAACCGCCTCATCATCTGTTGTGTTATATTATGTGATTTTATCTTGCTGTGTTTTTTAGATTTAATATGCTAAACAGAAAAATGAAATAATACTCCTTCACGCATAAGACTCAGAGATTTACCAAAAACACTTTGTTTCAATTGCAAGACATGAGTGACAGTTTGCACATATAAGTTAATGGAAATGAATGCTTTGAATAGCAAATACAAATAGTTTCATTTTCAGATCATACACGCTTCAAAGATTACTCTTAATCCAGTAATTACTCAGATCGGTCTAAGTGTTCGATAACTTTAACATACAACAAGATAATCTTCCTGTAAATAGTTAACATTAATTGTGTTCATATAACAATATAAATCAAGCAAAGTCACGCATCAATACAATATTATTTCATAAACATATCATTCCTCACAGCATAAGCCCATTTATTCATAACAGAAGTAAATAGATGAAACACAAGAATTTTTGCAATAATCTTCTTTATTAATATTCTTTTCAGCTTACAGACTCAAGACTTCCAAGCGCACTCAGCTGCAGGGGTCTGCACACTCAGCTGCAAACTCTACTCTAGGACTCTACGCACACAGCTGCAAAGCCTTTCTTCCTACTCTTTTGCGCTAACTCTCTAGGCTTCTCCCATAAACAAACTTCATTACTTGCCTTAGACATCCTAAGGCACACCTATTTATACAATCCCATGGTCCGCAGACCATGGGTGGATCCTCAAAAAGCCGACTCAACTTACATAAATAAGGGTAAAACCCTTTCTGACTCTTTAACTATCTACGTGCTCCACGACCACAACTTGCGGAGACTTTACATATTTATACAACAAAACTTGGGCTTTTGCCCCAAAATTGACCCTAGGGGACCCCATCCCAACAGTTTCTTGAAGGGTGTCGGATTCAGGATGCCATCACAATAGCACAGGAATACATTCCCTTTGTTAAGTTTCGGAAATTGAAGGCATGTATATTGAAAGGTGATTTAGAAAAAGCATATGATTCATTGGATCAGGAATTTTTAAGAATGATTTTGCATAAGGCTAGGATGGATCCAGAGAACATTAATTGGATTATGTCTTTCTTAATTACCACGAATTTCACTGTTATTATCAACAATATTCCTACTCTATTTTTCATGGCATTTAATGGGCTTTTTCAAGGTTGTGCACTTCCCCCCTTACTCTTTCTATTGGTCATAGACTTCTTGGGTCACAAGATCGTGGATACGAGAGACAAAGGTAAGATACCAAGGATAGGGGTTTCTAGAAATGTTTTTATCTCATCTGATGTCCATTTATGATTTATCATTTGGGGGAGTATCTAACCTGAATTAGTGGCTTCACATTCATAGTATTATTAAGTCCTTTGGTGATGCTTCTAGTTTGTACATGAGCAAATCAAAGTCTATTATGATTTCTGGGGAACCTGAGGATGTGATAATTAATGACATCTCTAAACTTTTTGAGATTACATCTTGTCATCTCGAGGAGGGATTCACATACTTGGGGTTTAGATTAAAACCGAATAGATATGGTATCAAGGACTGGAAGTGGTTGTTAGATAGATTCGATAAGAGGTTGGTTGGATGGACACACAAATGGGGTTCACATGACTCTGATCAAATCAATTTTACTTCACACCTCCGTTTATTGGATGCATTTGTTTTAGATTCCTAAGGAGATTATCCATGAAATCGAGACAATTATGGTTAGGATCATATGGGTTGGTCACCTATGAAAGGGAAAGTTGTGTCCAGTCTCTGAAGGAGGTTGGAGCATTATGGACTTATTTTCTTTTAACATATCCCTTCTTAAAAAAATTCATTAGAGGGCGATGGAGGGTAGCACCATTTGGGATCAGATCATCAGAGAAAAATATATGAAGAGTGGTCATTTTACTAAATGGGTAAGGGGGGGAGCAAGGAATAAAACATGCTCGTCTCACATTTGGTGTAGTATGATGAAAAACATACCATGGTTGCTTGGGTTTCTTAAGTGGGACGTTGGAGATGGTACACAGATTGAGATTGGATTAGACACTCTAAAGGGTTTCTCTGGGAATTATTCCTTATTTGTTCCTCTTCTAAACTTTCTTCATGGTAAAGGGTTTTTCTATCTTAATCAGATTCATCGTGCTCTCAATCAAGAAAATATCTACCAACGATGGTAAAAGGTAGATGATCTCGGCCTAATGGGGGGACTTGTTGTTGAATGGGAAGAATATATGTCTCAATTATATGATGTTAGTATTCATATCAATGCTAATGGGGATAGTATGGTTTGGGATGGGAAACTGAAGAAGGGGCAAGTGATTGCACAAGAAATATATAGTAGGCTTCCCATGGCAGAGGTACCACCAAAAACATTTAAGTGGTTTCAAGGTGCGTGGAAATGGCAGGTTCCAAGAAAACTCTTATGTTTCTGTTGGTTGGCACTACACGATAGAATCCTCACATGGAAAAACCTACTCATAAGGGGCTTCATTGGTCCAAGTATCTATCCTGTGTGCAAACAGGGGTCCGAGGATGTCTGTCATCTTTTAAATGAGATGCTCGTTCATAGTGGTGGTGTGGAAAGGTGTCATGGATGCATTAAACATTGTAGAGGTACGGGAGTTCCAATCTCTGGAGTCTTGTTTATCTTTTTGGTTTCTTTCCCACAAGAAATTCAGATCCCTTCCTTTTTACATCATTTGGACCATTTGGAGAAGCAGGAGCTCTCTATTGTTTGATCAGAAAGATGTTAATGTTAGATTTGTTATCAATAAGGCGACGACATGTTTTTCAGAAATAGGGCCAACTAAGAAGCACAAGAAAAAGAGACAGATCATATATAAGGACATATGGAAAGATTTTCCAGTTAGTTTTTTTACGGTGCTTGTCAACAAAGGAACTGTGCTCTAGATGGTTGGGATTAGAGACACTTCACATCCATGATGATGCAAAAGGCATTATTGATTGGGTAAAGGAGCAATCACAGTTCAATTCTCCCATTCTATCAAACTGGATGCGCCATATTCGAAATCTGGTGAGTTCTTTCCATTCTATATCCTTTGGGCACATATATAAGGAACAAAAACAGGTTGCAAATCTCCTTTCCAAGAGAGGCATTAGCAAGGAGCTTGAGATTTTTTTTTTGCAACATATGTGCAGGATTCCTTGTCGAATGCTGAGAGCATCATCTTATCTTAATATGAAATATAGCTCATTATATGTCAGAAGAGACACACCATGTAATCTTAAGGATAAAACATAAGGGATTTTATATACTCTGTCAGAATCTAAGTATGTCATTTTGAACTATATTTTTTTTGAAGATAGGTGGTACTCTATAATCTTGTGAGGGACTTTAAAGATAAGATAAGAAGGAGAAATATGAGCCAAAATAGAGTAGTTTTGAAACAAACAGGATGTGTTCTATTGGTTATTTAGAGGAAATTATGTATGATGTACAAATTGTCTATGTTTTTTGTACTCTCTTTTGTAATAAAAAGAAAGTGTTTCTTTCTTGCAAAAAAAAGGAGAAAGCATCAGTCTTAGCTTTACAGTATGTTGTCAGTCCTCTTCAAAAATTATTCAAAGCATATATCTTGTAATTAGTGGAGCAACAAATAGAGTATCGCACTCTTGGAGTTTATATATATATATATATATATATATATATATATATATATATGTTGTTCGAGAAACAATATTCTCGCTAGTAGAATGAGTCCAAATTTTAAAAGTGGAATCATTGAATATATATATATATATATATATATATATATATATATATATATATATATATATATATATATATATATATATATATATATATATATTCAATGATTCCACTTTTAAAATTTGGTCTCATTCTACTAGCGAGAATATTGTTTCTCGAACAACCACGCATAAGAAGAGAAATTTAGGGTGGGCGCTGCAAGAAATTGGTATTTGTGTCACTCTCGAACATAGAAGGTATTTGTCATCAGAAGTGTCTACCAGGCGAAGGAATTGCCTGGACGACCAAAAGTCGCTGGAATTTGAGCAAAAAAATTTAAAAAAATATTGCACTAATAGTGTTTGAATCATGTTTTTGATGGTGGAAATGGATTTAGCACCATCAAAAACATCTAAGGCACCAAAAATCTTGAAGTTTGACAACTGTAACTTGGATTTACAAAAATTCCTATCGGATTTTATCAAAATATTAGCAAAATTTCCATGATTTTCAGGGCAAAAAAACAGTCTAGTTAAAGTACGACTTTATCATTGAATTATAATTGATCTTATTATGTATTTTATTGTCTCGTGAATGATCATTGTCGTGAATTGATAACACTATCTTTTATTATATTCATAGGGTTTTTATTTTATTATATTCATAGGGTTTTTTTTTTTTTGCAGCATATGTGCAGGATTCCTTCTCGAATGTTGAGAGCATCATATTATCTTAATATGAAATATAGCTCATTATATGTCAGAAGAGACACACCATGTAATCTTAAGGGTAAAACGTAAGGGATTTTATATACTCTATCAGAATCTAAGTATGTCATTTTGAACTATATTTTTTTTGAAGATAGGTGGTACTCTATAATCTTGTGAGGGACTTTAAAGATTAGATAAGAAGGAGAATTACAAGCCAAAATAGAGTAGTTTTGAAACATACAGGATGTGTTCTATTGGTTATTTAGAGGAAATTATGTATGATGTACAAATTGTAAGAGATTTTGAGGAGAATGATCTATGTTTTTTGTACTCTCTTTTTTAATAAAAAGAAAGTGTTTTTTTCTTACAAAAAAAGGGAGAAAGCATCGGTCTTAGCTTTACAATATGTTGTCATTCCTCTTCAAAAAATATTCAAAACATATATCTTGTGATTAGTGGAGCAACAACTAGAGTATCGCACTCTTGGAGTTTATATATATATATATATATATATTCAATGATTCCACTTTTAAAATTTGCACTCATTCTACTAGCGAGAACATTGTTTCTCGAACAACCACGCATAAGAAGAGAAAGTCAAGGTGGGCGCTGCAAGAAATTGGCATTTGTGTCACTCCCAGACATAGAAGGTATTTGTCATCAGAAGTGTCTACCGAGGCGAAGGAATTGCCGGGACGGCCAAAAGTCATTGGAATCCGAGCAAAAAAAATTCAAAAAATATTGCACTAACAATGTTTGAATCATGCTTTTGATGGTGGAAATGGATTCAACACCATCAAAAACCTCTGGGGCACCCAAAACCTTGAAGTTTGATAGCTGTAACCTGGATTTACAAAAATCCTTGCCGGATTTTATCAAAATATTGCCAAAATTTCCACAATTTCTAGGGCAAAAAAGCAATCTAGTTAAACTACGAATTTATCATCCAATTATAATTGAGCTAATAATGTATTTTATCGTCTCCTGAATGATCATTGTCATGAATTGATAACACTATATTTTATTATTTTCATAGGGTTTTTATTTTATGGTCATGATTATCTGATAAGGATATCTTTTATATTATTTATTTTACTGTAATAAAAGATAAAGTTTTAATATATTATGATTTTTACATGGTTCAATAATTACTCCTACGAAAGCATACATACTCTACTCCCTCAATCTGTAACCTCTTATGAAGAAACACATGTTCTTAACCATTACACCCACTCAAACTGTATTAATAACCCTAATAAATATTTTGATAATAATATTAATATATTTGTAATTTTTCAAAAAATATCTAACTATAATTTATACATTTTTAAAATTTTTAAAAATGATTATCCTCATTTATTAAAAAAATTATAGCCCAACAAAATATAAACTCCTACTTTTTTTTTTTTTTTTTTTTTTTTCAGTACGAAAAAAGCTAGATTACTATTCATTTCAAAAAGAGATAACAGTACATCATCTGGTGGATATGATAACATATAGGTGCAGCCCGAATAGGCAACCAAGCCAATTCAGTGAGATACAAAAACGAAGCCTTTAACTCAAAACCTCAGAATAATATAGAGACATATAAAGCATCAACGAAAGTATAATGATTAGAAAATCAAGAGCAACCACATGAGAAAAAGGGGTACTTGATACATATCAGAATGGAAACTCCTACTTACTCATCTTCCAATATAAACTCCTACTTACTAATTCATTAATTATGATATAACAACACTTACGCAAATAATGTTATGTCCATGACTCTAATATTAATCAATTTTAACCTAATCCTGAAATTTTTTTGTTACCGATTTGTAAAGGACACTTTTTCCCCACACTAACTAGGTAAGTAACAAACTATACCTATACCTTTGTCAATTAACGAGGCCAGCATTGATACGAGGTAAGCAAGCACTAATGGTCCCACCCGAGCAACAAACCATATCTTAGTCAATCAACTTTATCGCCAATCGGCCTACGAACACTACCCAATGAATAAGTTAAACTCAATACTGTGGTGATGAATTAAATTTAATTTTTTTTTTAAATAATTTAAAATTTTTAAAATTAATTTTAATTTTTAAAAAATTTTAATTTAATATTTAAAGTTTTAAAATTTTATTTCAAAGGTGTTTAAAGAATTGAACCTGTAATTTTTTATAAAAATATTCAATCAATTATAATAACTTTCAAAATTGAATTGATATTTTATATTTTATGTATAGATTATATTGACATTAAAATAATTTTTTTCAAAATTAAATTGGCATTGAAATATTTTATATTTTATGTATAGATTATATTGACATTAAAATAATTTTTGTATGGTTAAATTTTTTATTTTATTTTTAATAATAATAAAAAATTTATTCATTTTATTAATTTTTATTAATAAATTTTTGTCATCAATATTATTAATTTTTTTTATATTTTTACTTCTCTTATATTATTATTATTATTTAGTTTATATCTATGTATTTATTAAAATATATTTACATATCTAAAATTGATATTAAAATATATTGGTTAAATGAATATTTAAATTATTATTTAACTTCTAAATTGAAATATTTATAAAAAGATAAGAATAACAAAGAAGTAAAGATTGAAGATGCGTTGCAGAGCCTGGAAATGCGCCTTAATCACTCTCAATAGTGTTGTCGTTCTCCTCGCCTGCCTTTATCACTCTCAATATTCCGCCAATCTATTGAAAAATTCAGCACTGAGATCTGGTTGATTTCTGAACTTCTTATTTTCTTGAAGAAACTGAGTCGTGAGGCCTTTTCTCTTACTATTAATACCCTTTTTTGTTTAATGGAAGGAAGGAAGGAAGTAATAATACATTAGTCTGAACGGGGGCAGCCAGGAGTCCTTGGCAATTTCCTGGCCACTGCTTTTTCGAGTCTGGGATGTGACGCATTGATCAAACGTAAAGCATTTAGCAGAAGTTCCGGGCAATTTCTCATTTATTTTCGAATCTTTACTAATATTGTGATTATGGGCAGTTCTCATTATTCCAAAATAATATAATGAAGATTTTTATATTATTTTAATATAAATCTATGATAAATTTATAAATCTATGATAAATTTATGATAATTTTTTTTGTCTGGAAAAAGTATTTAGCAGAATTTTTTAGACAACTTCTTCCTGAATGGATTTTCAATTCTTCCCACTATCGGATATAACGCATTAATTGAATATAAAACAATATAATGCAGATCTTTATATTATCTTAATATAAATCTATGATGATTTTTTCTATTTGAAAAAAACATTTAACAAAAATTCTTAAACAACTTCTTCCTAAATACATTTTCAATTCTTCCCACTACCAAGTATGACGCATTGATTAAATATAAAGCATTTAGTCCCAGTTATGGGTAATTTTTAAATAATTAAATAGTTTTTTAATAATGCCACCACCCAGATATCTACGAATCTTGCCACCAACCATATACGGATGCATTGTTATTAAACATAAAGCATTTAGCGAATTTCCCGGGCATTTCAGAGTCAATTTCTTGGAATAGATTGTTATTAAACATAAAGAATTTAGCGAATTTCTCGGGCAATTTCAAAGTCAATTTCTTGGAATAGTTTTTTAATAATGCCACCACCCACATGTCTACGAATCTTGCCACCAACCATATACGTATGCATTGTTATTAAACATAAAAATTTAGCGAATTTCTCGGGCAATTTCTCGGGCAATTTCTGAGTCAATTTCTTGGAATATACGTATGCATTGTTATTAAACATAAAGAATTTAGCCAAGAAATCAAGATATATTATATTCAGGAAATATAATGAGCAGGTATATATAGAGCCAAAACACATAAACTTCTTATTAAACATAAAGAATTTAGCGAAGAAATCAAGATATATTATATTCAGGAAATATAATGAGCAAGTATATATAGAGCCAAAACACATAAACCCTTTGATACAAGCCTGTAACATAAACCATAAGAAATTATCCAGAAAAAAACAAAATAACAGAGATAAGCTTCCAAAAAAATGCCACCGCCCACATGTTATACGGATGCATTGTTATTAAACATAAAGCATTTAGCGAATTTCCCGGGCAATTTCAGAGTCAATTTCTTGGAATAGTTTTTTAATAATGTCACCACCCAGGGGTTAAATTTGATGGGTGACTCTACCCGTCAAGGAATTTTTTTATGATGTTTTTATTTTTAAATTGCTCATCATATGACTTTTAAAATGTATTTGTACAAGTACCGCATCAAGGCATCCAATGCAACTAATGATAGCTTTGTTCTTCGAACATCCTTTATTATGTTTTGTCTTGAGAATCCTCTCTCACAAGCAACTGTATTTGCAGGAATAGTAAGTATCGCCTGCCATAATTTTGACATGTGAGGAAAATTTGTATGCAACCCTGTAACATAAAAAATCCTCCATGCATCTTTCATGGATGATCCCTCGCAATTAACACGCCATAGTTTTGACATGTGAGGAAAATTTGTATGCAACCCTGTAACATAAAAAATCCTCCATGCATCTTTCATGGATGATCCCTCGCAATTAACACGAAGAGTGTCAACAAATGGATGCAACTCTTTTAAACAAGCATCAAAATCAAATGTAGTTTTGTTTTCTTCACTTTGATAATAAGGATGTTGCAAGTGTTGAAAAATCTTTTTGAGCCAACGCTTTGAATTTTGTTCTTTGCCATGAACATCCTCTAAATAATGGCAAGGGCTAAACAATTTTGCTGAGTTGAAAAATGCAAGATCAGGGAATCTTGCGTTCAAATTCTCTACGAGAGCTTGAACATAATCTTTTGCAAGTTGTTTGCAACTTTCTATTGAACCTTCAATACACGGTTTCCATGATTTTTTTTGTATATCAACACAATCAACATATGCATGTGGAATTGCTACAAATCGTAATTCATGCTTGTGAACAAGCCCTTCCTTATCACAAATTTCTAGAAAGCCAAATTTAGAAGCATCTATAAATTTAGATAAATAACATGTGCCATCTGCAAATGTGTCGCTTCTTAAAAACCACCTTTTCAAAGTGTTTACTGTGACATCTATGGTTGCCCTTAAAGAGCTGACATCAATGTACTCTTCTTGGAATTGCTTGTTCAACTTGTTTAATTCACACATTATATCTGCAAGCATATGTAAACAAAATTGTACTGAAAAGATTCTTGCCTTATCATACCATGAGTCTTTTCTTTCATTTTTCCACAATGTTAATATGGGAGGCATAAGTGCAACAAGTCTTTCAATGACCTGTCCCCTTGAAAGCCATCTAACTCCATGGATTTGAAGAGCTTGAAGAGTTTCAAGTTGCATAAGTTCCTGTAGAGAAATAAGTTGACTATTCTTTTCGTAGAATTTTGCAGCCAAGAATATACCTTATTTGCTTTCTCAACAAATAATAATTCAGGTATTTTTTTTGAAGCATCTGATGCAGCTAAGGCTTCACGATGAGCAATGCAATGAACACCTACAAGATTAGGTACATCTTTCTTCAAGAAAGTGATAAAACCATTTTCATTACCAACCATTGAAAAAGCGCCATCTGTGGAAACTCCTATCAATCTTTCTGTTGAAAGGCCCCTTGATGCCATTAAATGTTTGATTGCATCATAAGTTGTATTCCCTCTTCCATCGCAAACATTTATGAGCTTTAAAAACTGTGAAATTGGAGGACCCAATCCTTTTGAGTTTAAAAACGTGGCATAAACCACAAGATGTTTTTCTAAACTATGGTCTGTACTTTCATCTAACATCAATGAAAAAAAGGGCTATCTAGCATTTTGGAAGTTTGTAGCTCTTTAAGGTACTGAGATATAGCAAAAAGGAATTCTTTTGCAGCCATGTGATTTGTATATGACGTGTACTCTTTGTTCTTTGGCATATTTGGCATGTGTAAAGACATTTTAAGCAAACAAAGAGATTCATATTTTGAAAGTGGTAGATCCTCTTGAACCATCCAATATACTAATTTCATAGTAGTGATGACTCTTTCTTTGTTCATATCATCAATGCATGCAATGTGTTCTGTAATAGACTTCTCCTTCTTCTCATTTCCACATATCCACTTTGCCTGTGAGAGTTTATGAATGCTTGAATTAGCATGAACAATTATAGAATCATGTTGCAATGTAGAGCAACCAGTCCCAATTCCCCATGGCCCCATTGCCTTATGCATTTCACAATATATGCATTTCATAATTGTTTTTCCTTCATGCTTTGCCTCTCTCAACCACTTATATTTAGTTTTCCACTGATCACGAAACTCTCTTTTTACTTTTATTTTTCTTTTCTTTTGGGTGTTAGGTTCTCCGTGGTGAAATTCTTCATCACTTTTTTCATTATGCTCCAAGATATCATATTCTTCATTATGCCCCAAGACATCTAAATCTTCATTTAGATCAAAATCATGATCTTCTTTATCACGCAATGAAGCTTGAGATGTATTAGACCATCCAAAAAAATTTTTGATAGAAAGTTGATTCCCTTTTTTTGAAGACATTTTTGATATATAATACCTATATAATAAAAATAAAGTATTTAGTATATATGAATTTCATTTCATCAACTAAAACCATATTAAAAAAATAATCTTGCACAGGTATGCTGCTAAAAATCCCAAACGCTAAAAATAAATCTAAATAAATCATTTAATAAAATTATAAAAATACATCTTTAACAAATTCAATTAACTAATCCAACAAATGAAATTTTACAACAAAAATCCAAAACTAAACAATATAACAGAGCTGTTATCAAAAATGATATAACAAACTTTCACATGAAAATATTCATCTTAGTTGTTTCTTCTTATCCATCTCTCCTTTATCCCAGTTTTTATATGTAAATATTCATCGTCAGAAGACATGCAATGTGCATACCCCCATTTCATTTTCAAATGAAGATATCCATATTCGAGAGGATATACATAGCAGAACCCAACACAAAATCTTTCAGAAAAATAAAGAGAGTTCCCTACAGCTCCCACTGTCAAGAGCACAGGGACGCTGGAACTCGTAATCAGAAAAAGCAAAACAAAAGAATTCAAAATACCTGATTCACGATGCACAGTCTACAGATCAGCGGGGTGCTGGCCGACATGGACGTTCGAAAGACCTATCTACCATAACCCAATTCTCCCACCAATTTACACACAGACAAGCAGCGAAGATGACTCTGAGAGTCTGAGTCACAACTTACAGGCTACAACACGCTGCACATCACAGATTCACAACTTACAAGTGATGGGCATACTGGCGAGTACACTGAGATAAAAGCAATTCGAGGAAACATCACAACAAAGGACATTTTCAAGGATCAAGAGTAGAAATTGAGCAGTGCGACAACGCAACCAAACAACGGACATTTTCAAGGCTCGACAAGAACAGTAATTAAGCAATTCGGGAAAGCAATGCAACAATGGACATTTTGAAGGCTCAAGAGCAGTAATTGCCTACTCGATAACTGAAAACAATATTTCGACGAGCCTGTGTGCACTGTGCACAATTTGACCATTTCTTCCAATTCATTATTAACGCCGATTGATGAATTTGAATGCGAACATTCTTTGTAAATTTTGAAGTATGCAATTACTTGCTCGGGGGAGAAGAATAAAACAAATGGGTTGTTCAGCTACACAATGGCTTTAACTCCACCAACGATACATACAAAAAGGACTTAAATAATTCTTTAAATCTAGAAGAAACATGTTCCAAAATTATATAACAAAATACAGAAAAGTCTTAAACTGCTGAAAGAACACCTGAGAACATTGGAAAGAACGTTGTGTTACATGCTCGATGATAACGAGAAGATTATCGACCACTGGGCGTAAGGTTCGATTCCTAGGGATTACACCAAAATGGAATTTCGAAAAGAAACGCCCTACTGCATATTTCGAGAATCGAGAGCTCTGAGCACTAATTGCCGACTCGCCGCGTTAAACATCCCCCTTGTCATCCAACAATTCCTCTTGGATAGTCAAATCCTATCTTATCGGTTTTGTTGCCCTTAGTTCGACTATGCCTCTTTGACCACACAAGACCTCTTTTTCTATCATACTCAAATTTAACAGATTCTATGACAGTAAAGGGAGAGGCACCTTCTTATGATACTAACTAAAATAAGTTTCCAACTAACAGTGAAAAGACACAGTTGAACTCTAGAAATAATGCACGGTAAGAACGGAGCAAAAATAAAGTATGCACAGTGAAACCCAAAAATAAACTATGCACAGTGAGCCCAACAAAAAATACTTTGGTTTATATATTTATGAAGGAGAATGCATTACAAAACACAAACGGGAGGCTTCGACTCCATTCACCACAGTAAGCTGGAAATTTTACGGAGACTTACTCCTCTGTTTTCACACAGTAAAAGACTGGTTTTACACAATAGAACAAAATATTCACGCGCCCACCGATTTTTGCTCCCCAATTCTTGCTCCAGACAGTCGAACATCAAGCTGCTTCAAACTAAAAACTATATGACACGCCATCGATGCATTTGACTGAAGACATGACGAGTATTAAATGGAATTAAGGGCACATAGACACATAAATTAGTTTTTCTGAACTTTCAGGTGTTGTGCATTACATACATATCCTGGACCCTTGAGTGTCTGCCGCATTGGGGATTCGGTGGTAAATTGATAGATTATTTCCCCGCGGACAGCCGGGACTCGGACTCATTAATGGAATCTGATACGTATTAACTTTTACAGGTGGTAAGTTCGTAGCGAATTGAATGTAAAATCTGCACCGCAGATCCGATCACTGTCACACGGTAAACTATATTAAAAATGCCATACGGTGAATCAGTGATAGCCATCCGAATCCCGATCATGTCACACGGACCTGCCATAGGTTATAAACTTATATATATATAATTTATAAAAAAAAAATTTAAAACTTTTAATTTTTAAACATGCCCGTCAATATGACGGTTTTGAAAATGAATGACAAGTTGCGTATGACGTGGAGGTTTTAAATTAAAACGTATTTTACGGGGAAAATTACGAAATACGGGCATACGGGCGTCAAATTTAACCCCTGCCACCACCCACATGTCTACGAATCTTGCCACCAACCATATACGGATGCATTGTTATTAAACATAAAGCATTTAGCGAATTTCCCGGGCAATTTCAGAGTCAATTTCTTGGATGCCACAATGGTCGCAAGTTGTAAAGAAAATGGTTTCATTTTCCTGGAAAAAGAAGAGAGTCGCACCGATTTGAACTATCTTGTCATCAGGAATTTGTGCTATATGGACATACTTTAATGTAGGCTCATCCCATTTATTTTCAAAACTTTACCAACCGCATACTACTGATGTGTTGTGATTAAAAATAAAGCATTTAGCAGAAATTCTTAGACAACTTCTTCCCGAATGCATTTTCAATTCTTCCCACTACCAGGTATGACGCATTGATTAGATATAAAGCATTTAGTCAATGCAGTAATGATAGTTCTTAGTCATTTCCTTGTCGCTCCAATGATAGTTCTTAGTCATTTCCTTGTCACTCCATTAATGTAATGATTTATAGTTTCACGTTTTAATGTAATGATAGCTTCACGTTCTTGGATACCACAATGGTCACAAGTTAGTAAAGAAAGTGTATAGGAGAATTAAAAATGATAGCATCACCTTCTTGGATGCCACAATGGTCACAAGGTGTAAAGAAAGTGGTTTCATTTTCCTGGAAAGTCACATCTTGTCATCATGTATCTGTGGTATGTGGACATACTTTAATGTTCACAAAGTATTCCTATGTTCACAAAGGCATTGGATATTACGATGCCAAAATTTAGCAAATAAAATTTTAATGATTTTTTTTAATTGTTATTATACTTTTAGTTATCAGTTCACATCAATGTTAATTTTAAATCTCTAAATATATAGAGGAATCAAATCTAAATCAAATTTCTTTTTATTTTATGAGGGCTGTTGTTCTCACCTGTTATATCTGCCACTGCAGACACAACCGTGGGACCTGCACTGTCACGCCCCTACACCCGCGGTGATCTTTCAACCGCTTGTAGCGAGGTGCGGCACCACCGAACGCTTTCTTTTTAACAATACTAACGTTTATGGACTACGCCTAAACTTACTTTAACTTATGTTCTCTT
Source organism: Pinus tabuliformis (assembly GCA_031772625.1). Classification (NCBI taxonomy): domain Eukaryota; kingdom Viridiplantae; phylum Streptophyta; class Pinopsida; order Pinales; family Pinaceae; genus Pinus; species Pinus tabuliformis. The sequence continues at coordinate 626,373,469 of CM062818.1, read as the reverse complement.
GCAACCAAGTAAAGAGTTATCCTTTATACTTTAAAGAAGATCATTCTCAATCATTAACCATGTACAATAAACCGAGAACAATAACAAGTAAAAAGGGAGGGGCAACTCCCAGAAAGTCTGCCTAGCAATATATTATAACAACTTTACTTCAATTGTACAAATGCAAGTGATGCTTGACAAACTTCAAGCCAACACTTAGAATATTTTTACATCAAGGCATAGAACAGCCTTCTTACAAATTATGTGCACCTTTGCACAAAGTGAAACACTCACCCGAGCCTCCTAATTCACCTTGCCAAATCCTGCACACAATTGCCTGCATAACCGAACCTTCACATCTCAACCCGGGTCAAAATTCCATCTCCACACAAGGAGAGAACTACACATAAGACATGTGTATTCCCCTTTACCCTTGCGTAGTCTTTTACCCCTTGCGCTAATTTCAAGAGCGAATGATTCAATGTCTTATGAGCTCCCACGCTTGTCTTATATATATGCTTTCGTATGTGATGTTACATGGGGTGTTAACCCATGGCCGACCACCCCCATAATCTTTTGTCGTATGCTCCACACTCCTTTTACATGTCGGCTTCATTATATTTTATGTTTTATTATTCCACGCATGTAAAACTCCATATTACATAGTTTTAACTTGTCGTATATGTATGTGCTCCACGCCTAACACTTAGTCGTATTATGTGTTTACATTATCGTCACATTTTATGTCGCATGTGTCATCGCAAACTGTCGTTCAGCGTGCCCGTGCGTCCGCCCGTGCTCGTGCACGATCGCCCGCCTGGCGCCCGTCGCACCCACAACCGGAGGTCCTTACATGCACGGAGGGATAGTGTCCTGCCAATCTTTGTTTTAACTTTGAAAATTGGATATAACTTTCATTTATTGAGGTTTTCTGGAGTCAATTTTCTGACTGTTGATCAGACAATTCGGACCAATTGGCATTGAGCAGGCAAAACTCCAGCCAGCAATACGCCAATAGCAGTGATAGCTGGTCAGAGGCTCAAATTATTGGACTAATAGTGAAACTGTGACAAATTATATGAATAATTGTTGTAGTATAACGAGCCTGAGTAATTACTTGGAAAATTATGAAAATTTCAATTATATTTAGAGAAAATACGGTAAAGATTTTTGTAAATCTAAATTATAATGGTTAAACTTCAAAACAAAGATGGCTTGTGAGAAACTCAAATTACTAGAATAATAGTAAAACTGTGACAAAACTATATGACCAATTGGCATTGAGCAGGCAAAATTCCTCCTAGCAATACGCCAATAGCAGTGATAGCTCGCCAGAGACTCAAATTATTGGACTATTAGTGAAACTGTGACAAACTATACGACAGGCAGTCGGACTAACTGATGTTCATGGCCGATAAGATAGTCTGACTGAAATTAGGCGAAATATGACTGCTAAGTCTAGCAAGGAATACATACTCTACCCCCATCCAGGGTTGGAATTTGGATTTCTCTTTACCCGTCATACAAATTTTTTTGACGTTTTGGGTATTTAGGCTTCCCGTCAATAAACGTTATGTTGAAAATTTTGCCCTTCAAGAGTGAAGTTTTCATAATAAATTAACCCTTCACCAATAAATGTTTGATTAAAAAATTACCCTTCAATAACATAATTATGTTTAAAAATTTCATATATTTATCCCTTCAAAAAACCAAAATATGAAAAAACTAAATTGTGGAGGTTTCAACGAAAAAGTGTTAAACATTTGAAATTTGTTGATTGAAAGTATATAATTAGTCCTAACTAAAATACAAGATGGTTATCCATTGTATATATCTAAATTATCATTTAAAACCAACACTTTGTAATTCAATTGTGGAAGTTTCAACAAAATAAATGTTAAGCATTTGAAATTTTCTTAGTATATATAAGAGTCGTCAGAGGAATTGCTCAGATAGCCAAAAGTGGTCGGAATCTAGGCAAAAAAAATTCAAAATATCTTGTAGAGGCAGTGTTTGAATCTTGCTTTTGATGGTGGAAATGGATTCAGCACCATCAAAAACATCGAGGACACCTAAAATTTTGAAGTTTAACAACTATAACTTGGATTTACAAAAATCCTTGCCAGATTTTTTCTAAATATAACCGGAATTTCCATAACTTTCCAGGCAATTCCTCCTGCTAATTAGACTACGCTGTATATAATTAGTCCTAAGTAAAATACAAAATGGTTATCCATTGCATATATCTAAATTATCATTTAAAACCAACCATTTATATTATGCAACTTGAATATTTAGATGCCTAATCTTTAAATTATCATTTAAAATCAATCAGATTTCTAATAAAACTAACTTGCATATAAATTCAGAGATAATTTCTTACATTATCTAATATAAAGTTTGATACAAAATACCCGGTGGGCAAGTTGACGAGGAAGGTGAGCAGCATCTTGAACTTAATTCCCATCATAGGCCAATCAGGCATGCATCTCCACAGTGATGGCGTCAACCAACTGCCTCAAACGATACAAAGGAGTAGAGCATCCCTCCTCGAAATCTCGCAGAATGCCCAACACACGGTTCCACTTGCCTCGACTCCTCACCGGCCTCGCCGCCAGCAAAAAGGCAACCTTGCACGACACTGCAACGCAAGCCACAGCCAGTCCCAACGCTGCCTTACTGTTAACCCCCGCTCCAATACCACCTCCATGGAAATCTACCACAAACACCAGAAATAGACATAAATTCTCATCAATTACCCCCACAGCAGTAGAAGGCGTTCACTAACCCAATCCATCGCTCAAATAGAACCCAAGAATCCAAATCCAACAGAAATTCGCTTCTCTGAGTTCCTTCCTTCGACCCAGAAGAGTCAAACCAACCAAGCAATCGAATCAACTGTCATATCCTGTGAAAATGCCTTTCGCGATTCCAAGAATCCCCCGCGCTCCCCCACCGGATGAATTCCTTTGTCCATCCTCTCAAGACGGGTGCGTATTCCCGAGGACCATACGGGCGCCTGGCTGGCTGGCAGGTCAAATGCATTAAAATCCTTCAAACAAGAATACTTGGAAAAACGCAAGAAACCGCCATAAAATCATCGGCAAGCGCTCAAATTTGCAAGCAAATTACTTGACGAAATGTTTGCACTGCGATGACACAATTTCCCAGCGTTTGATTTAAATTATTATTTTCTGCTCTACGCAAGGGAAAGGACAAGGGCAGTTGAGGGGGCCCTTGGCAGCGATGAATCTGCACCCATCTTTCATCACATCAATCCCATTCAAACCAGAAAAAATACCCAAATATTTTAAAGCCCAAATTTTGCAAAAAGAAAAAATAAATAAAAACAAAAAGAAACTCTTGGTAGTTTTTTGGGCTTTCTATATACCATCTGGAAAGTTACCGTTCCTACTCTGTATCTAGATAATGCGATCCGTAATTTAATATGCTTATTGGTTACCGACGCTGAATAGAATTTAGCATATTTTCAGTGAAAAAAACTTGCCCAAAAATTACTCTATTATATGAAAAATAAAAAGGCTTAAGAACGTTTTGGAAAAAGTTCCAAACGTCAAAAATACGTTTTTTACTCTTCCGGCCACGTCACTCAAAACAAGCATTGACGAATTCCAGCTGTCAAATACGTTCAAAAAGCCTTATGACGGGAAAAATGCCCGTCAAATTCCATCCCTGCCCCATTTGATTTTGAACCCGTAACTTCTTACAAGAAAACACATGCTCTTAACCATTAAGCGCACTCAAATTGATGCATCATTACACTACAATATGTCTTAAATGACCAATAAAATGATCAGACCAGCCTATAAAATCAAGCAATAGACGTAGGCTACTTATTCTACGAAATGAAAAACTGGGCATCACGTGCTACTATTTTTTCCAGTTCTGACACGTTAAGTTTTGGTTGTGACTTCTACGTTTGGTCTGTGTCGTGACTCGTCATTACAAGCACAAGCAACCGATGTGCCCGACAAGCCTCAGCAACCAACGTCACTAATTGTGTTAAGCTACCATATCGCCATCCCTAATGGCCCTCCATAGGAGGGAAGCCGAACAAAACTCCTGCCGGCTTGTTCAAATTCCCTCCTATCTCGAGTCGCTTCCACAACTAATTTTCTCTTTTTAATAAATATTTATTTTATTCAAATGAGTTGTTGCATTCTCATCATTCGAGCTTATTATTTTCTTTTGGGATTTTTCTTTTTATTGGGAGATAAATCACACTAAAAGATAAATCACACTAAAATATATCGACATAATTTTTCTAATGTAATTTTTAGAGAAAGATTTCTTATATACAAGATATAGATTAATTTACAAATTGTAATGTCTTGTTATATATTTTGACTTGGTCAAAATAAAAATAAAATAAAAAACATAAAATTCTCATGAGTATGGTAGTAATATTGTAATGTCTTTTTTAACATTTTGACTCTGTCAAAATAAATAAAATAAAATAAATAATTATAATTATAATTAATAATTAAACTAACCTAGATCCATATTAACTCATATCTACCAATCTTCTAGAGGGATCAAATCTCTTGAAATGCAAACCACTTTTAGAGTGAAAATAAATTTGATCTCTCCCTTAGTGTGCTTGGTAGATCTAAAGTTAAGATGGGTCTACGCTGGTATTAATACAATGATTATTTGATAATGATATTAATATATTTATAGTTTTTCAAAAAATATCTAACTATAATTTATGTATCTTAAAATGATTTTTTTTTTTTTATATATATATATTTTAAAAATATTTTTTTATATTATGTATTTCTATTTATGTAGTTAAAAATGCATTTTAAATAATAAGAAATAACAAAAATGCTCAAAATTGTACTGTCCATAGGAAATTAATTGTTGAGACACTTGGTGCTAGTAAAATTCTTATTTTTTTAATCATTTTAAAAAACAATTATCTACAATTCTATTTAAATAGCCAGGTATAATAATATGAATTTTCTAGTAGTGTATATCAAAGGCTAAGAATTAAAACTAATCTGATTTATCTTTTCAATGTTAAAATAGTATTAGCGTGTCAAAGGCTAATACTTAAACTAGCCTGATTTATTTGTTAAAATTTTGATAGGGAACTAGCAACCTCCCTATATATATGCAACAACCCGCAAGCCACATATATCAAGAACTCATAGTTCAGCCTAGGACCGAGATGACTAGAGACCACCAAAACTAGAGCCGAGCTCCCAGACTCCAAAGGGATGCTTATCCTTCTAGCCTTACTATGACGGGTCATGTCTTTGGGGACTTGAACCTGGGTGGATGGGATGACAGACCACCATCCCTACCACTCAAGTTAAGCACTCATTGACAGCTTGATCCATCTTAACTCAAGATCTACCAAGCACCGAGAGGAATCAAATCTCTTTTCACTATAAAATAGGTTTGCACCCCAAAAAAAAGATTTGATCCCTCTCAGCGCTTGGTAGATCCAGAGTTAAGATGGATATAGGCTGGTAGTTTAGTATGGGGTAGATGTTGTTAATTGCATTATATTTAAAAATAATGATAATATTTACATTAATAAATTTAAAAATGGTGGGGGAGGCAAGATCTAGAGGGATCTATGGTGAACGGTAATGGATTTATTTCACCTGTTCAGTGACATCCCTTTGACATTGATTTCTTGTCTTGGTGAGGTTAGGGAGATGATTTTGGTATATTTGTTGCAATATATCTTGTGGCAAGGTCTTGGCCTTGGTTATATATGAAATCCCATGGCTTCTCATCTTATTCAATTGTTTCACTTGGGTTATGAAGTGGGAGGAGTTGACATCAAAGTGACTGGTAGTAGGGAATTGGGTCCTTGTCTAAAGATGAAAAGAAATATGATGCCACTGGAGAATATCAATGCAAGCATAGGGCTCGACAGGCCTTTTGATGTTTCCTAGGCAATGTTGCCTTTTATTAAAAAATTAGAGGACATGGTGGAAAGACAAACGTACTCCTTCCAACTTTTTTTGGAGTCAAAGTTGCGAAATCATCATGCATATATGGGGAATTCTCTGGAAAGCTTGTGGGAGGATGTCCACTCGCTATGTACTCACATGACAACGTTGGAAGTATCCAACAACTCAAATGAGCGGCCAAAGGGGGGTTAAACCATCCTAGATCCATCTTAACTCCTGATCTACCAAGCACTCAGAGGGATCAAATATCTTTTAATGCAAAAATGTTTGATCCCTCTCGACGCTTGGTAGATATGGAATTAAGATGGATCTAAGATGGTTTTATTTTAAAATCATCTAATTAATTTGTATCCATCCTTACACCAACAGTTAATGTGATGGAGACACTGGCCAAATTACTTATAATGCACCATGGATGACGAGAGTGTGCAACACTAGTGGAGCTTGCACAAAGGGATCACAGTGGCCAGTGCCAAGACCATAGAAACGTCTCTTTGTTGGAATCTTCATTGTTGTTATTATCATTACTATTACTTAATTTCAGACACTCATCGGCCATGTGTCCAACCAATATGTGTTTTTAACTTTGAAAATGGGATTTAACTTCCATTTATTCAAATTTTCAAGAGAAATTTATGATTGTTGATTGGAAAATTGGACTAATTGGCATCGAGAAAGTGGGAAATATGACCAGAGTAGTAAGGTTGGTCAGATTATAAGAATCGAATTTGAAGGGAAATGCTACATTTCAATTTAAAAGGTTAATTTCATTTTGGCTTTTCAATATTGACAAGTTTAAATAAGCTATTCTTTTTGTATGAAAAAAAAAAAATAAAAAAAAAAATTATATATACCTCACCCATCATAGTTTCTATTGTGTCAAGTTATGCAAATCTTAAATGAAGAATCTTATCTACAAACCAAAAATCTAGATACACTTGAATGAGTACACATAGCCAACATTAGTTTACCAGTATTACAATCTATATAGAAATCATATGGAGGAAGTTTAATAGGACTGTGTACTTACACTCTATATATGAATCTTATGGAGGGAATTCAATTGGACCATTTATTTATTATCTATATAAGAATCACATAGAGGGAATTTAATAGAACCATTTATTTCCATCTCATGGACACCATTTTTCCAATATAATGAAACTATTTTCATTCTTACAAGGTAACTGGTCTAATTGTTCAAAAAATTGCAATAACAAAAATCATAACATAATATTATTTTATGAATATCATTGTAATCTCCAATAAAACCACAAGAAGAACTATTTAAGGCATCCAATAACATAATTTCATAAAAGAAATATAATTTCCAAGGATCTTTTGCCATAAGAACTATAGGCATAATGATTAGTGCACATATGCATCATGATTCATAACAACATCTGCGTAAGAACCCATAAATAACATTATTTTTTGTCAACCAAAATGAACGAATATTAATTATTATTTAGCCTTGAATTTTTTATAATAAGGGATCATACCTATACTGAATCAATTTTGATCCCTAGTGCATGTGATGTCTTCATATTAGGTAGGCCTAAAGAAGACATAAAGGTAATATTCATAAAATTTGTAAGAGTAGTAAATGAAACAATTATGTTGCCAATAAATGCAAGAAAGCGAAGTAAGAAGTAAGAAGATCTACAAGTGGAGCCATGGAGGATTGATAATTACTATTTGTAAATCCAAACTCTAAGAGTATAGAGAGATGATTTGAATTGGAACTATATCTCCTCTATGAGCAGCAAAATAATTTCATAGTCAAATCTTTTGATCTTCAATGCCCATCAGTGAGATATAATTTCAACATAATAATAATAAAACACTATTATATGAAAATGATAACATTTCTTTTTCCAAAATATCATGATATTGAGAAAAATTCTTAACATTATTTGTTTTTTTATTTGTTATGGTATAAAGAAAATTTATCTATAAAGAAAATTACTATAAAAATAATGACAAGTAAAACATGTTATAATTTCAATTTCAAATTTGAGAATTATATATATATATCTAGTCCTTGCCGCAGACACGACTGGAACTATAGTAATCCAAAATGTGGGGTTAAAATTAGTTTCCGTTGGTCACTGTCATGGATAACCAAACTTTTTAAGGGTCGTAGTGTATTTTCATAAGCCAATATGTTTGGCCATCTTATTTTGCCTCTTGTTGAGGTGGGGAGGCTAAAAGCATATCTTATATTTGTCTGTTCCTTTCACATTTTGAGAGAGGTAAACTAATGCTAGCATTAGTTGAAAACATTAAATGTTATGTGATATAATTCCATACAAGAACCACCACATTGTTTTTGGACTGCAAAGTATAATAAGACATGTTTTTGAATCTGATATGCTAAGCAAACTATATTGTCCACCACTAAACCATATTGTCCATTGATGCATGTACGCCTGCCATTGCTTTTGTCTACAACGTTGGGTCATACACTTCCATTTGAGCCCTTTATCCCCGTGCCAGAAGAAAACAAAAACACCTCAAGAAAATAAACACCTCCTCGATGCTAACAAGATTTATTTTAGAGAGCTGGAATAGAAAGACAATTCACTAGAGTAGCAAGACAACTTATGGGAGGAACCAAGATATGCATTAACAATATTTCTTTTAGATAGGTGGAATAGAAAGAAAATGTATTGGACTAGCAAGGCAAGTTACTAGAGGAAGCAAGCAGATGGTTAGCAAACAAGTTAGCAAGTAGAAACTAGGCAGATGTTTAGCAAGTAAATAAAGAAATCTTACTTGTGTGTATAGCATGCCCATATTGCAGAACGTTGATGCTATGTCACTTTTTTGCTTTTGGGCCTTCGTGCCATAAGGCCACTTGACTAACAAGAGAGGAAACACCGCATCTAAAGAGGAAAAAATGCATTTGAGAAGCTTTTTTGGATCGACCCAACAGTTTAATCCGTGCCTAGTGCCTTTTTCTGATGAGAATCTTATTGTTTCCCATCTATCATGCATGAATTCGTTCAGAAACAAGAAAAATGGCGACGCCCCTACCCAAGGGCACATGTTGGTTGTTCTAGTTCATAGGTTAGTTGTAGCTCTCACTTAGAGCTAGCCTGCCAGCCTTAATACTATCATGAATGAGCTACTTAGTAGTCTCACTGTGTAAGAGGAGAGGTATGTCTTTCTGATTATGAATATGAGGCACCTGTTACCCTTCCTTGCCAACTTTCTATCTTGATGAAGATGCATAGTTAAAAAGAATAACTAGACCAGAGAATAACCACTTGCATTCTGAACTCCCTGTATTTTGGATTGAATACTGCTGGATAAGAGGATAACTTTTTCGAGCTTAGTGCTTTGCTTTTGTCTGACTAGCCTTATAGCATCCTCTACCTGAAAGTCATCCTTGCTTGAGGGATCTCGCTCTTAATTACTAACCGAAGGAAAGTAGTTCATACCACCACTCCTCTTCTAGCTTCTCTCTGAAACCTAACTCACTTAATGCGGTCGAGCTTCATGTTGGCTTACAAGTAATCCATGCCAATGACGACTTGTTCCGCCAGGCTCCACTTGACATGGGCAAGGAAAGGTTTTAAATCACTACATCCCTTTTTCTCGGCAATTGCATCGAGATACTATGTATGGTCATCAAAATCAAGAGGTAGAGGGGGACATCTCTTCAGATTAATTAGAGCTCAAGCCACGAGCTCACTCATTTAATATATCGCGGTGCACTTGATCTCGCCTCTGAAATTTTCATTTCAAACTTCATGTGAGGGACTGAACCCTACCCCCTTCGCCTGCTCATTTGTTAGTACCTCTTAAACAATGGTTGTATTCCTTGCTTTGTTTCCATTGTTTCTTGCTAGGAGAATCAACCCACGCAAACTGGCATAAGAAACACACCCTGACACTATTATTCTGAGTACTGGAAGAATTCGAGAGATGATTATTTTTACCTCAAATTTTGTAGTTGTTCTCAGCGGTTTTGGTGTGTCGAAGTGTCCAGCTAGAGAGAAACTTGGGAATCAATTCCTCTGACACCTGGGATGCATTCAAGGTCAGCATCACAACACTATAACTTTAATTTAATTTTACTTTATTTATTATTAATTTAAAAAAAATTACGTCTTTCGCATATATAGTATCTCTTCAAAATAACTAATTCGTACATGGCACTAAGTTCGTAGCCAGTGAGTTGAGGATGACTTAGGAACTCAATGAATTTACATGGATAGATCAAGTCGTAATAAAATGCATGTAAATGGCCTTTGAGGAGGTTTGATGAATTGTCAGGGGAGAAGGTTGTTGAACACAAAAGGACAAACCAATATAAGAATAGTTTGCCTTTGAAACATGTTTGACTTAAGTTGAAGTACTTTAAGTCTAATTTTCCAGTCATAAAACTAGTCAACGTGTTGGATTCAAGGTTTCCCGTCACAATACCATAAACACTATCAATGAAGTGAGGAGTGAACCACATATAATCTTTAAGTTGGAGTGCATATATGTGGACTTGCAATATAAGCAATGTATATTTGTACAAAAAGATCTTGCAATCAATTTATAATTTACATATGATTGTAGATGTAGTTGAAATCATAATTGCTTTCGGGTCATGTAGGTGATGATTACAAGATTAAGGTCTGGAACTACAAGATCCATCAATGTCACTTTACATTTGTTGGGCACCTTGACTACATCTGGACAATTCATTTTATCGTTGGATTGTTAGTGCCAGTGATGATGAGACAATAAGGCTCTGGAACTGGCATTCACGAGTTTGCATCTCTGTCCTTACCGGTCAGAATCACTATGTGATATCTGCTTCCTCTCATCCTAAGGATTGAACAAGCGGCGCAACTGAACAAATGGGCGCGGTTGAACGAGTTGTGCAGGGCAGGTGTTGATGAACAGTGGGTGACCCAACCTGGCGAGTTGGGCGATCCGACCCGGTGAGTTGGGCGACCCGACCCGGCGAGTTAGGCAACCCGACCCAGCGAATGACGAGCTATGGAGAGTGGGCATTGTTGAAGGGTGGGCGACCTGACCCAGTGGGTAGTCAAGCTGTGATTTTGAAGGCAAGTTGCAGGGTGTAACTTGGGAGCTTTATTGAAGGGAAACTTGAGGCTTCCAAGCAAAGGAAAATTGTATACTTGTAAAGATTATTGAACCGTTATTATTGATTTGGGCAAACTCTATATTTGGGGAGTTGCCCCTCCCATTGAAGAAAATTGTCTTTATGTTGTGCATATGAAATGATGTTATGATGATGTGAAGAATGTGAATGTTTATTTGCATTGTGTAATAATACTTAGTAGAAGAAACAGAAAATAACTAAGTGTTGATGGTTAGGCGTATTCCGTACTCCTAAGTATTAGTGAAAAGAAAATGGGTATCGGTGCTGCACCTACCTATGTGCGATCGGGAGACTATCCCCAGGATAGGGGCGTGACACCCAATGTCAGGTGCGTGCACCCCATGCACTCGGGACAGGGGGACGTCTAGGGAAACGTTCCCACGTCCCCCTTTTGGGAAGACACAGGGAGACACAGGGGGGGTGTTTCCCCAGTGTGGGGAACGCAACTCCTCAAAAGGGGGACGCCCCCTCAAAATGGGCTATGCGTCCCCTCTTAAATTTCCTTGTAAACAATTATTTATGACACGGAAGACCTAGTATTTGACTATATTTCCCTACTAATGCTATGCAATTCATGGTAATGTTAAATTCTTAAAGTAAAAGGATGAAAATGAAAGATGAAGGAGAATGTTTTTCATCCTTTTACTTAAATTTTTAACATTACCATGAAATGACTTAGGATGTTGAGAGTGGTTCTGACCTCATTGAATTTCATATGGAAAAAGTAGAATTTTAGATCTCACTCAAAATCCAGCAGACTTAACAGTTTTTCAGGAATTCAGGATTCGATAGATTGCAATGTTTCCATTGCATTTTGTCATGTACAAGGGTATGGAATTAGTATTTAATCAAGAGCACCAAGCCCTATGTGTATATTAGAGTGACTTTTAGACTCATCACTCCATTGTTTTTAAGTTTTAGTTATATCAATTTACTATTCTAGTGTTTAGATTTTAGTATCTATTATAGTCTATTTTGCTTAGTACTAATTAGATTCTAGAATGATAAATCATGAATTTTAATTTTAAATCAATTTACAATCTAGAATGATGAATGATGAATTTAATTTTTAAATCAATGTAGATTCTAGAATGGTGAATAATGAATATGGATCAGAGTATTTCATTATTGAATCTCGTGGTTTATGGATGAATCATGTATGTATTAGTAAGGATGATGAGTATGGATCAATGTATTTCATTATTTAATTCAATTATGCATATATCATTCTATTTATACTTTCATTATTGAATATGAATATGAATATATATATATATATATATATATATATATATATATATTAAAAAAGAAAAAATATCATTTATGCGGACCTCCCCATCCAACTTAATTTCCCTAAAATTTGAGGGTACCCCCACACGTCCCCTTGTAAGTCTCCACACACCGGCATCTCCCCATCCCAAAGTCTTAGTAAAACATTATAATATAGCAAATTAAATTAAATTGTTTTGATTTTTTTATATTTTTATAATTAAATTTATATAATCATTTAAATATTTAAATTCATTTATACCAAACAATATATCTCTCCCCTACTAAGTAACGCAACATCTCCAAGTAAACTAACAATCACCTCTCAATACAGTGAGTAATAATGATCACCTTTATTGTTAATCAGCATAATTAAAAAGTGAAAGGAAAAAAGAGAGCGCAAAATACAACATGATCTTTTAAAACCCAACAATAACGACATGCAAAACAACAAAATCACAGCTGTGAGGGAAAACGAGACAGAGCGAGCCCAAAGAGAAACACACCCACTCATCGCTGAGCTTCATCACGGGGAGGACGGGAAACATTATTTTAGCTTAGGAGAGGCACAAGGAGAGTCTGTATATGCTTTCCTGGTTATTGGGAGAAGAAATAAAAAAACACAAGGAAACATGGGAGAAGCTATTGTCAGCACGCTCAGTGAGAACTTGACTAAAATGCTGGCTGGCAAAATCTTTGAAGGGGTATCGATGGTTACCAATTTTAGAGAGGATCTAGAATTCATTTGTGACGAGCTTGATTCCATTAGTTCCTTGTTGAAAGACACAACAGGTCAGAGGAGCAATTCTAATTCTCGTTTAGTGACCAAATGGTTGCACAAAGTCCAAGATTTGATCTACCGTGCTGTGGACATCGTAGAGGAATGTGAGCCTCGCAAGTTCGGGAACCCTTTCTTCCGCTATCGGATGGGCCGGAGGATTAAAAAATTAAAGGAGAGCACCATGACGATACGTTCTGATGCCAAAAACCTCAAATATCTGAAGTCCGTCCTGGATGTGAATGCTCGGCTTCACGCATTAAATGCAAATTCAGAAGATAAGAGGGAAAGATCAACTGCTCTTCTTACAGAATATAAGACCGTGGGGATGGAGAAGGACATTAAACTCGTGACTCACTGGCTATTGGAAGAGCGTTCTCCAGGATCTCCAGTCATATCGGAAGAACGTTCTCCAGTCATTGCCGTTGTCGGCATGGGAGGGCTGGGCAAAACTCTTCTGGTCCAACGTGTTGTGAACAACGAAGACGTTCAGCAACATTTTAACCATGTGATTTGGTTGTCAGTGGGGCTGGAATTTAGAGTTAAAAATCTACTTCTTGAAACGGCTGCGCAAATTAAATACCCCGAGGATCTGTCAGAACGAGACGAGGGGGATGTTAGAGGCAGCGTTGGTAGATATTTAGCAGATAAATGTTCTCTATTTGTTCTAGACGACGTGTGGGCTGAAGACGTTTTGGAAAGGGTTGGCCTGCCATTTCGAAGTGGAGATAACAAGACTGTGATCACTACACGTCATAGAGGAGCTGGAGAAGCAATATGGGCTCATCACACTCATGAAATGAAATGTTTGAATGAGGAAGACAGCTGGGAATTGTTCAAAATTCATGCTTTTCCAGAGCGTGACTCCTTCAAAAGCGCTGATCGGCGTCGCCCGCGGTATTGTAGAAAGCTGTTCGGGACTGCCCTTAGCCATAAAAACAGTAGCAGCGTCCATGGCAAGAGTAGAGAGGATTCCGACTTTATGGCAATCCACTTTTCAGCGTCTAAATCAAGCAAGGACCATAACTAGCAGCGTCATGTCCTCTCTAAGGTTAAGTTACCAAGCCTTGCCCTACCATCTGAAGTCTTGTTTTCTGTACTGTTCCCTTTTCCCTAAAAGCCATGCACTGAGATCAGAATATCTAGTGTATTCATGGATGGCTGAAGGGTTTGTTTCCGCTCAAGAAGCAGGGGACGCATACGATATAGGACTCTCTTACATTCAAGAACTTGCTGACCGGTGCCTCATAGAAGTTTCACGGGTTGGTGGGGATGGGCTAATAAAGTATTTTAGAATCCATGATTTATTTCACGATTTAGCTCTCATTGAATCTCAAGTTGAAACTAAATGCTTGATAGAGCCCGGAAAAGAATTGCAAGAAATACCCTCGATAGAGTTGGGCGTGCGTAGAATTTCATTGGTTAAAAATGATATATCCAAAATCTCAGATGCCATCCAGTGTCCACAGCTCCGAACTCTGCTGCTATGGAATAATATGGGTCTTGAATCCATTTCTGCAAGTTTTTTTCATAATTTGAGATATTTGGCTGTCTTAGATTTAAGTCAGACATCTATCAAATCATTGCCCAGGTCTATCTGCAATTTAACACATTTGAAGTTCCTCAACTTATCCCGGACAAAGATCTTGAAGCTGCCGAGGTCCTTGAGTGGTCTCTGGCGCCTCCAGTTTCTGGATGTTAGTTTCTGTAAAAATTTGAGAAGGCTGCATCGGGGCATAGGCGAGCACAAATTCATGGTACATCTCAATGTGAAGGGCTGCAGAGACTTGGTGTCGTTGCCTGCGGGAGTAGCGAAGCTAAGCTCTTTACAGAAATTGAAAGGCGCTGTACTCAAAAGCAAAGGGACAGCCAATGTCTTACAGCTGGCGGATCTCAAAGAATTGACGCTTCTACAACACCTTTCCTTAACAATAGACGCTCCATCGTCACAGGAAATAAAGGATCCTTCACCATCACAGGCAAGTGAGGCTCCTCCACCATCACAGGCAATTGAGGATCCTTCACCATCACAGGCAAGTGAGGCTCCTCCATCGTCAAAACCTATGATTAAAGAGGGGACTTTCAAGAAAATGGAAAATTTGCGAACACTCTCGTTGCGAAGTATTAGTTCATGCCTCCTCCGTCTTCCCGAGGACATCGAATCCATCGCTCAGGGACTTGAACGCGTTCGTCTACATAACTGTGTGGTGCCCAGATGGGTTTTTGGCCTTGAGAGTGTCATGGTGCTGGTATTAGATGGCTGTGTCCCAGGTGCACGTTATGAAGGCCTAGAAAAAATTCCCACTCTCAGAAAACTTCGCCTGTCAATGAACAGAGACTGTGAAGAGCTTCCGGGGGAGTTTGGCCAACCTAACGCATTTCCGAATCTGGAAATGCTTGTGATAGAAAATTTTGAGAGTTTGAAAAAAATTCCCCTGGTGGAGGATGATGCGATGCCAAGGCTAAAGTATTTGCGAATAAAAAAGTGCAAGCAAGTGATAAATATGCCTGCAGGCTTAGAGAAGTTGAAGAGTCTGAAAGAAGTAGAGGTGGAAGAAGAGGACTTTAAGAAATTCGATTGGAGAATTTTGAGAGATCGCCAAGTTAAGATTAAAGTAATATACCCAGTGGGGAAGAAAGCAATGACTGAAATTGAATCCAAAACGGGAATGCACCAGAAAGCTCGGCCTCCGGACCGAAGGGGGAAGCAGAAGCAGTTATTCCGAAGCATGAAGAATTGTTACTCCCACTGTGCATATAAATGAGTTAAGTTAACTCAGGTCATCCAGTCTAGTCTAGTTAGATTTAGAAAGTCCAGTCTTTATTGTTAGAAAGTTAAATTTAGCTATCAGTTTTGTGTGAGTAAGGTGTCTATCAGTGATTGTGTGTAAGCTTTAGCAATCAGTTTTGTGTGAGTAAGGTGTCTATCAGTGATTGTGTGTAAGCTTTACAATCAGTTTTGTGTGGGTAAGGTGTCTATCAGTGATTGTGTGTAAGCTTAAGCTAAAGATTAGCAGAGTTATTTTTAGCTTTTTCAAAGCGCCAGTTAGATCAGCTTGCGCATCCAAGTGCAACAATGGAATATATCTAATCAATGGAGGGAAATTATCTATAAAGGATTTTAGGTTATTTGGGTGGATGAACATGATAAATGTAAGGATTGTTCAATCAATCATGTGGATAGGTCTCATAATTCTTGTGCGGATGAATTGTCAAAGAAAGTCCTAGCAATTCAGCGTGGTATATGGAAAATGGAGATTCAAATGGGATCAACATCATATCAAATTGAAGATTTCTCCTTACCGGGTACTTAATCCATTTTTTGCTTTTTGTCTTCCTCCACTCAATAGACTCTTCCTCTTCATAAAAGGTATGTCTGTCTATTTCCTCCTTGATCTTCTCATTTTGATGGGGTTGCTTAATCTAAATGGACCTGAAGGATTATCCATGTGTCTATTTCTGGACATAATCTGTTTCGCTACATATTTCTACTTTCTCTTCTATTATCAGATTTCCAGTCTTCGGCTGTGCTCTGTTTCAGCCCAGAGTTACATCGATTTGCTTTATGCATATATGAAGTATTCTCTATGTAAATATGCTTTATATGAATATAAATCTTGTGTTTTTTTGTACTGAAAGAAAGCTCTCCTTTTTAGTGTAAGAAGATATAAACAATATAAAAATAAGTCTTATCACCAATTTCGATCTTTTGCATTTTAGTATTTGAAATTAATTTACAAATAATTTAGTATTTGAAATTAATTTACAAATAATCCCACCCTGGTTCTAATCACTCTACCTAAACCATATTGAATAACAGTAGTTCATAATTCGATCTACAAATTTGTCTGTGTACGTCTGTTATCATATATAAAGGGCGTAGTCCCTGCCTTGATCAAGACCTGGTGCCAGTTTGCATGGCATGTTGTTGCATTTTGGTTGTTGTTATGGATTAGGCAATACCATATAAAGCAGGGAAATCGAATGGCATGTATGAGATGCCAATCCAAATGTATTGGAAAGCATGAACTATTAAAAACCTGTTAGGGCTGTACCTGATCTAGTGGACGCTTCATCATTGCCAAATGCTTATAAATAATAGCTTAGAATTTATAAAGTTTTAGTCTAATTAGACTATTTTTTTCTTGAAAGTTATGGAAATTTTGATCATATTTTGAAAAATTCTGGTAAGGATTTTTGTAAAATTGTTAAATTTCATAATTTTAGGTGTTTTAGAAGTTTTTGATGGTGCTGAATTTATTTCCACCAACCAAAACATGATTCAAACACTGCCTCTATAAGATTTTTTGAATTTTTTTTACCCATATTCCAACCACTTTTGGCCGTCCCTGAAATTCTTCTGCCTCAGTAAACTACTCCATTTATAAATGATGTTTGAATAGGATT
The DNA here is from genome assembly GCA_031772625.1 of Pinus tabuliformis. NCBI lineage: Eukaryota > Viridiplantae > Streptophyta > Pinopsida > Pinales > Pinaceae > Pinus > Pinus tabuliformis. Next base: position 626,355,957 of record CM062818.1, on the reverse strand, counting down.
TTATGTCAGTAAAACCAATTTATATGGATAGAGTATGAATTAGAGGGTAAATATGTGAAATTTGTAGTAAAGTTTTTTGTTTTAATGTTATAGCAAATATTTATAAAACTCTTAAAGACTAGCAATTGCACCAAATGTTACAAAGGAAATGCCGTAAGTCGATAGCATAATATAGATCTTACATTAAGAATAAAATTGTGTTTTGCATTCAAGATAGGGTTTTACTCATCATTAATAAAATATGTATTAGAAACAATACCACCTCAATCAGATTATGTTTGTTATTTGCTTGCAAATGAGAAACTTCTTCTTTTTCCTTGCAACAATTTGTTAAGTGACACATTTACAATAAATTGAATGAGAAACTTCTTTTGCTTTTTCCTTGCAACAATTTGTTAAATGACATACTTACCATAAATTGAATCCTTGGCAAAGGAATGGCTAGTGAGCTCGAGAGTTTTTGCAAGTGCACAGGATGACTTTGTACATGAGAGGAAAAGGAACATTGAGAAATTGCAGAAATGGCCAAAATTGGAGATCTAAAATCATCAAGCAACTTTTTTGTTTTCATTTCTTTGTTCTAATTCCTTCATGCATAAATTCAATGGGTTTTGGCCGCTGGAGAAATTGGAGAAAATGCCAACATTGGAGGTCTAAAATCATCAATAACTTATCTTTTTTCAGTTCTTCATTCTAATGCCTTCATCTATTGAGTCAATGGGTTTTGGACCAAAAAACAAATTCTTTGCATTAGTGGATCTACACGATCCACACCTCATTCAACCTCTGCAAAATGTAATTTTCTTTCTTTATAATAAAATTACAATTTTTTCTTTGGAAAAAAAAAATAACACTTCAACCATTGTTATTAATTCCTTTTGCATTATCTTAAATTCTCAATAACACAACAATCATTTTTATTAATCCTTTTTCCATTCCCTTAAATTCTCTTAAATTTTGAGAATACCGATTATTAATGTCCAACATGGATGTCATGTTAATTATGGTGTTTCCATACTTGTCCTACATTGTTAGATTAATTTTATCTCTTATCTTTATTAATCCCTTTTTCATTCTCTTAAATTATCTTAAATTCTTAGGATAAAGATTATTAATGTCCACCGTGGATGTCATGTTAATTATGATGATGTCCACCATGGATGTCATGTTAATTATGGTGTTTCCATACTTGTCCTACACTATTAGATTAATTTTATCTCTTAGCTTTATTAATCCCTTTTGCATTCTCTTAAATTCTCTTAAATTATTAGGATAAAGATTATTAATGTCCACCATGGATGTCATGTTAATTATAGTGTTTCCATACTTGTCTTACTCTATTAGATTACTTTTATCTCTTAGCTTTATTAATCCCTTTTGCATTCTCTTAAATTATTAGGATAAAGATCATTAATGTCCACCATGGATGCCATGTTAATTATGGTGTTTCCATACCTGTCCTACACTATTAGATTAATTTTTTCACTTAACTTTTATAGCCACACTAAGATTATCTAAAGCAAGAAAATGAGGCTGAACAATCACAAGGAGCCTATGTCGAAAATACTACATGCGTATGTCTATCTTTTAAAGTTCTTCATAATAATTGAGCTGAAAGGCTCATTCTACAACCCAGTGTGAGGGGATGTGTAAGTTGAGGCTCATTCTACAATATGAGGGGATGTGTATGTTTTTCCATCCATTCCCCTTTAAAATAAAAATAAAAAATAAAAAATAATGTGCTAAATAGAAATTTTTACCATCCACTCCCCTTTAAAATAAGCATAAAAAATAAAAAACAATGTTCTAAATAAAAAAGTTTACACATGAGGAAATTTGATCCCTCTCAACTCAGGTTATGGATCTATACTTTAGTTAAAATAAACTTATTCAAAACCAATAATAAATATAACTTTACTGACCAATAAACTTCAAAAATTTAACTTCATTAGTTTTTAAAATTTTATTTTATTTTATAATTAAATGCTCAATTTTTTATATTACACAGTTGAAATTTTCATTACAAAAATAATAAACATATATATATTAATAATAATAATAATAATAATAATAATATAAAACACACTAAGAAAAGTTTGACATCTTACTAATACTAAGAAAATAAGCTTTCAATAATAAGTTTTCAAAAATTTTCGCAATGAAAAACTAAAAATACATTTAATTCGTCTGTATTTCTATTGATAAATGTAAGGTCATTTATAATAATTGTATTATCCAAAAACCCTTAATTATTTCCGCGTTAATATGTTTTCAAAAAATTTTGCAATGAAAAACTAAAAGTACGTGTAGTTCCTCTGTGTATTTCTATTTATAGAAAATACATGTGATTCATCTATATTTGCATTCATAGATGTAGGATCATTTGTAAGAATTGTATTATCGAAAATACTTAATTATTTTTGTGTTTATATATTCGGCATCTTTTTCTTTAACTGTCCATTAAGGTTACGTGTAGTTCCTCCGTGTATTTCTATTTATTGAAAATACATGTGACTCATCTATATTTGCATTCATAGATGTAGGATCATTTGTAAGAATTGTATTATCCAAAATACTTAATTATTTTTGTGTTTATATATTTGACATCTTTTTCTTTAACTGTCTATTAAGGTGACAAGTTAACCGTCATAATTATTGAGAAGAAAACAAAATTCCAAAAAATTATTAATTTATTTGTATAAAAAGTAACATCTGAATATAAAATGTTAGATCATTTTGATTAATAGTTAGGTATTGAATAGTTTTCCATGAGATATATTGTTTTTTGAAAAGTCATTTCTTATGATGGAATAATGGATACAAAACACAATTCTTCCTTGTTGGCATAAATAACATGTATTTACTTTTTTAAATCTATATTCACAAATATATATGAATTTTATTTTAATTATAATGGATACACAACACAATTCCTCTTTGTTGGCATAAATAACATGTATTTACTTTTTTAAATCTATATTCACACATATATATGGATTTTATTTTAACTGTTCTTACTGTTTACTGCATATGGTTAATAATATCATGTTTAAAAACACTTATTTTCCTATTTCCTTGAGTGGAAGCATAATAGCAATATCTGACCACGAATTTTATTTTACTGTTCTTATTATTCACTGGATATGGATAATAATATTATCTTTAAAAACACTTATTTTCCTCTTTTGGCATAAATAACATGCATTTATTTTTTTAATCTATATTCACAAATATATATGGATTTTATTTTAATTGTTTTTATTATTTTATTAGGTTTAAAAACACTTATTTTCCTATTTTGGCATAAATAACATGTATTTATTTTTTTAATCCATATTCACAAATATATATATGGATTTTATTTTAATTGTTCTTATTGTTTACTGCATATGGATAATAATATTATGTTTAAAAACACTTATTTTCTTATTTTAGCATAAATGACATGAATTTACTAAGATTTAAATCATACATGCATTTTTAGAAGAAATTGAGAAAATTTGTTAATATCTATTACGCATTGCGTGATACTATTCAAGATATGGGTTACAAACTTACCACGAGAAAATCCGAGCAGCCCTTGCGCACAATTGAATTAAACTAAGCACAATGAATTTTGGGGATTAATGTTGATTCCACTCTCAATCGACCGACCCACTGAACCAGAACCAAACAGTTGCTTTACTTCGTTTTCCATAGTTTATCCATCAGCATAGACAGAGGTGCAGGGAATAGGTGTAGTAGATCTACTATCCTATGCATCAGAAGTACAGGTAGTTTCGGTAGTCCCAGAACAGTTCCACCTACTTATAATTCACAGTTCAAGTTGTGATCCAACGACCAAATGCTTTTCAATCGTCTAACATGAAATCTGAAAGTGCATAATGGCGCAAGGTGGCAGCCAAGGTTGTTGATTTCAGAGAGAACGTCTTACAACATAATTAATTATTTTAAAATTAATTTTATAATATAATTTGATAAAAAAATTAAATTAATGATTTAGCACGTTTTATTCTAAATTAAATTCATCATTTATTTTATTAAATTGTATATATTTTATGTAATTAAAAATAATAATAAACTAATTTTTATAATTTTATAATATAAAATAATTTACAAATACTCGTATAAATAAAAATCTGTCATCTTAATTAATAAAAAATTCACAAATACTTTTTAAATAAAAATCTGTAATCTTAATTATGAAAAAGAAAAAAAAATGTTTACAATGGGATTAAAAGGAAAAAGAAAAATAAAATACAGTTATTTAACGAATATTATACTCCTCTAATAAAGCCTAGTTTATTGACCCATTATTAGGACATGAGGCCTTCCTCTTCCTTAAAATGCATAAAGCTAACCTAACTCTAAAGTTTGGCCATTTAAACTTTAAGATACAATAATATTATAAAAGCTAGAAACTAAACATCCTAATTGAAATGGGATATAACAATCTCAAACACAAATATTGTAATTATTAAAAAATTAATTGTGAAAACTAGTTTTGTTATATGTTATCGTCTATCATAAATAAAACCACCACTTGTGTTCAAAAATAACTAGCATTTGCACCATATGTTGCAAAGAACACGCCGTAAGGCAATAGAAAAGGAACTAGTAGCTTGAAGTGTCTTGTAAAATCAATGCAATCTCTACACATCATTATAATGTTTCAAAATTATATATTTACAATGTTCAAGATCATTCAATCAACATTTATTACCATGACAAATAACAATATAAAGACCTGGGAAATAGGCTTGTGATCACTGTATGAGTGTATGAGGACACAAATGAGAATGATGAAGGTACTTTCTTTGGAAACAACTTATGAATGGTGCTAGATAATATTTACAATAAACATATGATAGATATTGTATAAAAATCAATTTTGGAAACAAGTTACAATTCTAATCAAAATCAATGTATCTATCTATCTATGTTTTTTTATATAAAGATTAAAGTCATGATAAGTCAAGTTGATTGTTAGGCATGGATATCTTGTTCTTGCATAAAATTTTGTATAAAATACCATAGATGTTGTAAGCCATTGTTGAGGGAAGGGACAGATGGAAAGAGGCACAAAAAATCTGATGGCTTCTTCAATGTTCCAAGCATTCTTGCAGCAAGCTGCATTGTGATGATCTCCATTATCCAATGATGTGCATGTGATTAGTGACCATCTTGACTACTATGATAGCAGTAAGAATGCTCCAGACAAATATCCCACCAAAACTAAGTACAAGGTCGGCCCATCATAAAGAACTATATACATAATAACATATATTAAACAAGAGGGCATGGGTCCAAGCATCACACCATACATAAATAGGAAGCAGATTACCAAAGTAAATTCAAGCAGCCTGAAAATTTTCACCACAGATCATGGTCCTTTGCCTTCTCTAGAATGTACGAGCTTGAAAGGTCTTATTCGTCTCTAATACATAACCAAAAGCAACCCTGGAAATGTCAAACTTGGGTATGAGGTGCAGATTATCATATGCTTTTCTCTTTTGTGGATCAGACAGAGTATCATAAGCCTGATTTATCTCAGAAAAGGCTGATAATTAAGTAAGCTTGTCCTCCAATGTGAACTCGAGGGATGCAACTGTTCTCTCTAGCTCATCCTTACAACGTTTCAGCGTATCCACACCAGTATCTGAATTTCTCAATGTTTCTTTCAGTGAGCTAAGGTGGTCCTCCAAATTTGTTTTTTCTTGACCAACTCTCTGCAAAGAAGCTTCTAGACCATTCCTCTCTCTTTTATAGCCATGTAAAGTTATTTCACAACTCTCAAGTTCAGTGTTACAATGACACTATCCAGATCTAATAAAAATCAACCAGTAGTTTAACAAAAGTATGATCGTGAAGGAGGCATTACCAGTGTCATGGGTGTATTTCAAATTTCAAAATCAACTAATGGATACTTTACCAATGTCTATAAATGAATGTCCGCAGATTAATTGAAGCAACCCGTAGACTACGATATCAAATTGTGTTGAAATTAGAGAAATAATTGGAAACAACAAAAAATTCATATAATATTGTTCTAGTTTACATTCCTTATTCAAGACCTTTGTAAGGACACGGCCTAAAGGAAAGAGTAAAGGTATTGGCACTTATAAGTTGGACTCCATAAAGAATTGTTGTAAATATGTTAGTATGACTTCACCACCATGGCAGAAGTTGAATCTTTCAAAACATAGCTTATTGTTCAGCTTACATGTTTGAAAATTACATGGACCTGTAGAATCAAAGTATAATAACATCAATTAGACAACCATATGCAGCTGAACAAGAATTTGGATTCTCTTAGAATGGCCCAGATTATGCAGTTTGCAGAGCTGATAATGTTCCCCGAATACATTCTGCAAGAAGAGAGGTCTTTCGATTCAAATAGAGGTATCTCCAACAAACATTCTGTAAAATATACAGGAATATTTCAGGGATAATAACCAGAGATAAACCAACTTTAATAACAAGACCATCATTTTTTCCCAAGATTTTATTGTTTTCTTTGTAAGTAATGCCAGCCAACTTTTATTCCCTTCACCTCTGAAAGTAAATTTAACTGTGAATTATTCAATCAAAGCTATGTTAGTCTAGACTTTTTCTGAAAGTGTGCTTCAATATTCACCATTCAACAACAAATGATGAAAATTTATTGCAACAACAATACATATTTACGAATCAAGAGGGATCAAGGAAATATTGTTTGAGATTTTACTGAAATATTACCCTTCCAAACAATATCTAAATCTAATCACTTAGAAAAGACGTCACTCCTCTCTTGTATCTTATTCTAATGCCTTCTATCAAGGCCTTCAAATGTATGAGCTTACTCGTGACCATTAAAGCCAAGATGCATTTGTGTCCTTACCTCAGACCTCCAAAGTTTATCATGTATGCTTCTGGGAATAATGTGAAAATGTGTCTCGAACGATCATGTCGCATTTTTCAGATACACATGACAAAAATATTATTCTTCCAATGAATAATAATTAATGCAAAAACAGTTGTTGTAGAAATACAAGATCTTAAAATGCCTTACATGGAATATCACTTGTCCAGCAACAACATCGTTGTTAACTCATAAATTGAATGAATATGTCATGTGAACTTTAGTAAGCTCGTAGATGATGCACACATATCTTTACAATCATCTTCTTTATGCATATTGTGTGTTCAATGAGAAAATTTATTTAATATCTAATAAGTGCAATATTGTAAATCTCCTTTCACTTTCTTGTAATTAAAAAAGGTTGTGTAAAAAAAACACAAATACACTGCATCTCTTTGAAAATGTATACAACAAAGATTTACTCTTTTTATTTAAAATCTATGTAAGAAGCATCAAAAATCAAAGCACCCAGGCGTCCTGTTCATTACATGCAATAACTCTGAAGTTGATGTTGCCCCTGGCTGCTTGTTTCCCTTTAGCTAAACCATTATAAACTTACGATCATACTTCCAGGGGTTATCTACGGGGGACTTCATGGCCTCAAGGATCTTGGCAGCTTGTTTAGCTCTTTTTTGATTGAAAAAAGCATACCCCCCATTGCAATAGGGAAGATTGAAAGACGCCACTCCTCTCTTACATCTTATTATAATGCCTTCTATCAAGGTCTTCAAATGTATGAGCTTACTCGTGACCATTAAAGCCAAGATGCATTTGTGTACTTACCTCAGACTTCCAAAGTTTATCATGCATGCTTCTGGGAATAATGTGAAAATGTGTCTAGAATGATCAGGTCGCATTTTTTCAGATATACATGACAAAAATATTAGTCTTCCAATGAATAATAATTAATGCAAAAACAGTTACTGTAGAAATACAAGATCTTAAAATGCCTTACATTGAATATCACTTGTCTAGCAACAACACCGTTGTTAACTAATAAATTGAGTGAATCTGTCATGTGAACTTCGATAAGCTCGCAGATGATGCACGCATATCTTTACAATCATCTTCTTTATGCATATTGTGTGTTCAATAAGAAAATTTATTTAATATCTAATAAGTGCAATATTGTAAATCTCCTTTCACTTTCTTGTAATTAAAAAAGTTGTGTACAAAAAAACACAAATACACTGCACCTCTTTGAAAATGTATACCACAGAGATTTACTCTTTTTATTTAAAATCTATGTAAGAAGCATAAAAAATAAAAGCACCCAGGTGTCCTGTTCATTACATGCAATAACTCTGAAGTTGATGCTGCCCCTGGCTGCTTGTTTCCCTTTAGCTAAACCACTATAAACTTACGATCATACCTCCAGGGGTTATCTAGGGGGAATTTCATGGCCTCAAGCATCTTGGCAGCTTGTTTAGCTCTTTTTTTACTGAAAAAAGCATACCCCCATTGCAATAGGGTAGATTAAAAGACATCACTCCTCTCTTATATCTTATTTTAATGCCTTCTATCAAGGTCTTCAAATGTATGAGCTTACTCATGACCATTAAAGCCAAGATGAATTTGTGTACTTACCTCAAACCTCCAAAGTTTTTCATACATGCTTCTGGGAATAATGTGAAAATGTGTCTGGAATGATCATGTCGCATTTTTCAGATACACATGACAAAAATATTAGTCTTCCAATGAATTAATAATTAATGTAGAAACAGTTACTGTAGAAATACAAGATCTTAAAATGCCTTACATGGAATATCACTTTTCCAGCAGCAACATCGTTGTTAACTAATAAATTGAATGAATATGTCATGTGAACTTCAGTAATCTCACAGATGATGCACGCATATCTTTACAATCATCTTATTTATGCATTTTGTGCATTCAATGAGAAAATTCCCGGACCTCTGGAATTCTCAAACCCTCCAACCTCGCATCTCCATTGGTAGGAGAAGACAATCTGCATGTAGATTCCTCGAACACGTCCTGCATGTGAGCATTCAAAACCCCCAAATTCTGGACTTGATAGACAACATCATTATTCTTTGTATCTGCATCCCATACCGACCCAAGAGAGCCTGAATTCTCATATGCAGCTGAAATTTCTGATGGAAGTAGAGAACCCATTTGGCAAGATGCATGCATGAAGTACTGAATGTGCTAATAATTAATGCAAAAACAGTTATTGTAGAAATACAATATCTTTAAAATCATCTTCTTTATGCATATTGTGCGTTCAATGAGAAAATTTCTGGACCTCTGAAATTCTTAAGTTGTTCCAGGCATCCAAACCCTCCAACCTCGCATCTCCATTGGTAGGAGAAGACAAGCTGCATGCAGAGTCCTTGAACACGTCCTGCACGTGAGCATTCAAAACCCCCAAATTCTGGACTTGATAGACAACATCATTATTCTTTGTATCTGCATGCCATACCGACCGAAGAGAGCCTGAATTCTCATATGGAGTTGAAATTTCTGATGGAAGTAGAGAACCCATTTGGCAAGATGCATGCATGAAGTACTGAATGCGCTAACAATTAATGCAAATACAGTTACTGTAGAAATACAAGATATTAAAATGCCTTACATGGAATATCACTTGTCCAGCAGCAGCACCGTTGTTAACTAATAAATTGAATGAATCTATCATGTGAACTTCAGTAAGCTCACAGATGATGCACGCATATCTTTACAATCATATTCTTTATGCATATTGTGTGTTCAATGAGAAAATTTATTTAATATCTAATAAGTGCAATATTGTAAATCTCCTTTCACTTTCATGTAATTAAAAAAGTTGTGTAAAAAAACACAAATACACTGCATCTCTTTGAATACAACAGATATTTACTCTTTTTATTTAAAATCTATGTAAGAAGCATCAAAAATCAAAGCACCCAGGTGTCAAGTTCATTACATGCAATAACTCTGAAGTTATGCTACCCCTGGCTGCTTGTTTCCCTTTAACTAAGCCATTATATACTTACGATCATACTTCCAGGCGTTATCTAGGGGGAACTTCATGGCCTCAAGCATCTTGGCATCTTGTTTAACTCTTTTTTGATTGAAACAAGTATACCCCCATTGCAATAGGGTAGATTAAAAGACGTCACTACTCTCTTATATCTTATTCTAATGCCTTCTATCGAGGTCTTCAAATGTATGAGCTTACTCGTGACCATTAAAGACAAGATGCATTTGTGTACTTACCTCAGACCTCCAAAGTTTATCATGCATGCTTCTAGGAAGACCTCCAAAGTTTATCATGCATGCTTCTGGGAATAATGTGAAAATGTGTCTGGAATGATCATGTCGCATTTTTCAGATACACATGACAAAAATATTAGTCTTCCAATGAATAATAATTAATGCAAAAGCAATTACTGTAGAAATACAAGATCTTAAAATGCCTTACATGGAATATCACTTGTCCAGCAGCAAAACCATTGTTAACTAATAAATTGAATGAATCTGTCATGTGAACTTCAGTAAGCTCACAGATGATGCACGCATATCTTTATAATCATCTTCTTTATGCGTATTGTGCGTTCAATGAGAAAATTTTCGGACCTCTAGAATTTTTAAGTTGTTCCAGGCATCCAAACCCTCCAACCTCGCATCTCCATTGGTAGGAGAAGACAAGCTGCATGCAGAGTCCTCGAACACGTCCTGCACGTGAGCATTCAAAACCCCCAAATTCTGGACTTGACAGACAACATCATTATCCTTTGTATCTGCATCCCATACTGACCCAAAAGAGCCTGGATTCTCATATGCAGCTGAAATTTCTGATGGAAATAGAGCACCCATTTGGCAAGATGCATGCATGAAGTACTAAATGCGCTAATAATTAATGCAAAATCAGTTACTGTAGAAATACAAGATCTTTACAATCATCTTCTTTATGCATGTTTTGCGTTCAATGAGAAAATTTCCGGACCTCTGGAATTCTTAAGTTGTTCTAGGCATCCAAACCCTCCAACCTCGCATCTCCACTGGTAGGAGAAGACAAGCTGCATGTAGAGTCCTCGAACACGTCCTACACATGAGCATTCAAAACCCCCAAATTCTGGACTTGATAGACAACATCATTATTCTTTGTATCTGCATCCCATACCGACCCAAGAGAGCCTGAATTCTCATATACAACTGAAATTTCTGATGGAATTAGAGCACCCATTTGGCAAGATGCATGCATGAAGTACTGAATGTGCTAATAATTAATGCAAAAACATTTAATGTAGAAATACAAGATCTTAAAATGCCTGACATGGAATATCACTTGTCCAGCGGCAGCACCATTGTTAACTAATAAATTGAATGAATCTGTCATGTGAACTTCAGTAAGCTCATTTATGCATATTGTGTGTTCAATGAGAAAATTTATTTAATATCTAATAAGTGCAATATTGTAAATCTCCTTTCACTTTCTTGTAATTAAAAAAGTTGTGTAAAAAAAACACAAATACACTGCATCTCTTTGAAAATGTATACAACAGAGATTTACTCTTTTTATTTAAAATCTATGTAAAAAGCATAAAAAATCAAAGCACCTAGGTGTCCTGTTCATTACATGCAATAACTCTGAAGTTGATGCTGCCCCTGGCTGCTTGTTTCCCTTTAACTAAGCCAATATATACTTACGATCATACTTCCAGGGGTTATCGAGGGGGAACTTCATGGCCTCAAGCATCTTGGCATCTTGTTTAACTCTTTTTTGATTGAAACAAGTATACCCCCATTGCAATAGGGTAGATTAAAAGACGTCACTCCTCTCTTATATCTTATTCTAATGCCTTCTATCGAGGTCTTTAAATGTATGAGCTTACTCGTGAGCATTAAAGACAAGATGCATTTGTGTATTTACCTCAGACCTCCAAAGTTTATCATGCATGCTTGTGTCTGGAATGATCATGTCTCATTTTTCAGATACTCATGACAAAAATATTAGTCTTCCAATGAATAATAATTAATGCAAAAACAGTTACTGTAGAAATACAAGATCTTAAAATGCCTTACATGGAATATCACTTGTCCAGCAGCAGCACCATTGTTAACTAATAAATTGAATGAATCTGTCATGTGAACTTTAGTAAGCTCACAGATGATGCACACATATCTTTACAATCATCTTCTTTATGCATATTGTGCGTTCAGTGAGAAAATTTCTGGACCTCTGGAATTCTTAAGTTGTTCCAGGCATCCAAACTCTCCAACCTTGCATTTCCATTGGTAGGATAAGACAAGCTGCATGCAAAGTCCTCGAACACGTCCTGCACGTAAGCAATAAAAACCCCCAAATTATGGACTTGATAGACAACATCATTATTCTTCGTATCTGCATCCCATACTGACCCAAGAGAGCTTGAATTCTCATATGCAGCTGAAATTTCTGATGGAAGTAGAGCACCCATTTGGAAAAATGCATGCATGAAGTACTGAATGCGCTCGGGAATATTTGAGGCCTGATCATGGGAATATTTGAGAGTTTGATTATGGAGTTTGTTTGAGTTGACATGGATGCCATCTTTGTCCACTTATTCTTCCTTGGATCATGCATCCACACATCCCTTATTGCTTCTTTACAAAATAGAGCACCGCCAATGACATAAAGCTTTCCTTGCATGACTGCTGATGCGACACCCAAAATTACTTTCCCTCTAGTCAGAGCTCGATCATAGGGTATTGGAGGAAGTGCCTACCACCTATATCTCTTTGGACATACTTGGTAAATTATAGTAACACAGTCATAACCCAAGACAAAGTGACCTGCATCTAGAGGTTGGAAACACAGTAACTACGCTCATACAAAACTCTGAGCCGCACAAGAAGAACAATCAACTACTCTCCCTCCCTCCATTCATATCTCTCTATCCACGAAAATTTGTCAAAAAAATGGCACAGGTCATAGGGAGTCCTTATTTCATAATCAACACCCTTTCCATGTATTAGAGATCGTCTAGTACGCGACACACTTCGATCCACCCATTTTGTTGTCAGTACACATGGACAGAGCAACAAATATCTCAAATAGAACATCAAATTCATCCCTTCATGGGAAATATCAATCCGCAAGGAAATCATAAATGCAGGATTTGGAAATCAGTTGTATACTTTACATTGGAATTCAATGAATTATGCCCTCGATTTAAAAATCACTTCTCGCTTTTACACGCATTACAACCTTGTCATGGGTTGGAAGAAAAAATTTGCTGGCCGACAAAACATGAAACATAATTAATTCCAAATACGTTAAGACCGTTGTGGCCCCTTAATTTTACTGGTCAGTATGAGAAACTAACTCCCTCCCTTGCCTTGTGGCTCTCATGATACCTACCTCCGAGTAAATCACAAATCATATGTGCAGGTTCATTGTATTTACATTCTAGATTTAACTTGGAAATCAAGAACCAGAGTTTGAAGTTGCAATTTAACTACCACCTTCAACCTTGCCTGGTATGTGATGCATTGTCCTCCTTTATTATAACATCCTGAATTCAATCTCATTGGAATTTATTTGAATCATTTAATCCATTATAGCCCCTTCAAGATGATTGCTCTGTCCTAGATGCAATAAAATGAATGCTTATTTGCAGCGCACACCTCTACTATGGCATCCGTTATACTTGTACAAACTATGTAAAAGTGCCAGGTGAAATAAAAAATTTAATAATTTTGAAAGACATAATGATCCAGACCATCCATTGTAACATTCCAGACTTAGGTGTAATGCATATTGCTATGTTATCGACATTGGTTCCAGACTTAGGTGTAATGCATATTGCTATGTTATCGACCTTGGTTCCAGACTTAGGTGTAATGCATATTGTTCTGTTGTCGACATTGTAACACTGCCATTACATAGGAATTATGTTAACACTGCCAAAAGATAGAAAATCTAATATTATGTTTGGAGTAAGCAGACGATACATTCAATCATACACATTTGGAACATGAATATTGAAGAACATTCCATTCTGAATTGTAACACAATCATCTCTGGCTTTGTATTAACATAACATATCGATAAATTATAGGTCTGTTTCATCTTTGTTCTACTATGATTGAAACTCTTCAGATAGGTATACATGTAACACATAACCATCGTCTGCATTGTTGGAAATATCAATTAAGAAACTGAGGTTGGCACATGCATGTGCTCTCTAAATAATCCAATATTGCGGAACTATAACATAACCACCGTTGCACCCTCACTGCTTTGTTGAATGCACTGGGGCCTAAAATATGTCACAAAAACTGCTCAACATGTTGTTCCATAACATTTAAATAATGTTTGCACCTGTTGCATTGTTATCAGAATTGTATGGATTTACTGAAGTTCGCCATGCTAAAGGAGAAACACTTATAGAACATGTAAAATTTAGCAAAATATTTCTTGCTTCTATTTGTCATTACTCATAACTGTAAAATGATCTCTCCAAGTGTGGAATCAGAAGTAAATTTCAGAAAAAAATAATAAGAATTGGAAGTAACTATTTTTGGGTTTGTCTACTTTGATCTATGAGCCGCGAGATCAACTTTTCTTGGTTTTATGAAAGTATCTTACATGGTCATCACAAGTCCTGTCCTCTTGTGTTTTCTCGAGATCTCTCACCAGGATAATGTAGAGAATCCTAGAGTGTTTGCTCAGAAATTGTGGCTGTCTTACACGATATTGTTGAACCTTTGGTATTGTTGCTAGAATCTTGAATTTTCAGCTTCGGCTTCATCTTCTGTGAGTCCACGGAATTTGTGTGCTTGTAAAATTCGACCTGGAAGATATGTACAGCGAGGGCAAGTGCAAGGTCTCCACACGGAGAAGCACCTGGAAGTGGAAGCAGCGTAGCGTCACCTGGAAGTGGAAGCAGCGCAGCGTCCAGCGAGGGCAAGCATCGATCTGCTGGGTTGCATCGTATACCCGCGGGGTCGCATTGTATACCAGTCTGATCAATTGGATGGTTAAGATCATTTTCATCGTCTAACATTTAAATCAAAGGCTGAGACATGTAGGCGTAAATATAGATAGATAAAATATCTGGACTGATTGCCGCATGCAAATTCTAGACTCATTACATATTTTTTAAAGCGTTAAAACTTCCACTCACAAATCATTGAATCAAAATAGGACTACTAATTATAACATAAAATGACCCCTAACCAATTATGAACAAAATGCGGCTTCTTGTAACATGAAATCACCAAAGAGGGGCATCACAATGGATGGATTGGATTCAAGATACTTCACCATTGGTAAAAGAAATGTTATGTTTTCACTTCATTTTACCATTGATTGTGATAGTGTGGTTGGCCACTGCATTGAAATTTCTTTTTGATTATAAGAAAATCCTCTTAAGAATATATCTTATTGCCAAATAGAGGTTGAGATTTTATGTTCTTAATCAATTAGGCATTCTTAGTGGAAAAGTGCTTAAACAAAATTTAATCTCCAGCCAGAATGATTAAACAAAAGCACCATCACACAAGAATTTTCTCAAGAGACTTCAAACGTCAGTGCACGGTGTAGAGTGTATCATTGTACTAGGCTTGTTTTGTTTTGCATCTTGAAACATTTTCCCTCCGAACAGCAGTGTAATTTGTTGAGGTATAGTTCATGATTTTTTTAACAGAGTAAAAAAAACAGAACTTTTATTCCAAGAAGAGAAAGTTTTATAATGTCTAGAGGCAATCTTTGTAAAAAAACGGAGAAGCCAAAATATGTTTGTACTCCAATTACAAAGGATAATCTCTGTTTGAAGATCAGGAAAAAATTGCATGTAATCCAAATACAAACAGGAGCCTGTTGATGCTTCGAAAATCACTGCATCAACATCGGGGAAAACCACCCGGTCCGGACCTTAAAGGCAGCTCCTTTCCGGTTGGTGTGGTGGCTCCGACTGGGGATAATGGACCCAGTGTCCCATTGATTTATGAATGGGATGGATGAATGTTTGATTTACTTATATCTAATGAAAATGGTGAAAGATTTATTCTAAAATGCAATAATGTAATTAACTAATCTATCCTGGGAAGTCTTTGTCTTAGTGCAATTTTTAATGGTTCTTATTGAAAAGTAGGCATGTAGATGACTCTACTTTTAAACAAAAATATTCATTCATATGATAATTACTTTGTTCAAATAGTTAAACAAAGTAATAATTAAAACATTATTGCACTGATCTTTATATATCATTGACACATATATAGATGAAAAATAACAACTTTTGAATATTCAATAGTGATAAGTAAAAGAGATTGTTGTAAGAGCTTATACATGCATCAATAATAGAAAAATGAATGAATGATAGTTCCCATAAAAGAATGAAGCAAAACATAGATAATAGTACCATATGTGTTTGAATCCCCTCCAACATGAATTGCATTTGGATCCCGCTTTCTAACTTCGAAATACTTTTATAGGAAGCAGTAGTAGTGCATATCAGATAAAAGTACTCTTCATTAAAACTCAAAAATCAGGTCCAGTTTCATAAAAAAATATATATTGGAACCACAATAGTGCAACTTTCAATCCAAGTCTTAATACAAAATTTTTAGGACCCTTTCTAAAAACATGAAAGAGTCTATAAATACTATCTAAGTGATAGTATTTTAATTATAAATACTATATTCACAAAAATATATGGATTTTATTTTAATTATAATGGATACAAAACACAATTCTTCTTTGTTGGCATAAATAACATGTATTTACTTTTTTAAATCTATATTCACACATATATATGGATTTTATTTTAACTGTTCTTACTGTTTACTGCATATGGTTAATAATATCATGTTTAAAAACACTTATTTTCCTATTTCCTTGAGTGGAAGCATAATAGCAATATCTGACCACGAATTTTATTTTACTGTTCTTATTATTTACTGGATATGGATAATAATATTATCTATAAAAACACTTATTTTCCTCTTTTGGCATAAATAACATGCATTTATTTTTTAATCTATATTCACAAATATATATGGATTTTATTTTAATTGTTTTTATTATTTTATTAGGTTTAAAAACACTTATTTTCCTATTTTGACATAAATAACATGTATTTATTTTTTTAATCCATATTCACAAATATATATATGGATTTTATTTTAATTGTTCTTATTGTTTACTGCATATGGATAATAATATTATGTTTAAAAACACTTATTTTCTTATTTTAGCATAAATGACATGAATTTACTAAGATTTAAATCATGCATACATTTTTAGAAGAAATTGAGAAAATTTGCTAATATCTATTACGCATTGCGTGATACTATTCAAGATATGGGTTACAAACTTACCACGAGAAAATCCGAGCAGCCCTTGCGCACAATTGAATTAAACTAAGCCCAATGAATTTTGGGGATTAATGTTGATTCCACTCTCAATCGACCGACCCACTGAACCAGAACCAAACAGTTGCTTTACTTCGTTTTCCACAGTTTATCCATCAGCATAGACAGAGGTGCAGGGAATAGGTGTAGTAGATCTACTATCCTATGCATCAGAAATACAGGTAGTTTCGGTAGTCCCAGAACAGTTCCACCTACTTATAATTCACAGTTCAAGTTGTGATCCAACGACCAAATGCTTTTCAATCGTCTAACATGAAATCTGAAAGTGCATGATGGTGCAGGGTAGCAGCCAAGCTTGTTGATTTCAGAGAGAATGTCTTACAACGTAATTAATTATTTTTAAATTAATTTTATAATATAATTTGATAAAAAAATTAAATTAATGATTTAGCACCTTTTATTTTAAATTAAATTTATCATTTATTTTATTAAATTGTATATATTTTGATGTAATTAAAAATAATAATAAACTAATTTTTATAATTTTATAATATAAAATAATTCACACATACTCTTATAAGTAAAAATCTGTCATCTTAACTAAAAAAAATAAAAATAAAAAATTCACAAATACTTTTTAAATAAAAATCTGTAATCTTAATTATCAAAAAGAAAAAAAAAATGTTTACAATTGGATTAAAAGGAAAAAGAAAAATAAAATACAGTTATTTAATGAATATTATACTCCTCTAATAAAGCCTAGTTTATTGACCCATTATTAGGACATGAGGCCTTCCTCTTCCTTAAAATGCATAAAGCTAATCTAACTCTAAAGTTTGGCCATTTAAACTTGCTTAGTTTATTGACCCATTATTAGGACATGAGGCCTTCCTCTTCCTTAAAATGCATAAAGCTAAGCTAACTCTAAAGTTTGGCCATTTAAACTTTAAGATAAAGCCTAGTTTATTGACCCATTATTAGGACATGAGGCCTTCCTCTTCCTTAAAATGCATAAAGCTAAGCTAACTCTAAAGTTTGGCCATTTAAACTTTAAGATACAATAATATTATAAAAGCTAGAAACTAAACATCCTAATTGAAATGGGATATAACAATCTCAAACACAAATATTGTAATTATTAGTCCCTGCCATCTGGCAATCGGCAGGGACTATAGTAATCGATCAGTTTTGAGTTAGCATTAGTTTGCAGTTTTAATCTGGTGTTATTTAGTGATTATTATAAAGTTTCCAAAGCTGCTGTGCAGGGATCTACCGACATAACCAAACTCTTCAGCTACTCTTCAGCTTTGCCATCTTATTTGGCCTCTTCCCGAGGCGGGAGAGGCCGGAGCATAGACTATCTTCCTTTGCCGTCTTTATTATTGGTGACCGTCAGGTGATTTCATAGATTAATGTTAACATTACTTAACATTAGTTTGGCAGTGTACTTAACATTAGTTTGGCAGTGTGAATTATTTGGCATATTGGCAGGCAGGTGTTCTGTTGTCCGTGCTCTTCGTGCATGGCAGGTGTTCTGTTGTTCTGCTGTCCGTGCTCTTCGTGCATGGTGGAGTGCCAGGAGGCGCCTTCAATTGAATTTTCTTTGTGCATGGCGGAGTGCCAGGAGGCGCCTTGAATTGAATTTGCTTTGTCGATGTCTGCACGCTGCTGTAACTGCCTGTAATCCATTCTATTTTTTCCACTGAACTGCTACAATGCAAGCCATGTTAACAATCTGTGGATCTGCTACAATGCAAGCCATGTTAACAATCTGTGGATCTGCTGGCGATGATGGTGGACTTTGTTGGTTCCACACATGGTACGCCTTCTACCAAAGGTATGTATAGACCATCCAAAATCTGCAATTTTCAGTTCACCCTCCGTTTCATAACCTCAAAAATTAGCAGTATTTAAATCCCAGTATAAGCCCAGAATATTCCGACCACATTTAGCACGAAACTTATCCTTTTTGAAGAATGTCTAGACATTCTGGTGTTCATCTGGCAATAAAAGTTGGGTGAATTGTTTCAAAGTGCAATCCAACAATATAATATAAACCATAGCAATTACCTTAAAACCAATCAGCAAATTCTCTGGCTTGATATCCCGGTGTATCACATGCTTTTCATGGAAGAAGAGTAAAGTCCTTGCCAACGATGCAATGTACTGTGTTAAGGCAGAGAAATCAGATTAATGTAGAAACAAAAGAAAATAAATTGATTTGCTGAACTATGGTACAACGTAGTCAAATGCAAGTATTTCGCATTATGTTCTCCACAGAAGTCTGTCTCAGGACTTCTAGCTGGCAAATTTATCCCTGCTAGATTGCCCTTAGGCATGAGACTTACATTCTATGTGGACATGATGGCTTAATGGGCCTTCATTCCTTGATTGCCATTTGAAATTTGGTGATTATGACATGATAACCGTTAGACAAAACTAACCTTGTATGAAGTAAAAATTTAAAAAACAAACAGGCCTTCAAAGGAGAGAACTTACAGTAGCTGCACGTTTTTCGTTGAAGCACTTACAGCGTTGTAGCTCTTTATACAGCTCACCTCTTGGAGCATGTTCAAGAATAAGATAGACACAATTCTGTAGAAAAGCCAGGATAAGTGTTAGTAAATAATATTTTAATTGTTAGCTCTTTCAAGCTTCATCTGTCCCTAAAGGCTGTTTCAAGTGCTTGTTTGGATTCCCACTTTAACAGGCTAGCAGGAGTTCAAATCTTGCCTGGAACATAATGAATCCGTATAGTGATCCAAAACCAAGATTATGTTCATAAGGCAATTGTCGTGACAAGTGAATTCAACAGTGGAGTACATCAAGCTAGCCATATTCGTGTCTGGTACATTTGAGGCACGGTCAGGGCTACTCCCAGTCCATCCTTTGTGAAAAGCTGTGTGTTTGGCAGCTGAGTTTCTGTGAAGGCACTTGTTCTTTCGTTACATCTCTGGTGGTGAGGCAGTAGGACACGTGTAGCACATGCAAATTCTATATATTATTGTTAACCATCATTTTATTTGTATGTAACCATTGTCGACATAACATAGAAATCATCCTACACAAAACGCTATGTGGGACCTACCATGAGCGCCATGTCTCTCATCATTCCACTGTCAAGTGGCCGTGATTTAGAGTTACAAATTCATATAACAGTTCACTACTTTTCAATATATGATAGGAAGCTAGACTTATGAACAGGGTTTGTTGTTCAGGATGCTAGATTCTTATATTCTACGAGAAGAAAAACATGAAATTGTGTAATGACAGCGCTAATCTAATTACCCTTAGATTTCAGCTAATTGAAACATAATTTAAGTTTTTTATAACAGGACAAACAATGTCATTTATCTGATATAATTGCAGGGGGAGGTTGAAGACGGAATGCGAACAACCAGTCGTTTGCAATAGCGAGAATTCTCTTAAGCCACTGCCTGCTGGGGAGGCGAGTTCCGATTCCGGTGATTGCATCACTCAACGGCAGCAGCAGCGGCAGAACCTTCAGTTTCCCATGACAGGGCTCTCTGTACAAGTATCTTCCTGTTATGTTCTAGTTCCTGGGTTGTTCGATTATCGTGATGTCTCCTGTATTGACATATTAGCAGACATATTACCATGATACGATGTTAAGTGGCATGGTTTATGCCCTGCATGTTATGTTATGGAGGAGGTGAGGCATGTGGCCCTCATGGGAGGGCCCACATGGTCCATGGACGTATTTTTATCATAATATAATCTGAAGCCTAGTTTTGCCATAATTGAAAATTACCCCGGTTCAATCAAATAGAACGTGTTTTGTTGAATACTTGACAATCATTGTCGCTTTGGCAGTGATAAGGAAAGCAATGAAATACTTTATAACAAGCCTCAAATGAATGCTTTGTACAGTTTCCACAGCATTTTAGTGGCATTGATGAACATGATATTTATGGCACAGGATGACCTTCACTTTTGATGTAAGTTTTCTGTCTTTCTCCAATGAAGTATTATTGCAAAAATTTCAATCTTTCTAACTGTAACACTAAATATTGAGATATTGTAATGCACACTATTATTGCAGGTGGTCATAAGAGGATTAGATGGGCTTCAGGGCCCTATTTACTTCGGCACTGGTTGTGTTCACAGGAGAAAATCTCTTTTTGGAAGTAAACCAAGGTCACAGTATCCCAACAGCCATGCAAAACCAACAGGTTGCAATACCCAGATCATTAATTCTTTCAAATTCAGTCCTGAAGCTTATTATATACTTTTTACTGTTATTGTTTTTATGTTTTTAAAAGTCAGTTTCTTTCTCTTGATCGAGAGATCCAGTTTAATGGTTGTTATTTTTAACATGAATTTTCAGGGTTTCATCAAGTTCAGAAGTCTAAAATATCATACGAAACCTTGACTGAAATGTTTGGTGAGAGCCCAACTTTTCTTGCATCAGTTGTGAATGCCATTGGCGGTGCAAGTTGTACAGAATCTTTAAACTATTCAACCCAGGACATTCTGCAGTTGATCAGTCCCAACTATGAGGTCAATACTAAATGGGGTGAAGAGGTAAGACTCATGGTTTGTAAGCAAATAACATCACTGTTAAGATGGGGAAATTTCTGAATTTTGTGTTTTCTTCTCCTTTTGAAGAGTGAATACCTTCATGTATGAATGTCCCAATGAGAATGAGGATATGCTGATGATTTCATCTGTTCTCTCATGCCAGAAACATCTGATGAGCATGTACCATTCACACCAGGTTGTATATCTTCACAAATATAAATAGCATAGATACTTTTTAACTGTAAAATTGGGCATAATCCTGTCTGAGATCTTACCAGGTTGTAACAGAATCTGGCTTTTCTGAGTGCAATAAACTATAATCTTCTTAAAATTTTGTTGATGTTCACCTCTTTTCTTTTCAAGTTACATCCTCTGCTGTGGGCCATCATGAACAGATCAAGGTCGATACGAAAGCGGAAACTGAGTTAGAAAAACAGAACACACAGTGAAGAGTTCAGGCAGAGGCAAGACTGCAAGTAGCTTTGGATTTTTCAGAGATCCCGGTTTCACTAAGAAATTTTAGGTATGGCGTTTCAGAGTTTTTAAAATTCAAGTAAGTTTCACTGAGAAATTTTAGGTTTATCATTATTTTATGAGCTAAATATGCAAATAGCTTTGGATTTTTTCTAGAGATCCTGGTTTCACTAAGAAATTTGAGGTTTATCACAGTTTCATGGGCTTTCATTACATTATAATTTCATAATTTTAGTTTCAGAGTTTTTCAAATCCAAGTAGGTTTCACCGAGAAATGTTAGGTTTATCAGAATTTTATGAGCTAAATATACCAGTAGCGTTTTCATTACATTATAGTTTCAGAGTTTTTAAAATCCAGGTAGTTCTGAATTTTTAATTTTTAAGAGATCCTGGTCTCACTGAGATATTTTATGTTTATCAGAATTTTATGAGCTAAATATGCAAGACTGCAAGTAGCTTTGGATTTTTCAGAGATCCCGGTTTCACTAAGAAATTTTAGGTATGGCACAGTTTTGTGAGCTTCAATTGCTCTGCGATAATGGATGGAGCGAGGCACAAAAAACTTCTCAACCTGAGGTGATTTACTCTGACCGCCTTTGTATATGCTAGTAATTACTAATAAAGTATGGTCCTCTATCTTACCATAACTAATTAACAACCTTAATTACTCATATCTATGTATCTGTGCTTATAGCTCAATGTAATCATATACCGTGTTTCCTATATTCTGTAATTGCAACACAACCTTTAATGGTAATAATACTAATAGAACATCAACTCTAGTGAGATCAGGGGAGTTGTCAAAAGAAGAAATTGACAAAATGCGTATAAAGGTTTTGTCAATTTTGAATGAAGAGTTTGTAAACAACAAAGATTATGTTCCAAAAACACGAGATTGGGCAATTCTGAGAACATTTTTTTGGGCATATAAGTATCATGCTTTCAGGGAAAACAACAAATCTTTTCCATTTTTTCCTCACAATTTTATAAGCATCCAACTTTGTAGTCTCTGTAAGAATCTGGACTCTTTGGCACTTCTGAGAATCATTATTTTGGCAGTATCAATTTTTCAGGGAAAACTGCAAGTCTTTTCCATTTTTACTCTTCAATTTTATTTGCCTCTGTCAACGGATACGACTTAACGACCCTCTTCCGTCGCCCTTACTTGGGAAGTGAAGGAATCTGTGGATTGTTCTTTGCAGGTTCATTCATTGGAAATCCAAACTGGTTGAAAAAATCAACTGTTCTCACAATGGTATGCAATGTGCATTTTATTTCCACTCATATACTTTTCCAAATATGGATTTTTTATCAGAATTTAGTTGGCTTATTCCAGCCTAATAGAATATTGTCTTTCAGGTATGTTGGGAGGCTTTTTGTCAAGGCTCTGGGCAAGCCAATAGAAATTATTACAAAGCTGAATGTGATGGTTGGTTTTCCACCAGATGAGGAAATTGATCTTTACGAGGTTAGTTGAATAAAAGCTTTTGGATACTGTGACACTAATTAGTCCCAAGCTTTTATTTTCCCTAGTTCCTTACTGCAAGGGAGGAAAGTGGATCTTGAGTTATTGTTTGGTCAATTGTTTGTAAGATTTGTTTCATTTAACATAAACCTGTTAAACAATTTTAGAAAATAAGGTTGGACAGAAACAAGAGTTGGAAGGACAAATGGAGGCAATTATATTGTTGGCCTCCTCTGCTAGTTCATGTTAAAACTGGAAACTTTTATTGTATCAATTGCCGCTTCTTTCATACTAAAGGTCCTACACCATTCAAGGACTTATTTTCTGTTCTTTATTTTGGCTTTCTGAACCTGTGTAGCTCTCTTGTAGTATCTCTTATTAAATTTGGAGTTGCATGAGGCATTCTCAATTGTGTCTTTTACTATGGTCTTGTTGACTGCATTTTAGTTCATTAGTGGACATCAGGGAAGTTTAATATTAAAAGTGGAAAGATTTGTCCTATCACTTTCTGCTTATTTCATGTGGACAACTTTAGAGTTTGACCACTTATAGCATTGATAGGAGTAGCTTTTAATGTGCTCAATTCATGCTTTTGTACCATTTGCATGTTCTAGGTATCACAAGTGTATCACACAATGAAAACCATAGCCCCTTCAAGGATGATACCTTAGAAGCTTAGTGTGGATGTTGTGAAGTACAATTTCTTACGGCTGAAGATTGACCATTTAAGAGGCATTGTACAGTTTGGTAGTGAGGTGAAGAATTTAGTTTTCTGGTTTTCATTGTTTTGAATAAAAAAAAAGCCTCGGCTAATTTTGAGGATGTTGCTTCTGTTCATGGAGTATTTTTTAGGGTGAGGATGTTGCTTCTGTTCATGGAGTATTTTTGAAGGTGACAATGTTAAAATCTAGCTATTTGATGGATTTATTTCTGCAGGACATCAAATGAGACCAGATTCAGAATGATTTAACCATTCTTATGAAGTGCTTAAACAAGGCTAGCAGATAAACTTGAAGATGCCTCAATTTTAACATACAAATAAGGACATATAGATGAAGGAGATGGAGGCGGCTTTGCTCCATACATTCAAGTGCTTCTTCATTGAAGTTAAGGGTGACAATATATAGCATTTTTGCTTCTATAATAGTAATTTTATATTAAATGCCATTGCATTGCAATGCAGGTGAATAAAGGAGGCCTAGAATTATTGAAGATTTCCATTATGGCAGGTTGGAATTTTTTAAATTTTAATCTTTTCCCTTATGGACCTTTCATTAGTTACAACGTTGTTGAGATTAGTTACTTGTAAATGGTCAAAACGCATAAAATGTTCTACTTTTCCAAACAGAAAAAATCATTATAGGTCGAAAAGAAATATACATGTTTCACCTATATATGGCTGAGCATAGCCATTTTTGGTTCCACTATAGGTTACGAGAACAGTATGGTTGAATAAGAGTGATTAGGGTAAATACGATAACCTTAACCTAATTCAAACGTTTAAACATATCATAGTTATTTCCATAAATACAATGGATTCAACACTGTACAGATTGGTGATTACTATTAAGTATTGATATCACTATGCTTGAACTAATGGCATTGAATCTATCTTATAAGCTTGTATAGAGTAAGCAACAAGGACATGAAACCTCTTGCTTAATGAGTATACTAGGTATAAGCATATTGAACTAAACCCATTGAATACACCAATCTCTAGTCATAAGTTTCAACAAGGTTAAGCTTACTTGCCTAATTGATTCAACTTCAATATTCCAGCTATGTTGTGTACTAATGGTAAACGTATATGAACCAAACCCATTAGACTAATACATGGTCATAAGCTAGTAATAGCTTTGAATAGAGTACCGTATTCTACCTAATGAATAAGTTTACATTATCTCTAATATGGAATGACTTACTTATGCTTACAGATCCTGCTTAATATAGGTAAATACACATACTTAACATATGAGCTATACAGGTATGAAAGTGTAAATCCAAGGCTTTAGCATAAACACCTTATAAAGAACATAGGTACTGTAATTACCATAGTATTACTAACACATGAGCCTATCGTCTAAAGTAATGGTAATCTCTAACCCATGCTTAGTGATATAGAAAAAGGGTAATCACTATGCTTAACTAGCTTGTTCAAAGTGTATAGATGTTTTAATTAGGTCAAATGTTGTAACATACCTTGTGTAAAGTATTCAGTTGTTTGTATTACTTATACCTCTTTCATATCCATAATAACTGATATGTCATAACCTGCTTGTAATTAGTGAACAACCCATATTGGGTTACTCTGCATCACATAAGCATTTCCCTAAGTAATCATGTATCTAAGCTATCCAAAGCTACTTGTAGTCTTGCCTCTGCTTGAACTCTTCACTGTGTGTTCTGTTTTTCTAACTCAGATTCCGCTTTCGTATCGACCTTGATCTGTTCATGATGGCCCACAGCAGAGGATGTAACTTGAAAAGAAAAGAGGTGAACATCAACAAAATTTTAAGAAGATTATAGTTTATTGCACTCAGAAAAGCCAGATTCTGTTACAACCTGGTAAGATCTCAGACAGGATTATGCCCAATTTTAGAGTTAAAAAGTATCTATGCTAATTAGTTCCTTACTGCAAGAGAGGAAAGTGGATCTTGAGTTCTTGTTTGGTCAATTGTTTGTAAGATTTGTTTCATTTAACATAAACCTGTTAAACAATTTTAGAAAATAAGGCTGGACAGAAACAAGAGCTGGAAGGACAAATGGAGGCAATTATATTGTTGGCCTCCTCTGCTAGTTCATGTTAAAACTGGAAACTTTTATTGTATCAATTGCCGCTTCTTTCATACTAAAGGTCCTACACCATTCAAGGACTTATTTTCTGTTCTTGGGATTACTGGATAATCTGCCTACCTCTGTCTCCACTAATCTGTTCCTTATACAACGATGGTTGTCATTTTAATATATTTTCTCTCCATAAAGCTATACATTAAACAGGTTATATAACAATAAGATTCTTTGACTTATATGCCTTCCCGAACAGATAGGCCTTCCTGAACATGCCTATTGACTTGATAGGTTTTGAATCAGTAGCAGTAGTGGTGGTTAATCAATTGTAGCTTCTAATATGATCAATATGAAAAAAATCCTTCTCAAGTTAGCCTTCTCAGTTTTGATATTTCAAAACGGATGGTCAAATATATTTATATGTATAAGCTATTGATCATCCATTCTCTCAAATGCAATTTCAGAAAAATTATTACTGCGCTAGCACAGGCTCATCAAAACCGGGTCTGGCATGCATCACACCTTGATCCCCACCCAATCTGTAACATGCTCTTCACTTCTGTCAGTGCATTTGATGTTCTAATTTATATCTGCATGCCTGAAAAGCACAAAAGGTCATTCCGGCCTTGAGAAGCAGCATGTAAAGCAATTAATTCTCTTTGTATTACTACACTTTCCTCTTAATTGACAATTGAGGAAATGTTCATGTTATCATCAACATAGAGGTACAGTTCTTCAATCTGATTAGAAATCTGAAGACTTAAATATAAACTAGCTCATGAAATAAATGTTAACTCATGATACTATAAAGTGTATCTTGTTTCTTGCTTTTTTCCACAGAATGCACGAGCTATATCATTGAAAAGGAATCTTAGTATCATGGAGCCCATTATTTCAGCTCTAACTAAGAGTGGTTACAACAACATGACCAATAGAATCATGATACAATCTGATGAAAGTGCTGTGCTAACAGAGTTCAAGCAACTTACAAAATTTAAGCTTGTTTATGTTGTGGACGAAACTGCTATCAGCATTCCAGATTCTACCATTGAGGAGATGAAAACATTTTCTCATGCCGTAGTATTAATGAGGAATGTGATTTTCCCGGCTTCTCAGACATTTCTTGTAGGGTACACAGATATTGTCCAGCGACTGCACCTCTATAATATGTCAGTTTTCGTCTTTCTTCTCTGGCTGGCTTCCATTCCTCTATTCCTGCTTAAGTGTGCATTGACTGTGGATTTCAAATTCATTCTTGTGCAGTCTGTTGTCTTTTGCTTCAGTCAGTCTATCCTTTTAGTCTATGGTTTATACTTTACTGTATATATGTATGGGAGGCAACACAAACAATTCATCATGCATCCGAGAATCTGAACAAGTTTTCTGTTTCATAACATTTTTTACATGAAATCATACGAAGTTCGTTGTGCGTTGGCTAACTGGAAAGTGTTGGTCAATGGGCAGTATGATGAAAGGCTTTAAAATGAAGAATGTAGAGGATTCAAGCAATAATTTCTATGTGGAGTTCATGGGACCTCGACACAGTAAGTTAGAATTCCATTGCTTTTCTTGTTTTCTTTTGGGTTTATTAGAGACCTGGATTCTGTTAGTTATAATAGGAAATACCCCACGCCAGGGAAAATAATTTAGTAAATTAGGTTACATTGTATTGAAGCTAGAATGAACTGAGAGTTAACTGTTTTCTTTTTCTCTCGAATTATTCTAGGTGACAAGCTGAGCTACTTCAGGAAAAAATTACATTGCTAAAGTTTTACATGGATTCAACCCTATCCTCTGCTTAACGTACGATGCACACGAGCTTCTGTACAATTTGTCAGGTATGCATTAAAGGCCAACGTTTAAAAAGTTGTGAAGACAAGATTTCTTTAATCAAGAACATTTCTTTAATCCGGATAATGGAGAACTTTAGCTCTGCTAAAATATAACAGGTTTAGTATTTCAGAGGGCAACTGATGTAATACTGTGATATGAATTTCTTGTACTGTGCAGCAAACATTTACAGCCCGTTTAATATAGAGGGTTATAATCTTCTAAGAAATCTGTCTGCCTTTTTAGAGTTTGCAGAGAGTCAAGGAAATGTTCATGTTATCATCAACATAGAGGTACAGTTCTTCAATCTGATTAGAAATCTGAAGACTTAAATATAAACTAGCTCATGAAATAAATGTTAACTCATGATACTATAAAGTGTATCTTGTTTCTTGCTTTTTTTCACAGAATGCACGAGCTATATCATTGAAAAGGAATCTTAGTATCATGGAGCCCATTATTTCAGCTCTAACTAAGAGTGGTTACAACAACATGACCAATAGAATCATGATACAATCTAATGAAAGCGCTGTGCTAACAGAGTTCAAGCAACTTACAAAATTTAAGCTTGTTTATGTTGTGGACGAAACTGCTATCAGCATTCCAGATTCTACCATTGAGGAGATGAAAACATTTTCTCATGCCGTAGTATTAATGAGGAATGTGATTTTCCCGGCTTCTCAGACATTTCTTGTAGGGTACACAGATATTGTCCAGGGACTGCACCTCTATAATATGTCAGTTTTCGTCTTTCTTCTCTGGCTGGCTTCCATTCCTCTATTCCTGCTTAAGTGTGCATTGACTGTGGATTTCAAATTCATTCTTGTGCAGTCTGTTGTCTTTTGCTTCAGTCAGTCTATCCTTTTAGTCTATGGTTTATACTCTACTGTATATATGTATGGGAGGCAACACAAACAATTCATCATGCATCCGAGAATCTGAACAGAGTTCTCTGTTTCATAACATTTTTTACATGAAATCATACGAAGTTCATTGTGCGTTGGCTAACTGGAAAGTGTTGGTCAATGGGCAGTATGTTGCATATTCCTGGGTTTCCTGTATTCGATCACAACTCTTAGTTATAATAGGAAATACCCCATGCGAGGGAAAATAATTTAGTAAATTAGGTTACATTGTATTGAAGCTAGAATGAACTGAGAGTTAACTGTTTTCTTTTTCTCTCGAATTATTCTAGGTGAAAAGCTGAGCTACTTCAGGAAAAAATTACATTGCTAAATTTTTACATGGATTCAACCCTATCCTCTGCTTAACATACGATGCACACGAGCTTCTGTACAATTTGTCAGGTATGCATTAAAGGCCAACGTTTAAAAAGTTGTGAAGACAAGATTTCTTTAATCAAGAACATTTCTTTAATCCGGATATGAAATTAGACCTAAGTGTTTTTTGTTGCTAGCTGGTTAGATCTGATATCCATACTTGATTAGTCAAATAAGCATTAGATTAGTGCTATTCCCATTGCTTAGACCATTGCTGTTGTTGCATATTCCTGGGTTTCCTGTATTCGATCACAACTCTCATACGTAAATCACTACTAGCAACAGGTCAATGGTAATAGGGTAACATAAACCTAGCCTCACCTGTTAATCATTGTCTATTATGGTCCCACATTCAGTGTTCACCTATACGTCAAATACTACATATATATTGCATAAGCTATAGACCACCCTTCCTTTGTAATGAACACAAAGGTGCTGAGATCGAAGCTATACATGGCAATGGCACACAAAGACGAAGGCAAGCTCCTAAAGCTGCTTCTGAGAAGGGCAGGGCAAATCAATGTCGAATCAAGTATTCTATGATCACTGGATAACAGATCACTACTCTGTATTTTATGCAAATATATCAGTCTTCCAACTATGTGTCCTAGACTTGAAACTAAACAGTGAATTCTCAACCATGGTGTCTTGTCACTAGATAAAAAAGAGAATGCTCAACAACCGAAACCAATAGCAAGGTCCCTTGAGAAATGAAGATCAAAACAGAGAGACTTCCTGACAGACTTTCTCTGCCACCTAATTTCGCATTTACTACTGCCGCCACATGCATCATCCCATATGCCATTTGCTCCCCATGTCAGATCGCTCACTTAACGTAACATTTTCGTTTTATGCCCATCATTAAATACTGGCCTGCTCCAATCTGATCTTCAAGTATTTCAGCTCCATTCCAAATCAATCCGTATATGTACTTATTCCTGCACCTAGATATTGACATAGATCTCCTGTCTAGCCAATTGTTTATTAGAATAGCTTGGACCCAATCTACCACCAAGATTGCCCGATGTCAAATACATCACCTAATTTCGCATTTACTTCTGCCGCCACATACATCATTTCATATGCCATTTGCTCCCCATGTCATATCGATCACTTAATTGCACCGATTTCTCACTTAACGTAAGCTTTTCGTTTTATGCCGACCATTAAATACTGCCCTCCTCCATCCGAGCTTCAAGTATTTTAGCTCCATTCACACTTAAAACAGCTTACAAACACGTTGAACTTTTTTATAAATTGGCCTCTTCTGCACCTGGATATTCACATACATCTTCCCGCTTCACATAACATGGAATCCATTAGCATAAGCCAACTTACTCAACTCGCAACATTATTTCTCTTAGCACTTGTTCTCATGGCTCTTCTGATTATTGACATCGTAAAAGTCGAAAGACAAAGAAAAAAGAAACCAAAAAAACAATAACATCTCTTTTGCATTATTTTACGCATTGTCTTATTTCCCCGCTTCCTTCTCTGTTACAGGTGTACGACGGATGCTTCAAATATGCATTTAGGTCAGCCATGGTGGTGCAACTCGCATTTTTTATGCTTCTATTGTCTCTGCTCAGATGCCGGACTAATGTCCTAATTGTTAGCATTCGTGCTTGTCTTGTATTCTTCACATGTTACAGTCTGTCATAAGAAATGCGTATTTTCAAGGTCAAATGTAAGCTTCACGGCGGTTTTCATGTTACTCGTGTCTTGAATTTTCTATTGCAGTTGTGTGATTTTGGGCTAGCAACATAAACTGGTGTATCTTGAATTGATGATGATTCTCTGTAAGTTAGTTATTCAATAATGTTCAGATCTTTAGTATATAGTGCTCATGTAACTATTTCTATTGCAGTTGTGTGATTTTGGGCCCCGCGATTTATGTATTACTGAAACTCGCTCATGTGACTATTTCTATTGCAGTTGTGTGATTTTGGGCTAGCAACATAAACTCGTACATTGTTTTGAAATAACTGGTGCATTTTATATTATTCGACAGCCCTCTATGTCTAGCAGCTATGTCTGGTGCTTATGTATGGCTGCACTGGCTCTGTAAGGCTATGACTGGCTGTGTCTGGTTGTACTCAGGCGTATGACCCTCAAAAGGCGAATTGCATATAACAAGTCTCGGAAGCTAAACGGACTAGATAGAACTGTGTGCCTGTGTCTGGCTGTATGGCTATGTCAGTTACTTATGTGCATCTTGTATGACTCAGGCGTATGACCCTCAAAAGGTGAATTGCATATAACAAGTCTCGGAAGCTAAATGGGCTAGATAAAACTATGTGATTTTGGGATAGCAACATAAACTCGTACATTGTTTTGAAATAACTGGTGCATTTTATATTATTCGACAGCCCTCTATGTCTGGCAGCTATGTCTGGTGCTTATGTATGGCTGCACTGGCACTGTAAGGCTATGACTGGCTGTGCCTCAAAAGGCGAATTGCATATAACAAGTCTCGGAAGCTAAACAGGCTAGATAGAACTATGTGCCTGTGTCTGGCTGTATGGCTATGTCAGTTACTTATGTGCATCTTGTATGACTCAGGCGTATGACCCTCAAAAGGTGAATTGCATATAACAAGTCTCGGAAGCTAAATGGGCTAGATAGAACTATGTGCAGGGACTAGCTGCTTCGCAGCCTTCCTTGTTAAAAAATTAATTGTGAAAACTAGTTTTGTTAAATATGTTATCGTCTATCATAAATAAAACCACTTGTGTTCAAAAATAAATATAGATAGATAAAATATCTGGACTGATTGCCGGATGCAAATTCTAGACTCATTACATATTTTTTAAAGTGTTAAAACTTCCACTCACAAATCATTGAATCAAAATAGGACTACTTATTATAACATAAAATGACCCCTAACCAATTATGAACAAAATGCGGCTTCTTGTAACATGAAATCACCAAAGAGGGGCATCACAATGGATGGATTGGATTCAAGATACTTCACCATTGGTAAAAGAAATGTTATGTTTTCACTTCATTTTACCATTGATTGTGATAGTGTGGTTGGCCACTACATTGAAATTTCTCTTTGATTATAAGAAAAATCTCTTAAGAATATATCTTATTGCCAAATAGAGGTTGAGATTTTATGTTCTTAATAAATTATCCATTCTTAGTGGAAAAGTGCTTAAACAAAATTTAATCTCCAGATAGAATGATTAAACAAAAGCACCATCACACAAGAATTTTCTCAAGAGACTGCCAAATAGAGGTTGAGATTTTATGTTCTTAATCAATTAGCCATTCTTAGTGGAAAAGTGCTTAAACAAAATTTAATCTCCAGATAGAATGATTAAACAAAAGCACCATCACACAAGAATTTTCTCAAGAGACTTCAAACGTCAGTGCACGGTGTAGAGTGTATCATTGTACTAGGGTTGTTTTGTTTTGCATCTTGAAACATTTTCCCTCCGAACAACACTGTAATTTGTTGAGGTCTAGTTCATGATTTTTTTTAACAGAGTAAAAAAAACAGAAATTTTGTTCCAAGAAGAGAAAGTTTTACAATGTCTAGAGGCAATCTTTGTAAAAAAACGGAGAAGCCAAAATATTTCTGTACTCCAATTACAAAGGATAATCTATGTTTGAAGATCAGGAAAAAATTGCATGTAATCCAAATACAAACAGGAGCCTGTTGATGCCTCGAAAATCACTGCATCAACATCGGGAAAAACCACCCGGTCCGGACCTTAAAGGCAGCTCCTTTTCCGTTTGGTGTGGTGGCTCTGACTGGGGATAATGGACCCAGTTTCCCAATGATTTATGAATGGGATGGATGAATGTTTGATTTACTTATATCTAATGAAAATGGTGAAAGATTTATTCTAAAATGCAATAATATAATTAACTAATCTATCCTGGGAAGTCTCTGTCTTAGTGCAATTCTTAATGGTTCTTATTGAAAAGTAGGCATGTAGATGACTCTACTTTTAAACAAAAATATTCATTCATATGATAATTACTTTGTTCAAATAGTTGAACAAAGTAATAATTAAAACATTATTGCACTGATCTTTATATATCATTGACACATATATAGATGAAAAATAACAACTCTTGAACATTCAATAGTGATAAGTAAAAGAGATTGTTGTAAGAGCTTATACATACATCAATAATAGCAAAATGAATGAATGATAGTTCACATAAAAGAATGAAGCAAAACATAGATAATAGTACCATATGTGTTTGAATCCCCTCCAACATGAATTGCATTTGGATCCCGCTTTCTAACTTGGAAATACTTTTATAGGAAGCAGTAGTGCATATCAGATAAAAGTACTCTTCATTAAAACTCAAAAATTAGGTCCAGTTTCATAAAAATATATATATTGGAAGCACAATAGTGCAACTTTCAATCCAAGTCTTAATACAAAATTTTTAGGACCCTTTCTAAAAACATGAAAGAGTCTATAAATACTATCTAAGTGAACTAACTATGAAATAAAAATGCTATGAGCTGGTATAACCAAATCACAAATATATGAAAATCTCTCTGAAATAGACATGCTTGCAGTCGGTAAGGATGGTTCATTGTTTCGGCTGACTATCTTTTGGCTTGAGTTGGCATATGGTGAGCATCGGTTGCAGTTCTAGAGGATGACTCATATGCGAATGCAGCTGGGCAATATATGTGACATCAGTAATTTTAGGAATCATGTAACTGATTGCATCGGTAAGGCATTTCATCGCTGTCCTTTGACTGTGTAGTTTAACAAGGAAGAACCAAAAGGTTTCCCATGTTAAAGTTTGAATGCCCGCGATTAATCTCTCCCTCTTTTCCAGCTCAATATTTCCATGTCTTCTCCAATGCTTTCACCGATGGTAGTTTCCTTGGAGAACATTCTGAAATTAAGTTTGATAAATAAAGAGTATTATTAATCAATTTCACTAGATTACCAGTTGCCGATCTACATCTCGATGTTGACCTTTCTGCTTTTATCAGTTGAGATTGCCACTCAAGGAACATGATTTCCTTGTGTGATTCCAGAATTTGGAGCAGATTTGCAGCTTGTCCTTCCTTGGTTTCTTGCCAAGAGAGAAACTTTGTTAGTGTTTAATCTGCTTGCTCCAATTTCTGTCTTGCATCAACTGACTTATCAATCATAGACGAGGAAATTTCACAG
Organism: Pinus tabuliformis; assembly: GCA_031772625.1. NCBI lineage: Eukaryota > Viridiplantae > Streptophyta > Pinopsida > Pinales > Pinaceae > Pinus > Pinus tabuliformis. The sequence goes on along the minus strand of CM062818.1, from coordinate 626,321,217 downwards.
AAGGGAGGAACAAGAGAAATATTATTACATAACAAGCTCAACTGAGTAGATAGTGCTTTAGTAATTTGGAGAGCCTCTGATTTGAATTCCTCGACTTGAGGAAATTCTTTGAACCTTTCTATTTACAGTGACAATTGAGCGATCTGTTCATCTTTTGATTTGTTCAGTTGTTCATTCATTGTCTTCAGCTTGTTCAATGCTTGAGATAATTCTTTTTGCTTCTGAACTACATGTTGATCTATCCTATGTTTCTCTTTGAGCAATTGCTCGTTTAATTGGTCGTTTGACTGCTTCTGTGCTGCTAACTGCTGCTCTAACTATTATATTTTCTGCTGCTTTTCATGTATCTGTGTCTCTAGTGAAGCGATTGCTTGATTCTTTTCTTTAAGTAAATTGCTGACTTCCAATGCCTTGTCCATAGTAGCTGCTGTGTATGCTCCAGCATACTGAGAGAGTTTAGTAAGATCTTCATAAGCGTTGACTTCCTCTCTTCATACCACATTAGTTATTTCCATTTGTGTAGGAAAAAGAGAAGATTGATCAAGTTTTCTCTTTTTTCCTTTGTCTCTTTATTACAACCTTATGCTTAGGGTTATAGAAGACATCCAAGGGTGGTATTTCTTCTACATGTAGAACTATTTCATTGGATGGGTTCTCAGGAATCATCTCTATATCCTTTTGAGTCATTGGTGGGCTGCTAGTTCCTTCAGTCGGAACTGTACTAATTGTTGTCTTCTGACCAGTTGTTACTTCCGGTGTGCTAAATCCTTGTAGGCTCTTAGTATTGCTTATAATTGAGTCGAACTATTTCCATTCTTTGAGTAGTTTGGGATCAATATGAATGTCTGAATCAATGAATTCGCTGTCTTTTCCCTATTCCTGTTCTTGTTCCTGCTTTGGCGTTTTTTATTTCTCAGAGATCTTTTCCACTACAACAGTCTTATCAGTGGTTGTTTGTTCAATTTCACTGGATGGCTGAATTGTAGGAGTTGTGGCTAATAGGTCTAAAGGCAGAGTTTGCAATCTCTAGTCTCTAACCCTATTAAACATTTCTAGCCCTTCATCTTGATACCTGATTCTAGCCAATGTTTTAACTTGAAATAATGATTCAGTTGAGGAAAATAGATCATCAAAGTCATCCACTTCATTATCAAACTTAGCAAGTTTGGCTTGAGATGTGACATCATAAGCAACCTGTCTTAGATCATATTGCCCGTTAGGAATTGTGGCAAGATTCAGCATTAGCATATTTATTATTTTCTGTTTCCTTCTCTGCATGCTTGTAGTCATGTAAAGTGAAAATGCCGCATCGTAAAGGGAAGATTGGCCACATGTGTTTATTTGAATCCTTAAGGGTTCTGGATGTCCCTTCCACTGTTATTTGATAAGCCAATTCCCGAGCTAACAATTTATTAGGCACATACAGGGGGAGAACATGGGGTTTAGTAAGGCTACCAAAAAGCCTTATATAAGTAAATTTCTCCTCCCCGAACCAACTACCTACTATTGTCAAGTCAATTTCTGCTTCCGAGGATATCTTGGGGGCAGGTTTATTAAAAATAGAATAATATACAGGGAGAATAAAACCATTGCAAATTTTATACAAGTGATTTTTGTAATGCGCCTTCCATAACTGCTGGTGGTAAATATGGATTGGATTCGGGTCTTGGGATTCCATCTCCATCCGAGTAACAGATATTCAGAATTGAATCAAATAGTATCCATAATGTATGCACTGTAATAGAAAGGGGGAATAGTCTAGGAAGTTTTATGTGCATTTGTTTTGTACTCTAAAATTGCTGTGGCTAGTTTATCAGACAAAATATTTTCCCAATCCATCACATAACCATTGATTGCAGCTTCCATTAGAGGGACCATTTCTATAGTGAATTTGGCAGAATCATGTATTCCCCACATCCTACACATCATAGCTCCTGCATAGCAATAAGGGGAAGCTAATGAGTCAACAAAGTACTTACCCGATGACTCGTGCTTGTGCTTTTCAGGGAAGTGCTTCCATTGCTTTATCGGGGCTGACTCTGAATCATTTTCCTTCACAAACGCTTCTAGGAATGCCTTGTTGCATCACTTCTCAGGTTGAGATAAGTGGTACATTTTCCTAAGATCCTCAGGCTAGAATGAGCCGAATATCCTCCCATCAGCTGTGCAAAAGGTTCTGTCCGAGACTAGAATTTTCTCTACCACCCATCTTACCACATCAGTATATGGCAGGATTTTAGCTCACGCTGCTATCTTGTGAAGATAAGAACAAGCCAATTCTTTAAGAGTTCCTTCTGATTTGTTAGTTGAATCGGCTGTGGCTTCCTCTGATAATTCTTCGGGCTCCTCTGCTTCTATCAGATTGTAAATGCTCTCCCAGCTAGTGTTTCCCAGACCAAGACACGTCGTATCTGAGATTAATCCTTTCTTGCTTGGTTGTGGTTCCTTGGCTGCAGGAGTGACTGTGGACTTCTTTGATTTCTTCCCCATTTTCTCTGGATTTCTAGTTTCGGAGGAATTCTGCACAAACAGTTGCAAACCGTGATACAGAGAAAGTGTTGTTGCAAGCCAATATGACAATGAATAGAATTACATTGATTGGCATATGATAAATAAAATATAGTTAAGGATTACCACGGATATAATATTTTGAAAGATCTATCCTTAACTGCAGTATTGAATAGCCGTTTAAACTGTCAATCGTGGTAAATAACATCATAAATGCCCATCACATCGCTCATATGCCAAATGATTGTTTCAAACGTGCTTTAGATTTCATTGATTGGCGATCGGCGATAAATCGCAAATCGGTGATTGGGAGTGTTAAAGGGAAGGGTTTTAGGATTTACTTTAAATATCTCCGATGACCAAAAGGTGATATAATATAATGCATGCAAACCTTTTTTAATGTATATTTTCTTTTCAAGATGTGCACCCAATTAATAGATCGCAGTTGAAATTTCGCTTGAGCTTTATCCTTTGTCATGTGACTCCGCCGATTGCCGATTTGTGATTAGCTTTATCGCATCGGGAGTTTTGATTAGGATTTTTCATATGTCCCTTTATCATTGACACGACCGATTTGCTGATTGCGATTTGCTTTATTTCATTGGAGGAGTTGAGGGGCTTTGCTTTATTATACGTTTGGCATTTACTTTCCCCGATTACCGATTGCGATTACCTTTTCGGATCGGAGAATTGGGTGAAGTTTTGTTTTTTGCGTGTGTTTCCCTTAATATTGTGATATGCGATCTCCGATCGCTTTATCGCAATATAGAATGGTTTTATAATATTTTTAAAGGAATACTTTTATTTTTTATTTAAAAGGCTTTATAAAATGATTCATTTACATGGGGCTTTTTAGTAAGGATTTTTCTTGTGATGAGGTAAATACCATTTTATTCACACATCTAACTAAGTTTATTTTAAAGGGACCCATTTCATATTAAGATCTTATATAAAGGTTTTTATGAAATGGGGAGTTGTTGTACAACACAACAAAGCCGAAACCAAAGAACACACCCCAACATGAAAGGAAGAAAAGGGGGCAACACATACCCAAGGAGAACAGAGACCTCCAAGACCTAACCGACTAACAGACCAGATATCAGCATCAAAAAAGAGGAGCTAAAGCTCAGAAAAACCAACCCCATGACCGCTCCCAAAAGAGATTTTTTCAAAGAACAGATAGCCAAGGTAGAGGGAGAGGCCATGCTTGGAGAGAGCGTCATCCTCCATATTTTGTTTCCGAAAAACATGTTGAAAATCAACTGCCGAGAAAAGAAGGGATGAGGTTACTAATCTGTAGCATTCAATTACAGAGGACAGGAACATCAAGGGAGCATTGTCCCAACGCCCACTTAATCATGGAAATAGAGTCACCAATGATCAAGAGTTTGTCGAGCCTAAGCCAAGAAGGACACTGGAGAGTGCCCCACATCGCAAGCAGCTCAACCCTGCAATTATCACCCCTGCCTCCATAACAAACAAACTGAAAGATAGTATCAGGGTCAATATGGAGGGTGACATCACAACCACAATCATCATTTGAGGAAGCCCCATTGAAGGAGCAAATGGTGAATATCCCATTCAAATCCACTAGAGAGATGGATCGAGAAGAGGATTTTGGCACCCAGGGACCAATTTCTTGGAAGTAGGCCACAATATTCAGGACAACAACCTTGATCACAAAGGGCCTATTCTCGAAAATAAGAGCGTTCTTGGCCCTCCAAATCCCCCATAGAACATAGAGAGGGACCAATCTATAAGCTTTCGCTCTCCAATACCAAAGATTAGTGCAATCATGAGTAGAGTCTACATCGTTGATATAGGGGACACCCAGAAGAGAGGAGACTGCCACCCAAATCTCAACAGCCATAGGGCAATTGAGAAAGAGGTGAGTGCAACTCTTTGAATTCTGCCAACAAAGAGAGAAAATGCCAAGACCTAGAAATCCCCTCCTAATCAAGTTATCGCAAGTCAAGATGTGATTGCGAATCGCTAGCCAGGAGAAGCACTTGATTTTCAAGGGCATATTCCATCGCCAAAACCATGAGGTACAATCAGAAAAGGGCTACTCCAGAAAGGTCAACGTTATGTGGGCATAAACTTCCTTAACCATAATTATGTTGTTACCAATATGACCACCCCACACCAAGTTGTCCCACCCCCATGAAATCCTAATGCCAGCCAAGCAAAGAAAGGGATGGTAACATTCCCAATCCACAAACATCTCCTCCAGAAATCCAATCTGCCACGCATGAGGCCAAGTATCAGCAGCGCCAATGGTTCGAGACCAGTCCCACAAGCTGGAAAGGGTGATCAACCCCCAAGAATTAAGAGAGAAAATTATCGAAAAAGGATGGAGGTAATAACCATTTAGACCTTTAATAGCATCCAGGACAATTTTTGTTTGCATCCCATTGCCTACCATCCAGCAGAGGTTGCTAAAAAGCCACAGGATGACAAGTCTAAGACTGCTCCAAATTTTTCGAGACCTGCTTACTGAGGGGGCCCTTGTCGCAATCCATTCTTCCAGGCAAGATTTTTATATATATTTGTCGAACAAGATGTCCTGCCACAACCCCTTCTCAAAGAAGAGTCTCCACATGTTCATAGCCAACAACACCAAATTGAAGCTTCTGCAGTCAATGATGTCCCAAATCTCATTCTTAACTGATATGGCAATCGACTTTAGGCCTATGAGGTGAATCTGCTTGTCAAGTCTAGAGCCAGAGCAAAGGAATTTGGCAACCAAAGCATCAATTTTATTGATGACAGATTGCAGGATATGGAAGAGATGCATGCAATACACCGAAATACTCAACAGAACAACCTTAATCATAATGAGCCTACCAGCCATTGAAATCCATCTCTGATCCTAAGTAGACTAGTTCCATCCCCAATCTAATGAAGAGTATTTTCAAGGCTTTAATGTACATCCTAGATATTTGAATCCATATGACATTGCTCTAATTTTTACACCAAACAACCCAACAATTTCAAGAGTAACCGGGTCATTCACTTGATCTGTGATCAACTAAATTTTATCTTTATTAATCCACAGTCCAGAAGCTTTGCCAAAATCATAAAAAATATTATGTAAGATCTCCCATTCCGATAGTTTACTTGCCCCAACGCATAGAATGTTATCCACAAACATGAGATGGGAAATATTGCATCTTTTGGAGAGCTAACATCCCTTAATGGAGCCATCTGCTGATTTGGACTTTATCCCTCTACTAAAAGCATCCATAATCAGAATAAAGAGAAGTGGGGATAAATCACAACCTTGTCTAAGGCCCCTAAATATTTTGAAGAATTGTGTAGCCTCAGCATTGATGAGAACAACTATAGAAGTTGTAGATAAAAAAGCCATTATCCATTTAACATGCCTATGCAGAAAGCCTATTTTGTATAAAATCATCGAAAGGAACTCCCAGTCCACACAGTCAAATGCCCTGTAGAGGTCGATCTTCATTAGGCATACTTTAAGCTTCTTCGATTTGACCGAGTGGATGCACTCTTGTGCAATTGCAATGGTGTCTTGAATTCTCCTGTTTGACAAAAACCCAAACTGCTCCAAAGAAATGTGAGATGAAAAAATCCTTTTGATTCGGTTGGACAGGATCTTAGAAATCATTTTATATATGGAATTACATAAGGAAATATGTTTGAAATTAGAGAAAGAAATTGAGGCCTTTTTCTTAGGAATTAGAGTAAGAAAGTAGAATTAATAGCACCTGGAGTGCATCAAGAAACTCTTATTTCTTCTTCCATACTTACTAGATCCTCCTCCATCAAGTCGAAGAAGAAAGAGAAAAGTTCAGTGGGCCAACTGTCAGGCTCAGGGCTTTTATCCTTAGCCATCTCCTTGATCGACTGCAAGAGTTCCTCCTTAGTAATTGGGTTATCCATCATTGAAATGTCTTCCTCATTTACCATAACAGGAAACATATTGGCGAAGCTCATTTTTTCAGTAACATATTCACCCTCGTCTTCCTTATATAATTTACTGAAAAAACTGAAAGCCTCCCTTCTCAACTTCAGATACGAGGTATGAGTGTTGTCATCATCATCTTTAATAACCCGGATGGAGTTTGTTTGGTTCCTTTTAGAAGCAGCCCAATGAAAAAACTTTGTGTTTTTGTCACCACCCTTAACCCATGCAATTCGACTTTTTGTCTCCATTCATGTTCCTATAATTTAAGGATTTTGTCCTTCCTCCTCACAAGGTCCAATAATTTCCTCTGCTGTAGGTCAGAAAATAGACCTGGAGCAATCAGGTCCCACAGACGAGCAATATCCTCATCTATTAGAGCCAGTTATTCACAAAGGGAAATTCTCCTGTTATAAATCCATACCCTCGCTTCCTTTTTCAGTGAACAAAGTTTATTCAATGGCCTCATGATAGGATTTTCAGTTGCAAGGAATATTGAAGAAGACTAGGACTGTTTGACCAAATTATGAAAATCCACCTCCTCTAACCACATCATATTAAATTTGAAGGGTCTCTTGGGAAATTACAGTGCCTCAATCCATTCCAGAATGATTTCATCACGACCTGAGATATTAGAGAATAACTCCTAGGATTGAATTTGATTATGTCTTTGACAAGGGTAGAATCAACAAGGAATTTGTCTATTCTTTTGGCAATTCCATCTTCACCCGAGCATCCATTTCACCAGTTAGGGCAAAGTCGGAGCAACATCCCTGAGGGATTTCCGATCAAACAAATCTTTGAAGAAATTCTCCAGCGGGTCAGCCTTGGCCCTAAGACACCAACTTTCTTTTTTTATCGAAAGTAAAATTCATATCTCCAACTATGATCCATGCCTGGATGTTTAAGATACCAGATGATTCGATTTACCCCAAAAAATCTCTATGTCTGACATATGGCGCATAAATGTTCATTATCTGGAACCGATAGGGACTGCCCCTAATGCGGCCAGTCAAAACTAAACCTGCACAAAAACTAAATGCTTGAAATTAAAAAATATATAAATCCCAAATGGCAATGAGACCTCTAGAATTTCCAAGGGAATTTGTAGTACATCCACTCCACCGAGGGAAGATCTTGAAAAGAATCACCAGGGATTTTTCCTTAGGCATCATTGTCTCTTGAAGTAATAGAATGGAGGGACCTTTAGACTTACTATTGTGTTTTAGGTATCTTTTGCTATAGGCAGATCCCAAGCCTCTAACGTTAAGAGACATAATATTCATTAGAGAACATTTGCATTAGGGAAAGATGCTCTAAGGTCCTGAGGCAGAGAATCCACCGAATCATCAAAAGGGGTGTTAGATGGACCAGAATCGAAGGAAGGGAGAAGTACCTCCCCCATAACTTCAGAGAACCGAGAGTTTAAGCCCTCCCCAAAACCGCCACATAGAGAAAGACTTTTGAATTTAGTCTCTATTCTCTTCTTTGTGCTAGTTGTGCATGTCAACGATCCACCATCACTTGAGTCCAAGTTGTGTATGGAATTTTTTCTAACAGAAATTGCATCAAGACTAATTCCCACCTTACCAGCCAAGGCTTGGAGATCTTCATCAACTGGAGATGAAAATATTTCTTCCTCATGTTCATTCCTATTACGGATGGGAGATAGTAATGAAAGTCTACTCGCTATAAGACCCTCCATATCAATTCTCTTTCCTTTTCTATTCGATGGATACTCGACTAATCTGCTCTCTGACGAAATGTGACAGCCAACCTCATTTGTAATTTTACCAGGGACAAATCTTAAGGGGTCTCTTGTTTAAGGTTTGTGCCCAACTTATCTACTTTAAAACCAATTTATGATCTACCCAAGGGTTGGTCCGACAATCTAGGAGGAAGCATAACCTCATTATTCCCAACATCCATATGCTCAATATCCCTATTAGATTGTTTAAATTTTGTAGCCAACCTGTCCTTATTTTTTGATCATGAGTTCAAAATTTGCCAAAAAAACGAAGTGTCAGAATCATGCTAAGCTTAGCTTCAGGTCGAAGAGCTTGTCATTCTGAATCCAATGGTGCAAACGACACTCAAATCCAAGCTCGTATGTAGAAGTTAGCACAAGTCAAAATTCAGGGTTGACTGGATGACATGGCAAAGGTCCCAGTGAATTAGGAGGTGCCAAGTGGCAGGTTGCCATTGGCCCACGCATATCGCATATTGAAGGTGGACAAGCACTGAAGAATCAACCCCTAATGTAGAGAAGGTTGCGATGCGATATGATCGCAATCACATATTGCATAATGATTTGAATCAGTCCCTAGTGAAGCCTGGATGCGATGTGATTTATCGCATATCGCAATTGCAGAAAATGATTGCGATTTGCGATATGGTTCCGGCAGTGATCATTGATAGTGAAATGTGATGAGTTCCGATTGTGATAAGTCCTAGACACGATATCTTTTCAAAGTTGTAATTTACAACTCGTTGGGTCCGTTGGATCGACAATCACAGTTTCTGAAGGAGTGTTGATGCCCATCTCTCCATCGATAGCTGATTTCCATTGTGATATCCGACAGGGCTGTGGAACTGTAGCCTTAACTTCTTGACCACCACTCCGCATGTGACCACTCGTCCATTAACTGTGAGATAGGCGGGAATGATGGAAGAACCCCTGATTTTAGCGGAACTTCCAGTTTTAACCGCGGATATTGAATTTAACTGGCAGCAAGCCAAATTTGGAGGAAAAAATTGTGGAGAGACTGACAAAAGTCATCACTATGGAAATTTTCGACCAAATGAGTTGCAAAAAGAGGCTAGATTGCCATTTTTGGGCATTCTGAACTCATTGGAATAGGTTTCAGGATCAAAGGAGAACTTCTGGATAGGATTTTTGCAAAGTGAAGCCTATGGGTGCTCTAGTCAACTAGAGTGTTGATTTAGTTTATGCAGGAGTTTGAAGATGGAGATGACCTTACAGGGGTCTTCCAACCTCCATGTTCTTTCTACATCAGCCATTACACCAGTGTTATAGCTTTATTTCTTCTTTTCTCTATATGTGCATGGAGAAAGAGAATTGTTTGAGTACTTCAAGTGGATTGTAGTATTGTTTATGTCCTTGGAAGTTGGAGTGTGGGGTCTTGGTGTAAGATGTTTGTGTTTGCTGAAGATTTACATGTTTAATTGTAGGCTAACATGTGTATGGAGTGAGAAATTTCGTAGGAAGTTGTTTCTTTGAAGGAGAAACTAACCATTCTATTTCAACAACTTATGTACTCTTCTTTTCTTAATATTGAGCATAATGAGAAGGGGCCATGCCTTTAGAGCTGGTCCAAGGAGATGTAGCCCAGGAGGGGTAGACTCCTTTATCAATGGCTGGTGTATTATTGTTTGATGCATGCTTCCATTCAGTGTTTTGGTTTCATGTTTTAAGTTTTCTTCATGAAACTAACTTAAGTAAAAACACATAAAATTCATGCTTTTACTTGTTATTTTGGAGTCAAACCTCAAGCACATTTTTATGTTCTGATGATGGGAATTAGCACATCATTACTAATCTATCCCAATTAAGATCAATTTGGTATCAGAGCTATGGTTTGCTTTGTGCAAGGAGGAATTGACTGTTGTTTGCAATTGAATGTGTTTTGAAGCTCAGTGAGGAGAAGGTTTTGGAAAGGAGAGCAAGATTGTTACAATCTCTACCACCAATTTCTACATCAAATTGTGGTAGAAGCTTCAAGAAAAGCATGTCCCAAGGAGGAGAGCCTACAAGAATGTCAGAGGATGTAAAGGCTTTTAGAAAGACTTTCTTAGACATGGAAAAAATGGTGAAAGTCCTCTATGAAGAGAGGAATACCAAATTGCAAGGTGAAAGCTCTAGACCTCCAAGAGGAGAATGTTCTCCAAGGGAAGAAGGTAACAATAATGGTGATAAACCACCATCTTCTCCACAATATTCATGTTTTTTCTACAACTATTATGCAAGATGGAAAGTTCCTCTGAGAAGGTAGATGGACAAGTTTGTACCTTTTGTCACATGATGTGGAATATGAAGTTCTATCAGCAACCAAATTTGAGGAGATGAAAGAAGAGATTCGAAGAGTCCAAGAGGACACATCTTGAATCAAAAGGGAAATCTAAAACATCTTTGTGTGTCAATCGAAAGATGAAGAAAATGGTAACAATTTACATGCTTCTTCCTTGTGTGAAAGTATTGACGTAAATTCACTCGCAGCCTTTGAAAAACACAATAAAGGTATTAGATCCAAGCTCTTGACCAAGATGGGTTACAAGGGAGGAGGCCTTGGCATAAACCAACAAGCCATTAAAAATCAAATTGTAGTGAAGGAGAGACCTAAATACAAAGGCTTAGGATATGTTGCAAAAGAGTGGTCTTCTAGCGACAGTTCATGGATATTGTGTTCCTTTTGTCGTAAGAAAGGACACAAGGAGGCAAGATGTTGGGAGTTGCATCCAAAAATGGTTCCTGCCTGGTTCCTCAAGCATAAGGAGGTCTCGAAGTGCAAAACATCTCCATAGAGAGATGAAAATTTGAAGAAGAAGGAAAGTTGAGTTCTTCTTGCCATGCAAGTTTCTCACGCAGGCAGCGTAAGCCGAAGCACATCAAACAAAGGTATAACCATTCTATTAATTTGATGTTGTTAGTTCGAATGCTTTTCATGATGGAAAACAACATGCAGATTTCAATAATTTGTTGAGGAAAATGTTTCCATGCACCTTTTTCCTTTCATCTAACCATTGTGTATATAAGTGCGGTAAAAGGAAAGCAATCATCAGGAATATGTTTATGTCTACTGGAATTGAGACTAAAAGGAGAAAATCTCATCCAAGGATAAATGTAAGTGAGCTGAGAGGAGCTCAAAAGAAATTCTATACTCACTGCAACATTAGTGGGCATTGGGTCGAGAAGTGTTGGAAGTTGTTTCCACAACTTCATCCTGGTAAGGGGAAGCAAATCATGCAAGCACTAGAAGAGGAAGCGACAACAGAAAAAGTTGAGCAAGATGCAACCATCCTTGAAGTAGCTTCAAAAGAAGATAAAGTTCAAATAGAGGGTTCATTTACCTGGTTGGGTAAGAAATGGACAGACTATTTGTCCAGCTGAAGTTTGTCAATTTTTGTTTTGCACTAGTCGCATATCCCCATAGTTGGGTAATTTGCAAAAGTGATGTTCATAAATAAATCACTTATATGCAACAATGTTTTCTTTAAGAAATTACAATTCTAGTTTGGCTTGTTGATAGTCAATTTGAATGGAAAATTTGGGAGTCAAGTTTATTCCATTTTGTAAAAAAAAAGAAGGCATTTTAAAACTGTTGTATGAGTAGTTGTAGCACATTTAGTATGTTCCAAATGTATGTAACACCCAAGTCATACAAGTATTCACTATGTGAAGCCTGTCTAGGTTCATTTGGTAAAGTTTTTTAGGATCTTATCCTTGATAAGGATTTTGCAGATAAGCAATTCCAAGGTGCTCATCTTCTTGGAATTCTTCTTGGGAAGAATGTTTCTATGGATGGCCATAGTGACATGGACAAGTGTTGGCTCATCGCTTATGGCTCCGAAGAACAAAGGTGAAGGAGAAGGAAGGATGCCTTGTATGACACTTACGAAGCAGACAAAATACAAGGCAGCTGCAGATTATTTAAACTTTTGGAGACCAAAATTTTTTCAGTGGGGAAGAGTGATCAGGAGCTCAAAATTTGCCAAAAAATCAAATTTTCATAGTCCTTATAAGATTAGTTTCATATCGAAGAGATCATCATTCTGAATCCAACGGTGCAAACGACACTCAAATCTGAGCTCATATGCAGAAGTTAGAGCACGTCAAAGTTCAAGGTTGACTAGATGACATGGCAAAGATCCTAGTGAATCAAGAGGCGCCAAGTGGTAGGTTCCCGTTGGCCCTCGGAAATCGCATTTCGGAGGTGGAAAAGTACTAAAGAATCAGCCCCCGGCGTAGAGCAGGTTGCAATGAGATGTGATCGCAATCGCATGTCACATAATGATTAGAATCGACCCCCGGCGAAACCTAGTAGCGATGCGATTTGTTGTGTATTGCAATAACAGAAAATGATTACGACTTGCGATATGGTTCAAGTAGTGATCGTCGATAATGAAATTAGATGAGTTCTGATTGTGATAAGTCCTAGACGCAATATGTTTTCAGAGTTGTAATTTATAACTCGTCGGGTTCACTAGATTGACAACCACAGTTTCTTAAGGAGTGTTGATGTCTATCTCTTCGTGGATAGCCGATTGCGATTGCGATATCTAATAGGGTTGTGAAACCGTAGCCTTAACCGCTGGACCACCACTCTACATGTGAGCACTCAGCCCTTAACCATAAGATAGGTGGGAATGATGGCAGAATCGCTGATTTCGGCAGAATTGCCAATTTTAACTGCGATATGGAATTTAACTAGCAGTAAGTGAGATTTGGAGGAGAAAATTGTGGAGAGACTGACTGAAGTCATAACAAAGGAAATTTTCGACCCAATGAGTTGCAAAAAGAGGCTAGATTGCCATTTTTGGGCATTCTGAACTCATTGGAATAGGTTTTAGGAGCAAAGGAGCACTTCTGGATAAGCTTTTTGCAAAGTTAAGCCTATGGGTGCTCTGGTCAACCAGAGTGTTGATTTAGTTTATGCATGAGTTTGAAGATGGAGATAACCTTTCAGGGGTCTTCCAGCCTCCATGTGCTTTCTGTAGCAGCCATTATAGTAGTTTTTGTAGCTTTATTTCATTTTTTCTCTATATGTGTATGGAGAAAGAGAATTGTTTAAGTAATTAAAGTGGATTGTAGTACTTTTTATGTTCTTGGAAGTTGGAGTATTGGGTATTGGTGTAAGATGCATGTGTTTACTAAATATTTACATGTTTAACTGTAGGTTAACATGTGTATGGAGTGAGAACTTTTGTAGGAAGTTGTTTCTTTGAAGGAGAAACCAACCATTCCATTTCAGAGTTTATGTACTGTTCTTCTCTTGATATTGAGCATAAAGAGAAGGGGTCATGCATTTAGAGTTGATCAAAGGAGATGTAGAGTAGGAGGGGTGAACTCCTTTATCAATGGCAGGTGTATTAATATTTGATGCATGCTTCCATTCAATGTTTTGGTTTCATTTTTTAAGTTTTCTTCATGAAACTAACTTAAGTAAAAACACATAAAATTCATGCTTTTACTTGCTATTTTAGAGTCAAACCTCAAGTACATTTTTATATTCTGATGAGGGGAATTATCAAAACATTACTAATCTGTCCCAATTTAGATCATTTTTGTAGCAATTAGGACAGTTGATTAGCAGTTGTCCTTTGTCGTGGCATTCTAAACACTGAAATAGAATGCCCTAGTAATCAACCTTTTGTCTTTTTGTGAAAGTGGCCTAGAATAGATCAATCCCAACTAGTAAACCCCCCCCCTCCCCAAACCCACTTCAACTAGGAACCAAGTGATTTTTTTTATCAGAAGGCCCATGCATCCTTCGTCCACATAGTAAATATTTCCAATTTTATCAGCTATTTCTTAAATGACCCCTTTCATCCATAATTCTATGGTGAATCCAGGCAGCTTAGCCAAGATTATTTTTCTTTTTGGCACTTCCGTAACTCGGTCAAATCCCACCTTCCAATTCTGCAGAACCAGGAACCCCCGACCTTTAACCCATGGGAGTGATAAAATCTTACTCGCATCCTCTTCCTGTAAGAAGTGGAATCCAAACCACCCATTAACCAACACACTTACTTTGGATATGTAACCCATAAGTGAGGACCAACTTTTCTTTACCCAATCTTTTATTTGACAGCAATTCATCCTTAAGAGCTCCCATTTGTCAACTAGTATCCTTTTTCTAAGTCTAACAATGTTCTCCCAATATAATTCGACCTCCAGAAAATTTTTTTTAGACTGCTTCCTATGTTTTAATAGGCTTATTGCACTTTTGATTGTTCTTGCTCAGTTGGGGGACCGTGTGTAATGTTGGAACCTCCAACTTACCCACCCCAAGATTGGTGACATGTGTACTCGAACATAGGCTAAACCTATCCTTTGATGAAACCATGTTTTTCACAGTGTGTTTTGTATGGTAACCTCCTTTTCAGGGACCTTTTTTTGATGGAATGTGACTTTGTGGCATATCTTATCTTCACGTTCATTCTCTGCAGTGATCATGACATCAATGAGCTCATCAATATCCATATCCAGATCAATGGGCTATGTATGGCCCTCCATTGGATTAGGTCTCGTTCCTCTGGTCTATCTGTTGATGCCAGGACAAGAGTTTGCGGTATGCTAATGTGGGACAGGAATAAGATAAACTGTAAATCATGAATTTTATATAGGATTTAACAATGAACTAGTATAGGATAAGTTAGAAAGGGAAAGCCTCAAATAGAGGTGGGATATACCCACCAACCACGAATCGGATTAACGAGTCAAACTTTTGAACCTTTCAAACCGCATGAGGACAGGTGGATGACTATGGTTGATACACAATTATAAGACAACCGATTGATGCCCCATGGACCTTTAGATCCATCATGGGGACCCCACTTTCTCATAAATCAATCAATCAACCGCCAGAGAGAGGCCACCTAGTATCTACACCATTGAGATTATGAGATACTAATTAATTTTCCAACCACCCCTCTAGAACGAATCCGGGAAGTACATCATTTTCAAATTTACCTGCTCCAGAATTGTGTTTAGTTTATTTACACCTATAATACAATGTTTTCCTTAGTGTCAATAGCACATTGAGCCCAGAGACGGTGTTAGATAATCTATAATCATTAATAGGCCAACCATTATTTTCAAATTGACCTACCACTACCCACCCACATTACTAAAGCCACCGTCGTGGGAACCATCAAATGTACATGGCAACCTCCCACAGACAACAACCATGGTCATCTGTGAATCATGTGGATAGGAAATCCAAAACAAGAACATCTCCAGTTTGTAGATAGATAGAGGTCCACCCCATATAGCTTACCTCGCAGGGGAATTATTGGTCGAAGTGAAATGAACAAAGAGGAAAAAAAAAACAAAACAAAGTTTTTCTATATAGCAATAAAATTACACTATAATGAGGATCTGTGCTTTCCATAGATTATATTGTCCTCCAATATCCACCCAGGGACTCCCCTTTTAGTCCCAAAATGTGCGTGCCATTCCTGTTCCAATAGGCAGAACTTAAGCCATTAATCTCTCTCGGCCCTTGAATAATGTATTTTCCACCAATCTTCACTGCAATAAAAATCAAAACAAAGTTATGTCTATAGCAACAACATTGCACTATAATGAGTGTTACATTATTTCCAGAGTTTGTATTGTCCGCCAATATTCACCTAGACTCTCCCCTCTCGGTCCCCAAATGTGCCTTCCATTCTTGTACCAATAGGTGGAGTTTAAGTCATTGCCGCTACCAGTGCTCCTGGCTCCTGGAGTATATTTTGTCTGCAGGTTTACCTCTTCATGCTCTTGCTTCTATCGCCTACTCCCACCATTCTTGTTCCCATATTCATATCCTATTCTTTTCACTGGAATATTGGTTATACCTAAGCTCAATCGTGTAGAAATGGCAAATTTATTAAACTCCCCGTTGCTTTTACATCAACCGTTGCTTCTTTGCATGGAATTTCTTTACATGGCCTAAATATAAAGCACATGTTGAGTGCTCCACAACAGGATTCCATTGTTGTAGAATGTAGTGGGAGAAAATTTCATGATTTTTTGGTTTGTAGCAGAGAAAATGGTGCTTTAGAGTGTTTTGATTTGGGAAAGAAATTTTGGAATAACAGAAGTCACTGGTTAAGAGTCGAATTAGAGATCTAGTAAGAATATGCACTTTCCATGGGTTCTTGCCTAGGAAAGGGCATATTTTTTGTTATAGTTGGAGATTGTATTTGCTCCAAAGTAACAATAAATAGATAACTGTGATCATAGATTGCTTGTAAAACAATTGAACGTATAGAATAGTAAAATAACTAAATAAAAATGAATGGTTTTTTAATGACATCCACGGGACCTCCTTGTCTAATTAACCCCTAATCAGATCGTTCCTATTATTTTCCTTGTTGTTTCTCATGTTATGAATTTTAAGTAAGTAAGAAATTCTTTTTTTTTCCATGTTGCTTCTCCTGTTATGAATCTTGAGTAAGAAACTTGGTGTTTTGTTAAGTCTTGCCATCTCAAAAAATTCACCGAAATTGTTCACCTTTAGGTTGCTATCCAACCTTGACTATGTTGAATAAAAAGTCACCAAATTTTTTCACCTTTATGTTGTTATCCAACCTAGAATATGTTGAATTGCAGCCACCCAAGTGTTCAACACTTAAATGGAGGTCTGAAATGAGAAACTACTTGGTTTTTGTTTAAATTGCGTGGCAGTTGGTTATTGCCTCCTTAGAAATTTCTCAAAACAACTAGGGACCCCAGAAACCATGAACAGGATGAATTTATAAACGTGTGGATAGCATGTGGGTTACTGCCAAAATAGAGTCAAGCATCCAGGCCATAGCCAACATAAAGCCACGAGTCACAACAATGTTATTCCAAGTGCTAAGAGAGCTCACATAAGACACCCATTTGATATTGGTTCTGATGGTAGTAAAAAAATAAGTTCACATAATAGCCCATTTGATATCGATTCAAATGGTAGGAAATAGAAGGTCGTATATATGAAATTAGTGGAGCAATAGGGAAATTCATTATGATATATAGGATGAATGGTTTAGCATTTACAACATTTTTGGTGTAGGGAACTAGGGTTGGAAAAGTAGAGGAGGTAAGGCACAAATTTCACACACTAATAACACGAGTTGTGGCTCTTCTATTGATCACACTAACTTAATGATTACAATAAACTTGGTGAGGTGTATTTAACTTTTTCAACTAACGACTCACTCAAAATAATTTTGACATGACACACTAAATTTGACTTTACCCAAAATAAGACTTAACTCAAATTCACTCACACTTGACTTAGTTAATTGTTTCTCTAAATTTAGACAGCCCTCCATGCAGGGGTAATTAGCTATCTTTCACTCCCCCCTTAATCATGATTGCTAAACTAAGACATGACTCATGACAACTCAAACATAGTTGTTGGTTTAAGTCCCAACTAGGCTTACAACACCCAAGTTTCCTTCGTGAAACTCAAATACATATTTTGTTAATGGCTTAGTGAATATATCAACCAATTGATCACTCGATTTACAAGGATTTAGGTAGACTTATCCATTAAACACAAGTTCTCTAATAAAAAGATATTGTATATCAATATGCTTTCTATTTTGGTGAAACACAGTATTCTTGGATAGTGCAATGTCTGAGGTGTTGTCACAATATATTGTTGTCGATCCTTGTTATTTCTGCTTGATTCCATCCAAAACTATTCATAACAATATTGCTTGACATGTCACTGATGTCTCTGCTACATATTCTGCTTCACAACAGGTTGCTTCTTAGATAGCCATGATATCACACCTGAACCAAGATGGTACACATAACTAAAAGTGTTCTTCCTATCATCCAAAATTCCTACAAAATCATTGTTAGTGTATCCAATCAAATCCTTGTTTGATGTGCTTGCCTACATTATGCCACAATCTGTAGTTCCTGATATGTTTCTTAGAATTATTTTCCCTATTTTCCTATGTGAGTCTTTTGGAGACTCCATAAATATATAAATCAAAATACTTGCATAATGTCTGGTCTTGTCGCTATGAGATACATGAAGCTGTCAACCAATATTTTGAATAGAGTTGGATTGACATGTAATCCTTCATCATCCTTTCTTAACTTTGTACCTATTGCAACTAGTATAGGGGTAGGTTTACATTTTTCCATCCTAAATATTTTCAACAAATATTTGGCATATTTATTTTGATAGATAAAAATTCCTTTTTCAAATGACTCAACTTTTATGCCAAGAAAAATTTCATAAGACCAAGATTTGTCATCTCAAATTCTTTCTTCACGGTAGCTTTAAACTTATCCAATTGAAGATCACAAGTATAAATCATGTCATCAACATATAAGTAAACATTTAAAATATTTCCATGCTCATTTACCTTTGCGTACAAGGTGGGTTAATGTTGCTTTTGCAAAATCCATTCTTGATCATGTAACTCTCAATTATGATATACTAGTCTCTAGGTGCTCGCTTGAGTCCACAAAGTGCTTTCTTCAACCTGTAAACTTTATCTTCTTTTCCTTCAACTTCATATCTTGGAGGTTGCTGCACATATATTTCTTCTTCTAGAATTCCATTTAAGAAGGTTGATTTCACATCCATCTGATACACTTTCCAATTTTTTTGAGGTGTTGTGGCTAAGATTGCTTTTACAGTTTGCAATCTAGCTACCAGAGAAAACGTTTTTCCAAAGTCTATTTATGATTGTTGCGAGAAATATTTTTCTACAAGTCTTGATTTAGATATGTCAATTTCATCTTTCTCATTCAACTTTGTCTTGCACACCCATTTTACACTAATGATATTTTTATCCCTTGGAAAATCAACCAAATCTCATGTATCATTCTTTTCAATAGCTTCTATTTCTTCATCCATAGCTTGCACCCAATTTTCATCTCTGATAGCTTCTTCATATGAAGAAGGTTGGAATGACAACAATGCAAAATTTGAACTAACCTCCAAATCATCATAAATATCTTTCAGACTTCTCATTTTTCTCTTACTATTGCTTGATTCATCACCTGATTGAATGCCAGGAGAATTTTAATCTTTTGATATGCTTGAAGATCAATGTTATTCAGAATATCTTAGATTCCTTGTTGGAATGACTCTATTTGGTGTCTTCTCTTGAGATTCTTGTTGCTCCTTTTCTGCCACATCATCTTCTTCCATTAGTAGCACTCTTGTATCAACTACCTTGTCTATTCTTCCATTCCATGACTCTTGTTCTTTGAACACAACATCTTTGTTGATTATGGTGTTCTTGATGATAGGTTATACAATTTGTAAGATTTTGATTTCTCACTATAACCAGTAAATATGCATTTTTCACTTTTATCATCCAACTTTCCTCTTAGCTTTTTAGGAACATCTGCATAAGATACACATTGAAACAGTCTAAGATGAGATACACTACAAGACATACCTAACCATGCATCTTCTGGTACTCTGTTCATCACACTCTTTGTAGGAGATATGTTTATCACGTAAACAAACATCATCCAACTGCTTCTGCCCGAGATTCATTAGACAAGTTTCTTCCTTTCAGTATGCTCCTTCGCATGTTCATAATGGTTATGTTCTTTCTCGTTGCTACACCATTCTATTGTGGTGTGTATCTAGTTGTAAATTTCCTTCCGATTCTGTGTTGTTTGCAGTAAGAATGGAATGCCTTCGAATCATAGTCTCCACCATGACATGATGTCAATACCTTGAACCGACATTCACTCTGGTTCTCTGCTAAGGCTTTGTCTAGACTTTGCAAAAGTTTTAGACTTCTTCTTCATGAAATAAACCCATGTCTTTCTGCTAAAATCATCAATGAAAGTGAGGAAGTAACAACTTCCACCAATCGATTGTGCCCTCATTGTAGGTTTTAACCCTATACAGAAATTACCTGCATACGAATTCTAAAACACAAAAAATAAACAATGCGAGAGCATAACACATAAAACACATATAAACAGAG
The DNA here is from genome assembly GCA_031772625.1 of Pinus tabuliformis. Lineage (NCBI taxonomy): Eukaryota > Viridiplantae > Streptophyta > Pinopsida > Pinales > Pinaceae > Pinus > Pinus tabuliformis. Next base: position 626,301,089 of record CM062818.1, on the reverse strand, counting down.
ATTTTCCCTTAGATCCCAAAACCGAGACTACAAGCTTGATTTTTCAATGTTATAATACAGATTTATACATGCTGAAGCATCTAATACCATGGACCGAAAACCATCACGTCCAATACCATGGACCGAAAACCATCGTGTCCAAAAAACATGTGTGAAAATCATGCACAAAACCATAGGCGGGTCCACCCAACCTAACATAGGGTCCAAAACCAAAATTTTATGGGGCACTGCCCTGGACCCCATAAAGTGGGATTACGGGTACACCTCAAACCCCCTGTGACCCCCACCTCCCCGCCCCCCGCTAAACAATCGGCACAACGAAGGGGGGCTTCGACCCCCCCCCCCCCCCCTCTAACCCCCTGGTTAACTACATGGGCTAGTCGTGGAAAGAATATAACACAACCCAACATTCTCCCACTTGTTTTTTTCTTTCCACAAGGGGCCACAAGAGAGCTTAGTCATTTTTCTAGCCCTAAAATGCCCATTGTCTCTCTACACCAAGAGAACTCAGAAAGTTCTCACAGATTTTGTCAATGCATCTGCAGTATTCTTCAAAGTGTCCACCTTTACCAACAACACCTTTTTGTCTTCTATCATATCCCTCACAAAGTGATACTGAACATCAATGTGCTTTGTCTTTGAATGATATGCGGGGTTCTTTGCCAAGAAAATTGCACTTTGGCTGTCACAGTCTATCCTTATAGCTTCCTGTACTAACCCCATACTTGAACACAATCTCTGCAACCAAACTGCTTCCTTGGTTGCATGAGTGGCTGCCATGTATTTGGCCTCTGTAGTTGATAGTGCCACTACATATTGTTTCTTCCTCATCCAACTGACTGCACCTCCAAATAGGTTAAACACATACCCACTTGTAGATCTTCTCTGATCCAGATCTCTAGCCCAGTCTGCATCAACAAAGCCATGAATATCCAACACTCTGTCCAATCCTGGTCTTCCTTGGTAGCACAAACCATAATCACTAGTGCCATGCAAATACCTAAAAACCCGCTTCACTATTGTCCAGTGCTCCTTCCCTGGTTTTGACATAAACCTGCTCAATACTCCCACTGCATGTGCAATGTCTGGTCTAGTACAGACCATTGCATACATCAGGTTACCGACTGCACTTGCATATGGAACACGGGACATGTCCTCTTCCTCTTCTTGTGTCTTGGGACACTGTTCAACAGATAACCTCACACCTACAGGAATAGGAACCTTCACCAGTTTACTATCCTGCATATTAAACCTCTGCAGTATTATCTCGACATACTTCCTCTAGTTTAACTAGAGCTTCCTCTTTGTACGATCTCTTTTAATTTCCATGCCCAAAATATAGTTTGCAACACCAAGATCTTTCATGTTGAATTCGGAGGATAATTGGGTCTTCAAATCCTGGATAATTTCTTTGTCATTTCCAACTAGCAACATATCATCCACATACAAGACCAAATAAATAACACAGTCACCAATTAATTTAAAATATACATAGTGATTTGATTTGCTTCTGGTGAAGCCAAGTCCCCATTTAAATGTATCAAATTTCTAATACCACATCCTTGGTGACTGTTTTAACCCATACAGAGACTTCTTTAACTTACATACAAGTTATTTCTTACCCTTCACCGCAAATCCTTCAGGTTGCTCCATGTAGATCTCCTCTTCCAGATCCTCGTGAAGAAATATTGCCTTCACAAATATCTGTTCTACCTCAAAATTGAAAGCAACAACAATAGATAAAAGTAATCTAATAGAAGTTACCTTGGCAACAGGAGAAAAAATATCACCAAAATCAATTCCCGACTCCTGGGAATAACCTTTTGCTACCAACCAAGCTTTGTATTTCTCCACTCTTCCTTCTACATTTGTCTTCTTTTTTAACACCCATTTGCTGCCAATGGGTTTCCTTCCAGCCGGCAACTCCACCAAATCCCAAGCCTCGTTTTTGTGCAAAGACACCATTTCATCAACAATGGCCTCTTTCCAGAGTTTTCCATCCTCTGAATCCACTGCTTCCTTCATAGTTATGGATCATCAGTAATAGACAAAACAAAATTTGAATAGAAAGCAGATGGACTATACCTTTCTGGTTGCCTTCTTTCTCGAACTGATCTTCTCACAGTTGGAGTTTGTGGCTCTTCATCTTCTGATTCCTCCTCTGCTGCAGAGTCTGATTCTTCCTCCTTTAGCTCAAACTCTATCTTCTCAGGTTCTTTTGGTTGGACTTCATGTTTAATAACATCTTTCACCTCTCTGAACACCACATCTCAGCTATACACAACCTTCCTTGTTACTGGGTTCCAAAGCTTATAACCCTTTAAACCATCCTTATATCCAATAAAGATGCACTTTTCAGATTTACTATCCAACTTGGTTCGTTTCTCCTTTGGAACATGTACATATGCATCACATCCAAATACCATTAGATGTGAAAGAGAGGGTTTCTTACCAGTCCATACCTCTTGTATATTCTTATCCTCCGACGCTGATGAAGGTGACCTATTAACCAGGTAACATGTAGTATCCACCGCCTCTACCCAAAATTCTTGTCCTAACCTGGCACCACTAAGTATGCTTCTTGCCCTTTCCATCAGCATCTTGTTCATTCTTTCTGCAACTCCATTTTGCTAAGGTGTATATGGAGTAGTCTTCTACCGTGCTATACCACACTTCTTGCAAAATTCTTCAAATTCCTTACTACAAAACTCTCCACCATTATCTGTCCCCAACACCTTTATCTTCTTCTCTGTCTGGATTTCCACTAGAGCCTTAAATTCTTTAAACCTATCAAAGACTTCAGATTTATTCTTAAGGAAATATATCCATGTATTCCTTGAGAAGTCATCTATAAATGATACATAGTACACAGACTTACCCAATGATGGAACCTTCATAGGTCCAAACACATCACTATGCACAAGCTCTAATTTATGTTTCGCCCTCTTACCACTAGAGGGGAAACTCACCCGATTCTACTTCCCGTATACACAATTTTCACAGAAATCAAAATCTAGAGAGGTATTACTCATACCTTCTACCATAACTTTACCATGAAGTATTCGAAGGCCCTTCTCTCTAGTATGTCCAAGCCTTTGATGCCACAGCATGGTCTTTTCTCTAGAGACCACTAGATTTTCTGCTCCACTTTCAGGAACCACAGAACTGTTGCACCCATCAACAACAGTGCTACCTTGCAGCTTGTACAGAGTTCCAATCCAAACTTCCTGCATCAATACTAGTCTCCCCTAACCATCTTGTAGTTATCCTTCTCGAACATTGTTTTTACACCTGTATCATCTAGCTTGCTAACAAAAATTAGATTTCTGGCTAATTCAGGAATATGCAGAATGCCTCGAAGTATTCTAACCCTTCCACCTTGCAGCTTCAACTTTACTTTTCCACGACCAATGATTCTAGCCTTCTTGTCATCCCCCAAGAAGACATCACCACCATCATATTTCTCATACTCACATAACCACTCTCTATGGGGAGTGAAGTGAAAGGATGCACCTGAGTCAATCAACCATGCCTCATGATCTACATGTGTACTTGAAGAAGCCAAGTACACATCCCCACCTTCATCTGAGGTGGTTTTCGCCTCTGCAGAAGGAGCCTCATCAGATCCCTTTCCTTTGTCAGGAGCTTTAGATTTACAGTCCCTTTTGAAGTGGCCTTCCTTTCTGCATTTCCAGCACACCACCTTTACAGGTTTTCCTGGAGATTTAGATCTCCCTCTAGATTTAGATCTCCCACTTGATGACTTATTTTTGTTTCTGTTTTGGGACCGTCCTCGTACAGACAAGACATCACCATTTTGGATCTCCATATTTTTCCGTCTCATCTCCTCCGTCAACAAGGCTGAGACTATTTCATCAAACTGCAAGGCAGTTGCATTGCTACTTGTTGCAATAACCAAACTATCCCACGAATTTGGTAGAGAACACAACAAACTGATGCACTCATCTTCATCTGAAATTTTAATATCAACAGATGCTAACTGACTTACCACAGTATTAAATGCGTTTAGATGCTCTGTCATTGAGTCTCCATCTTTCATCCTCAGGTTATACAGTTTTTTCCACAGGAAAAAATTATTCACCAGAGACTTAGATCGGTACAAAGTCCCTAACTTGTCCCACAAAGCCTTTGCTATAGCTTTCCCTGATACATTCAGTAATACTGAATTTGAGACACATAATCGTATTGTGCTCTTTGCCTTCCGATCCAACTTCTTCCATTCTTCATCGGACACTCCCGTTGGTTTAGTACCCGGATCTACCATGATCCAATGATCTTTATCCACCAACAGATCCTCCATCTTGAGTTTCCACAACTCAAAACTCTGACCATTAAATTTCTCAATCTCTATCTTTCCACTGCTCGCCACCTTCTTTCACCACCAGAATCGATCTCATAGATCTCCCACTGAACAGGGTCTACCACAGGCCCGAGTGAAACCCCTCAGCAACAAATGCATTCCCTTGAAGCCAAATCTTCTTTGATACCAAATGTAGGTTTTAACCCCGTACAGAAATTACCTGCATATGAATTCTAAAACCTAGAAAATAAACAATGCGCGAGCATAACACATAAAACACATATACATAGAGATTTTCCCCTGGATCCCAAAACCGGGACTACTAGCTTGATTTTCCTTTATATTCCTTTCAATGTTATAATACATATTTATACATGCCGAAGCATCCAATACCATGGACGGAAAACCATCACGTCCAATACCATGGACCGAAAACCATTGCGTCCAAAAAACATGTGCGAAAATCATGCACAAAACCATAGGTGGGTCCACCCAACCTAACATAGGGTCCAAAACCAAAATTTTCCAGGGCGCTGCCCTGGACCCCATAAAGTGGGGTTACGGGTACGCCTCAAACCCCCTGTGACCCCCCGCTACACAATCGGCGCAATGAAGGGGGGCTTCGCCCCCCCTCTAACCCCCCGGTTAACTACGTGGGCTAGTCGTGGAAATAATATAACACAATCCAACACTCATAGATCCACATAGGTATGTATGAACTAACTCTAGTTGCTTCTTTACTCTATATGTAACTCCTTTCGGAAAGCTCTCATTTTGTTTCTTTCCCAAGATGCAACACTCACAAGTACTAGACGGTTCCTTGATGGGAGGTAATCCTCTAACAAGATCTTTCTTGATGCCAACCTAAGCTGAAAATACCCACATTATGAAAAATCAATTGCATGTCCCAGGAATTCTAAAATTCCATACTTAAGAAACCTTCATAAATAAAGGTTTAAGCTCTTAATTAAACTCTTAATCGGAAACATAACAATGGATGAAAACCCTCTTTATCAAAGGTTAAGTCTTTTAGTGGAAATTTACACAACCTTCATAAACTTTGGTTAATTCTTAATCTTTAATACTCAACCCTTCGGTTGATTTTATTACCCGCACTTATCAACAAACCATGGTCCTCCGACTTTGGTTAAATTCGACTTAACCCAAATTCATTAATCCCGCTTTATTCCTATTATACCCTCATATAATAGAAATACACATAAACGACACTTAACCTTACCTTTCCGTCTTTCAGAAGCCTTTGCACACATATCGAGGCTCTCCTTATCGCGTTCAACCTCCATCGTCAATTCCACTCCTACAGATCAACGGTTATCATGCAATCTCCAACCTTAACCCATTTCCGCCGGAACTCAAAGAAGTTAAACTTCTTTGAATAATTCATTGGGTCCGCCAGGAATGTTAACTTGCGCACACTTCCTCGTGTGATTACCGTCTGATTAATCACCGAATGAATGGTCATGATTATCGGAACTCAATGAGGTCTTAACCTTGTTGTATAAACCCTCATCACGTCCAAATTCCAAATTAACCTCCGCTCATGTTAGCACACAATATCCATTCGATCAATCACCCAACGGATGACTGTGATCTATCCAGACTTCAACTGGACTTGGTCACATTTCATAACTTTCTCGGGTCCATTTTTTAATTATTGCTTACAACTTTGATGCCGCGCGAGAAACCACTTCCGCCTTTTCAAGACCGCTCCGTCTTTCTGCTGACACATGGCTTAATCTCCGCCGCTCAATTCTTAACTTTATTCTACGCGATTTAATCTTGTTCGTCTATCTCCTTCGCTTTCATTCGTTGATCTGATTGATCCAACGATTCCTGTGCTCCCCTGCTACGTTCATTTGTTATTTATTGTGTAATAGTCCATTTGTTCGGATTTTTGCCTGTGTATGTGATTTCGCCTTCCGATCTTCAACTATTTTGATTCCGATGTTCAGCTTCGTTCTTTATTCCTTCGCTCTTTTACACTTCCGCTGCGTAACTCCCTAGGTTTTAAGAACCTTACAATATACCTTCACTGTAACGTTAGAGGTTTCCTCCAACACTGTCTGTGTGTAAACCCAATACACTCTTCCTTGCACTTGATCTTTGCGTTCTACTTAATTCCACCTGCTACACATACTATGCAGAATCACTCTAATTCACACACAACTATAATTCCATTAATTATACACATCACACAACTCAGGAATTGAATTCTCTGTGTATATATAAACAAATAATTACATCATGAGTCTCTGTCTCTCTCTGGCCTGATTTTCTTATCAGTGGACTTTTCCCTTTCCTGCCCGTAGGCTTACAATCAAACATATCTAACTAACTCACTCTCTAACTCTTAGCTAGCTAACCCTTTTCTATGCCTTTTAGGCTTACATTTACACAAAAGGATTCTATAACCAATTCCTGGTTTAGATCCATAACCTTTTGTTGTGGCTAGCAACAACCCCCACTTTTTATTTAGTATTAGTAATAACACTAAATAAATGGGGACCCTTCTAAAAATAAAAATAAACTAGCACTTAGAATTCCCTTCTAATAAAACACACTATCATAAACTTAGGAAAAACATCTGCAAACGCAAAATCTTAAGTGTTATGACAAGTCTCAAATAAAATTGTTCTCTTAATAATGAACATCGCATCGCAAAAGGGTTAAGGAGGATATCGTATCAAGAAACTTTTGGAATTGCAAAAACGCGATGACATGAGATCGTGCGCCATACAGACTTATCGCATATCGCAGATTTCATATGTCGCAGCGCCACCTAAGATAAAACATCCTGATTCTGCGATATTGCGATCTACGAAATTGCGAAGAAAATCGCAAAATTGCTTTATCGTAGATCAACAAGGCTTATCGTTCAATAAGATATTTCTCGTAAACCGATACCGAGTTATGGGCATCAATGTCAACTTAGTGCTTTATTGATGGTTATTTATTATAAAAGATTTAGATCTGAGCGAAAGGTTATTTCACGAAGGGTGATATATTTGATATGATTTTTAAATTAAGAGCTTTCCCGTCACCTTATTACTTACCATCATTCATTATCTTTCTCATTATATCTTAGTTCTCTTTTTTGTGAACTTACAGGAGTGGTACGCAGAACAATATACAGAGCAGTGTGCAGAACGTAATGGGAAAAAAGGGAAAAGCTCCGGTTACTGAGAAAAAAGAGTGACGCCCTTATTCACAGACACCACCTATACTAGAGAAGCAGGCATATCTACTTGGGAGGGCATGTACAATTTGCTGGAGGAAGAAAACCCGAGAGTTATGGAGGTTACAGTCACAGCAGATGCATGCGGGTCATCCAAAGCATCACTTATAAAGCTTGCATGCTCATTCCTACACCGCATAGCAGCAAGGCCTAAAATACTTCCTTATACAGATATGGTCAAATGGGTAATAGACGATGCTGATATAACAGATAGGAAATTCAAGTCTTGAAACCAGGAGCTTATTGGGTCATTTACCCCACAGGATTTAAGACAAATGTATCATTTATCAGAACCGCAAGCTAGCTACAACAAGGAATTCGTGGAGAAATTCTCCAAGAAGAATGAAGATTTGGTAGAATGCAGCAGAAGCTAGTCACTGATATAACAGATAGGAAATTCAAGTCTTGAAACCAGGAGTTATTGGGTCATTTACCCCACAGGATTTAAGACAAATGTATCATTTATCAGAACCGCAAGCTAGCTACAACAAGGAATTCGTGGAGAAATTCTCCAAGAAGAATGAAGATTTGGTAGAATGCAGCAGAAGCTAGTCAGCAAAGGAAGAGCCATTAAAAAAGGACAAATATGGTATGTACAGTACTGGTTCCCTCTCCTCTCTGCATTGTTTCACTACTGCAATGTTATGTAGGCTATTTGCAAAACCTGATATCAACAAGTTTTCATTCGAGTGGTTACCCCTATTAGATGCAACCACCAATGCCACTATTATGGATTGGGGATAGATATTGTCTGATAACTGACTTCTTCTATTTGGATTATCGGTCTAAAAGAACTCCCTCTCAGAGAATTTATTCTCCTTTCTTTTTATTTGCTTATGTCATGGATGTATCTATTCTGTTTCTAGATTTCCTCTCATGGGTTGGAAATGGACGGTACAGAATCCCTTGCCCATTCAAGTCTACCATAAGGAACTGTGGGATTCTAATTTTACCCCATATTTTTGTAGAATCTGACATGAAGTTATGCTACCCATTCACAAAATGTTGTATGATAAATATGCCCCAATATTTTCTCTCGAAGCTGAAATTGATATTCTCCCTGTCGGAAGATGGTTCGGAGAAGAATTCTTCACTTATATCAGAGTAATCAGAAGCATTGGTTCCCCACATGTACTTTGTTGGGTCCCTATAATACTAGTGATTACCCCATTACTATTGTAGTTATACCCTTATTTATATTTTTGTGCCCCTATTACCCCCATATTATTATTTCTGTGCCCCATAGAATCCCTCTATTGTTATTTTTGTGGCTTTATATTATTATTGTTAGGTCGGCTGGATTATATTGTGACTCCTTAGACTCCTATATATAGAAAGGAGGTTTTGTCATTTGTATCATCCAAGAATTGTTCATTTATGTAATGTAAAGGAGGTTTCCCCCTCGAAGAGGCTGAATTCTAAGGCGTTGATCTATCTTTTCTATCTTTTCTTGAGCTGGTTTCATAACATTTGGTATCAGAGCTTTGGATTCTAGGGTTTCGCTGCTTCAAACAGGTCATCGTGGAATTTTCGCTATAACTTTTTTTCTGTGACGTTTCAGAAGTCGCAAAAAAAAACCCATTTGAGAAGAATTGGCGCTGAACCTTGGGTCCAAATTTCAGAGATTTTCGCGTGATATTTTCGGAGATATGATTTGAGGAAGTTGGTCTTTTTGCAGACTCCTGAATTACATTCAAAACAGGTGACCTGGGGAAAATCATCATAACTTTCTCTCTGAGGATCGGATTGAAATTTCGTAAAAAGGTATAGAAAGAGGACGGAATGTAGTTTCTTGTGGGTGTTTTTTAGATCCAAAGGTCGAAACAGTGACTTGCGGCACGTCATACAAGTTAGCTCTACTGAACTAGTCTATAATCAAGTCACTGTGGGAGATTTCGTATAACTCTTCCTTGGAGAATCCAATTTGGGTCAAACTTGTGGCATTGGAAAGAGGACACAGAGGGATACTACAGGTCACAAGTTCAGAACTAGATGACTGGAAAGTACAGAGATACATCAGAGGAAATATCGAGCTCCTACAAAGTGAAAAAAGGTGTGTAGATTTTTTTAAATTTTTGCTTAAGCTTGGTTTGAAAATTTATTTTGAAGGAATTCAAAGGGCATAGTAGAGCATTATTATCGGTAACTGATTCCTCGAGGAAAGAAAATGCAAACACCTAGTAAGGAACCTGAAAGATCTAGCATGACTCATGAAGAAGAGGAAGAAATGCTACATGATATATCAAAATTACAAGAACAAGTGCAACAAATGTGACGCTCACAAAAGTTAATAGATGCTAAGATAAATGGCGTCGAAGCTAAGATAAATGGCGTGGAAGCTAAGATGAATGGCATGGAAGCTAAGATGGACAATTTGAAGATAGATTTGAACACAAATTTGAAGACAAGCATGGCAGATTTGAAGACAGATTTGACTAATTCCATAGACGCTAATGTTGGATCGAAGAATCACCACATTCCAAAAATCAATATGAGGAAGTTTGATGGCAACGATCCCGCCACATGGATATTACAGATGGAGCAATTCTTCGATCTCAATAATGTGCAAAACACACAAAAGGTACGTATGGCAACTTTATATTTGGAACCAAATCAGTTTGTATGGTATCAATGGCTTTGTTCTCGTAAACAATTTATCACTTGGGAAATTTTTACGGAAGAATTGATAGCACATTATGAGGATACAAAAAGCAACACTTTTTTTAGCCAATTGATAAGTCTCAAACAAAAGGGTTCAATAATGGAGCACATTGAGGAGTTCCAAAAATTGAACATAAGGGTAAAAGATATTCCAGAGGAGCATAGGATTGATGTGTTCATAGGGTCTTTAAAGGATAATATCCAACATGATGTGCGCCTTTGGGAACCTGATTCATTAGAGAAGGCATTCAGGTTAGCAAGAAAAATGGAAAGCAAAATTATGGCAACTAGGAAGCATACCATTCACAACTATAAAGACGGAAGTGTTGTTGCCCATAGTCTTCCACAACCTACAAGGTTGACACCACAACAATTGGAAAAAAAAAGAGCAAAAGGGCTTTGTTACAATTGTGATAGCAAATACACAAAAGGTCATAAGTGTGCTGAGAAGAAATTATTCTACATAGATTGTGAAGAGGAAGAAGAAAAGGAGCAAGAAAGGTCAAAAGAAGAGAATATATTCCAGGAACAAAGCCTAGATGAAGAACAAATAAATCCGACCATATCTTGTAATGCATTGGTGGGAATTACCACTCCTCAAACCATCAAGATAGAAGGACAAATCAAGAAGAAAAAGGTAATAGTGTTGATTGATTCAGGAAGCACCCACAATTTTATTCATTGTAGGGTAGCAAAAGAATTGAATTGCTTCCTATATCCAGCACCAGAGTGTCAAGTGATGATTGCAAATGGAGGAACAATAAATTGTTCTGGAAAGTGCCATAATATCAAGCTATCCATGGGAGAATATGTATTGACTAGCCCAATGCTTTCCATTCCAATGGGAGGTGCTGATGTTGTACTAGGAGTCCAATGGCTACAATCCTTGGGTACAATAGCTTTTAATTTTCAAGAACTTTTCATGAAATTTTCTGTGGAAGGAAAGGAAGTTGAATTAAGGGGTATTGCAGGGAAACCAGGAAAGATAATCAGCTCTAATGGCATGACAAAGCTTCTAAAAAAGGAGCAAAGAGGTGTAATTGCACAATTATGTTCGCTAGATGTTTCCACATTGGAATCATCTATTTCTCCAGATCTCCAAAAAGTCCTGGACAATCATTCCAAGGTATTTGAGACTCCCAAAGGTCTCCCACCTATGCGTGATCATGATCATGCTATTCATCTGATTCCAGGAAGTGTTCCTCCAAACAACAGCCGTACACAGATCCATATGTCCAAAAAAGTGAAATTGAACGTATGGTTGCAGAAATGCTAGAGGCTGGTATAATTCAACCGAGTCAAAGTTCTTTCTCAGCTCCAGTAGTATTGGTGCACAAGAAGGATGGATCATGGCGCATGTGTCCAGATTATAGGGAGCTCAACAAGCTCACTATTAAAGATAAGTTCCCCATTCCTGTCATTGATGAATTACTGGATGAATTGCATGAATCAATTTACTTCACCAAGCTAGATCTTCGTTCGGGATATCATCAAATCAGAATGAAGATTGAAGACATTCCGAAAACGACATTTAGAACTCATGAGGGTCATTATGAATTTTTGGTCATGCCTTTTGGCCTTACCAATGCACCTTCAACATTTCAAGGTTTGATGAATTCAATTTTCAAACCATTCCTTAGAAAATTTGTGTTGGTATTTTTTGATGATATACTAATCTACAGCAAGTCTTGGAAGGATCATGTTGAACATGTTGACAAGGTGCTACAACTATTGGAGGAGAAACAATTATATGCAAAAAGATCCAAATGTTTCTTTGGAGTCCAGGAGGTGGAATATTTGGGTCATATTGTATCTCATGAAGGAGTTAAGGTAGACCCTAGCAAAATTAAAGCCATTAAGGAATGGAAAATCCCCACATCCATAAAGCATCTGCGAGGATTTCTTGGGTTGACAGGGTATTATCGCAAGTTCGTTAAGAATTATGGGAGAATAGCATCACCTCTAACAACATTATTGAAGAAAGATTCATTTTCATGGACTCCGGAAGCAACAAAGGCCTTTAAACATCTTAAAGAGGCAATGTGCCAAGCACCGGTCTTAGCTACACCGGACTTCACAAAAACCTTTATTGTGGAATGTGATGCTTCAGGAAATGGAATTGGTGCTGTTCTAATGCAAGATGAAAGACCCATTGCTTTTGAAAGTCGTCCAATCAAGGGAAAGTTTTTAAGCAAAGCTATTTATGAGAAGGAAATGTTGGCAATACTCCATGCACTTAAGAAATGGCGACCCTACCTAATGGGAAGACACTTCAAGGTAAAAACGGATCATGATAGCCTTAAATACTTTTTAGAACAAATATTATCCTCTGAAGAGCAACAAAAGTGGGTCACAAAGATGTTGGGTTATGACTTTGAAATCATCTACAAAAAAGGGAAGCAAAATGTGGTGGCAGATGCACTCTCAAGAAAGGATGAGGATATGGAAGCATTGTTGTGTGCCATTTCTATTATCCAACCAGATTGGATAAACGAAGCAAAGGAGGAATGGAAGAATGATGAAGAAGTGTGGGCACTTATTCGAAAGCTACAACAAGATTCCAGTACTTCTGATACATTTAGCTGGCAAAATGATTCGTTATGGTACAAAGATCGCTTATACCTCTGTAAGAATTCCCAGCTAAAACAAAAATTCTTATGGAATTGCACACTTCTCCCTTAGGAGGGCACTCAGGATTTTTAAAAACTTACCACAGGGTTTAAGAAGGAATTTTTTTGGATGGCCTTAAATCAGATATTCAAAAGTTTGTGGCGGAATGTTTGGTTTGCCAACAAAATAAAGTTGAAACAATTAAGACACCGGGTCTATTACAACCTTTATCCATTCCAAGCCAACATTGGGAGGAGGTTTCAATGGATTTTATCACAGGTTTACCCAAGTCTGAGGGAAAGAGTGTCATCATGGTGGTAGTTGACAGACTTACCAAGTATGCACACTTCTTTGCATTATCACATCCATTTAAAGCCAGTACAGTTTCTACTGCATTTATGGAAACAGTTCAAAATCTACATGGAAACCCAAAGATTATTGTAAGTGACAGAGATCCCATTTTCACTGGAAATTTTTGGACAGAATTATTTTCTTGTCTGGGTACTCAGTTAGCTCATAGCTCATCTTATCATCCTCAATCTGATGGGCAAACTGAGATAGTAAACAAATGTTTGGAAGGATATCTTCGTTGCTTTGTATATGATAAACAGACACAATGGGTCAAATGGTTGCCTCTGGCTGAATGGTGGTATAACACTTCCTTCCATACAGCAACAAAAATGACCCCATTTATGGCACTTTATGGGTACCAACCACCATCAATCACATCATATTTAAGAGAAAATTCTAAGGTTCAAGCAGTGGGACATCACATCGAACATCAACAACAAGTCCTCCAACTCTTAAAGGATAACCTCGTGTTGGCACAAAATAGAATGAAACAACAGGCAGATCAACATCGCAGTGAAAGAAGTTTTGATGTAGGTGATTGGGTATTCCTACGGCTACAACCATATAAGAAAATGTCCCTAAAGCAAGCTAAGAAGGATAATAAATTATCACCAATGTATTATGGTCCGTACAAGGTGTTGGAAAAGATTGGTACTATGGCATACAAATTGGAGCTTCCTGCAGCTTCTCGATTGCACCCAGTTTTCCATGTTTCATGTTTAAAGAAGGTTATAGGCGACAAGCTCCCAGTTCAAACAATATTGCCAGAACTTGACGAGGAAGGAAAAATTATATTGGAACCGGAAGCAGTCACAGAAACAAGAACTCGACAGCTACGAAATCGATCAATTTCAGAGTATCTTATCAAGTGGAAGAACTTATCCGCTGAAGATTCCACATGGGAAGATGAGAATTTTATGCAGAAGTATCCAGAACTACTCAAGCGTTGAGGACAACACTTTTTTGAAGGAGAGGGGCATGTTGGGTCCCTATAATACTAGTGATTACCCCATTACTATTGTAGTTATACCCCTTATTTATATTGTTGTGCCCCTATTACCCCCATATTATTATTTCTGTGCCCCATAAAATCCCTCTATTGTTATTTTTGTGGCTTTATATTATTATTGTTAGGTCGGCTGGATTATATTGTGACTCCTTAGACTCCTATATATAGAAAGGAGGTTTTGTCATTTGTATCATCCAAGAATTGTTCATTTATGTAATGTAAAGGAGGTTGCCCCCTCGAAGAGGCTAAATTCTAAGGCATTGATCTATCTTTTCTATCTTTTCTTGAGCTGGCTTCATATCATACTTCCTTGTATGTTCCTAACAAGTTAATGGCCCATGAAATAGCCTACCAAACCTGCGAGGTTGGAGGGAATAAGAAAAGAACTAAAGACAAGAAAAAGGCAATCTGGCCGCCATTCCCTGTGGCCTGTGGGGCTTTTGCATTGTTGATTTAGGTCATGCTTTCAGAGAAGTAGACAACATGTTAAGTCTATGATTGTTTAAATTCCCAGGGAGACAGTTTGACCCCTTTGATGTAATAAAGAATTTTACTATGACTGTTAAAATAAAGGTGTTCACTAAAGAAGATGATCTCTTTGACGACATCTTCCAGCAGAAGAGCACACTTAGAGACATTTTGCACATGGCCCAAATCCAATTTGGCCCAGCAGAATTCCAAGAGTTCAAACTCTATAGAGAACGAAGATTGGCAAACCTCCCCTTGGACAAGTTGCGCTTAGAACCAATAAGGGAACCCACTCCCAGCATCAGTATAAGTGGAAGCTTAGGGCCAAACAAGTCTAAATCTAAGTCTGGGAGAGAATCACCAGAACAGTCTAGACAGTCAGAGAGTGACCACAATAAAAGTGAAGGATCAGTCAGGGACACTGCCCAATCTAAAGAGAATCCAGAACAACAAGTGTTGTCACCAACACAGGTGAAAGTTCTCGCTCCCCTCATCCAGCCAACAAAGCCATTAAGAACAAAGCTAGAGAAAGAGTGGGAAACATTTAATGAATTGATCAACACTGTGGAGGAAAATATGGAGACACCAAAGAATCAAACACAGACAATGATAGAAATGGTCATTGAAATAGTTGTCAATGCTCTAGAAACTGAGCACATTACCATAGCTCCATCATCTGAAATCATGCTGAAGATAGAAGAAATTCCTCCTCTAGATGTGTTTTACAGTCCACACACACAAAGTAGTGGTCAGGAGACAGAGAAAGAAACAAAAATTAGACAGCGTGCTCTCACCTAGGTAGAGCAGCTGGATGTCCTTTGGCAAGACCCTACCACTGACCGAGAGAGAACCTGACTAAGCTATACCAGATCGCAGGAGCTTATGCTTCTGCTACTATTGATAAAGCATCCGAAGTACAACTATTGCTTAAGGATAAAGAGGATAAAATCCTATTTTTGCAGCAACAGTTACAACAAGCCAGTGCTAGCCGGGAAGCGGAAGAAAAATTGGAAAGGTTACAATAGAACTTTCAACAGATGCAGCTGGGTTATCAAAGCAGTCTGGCTGAAAAAGAGTAGCAATTATAGACCACATTAGAACAACACAAAGATGACCCCAAAGTCACGGAATTTGTCTCAGAAGCCCTTGCCTTGAATGACCAACTCTTGCAACAGCAAGAGACACTATGCCAAAGAATATCGCAATGGAACTCTCACTGCGAGATGAGCGACAAAATCACAAGTTGTGGATTTGCGACTTGATTATGATTTAATTGACAAGAAAGTTTCTGATTATTTGAATTGGCAGGAAATCATAGGAAAGTAAGAAAGCAGGGTTGGTTAAGATCAATGAATCCCACAAAGAAATGCTATTTAATAAGTGGAATGCACAGATAAAAAAGGCAGAACAAGCAACGGAAGAAGCAACGACAGCAGTAAGCAATGTCATTGACTGTGTCAATGAAAATCTGCATAGAGCAAACCTGATATCAGAAACCACTCAGGATTTATCCCAAAAGCACAACAACTGCAGACAAGCTGGATACAGAAAGCCTGATGAAGAAAAGGCAGAGTCAATCAAAAAGTTAACTAAGTTGAATTG